>JARQOC010000008.1:105003299-105717288 GCA_033576535.1 Allobates femoralis | reverse complement strand
TACCTTGAGGCAGGCTGTTCCCTGCCAGTAGTATTATCCGGACACCTTCCCCTCTTCTGAGCACTTTGGTGCTTGCTCATCACAATTTATATGCAAATGAGCTCCACAAGTAGGATTAGTCCCCATTGTTATGAGGGGGGCTATTCCCATTCCTTACTGGAGTTTCACAGTGCTGAAGGGCTGCATAATGCCCCTCATTACCATGAGAACTCCTGCCATGCTCATTTTCATATAACATTTTATAGCTTAGATCAGGGGTCTCAAACTCCAGGCCTCGAGGGCCGCACACAGTCCAGGTTTTCAGGATTTCCATAGCATTTGACAATTGGTAATCAAATGACCAACTGTCAAATTCTAAGAAAATCCTGAAAACCTGGACTGTGTGTGGCCCTCGAGGCCTGGAGTTTGAGACCCCTGGCTTAGATTAAATAAGATGTTGCCTTCCTCTGCACTCTGCCCACTGTTCCATGGTTTACCTATCTTAGTAAAAGTCCACGCTAAAAAACTAGTGACAGACTCCCTTTAAATACATTTGTATTATCTTGGTTAAATTATAATCAACCAGATATTTCTACATGTCAAGATTCAGGTACATTTTTTTCTTTTATATCAGCACTGATGCATCTCAAGACAATGACTCATTAGGAAGATTAGTTAATGATGAATATAAAAACCCAAATTGCAAAATGAAGAAAGTTATGGTTGAAAAAAGGCCACATTTGTGCCTTTTTGCCATAAGTGACATCAACCCTGGAGAAGAAATTACATACAATGGTAGTTTCCCTTGGAGAGAAAAGGTATAATTATATTACTTTGTTAGAATATTCAATCTAAAGACATTTATTGGGTGTCTAAAACTACAAATGACTAAATGTATCACTACAAAGACCAGACACCCATTTAATATACAGTGTATGGAAGGTGTCCTATCTACTGATGACGGCTATCAAGTGAATTAAGGGCCTGGTGAGATCAATATCCACATGGCCATTATTGTTCCACAGAAGTGTCTTGCAGTACCTTATTCACCTCTCTTCACATATCAGTTCTTGGCCAAAATAAGCATGAATAGAAGTATTTATTCAGTGTTTGAACACACAGGTATCTGACGCGTTTAATTGACTATCAAAAAAAGCCATGTATTACAGTCCCATTGATTTCAATGGGAGCACACACACACTTTGCCATTTAAGCGCAGCCTGTTCTCCTCACCTATTAACGTGAGAGGGGCAGCTGAAAAAGCTGAATGCTCTTTAAAAGCATCAGTTTAAATGACAATATCAAAAAAGCGTCTAAAAAAACTGAAGACAGATGCCTGTGTGTTTGAGCCCTTGTTGTCAAAAATGTAATGAGCACAGGGTAGCAGGAGAAATGTATAAACAGCTGTAAAGTATGATGTATAATAATAATAATAATAATAATGCTTTATTTATATAGCGCCAACATATTCCGCAGCGCTTTACAATGTAGGGTTAGAGTACAGAAAATATACAGTAAGTAATTACAATAGAGAACAAATAAAGTACAATAATTGGATACAAAACAATAGGCATAGAATCAATGTGAAAAAAAAATACAATAAATAGAGCAAGAAATGAAGGTGACCCTGCTCAAAAGAGCTTACAATCTACAACGGGATAGGGGTTGCACAAGGTGCCGGGGCTTATTGCACTGGTGGTCCAGGCATCTTGAGGAAATGGGGTATAGGGCTAAGCTTACATGAATGGTCATCAGTCTGTGTAGACCTTTATGGTTTGGTGGAGTTAGTAGAAGAGTAATGTCCAGAGGATAGCCCATTCACGGTCTACAGTACAATGGACTTGTTAGGGAGGTATACATTTCAGGTTGATAAGGAAATAATGGGAGATTTAACCCCTATGCTTTAAAGGTATATCTCCATGCTTGGATAACTCGTGTCCGCAATTATCATTACCCTTTGCTTGCGAGCCCAATAAATCTACGCCACACATTGTCGTAGAGTTTTGGAAAAGGTTGTATTGTATAATTACAATGGACGAGGTTAAATACCTCCAATTATGTCACATGGTGAGGTAACAAAACATCTGTTAATTTACAGAAGATAATTGGTTAGTATATATAAACATGGGTTATATTCGTCATGTGGGCTCCATTTCAACGAATTTCAGTTTAGTTATGAGTACACAATACCAATGCAGCATCCTACCTTTGGAGGCAGTATTGGACAAAGAAATTACTAAGAAAATGATATGGTTAGACAGAAAACTGGTTAACAAGTATACTAATAAGTGTTTATACTTCAACTTATCCTGGGTCTTAATGTCCAAGGATAGCCACATAGGCAATATAGATAGACTACTTAGGACATTACAGAATGTGCTGAACACTTTGTGTTTAGAGAAAGCAGAGTTAAAGGTCACAGTCTTCTAGACATCTAATGAGACTTGACTACACATTGAACAATACTTTAGAACTATAGAACTTATCTATCTAGTGAATTCATAGATATTTCCACAACAAGGTCATGCACCAAGTGGGGACATACTCACACATACTTCAGGTCATGCACCAAGTGGGGACATTCACCACATCCAGACTTCATAACCAACATTCAAAGCACCCTGCCTCTTCCTTTCAGATCACGGTGCTCGTGGGGACATATTCACACACATACTTCAGGTCATGCACCAAGTGGGGACATTCACCACATCCAGACTTCATAACCAACATTCAAAGCACCCTGCCTCTTCCTTTCAGGTCACGGTGCTCGTGGGGACATACTCACACACATTTCAGGTCATGCACCAAGTGGGGACATTCACCACATCCAGACTTCATTTCCAACATTCAAAGCACCCTGCCTCTTCCTTTCAGGTCACGGTGCTCGTGGGGACATACTCACACACATTTCAGGTCATGCACCAAGTGGGGACATACTCACACATACTTCAGGTCATGGATCAAGTGGGGACATTCACCACATCCAGACTTCATAACCAACATTCAAAGCACCCTGCCTCTTCCTTTCAGATCACGGTGCTCGTGGGACATATTCACACACATTTCAGGTCATGCACCAAGTGGGGACATTCACCACATCCAGATTTCATAATCAACATTCAAAGCACCCTGCCTCTTCCTTTCAGGTCACAGTGCTCATGGGGACATAGTCACACACATTTCAGGTCATGCACCAAGTGGGGACATTCACCACATCCAGACTTCTTAACCAACATTCAAAGCACCCTGCCTCTTCCTTTCAGGTCACAGTGCTCATGGGGACATACTCACACATACTTCAGGTCATGCACCAAGTGGGGACATACTCACACATACTTCAGGTCATGCACCAAGTGGGGACATTCACCTCATCCAGACTTCATAACCAACATTCAAAGCACCCTGCCTCTTCCTTTCAGGTCACGGTGCTCGTGGGGACATACTCACACACATTTCAGGTCATGCACCAAGTGGGGACATTCACCACATCCAGACTTCATTTCCAACATTCAAAGCACCCTGCCTCTTCCTTTCAGGTCACGGTGCTCGTGGGGACATACTCACACACATTTCAGGTCATGCACCAAGTGGGGACATTCACCACATCCAGACTTAATAACCAACATTCAAAGCACCCTGCCTCTTCCTTTCAGATCACGGTGCTCGTGGGGACATATTCACACACATTTCAGGTCATGCACCAAGTGGGGACATTCACCACATCCAGACTTCATTTCCAACATTCAAAGCACCCTGCCTCTTCCTTTCAAGTCACGGTGCTTGTGGGGACATACTCACACACATTTCAGGTCATGCACCAAGTGGGGACATACTCACACATACTTCAGGTCATGGATCAAGTGGGGACATTCACCACATCCAGACTTCATAACCAACATTCAAAGCACCCTGCCTCTTCCTTTCAGATCACGGTGCTCGTGGGGACATATTCACACACATTTCAGGTCATGCACCAAGTGGGGACATTCACCACATCCAGATTTCATAATCAACATTCAAAGCACCCTGCCTCTTCCTTTCAGGTCACAGTGCTCATGGGGACATAGTCACACACATTTCAGGTCATGCACCAAGTGGGGACATTCACCACATCCAGACTTCTTAACCAACATTCAAAGCACCCTGCCTCTTCCTTTCAGGTCACAGTGCTCATGGGGACATACTCACACATACTTCAGGTCATGCACCAAGTGGGGACATACTCACACATACTTCAGGTCATGCACCAAGTGGGGACATTCACCACATCCAGACTTCATAACCAACATTCAAAGCACCCTGCCTCTTCCTTTCAGATCACGGTGCTCGTGGGGACATATTCACACAAATTTCAGGTCATGCACCAAGTGGGGACATTCACCACATACAGACTTCATAACCAACATTCAAAGCACCCTGCCTCTTCCTTTCAGGTCACAGTGCTCATGGGGACATAGTCACACACATTTCAGGTCATGCACCAAGTGGGGACATACTCACACATACTTCAGGTCATGGATCAAGTGGGGACATTCACCACATCCAGACTTCATAACCAACATTCAAAGCACCCTGCCTCTTCCTTTCAGATCACAGTGCTCGTGGGGACATATTCACACACATTTCAGGTCATGCACCAAGTGGGGACATACTCACACATACTTCAGGTCATGGATCAAGTGGGGACATTCACCACATCCAGACTTCATAACCAACATTCAAAGCACCCTGCCTCTTCCTTTCAGATCACGGTGCTCGTGGGGACATATTCACACACCATACTTCAGGTCATGCACCAAGTGGGGACATACTCACACATACTTCAGGTCATGCACCAAGTGGGGACATTCACCACATCCAGACTTCATAACCAACATTCAAAGCACCCTGCCTCTTCCTTTCAGGTCACAGTGCTCATGGGGACATACTCACACATACTTCAGGTCATGCACCAAGTGGGGACATTCACCAGATCCAGACTTCATAACCAACATTCAAAGCACCCAGCCTCTTCCTTTCAGGTCACGGTGCTCATGGGGACATACTCACACACATTTCAGGTCATGCACCAATTGGGGACATTCAGCACATCCAGACTTCATAACCAACATTCAAAGCACCCTGCCTCTTCCTTTCAGGTCACGGTGCTCGTGGGGACATACTCACACACATTTCAGGTCATGGATCAAGTGGGGACATTCACCACATCCACACTTTATTTCCCACATTCAAAGCACCCTGCCTCTTCCTGCCTCATAATGTCCCAATGCTTTTTCAGAATTGCTTTGATGGCTGTGTGGCGTATGCTGTACTTAGTCACAAAGGATGTCATGAAGTGCTCTGGTGTATCTTGTGGTGTATCTTTGTTCTCAAACAGATCATTAAATGTTTATACCTGTTTTTTTTCGCAGAAAAATGCTGCTGACAGATTAGCTAGAACTGAACAGGGAAGGTATAATAACCACAAAATGAAAAGCATTGTAGATGGAGCATTTTCTCACTTTGTATTTCTTGGGTAATTGGAAGTTTGTTTAAAAAAACAGCATGGTCTTGGTGTGGTGATTTTTTTTTTCAATAAGTTAGGACTCTCCCATACGAATGTATTTGCCCGTCTGTGCAGTGTCCGCAATTAGAGACCAAAGCTTTGGTCCCTATTTGCGGACACTGCACAGACGGGCAAATACTCTTGTGTGGCGAGCCTTAAATGTAATTTCTCCTATAGTCTCAGGTGTACACTCCACAGAGTGGTGGTGGGAGCCTGACATGACGATGGGAGGGAGGAGTGACCATGTTGGAAGATAGGGGGGACAGGAGGGAGTGGGATGAAAGGTGATCCAAAGGGTAGTGGTCTGAAGGTAGGGAGGAAATGACATAGATATAGGTGGGGATTCATGGGGTGGGGTGGGGGGGAAGCATAAATAGGAATGACCAAGCTTGAGGGTCCTCTTTGTCCTCGGATCAATGGACAGAAAAGTTCTCCTGCTACAGGACAGCACAAGTGACCTGAGGCCTGGCCACCCAATCCCCCTTTACAGCTTCTCTTAATGGTATGAGATTCTTCAATGCAGCAGCCAGCTGTCCCCCTCAGGCTGGCAGTAAAAGGCAATAGATAAGGTCTCATGCAGGAGCTCTTTTAGTGGTAGGATGTCTCCTCCAGTAACATGATCCACCATGAGGACAACTACAAAAAGGCTCTAAGTTTAGCTGGGAGATCAAAGCTATAGTTCAGTAATCCCCTTCCCCACTGAAAGCAGTGCCCTGCGCAGCACATGTGCCTTCATGGGTCTTCAAGAATGACTCAGGACCCGGCCAGAGAGACTGTTCATGGAGACCAGCGGTCTGGGGAAGCCACAGATCCCAGAACAGGAGACATGGAGACGTCTTCAGGAGGACGGCCACCAAGGGGCCCAGGGACCAACAGAGAAGGGACCCCCTTCCATCAGCGAGTGCTCCACAGTTCTGAAGGATAGGCCGATGTGCAGGATTCCGGAGCAGCGGTGGATGACGGGATAATGGCCCATGTGCGGCCTAGTGAGTATGAGTATGCTTTGTTGTTCCACCCCCCCCTTCCTTTCTAACTCTAGATCACTTGGGGCAGTGTTACAGGGATGCCTGGGGTGACATTTTGTTCCCTTTACATTGGCACAGGTAGGGGTATCCCAAAAGGTGGTGTGGGTTAATCAAAAGAGAACTTGGGTTAGATTTTGTTGCTAGTATATGTAGATAGGTATTCAGGACTGTATATATCTGAATATAGAGCAGGTGAGCTTTATACAGTATATATAGGGCAGAGATGTGTATTCATGACTGTATACATCGGTATATAGGACATGTGAACAGTATACAATATATGTAGGGCAGTAATGTGTATTCGGGGCGTTATATATCGGTATATAAAGCATGTAAACTGTTTACAGGGTATATGGGGCAGTGATGTGTAGACAGGACGGTATATATCAGTATATAGGATATGGGAGCAATGTGTAGTAGATACATGGCAGTGATGTGTACAGGATGGTGTATGTCAGTATATACAGCATGTGAGCAGTATACAGTACATATAGAACACTGATCTGTATGCAGAATGATATATATTAGTATAGTGGACATGTGAGCAGTATGGTATACAGTATATTTAGGGCAGTGATGTGTTTACAGGATTGTATATATCACTGTAGCGGACATGTGAGCAGGATACAGGATATAAGGGGCAGTGATGTGTATACAGGAGGGTAGATATATCTACCACGGACTGGTGTTTGGGATACAGCATATATAGGGCAATAACTTGTATGTGGGATGGTATATATCAGTAGGCCGGACATGTGAGCAGTATACGGTATATATTGTTCAGTGACTTGTATGCGGGAAGGTATATGTCAGTGCGGCGGACATGTGGGCAGTATACAATATATATAGGGCAGCAATGTGTATACAGGACTGTATATGTTAATGTGGAGGACATGTGCCCAGTATACAGTATATACAGGGGAGTGATGTGTATATATGGCATTATATATGGCACGAGACCATGACACAGTATATGTCAGCCAGGGATGTGTACACAGGATGGTATATATCGGTATATCTGACAAGTGACCAAGTTATGGTATATGGGCCATGTGAATGGAGGATAGGATATAACAGTATATAGGATATGTGACTAGTATTCGGTATACATAGCCAATGAGGTGTATATATAGCAGTATATAGGAGATGTGAGCAGTATATGGTATACCGTATATTGGGCAGTGATAGGTATGCAGGGCGGCATATCTCAGTATATAGGTTGTGTGAGCAGCATACAGTAGATATCGGGCAGTGATGTGTATACAGAATGGTATATATCTGTATATAAGACATGTGAGCAGTACTCAGTATATATCCTGGAGGAAGCGGTATTTGAGTTGCACTGTATCGTGTGCTCGGTATAAGCAGTATGTCATTGGCACTATATGGCATTATGGTTTCCTTGATGGAGTAGGATGTTGTTATGCTAGAGGGCTATACATGGCATTATGATGTCCGGGATGAAGCAGTATGTATTGTGCTATATGGCTATATTGTGTGCCTTGTATAAAGCAGTATGTGATGGGCACTACATGGCATTATGATGTCCGGGATGAAGCAGTAGGTGTTGTGCTATATGGCTATATTGTGTGCCTTGTATAAAGCAGTATGTGATGGGCACTACATGGCATTATGATGTCCGGGATGAAGCAGTATGTGTTGTGCTATATGGCTATATTGTGTGCCTTGTATAAAGCAGTATGTGATGGGCACTACATGGCATTATGATGTCCGGGATGAAGCAGTAGGTGTTGTGCTATATGGCTATATTGTGTGCCTTGTATAAAGCAGTATGTGATGGGCACTACATGGCATTATGATGTCCAGGATGAAGCAGTAGGTGTTGTGCTATATGATTGTATTGTGTGTCCTGATCATAGCAGTATTTGAATAGTACTAGAGTTCTGTCAAACAGTCTGGGTTTTGCACTACATGGCAGTATTAGGCTTCATGTATGAAGCAGTTTTGGATTTACATTATATGGCGGTATTAAGTGTCCGGTAGGAGGTGGTATTTCAGTTGCACTATATGGCAGGTACTGTGTCCCCTGTATCTATTTGAACGGTCGGTGGGAAATTACCTCATTGCGTCCGTGTTGGCGGCAAAAAAAAAAAAAAAAAAAAAAAAAAAAAAAGCAAAGTGGATCTAGCAGGCCTGGACTAAGTCTAGAGAGTATAACAAGCGATCTTTGGTAAGGGAGGCTGTACTTTGCGGGATAGGGACTTATACACGGATGCAGTGGGTGGTTCCAGTTTGGGGCTTACTGTAAAGGTCAATGGTGGGCAGCCTAGTGGTGTGAAGAATGAATCGAGAATTCAGCATTGCCAGAGATTTCTCCCTATCTTAGTGGCGGTGACATTGTGGAGAGGTCGGCTCACCTAGACAATAGATTCTCTCCTCAGAGCTGGACACAGCGGCAGACGGGAGAGGAGAGGTAGGTATGTGATCAACACCATCTGTAGCATCAAGGACAGAGGTACAGAGTCTGATTGTGACTAACTCCTGTTGCATTATTATAAGAGGGGGGTATTGGGGTAATTATTAATAAAAAAAAAAAAAAAAAAAAAAAAGGAAGATAACAGGCCGGTGTGATTCGGGGGATGGAGCAGCTGGGTTTACAGTAGGAGCTGTATGCAGGTTGCAGTTCGACACGGGGTTGTTTAGGTTCAAGTTGGGCCATTTTTGCTAAAATACATCATGATCACCCAGATAGAGGGGAATTTTGGATACAGGAGTCAGAAACAAACCATATGGGAAGAGAAAAAAAAAAAAAAAAAAAAAAAAAAAGAGTATTGTTGGGAGTGACTCAGTTATGTGCCCGTTGCGACTTTTGGGAGGTTATGGATCCTAGGCCTTGGCAGGAGGGGCCATTATTACGTCACAAGGATGGGTCATTTTTGACAAAGTACCAAGTTATCACAGTGTTTCAAAAATTCCTAGAAGTGGCTGGTTTGGATCCACACAAGTTTATATGGGGCATCCAATTCGTATTGAGGCTGCAAGAGAGGCAGCTGTGGGGGGTCCAAACATTGTGCAGAGGATTGGCCGGTGGGAGTCCTGGCGGTAACGGTCTTTTATCAGACCTCAGGGCTTAAGAGAATAGGATTACCGTATATACTCGTGTATAAGCCGAGTTTTTCAGCACATAAAATGTGCTGAAAAGTCCCCCCTCGGCTTATACACGGGTATATACGGTAATTCATCTTCTCAGATGCTGACATCAGCGCCCCCCCCCCACCCCCCCGTGGTATCCCGCCCCCCCCGTGGTATCCCGCCCCCCCCCGTATATACAGCCCCCCGTGGTATCCCGCCCCCCCCGTATATACAGCCCCCCCGTGGTATCCCGCCCCCCCCCCCGTATATACAGCCCCCCCGTGGTATCCCGCCCCCCCCGTATATACAGCCCCCCCGTGGTATCCAGGGCCCCCCTTGCTGCACCTGTAAAGGAAGATATCAGTATACTTATCGCTGCCGCCGCCGCTCCACTTCTCGGTCACCGCGATGCTCCGGGTCTTCATGCTTCCTGTTCCTTCTCCGGCGCTCAGGAAATGACGTCATTGTTCGAGCGTCGGAGAAGGAACAGGAAACATGAAGACCCGGAGCATCGCGGTGACCGAGAAGCGGAGCGGCGGCGGCAGCGATAAGTATACTGACATCTTCCCTTACAGGTGCAGCAAGGGGGGCCCTGGATACCACGGGGGGGCTGTATACAGCTGGGGCTGCTGTATACAGCTGGGGCCCCTGTATACTAATGGGGGGGGGGTCTGTATACCCCTGGGGCTGCTGCTGTATATACCCCCTGGGGCTGCTGCTGTATATACCCCCCCTGGGGCTGCTGCTGTATATACCCCCTGGGGCTGCTGCTGTATACTACCACTGGGGCTGCTGCTGTATACTACCACTGGGGCTGCTGCTGTATACTACCACTGGGGCTGCTGCTGTATATACCCCCTGGGGCTGCTGCTGTATATACCCCCTGGGGCTGCTGCTGTATATAACCCCTGGGGCTGCTGCTGTATATACCCCCTGGGGCTGCTGCTGTATACTACCACTGGGGCTGCTGCTGTATACTACTACTGGGGCTGCTGCTGTATACTACTACTGGGGCTGCTGTATACTACTACTGGGGCTTCTGTATACTACCACTGGGGCTGCTGCTGTATATACCCCGTGGGGCTGCTGCTGTATATACCCCCTGGGGCTGCTGCTGTATACTACCACTGGGGCTGCTGCTGTATACTACTACTGGGGCTGCTGCTGTATACTACTACTGGGGCTGCTGTATACTACTACTGGGGCTTCTGTATACTACCACTGGGGCTGCTGCTGTATATACCCCGTGGGGCTGCTGCTGTATACTACCACTGGGGCTGCTGCTGTATACTACTACTGGGGCTGCTGTATACTACTACTGGGGCTTCTGTATACTACTACTGGGGCTGCTGCTGTATATACCACTGAGGCTGCTGTATACTACTACTGGGGCTTCTGTGTACTACCTCTGGGGCTTCTGTATACTACCACTGGGGCTGCTGTATATACCTCTGGGGCTGCTGTATACTACCACTGGGGCTGCTGTATATATCTCTGGGGCTGCTGTATACTACCACTGGGGCTGCTGCTGTATATACCACTGGGGAGGCTGCTGTATATACCTCTGGGGCTGCTGTATACTACCACTGGGGCTGCTGTATATATCTCTGGGGCTGCTGTATACTACCACTGGGGCTGCTGCTGTATATACCACTGGGGAGGCTGCTGTAACACTGCTGGGGCCTGTATGTACCACTGGGGAGGCTGCTGTATACCACACTTCTGGGGGCTGTATACTACCACTGGGGAGGCCTGTATACCACTGCGGGGGCCTGTATACCACACTGCTGGGGGCTGTATACCTGTGCTGGGGTCCACCCTCGGCTTATACACGAGTCAATAGGTTTTCCCAGATTTTGGGGGCAAAAGTAGGGGGGTCGGCTTATACACGAGTATATACGGTATTCTTTATGCACTAACTTTTGTTTGTTTCATTACAGGACGGGTCCCACTTTTAGTCTGGATTCTAGGCCATTCCTATGTTAATTGGGGAGCATTGCAGATGGACGGACGGACGGGAGACAGCTGGGTTTCTCAGGAGACACAGCGCTAATCTGATAACTGGTTTTAAGGTTATGGCCTGGAGTCGAGTATTACAAGAGGTTCACAGGGCTGTAAATCTGGATTGAGCCCCAGATATTTTAGTTCTGCACTTGGGGGATAATAAATACAAAGTAACAAGGCATGGATTAAGGTGAACAAGGTGGTATCCAAATTTGTAGTTGGGAATGGAGTGTGGCAGTACGACACTCAGATCTAGGGGGTACAGACGAGGAATGTTGTTAGCAAACCAAGTGCATTTTAAGGTGGGGGAACAGATTTATGGACGCTGAGGTACAAGAGGAGATAGAAAGGGCCACAGCAGGCTGGATGGTGGGGTCTCGAGCACTTGAGGTGGTCAAGGTGCTCTCGGTGTGGCGTTGGTGAGTCCTCGAAGTTGGTTATAAAGTCAGGATTGGGGATTCATTAAATACGGGGATCCCCCTTATTGGATGGATATTTGAGAATGGTCTGGTGAGATTTGGGTGATACCCGGCGATGGAACGTCGGGTTCATCTTGGTGAAAATTTTGGGTGATACCCGGCGATGGAACGTCGGGTTCATCATAACGGTATTGGAGGACAACCTCTTCCCTCAGTTTCACGGTGCTCCTGAGCCAGTGAACACGGCTAGGGGTAAGGGAGGGGAGGGGCAATGTCATGGGGAAAATCACCAGATTTTTGTAGCTTCGAGGACATCACCAATTGTGGTATTTATATGTTTTTCTTATAAATAAATTGGCTGCTGTGGCCATTTTTATCCAAGAAAATTGGATTGTTGTCTGAGCTTTTATTCTTGGGGGAAGTTTGGGGGGAACGTCCGTAGAGAGGTAAGAAAAATGTTAGTGGTTAGGTCACAAGAATCGACCTTCCCAGCGTCAAGTCTCAGGTGTACACTCCACAGAGTGGTGGTGGGAGCCTGACATGACGATGGGAGGGAGGAGTGACCATGGGGGAAGATAGGGGGGACAGGAGGGAGTGGGATGAAAGGTGATCCAAAGGGTAGTGGTCTGAAGGTAGGGAGGAAATGACATAGATATAGGTGGGGATTCATGGGGTGGGTGGGGGGGAAGCATAAATAGGAATGACCAAGCTTGAGGGTCCTCTTTGTCCTCGGATCAATGGACAGAAAAGTCCCACCCGCCCGCCCCTAAAGAGAAGAAATTCCGGGTCACAGCGGCCAGTGGCGATCATCGGCGGCGCTACCATGTTGGTTTATACCTTTGCTATGAAGATTTAATGTTGAAATTCACCTTCTAAGCCCAAGGGAAGGGCAATCCGTCAGCCATGGTTCCCTAGAGGTTTCCTCCACAGGGGGTTTTTCCTCTCCTGAGTGCTGTAGGATGACTCTTTGTGAGTCGAAGGTTTCTTTTCTAAATTCAGTTTTTCTTAATGCTTTTGAAGCGTTGGTGAGTCCTCGAAGTTGGTTATAAAGTCGGGATTGGGGATTCATTAAATACGGGGATCCCCCTTATTGGATGGATATTTGAGAATGGTCTGGTGAGATTTGGGTGATACCCGGCGATGGAACGTCGGGTTCATCTTGGTGAAAATTTTGGGTGATACCCGGCGATGGAACGTCGGGTTCATCATAACGGTATTGGAGGACAACCTCTTCCCTCAGTTTCACGGTGCTCCTGAGCCAGTGAACACGGCTAGGGGTAAGGGAGGGGAGGGGCAATGTCATGGGGAAAATCACCAGATTTTTGTAGCTTCGAGGACATCACCAATTGTGGTATTTATATGTTTTTCTTATAAATAAATTGGCTGCTGTGGCCATTTTTATCCAAGAAAATTGGATTGTTGTCTGAGCTTTTATTCTTGGGGGAAGTTTGGGGGGAACGTCCGTAGAGAGGTAAGAAAAATGTTAGTGGTTAGGTCACAAGAATCGACCTTCCCAGCGTCAAGACCTCCATTGCTAGTGACCTAACAGCAGAAAAATATCTTAGTCCCCAGGTGGTTAAAACCCTGAGATGTGTGTATTTACAGATGTCCTCAGATGGTCATTGTTCATGAAACGGTCCTCACAAGGATAGTAAAAGTCAGGTTCCTTATTTTAAGCAATATTGATTAGCTCAAGTGATAACTGTAATTACACATTGCACTTAAATATTCCTATCTGATTGCCTTGTTAATATCACTGCAGGGAAAGGTAGTCCCCACAATACATGTTCCAGTCAGGTGTCCCCCTAAAGCACTTAAACGAGTGTGTGCGTGTGTGTGTGTGTGTGTGTGTGTGTGTGTGTATATGTGTGTGTGGATGTGTGTGTGTGTTGTGAATATGTATGTGTGTGTGTGGATGCGTGCGTGTACATGAGCGTGCACGGATGTGTGCGTACATGAGCGTGTGTGGACGAGTGTGTGCATGGATGTGTGCATGGATGTGCGCATGGATGTGTGCGCAGATGTGTGCGTGCGTGGACATGTGCATGCGTGGACGTGAGCGTACGTGAGCATGCGTGTGCGTGTGTAGACGTGTGCGTAGACGTGTGCATGGATGGATGTGTGCGTGGACGTGTGTGTGGATGTACGTGCGTGGATGTGTATGTGGATATGCGCGTGCGTGGATGTGTGTGTGTGGATGTCAGCGTGCGTGAATGTGTGCGTGTGTGGATGCGTATGTGGAAGTGCGTATGTGGATGTGCGTACGTGGATGTCAGCATGCGTGGATATGCGTGCGTGAATGTCACCATGCGCGGATGTCACTGTGCGCGGATGTATGTGGATGTCCGTGCGTGGATGCGTATGTGGATGTGCGTGTGTGGATGTCAGCGTGCGTGAATGTGTGCGTGCGTGGACGCATATGTGGATATGCGTGCGTGAATGTCACCATGCGCGGATGTCACTGTGCGTGGATGTATGTGGATTAGCGTGCGTGGATGCGTATGTGGATGTGCATGCGTGGATGTCAGCGTGCGTGGATGTGTGCGTGCGTGGATGCATATGTGGAAGTGCGTGCGTGGATGTCAGCGTGCGTGGATGTTAGCGTGCGTGGATGCGTATGTGGATGTCAGCATGCGTGGATATGCGTGCGTGAATGTCACCATGCGCGGATGTCACTGTGCGCGGATGTATGTGGATGTACATGCGTGCGTGGATGTGTGCGTTCGTGGATGTGCGTGTGTGGATGTGCGTGTGTGGATGTGCGTGTGTGGATGTGCGTGTGTGGATGTGCGTGTGTGGATGTGCGTGTGTGGATGTCAGCGTGCGTGGATGTCAGCGTGCGTGGATGTGCGTGTGTGGATGTCAGCGTGCGTGAATGTGTGCGTGCGTGGATGCATATGTGGATGTGCGTGCGTGGATGTCAGCATGCGTGGATGTGTGTGCGTGAATGTGCATGCGTGGATGTGCGTGCGTGGATGTCAGCATGCGTGGATGTCAGATTGCATGGATGGATGTCAGCGTGCGTGGATGTGAATGTGCATGCGTGAATGTGTGCATGCATGGTTGATGGGTGCATGGGTGGATGGATGGGTGCAACAAGGGATCAAGTGTCCTCTTGTTGTAGTCTCTGGGATCATAGTCATGGTTCACTGTATGACAGATCATTGTCATACAGTGCACCATATCTGTGATCCCAGAGACTGTAGGAAGAGGACACTTGATCCCTTGCTGTAGTCTCTGGATTGAGCAGAGGCGATCAAGCGTCGTGGGACCTTCGTTGTGGACTACGTCGGAGGTGATCGAGCATCGTGGGACCTTCGTTATGGACTACGTCGGATCTTTATAATAAAGATGGAGTCTGAATTTTGTTTGTGTTTTTTTTTTCAAAATAAAAATATTTTTCTCTGTGTGTATTTATTGACTATTTACCAGAGATTCCTAATGGCGGGTCTAACATTGGCCCAATATTATGAATCTCGGGCTTAGTGCCAGCTGCCAATAAAAAGCTGGCATTAACCCCTTTATTACCCAGTTTGCCACCGGCACCAGGGCAACTGGAAGAGCATGGGTACAGCGCCAGAAAATGGCGCTTCAATGAATGCGCCATTTTCTGGGGTGGCTGCGGGCTGCAATTCGCAGCATGGGGGGCCCAGAACGCTTGGGCCTTTCCATGCTGAGGATTCCAGCCCCCAGCTGCCTAGTTGTACCTGGCTGGGCCAAAAATATGGCGGAGCCCTACGTAATTTTTTTTTTTCTAGAATTAGTTCTAGAAATAAAAAAAAAATGGGCTTCACTGTATTTTTGGTTGCAGCCAGGTACAATGAGGCAGCTGGGGGTTGCTGGCAGTCTGTAGCTGCCAAGTTGCACCTGGCTGGACCAAAAATATGGCGAAGCCCCACGTAATTTTTTTAACCACTGAGCCACCGTATACAGTGCTAACCACTGAGCCACCATATACCAGTACTAACCACTGAGCCACCGTATACTGTGCTAACCACTGAGCCACCGTATACAGTGCTAACCACTGAGCCACCATATACCAGTACTAACCACTGAGCCACCGTATACTGTGCTAACCACTGAGCCACCGTATACAGTGCTAACCACTGAGCCACCGTATACAGTGCTAACCACTGAGCCACCGTATACAGTGCTAACCACTGAGCCGCCGTATACAGTGCTAACCACTGAGCCGCCATATACAGTGCTAACCACTGAGCCGCCATATACAGTGCTAACCACTGAGCCACCATATACAGTGCTAACCACTGAGCCACCATATACAGTGCTAACCACTGAACCACCATATACAGTGCTAACCACTGAACCACTGTACAGTGCTAACCACTGAGCCACCATACAGTGCTAACCACTGAGCCACCATATACAGTGCTAACCACTGAGCCACCATACAGTGCTAACCACTGAGCCACCATATACAGTGCTAACCACTGAGCCACCATACAGTGCTAACCACTGAGCCACCATATACAGTGCTAACCACTGAGCCACCATATACAGTGCTAACCACTGAGCCACCATATACAGTGCTAACCACTGAGCCACCGTATACAGTGCTAACCACTGAGCCCACCATACAGTGCTAACCACTGAGCCCACCATACAGTGCTAACCACTGAGCCACCATATAGTGCTAACCACTGAGCCACCATATACTCCATATAAATCTTGCAACAACAGGGTACTTTCTGGAGAGAGGACTGTACTATTCATCGGCTATTTCTACGGCACCTGTTCATTTCACCGCACTCCCGATGCAATAGCACCAGGCCTATTTCTAGTTTTTTTAATAATAAAGATTATTTTACAAAGTGTTTTTTTTTTTTTTTTTGTTTCCAATCTCAATTTCTCTATTGCTAATAGCTGGCTGTCACACTGACGGCTGACATTACCAATAGGGGCTTGGTGGCAGCTGTCAAAAAAGGTGTCACCAACCCCGTTATTACCCAGACTGCCACCGCCCAGGGCAGCTGGAAGGGTACCTTTACACACGGCTACATTTGTAGCTTGTCACCAGGTAACTTACTGGTTGCAGTGAAATCATGGATACATGGTTCCATTTATACACAGCAACAAGATAGAATCATGTATCCATGATTTCACTGCAACCAGTAAGTTACCTGGTGACAAGCTACAAATGTAGCCGTGTGTAAAGGGGCCCGAAGAGCGAGGTACCTGCCAGGTTTGGCATCTCTCATTGAGGCGCCACTCCTGGGGCGGCTGTTGGCTGCGGTCCTTAGCGTGGGGGGCCCAGAACGGTTGGGCCTCACCACGCTGAGGATTCCAGCCCCCAGCTGCTTGGGTTACCCTTGCTGGACATAGAAAATGCAGCATGTAGATTGTCCATTCTCTAGTACACTTTTCAATGGAGAATGTAATAATGGAAAAGAAAGGAAATGACATCACAAGGCTTTTTATTTCTTTTTTTTTAACAAACTTTATTTCTATGTGTTTGCAGTACACATGCAGAAAAATACGCGTCCGTAAAAAAACGCATCAAAAAACGCATGTGCGAAAAAAAACGCGCGTATTTCTTTAGAAAACTGCATGCGTAAAAATATGCGACAAAATACGCACTGTGTGAACGCAGCCTTACCGTAATTGTTATGAAGAAGTGATTTAAAAGAATTACAAGTATGAATTAACCATTTATTGGATCAACAAAAAATTCAGAGAGACATTCATTTGCTTCAAGGCGTCCAAGAAAGTCCAGCAATTTTCAAGAAATCTGTCAAAGACCACTGCAGAGCTTGCTCAGGAATGGCAGCAGTTAGGAGTTCGTGCACATTGAGATAAAAAGATTTCGAGGCTATCCTGGTATCAGAGACCAATAAAGAAGCCACTTCTAACACAGGAAAAACATGAAGGACAAGGAGTAAGTACAAAGGACGGGGGAAAGTTTATTCTCTGATGAAGTCCCCTTCAGACTGTTGGGAATTCAGGCTGAATATCCCGAGAAGGAAAAGTATCTTAAAGGGGGAACTCTACTGTCCTGACCCTCCCACACTATGAAACCGAGCTGAGGAGCAGATACTGCTCTATGGATTTATAAATGATGTAAAAATGATCCCTGGAGTTCCCCTATTCAGTCCAGTGTCACGCCAACAATAAAATATCCAGAGACAATTCATGTGTGGGTGCTTTTCATCCATGGAGGGGGCTCACACACAATTTTATCTAAGAACAACCATTCAGGAGCAATGTGGTGATGAGCAATGCTTTTTCCATGACTTGTGATCCATCTTCAAAAATCTGGTGGACAAACAAGAGCACAAAAATTGTGGTGAATTCTAAGCACTAATTAGACTAGAATGTGTTTCTAATAGTCAGGATTTGGGCCAGGAGCTTATAGCCTTAAGGCCACGTCACACGCATCAATCTTGTGAGCGATATTGTTAGCGATCACGTGCACGCGCGTTCGCTAACAATATCGCTCACATCGCTGGTGAGCTGTCATACAGACAGACTCACCAGCGATGTGGATCAGCTACATCGCTGGTAACTATGGTAAACGTCGGGTTACTAGGCGCCGCGCGGCGCTTAGTAACCCGACGTTTACCATAGATACCATCTCCCAGCATAGGCTCTGCCGCTGGGAGATTGTTCATCGTGGTGTCACACACCACGATGCAGCAGATTGATCAAGCGTTTATCGCTTGATTTGAGCTCCGGCTCTCATATCTGCGATCAATCAATCAAGCGATTTTACATTGTAAAATCGCTTGATTACACGCAGCGACGCACAGACGATATCGCTTAAGCGATCAAAAAGCAGATCGCTTAAGTGATATCGCTCATAAGATTGATGCGTGTGACGTGGCCTTTAATGTCAGAGCAAATTTTAGAAGTCTTGAAAAACAAGACCGCACTGTAAATATTGAGCATTATACTTGATGTGTTTGTCTGTAAAAAAAAGAAAAACATGGAATCTTAATTGTTCTTTAGTAACCATAGAAATATCTGACTAAAAGATCTGAAAACACAGAAGCAGCAAGCTTCGTGAAAACCAAAACTTTTGGCCACACTTTTACTTGTTTTTCCTAAAACAAAATCTTAAGTGGGGTTCAATAAAAATGAGAAATACAGTTGTGCTTAAATGTTTACATGCCCCACCAGATTATTAGCTTTCTTAGCCTTTTTTTCAGACAATATAACACAAAAACTTTTTTCCCCTCATGGTTAGTGGTTGGGTGAAGTCTTTTATTGTCAAACTACTGTGTTTTCTCTTTTTAAATTATAATGACAACCAAAACCATCCAAATGACCCTGATCAAAAGTTCACATGCCCTGGTGATTTTGGCCTAATAACATGCACTGAAGTTGGCACAAATGGGTTTCAGTGGTTAAAAGGAAACATCCTCACCTGTGACCTGTTTGTGTGGCACCCCACTGGTCAAACCGCCTCCGGGGGTACTGCACTCCTCCATTAGTGGGAGAGTAGTGCCCCTGTTCTCTAGGTAACTGAATAGTGAAGTTGAGACTTACAACACACACACACACACACTTAGGACCCCGGGATGGGACAGTAGGAGGACCCAGGGGAAGGGCTCAGTCACAGCCAGGGGGGAACAAGGAAGTGTAGAGTTAGTCGGGAGGATAACAGCAAAGGAGTAGAAAGTTGGAGTGAGAGTCGAGAAGTGTTGGAGGTGTAGGCTCCTGTGGGCTGGAGCACGGTCACGCTCGCCCCAGGAGGGAGAGACTGAACAGTGTAGAGGAGGAAGGGAGCCCCAGGGGTGCAGAAGAAGATCTAGATCTCCTGCATGCCTGTATCTGGCAGACGGAATGGAGGGGCTGGTGGATGAAAAACATGGGACTGGTCTTGAACACAGGACGGGGATCCATACCCAAACCATTGAAACTGGAGGCCATGAGATCCTAAAGGGGACCTGTGACCACAAACCCGTCACAACTCGGGAAGGCAGCTGTACTAAGGCGCGGTACCAGGGTATGGTACCAACTAAAGCCTGTGGCTGTTGGTATCTGAGCTCAGTGTGTGGAGGTGCTGGGAGGAGAGGTGAGACCAACTAGAAGCACTGAGAGTATCACTAGTGAAGGAAACACCATGAGAGAGCAAAGAACACCTAGGGGTCTCGATGACACTGTCCCGGTTCTAGACAAACAGCTGAAACCGGAGATTGGCAGAGGGAAGCACCCGGAGACCTGTTTGGAACGTTACAGTAAAGGTACAGAACTCCAACAGATGTGTGAGACTTTTATTAGTGGCGACCACCGGCTTCAGAGGCCGCATGACACCATGAGGTGCTGATGACCTGATAACCACCAGCCAAAGAAAGAACTGACTTGACTACCAACTGCCTTGGGGAACCGTTCCACCTGTGGGGAGCAAAACCATCCAAGCTGCCGGTCATCGTCCCCAGAGATTCTGAAGCAGCGGCGGCTGCACATAGCTGCACACAGCAGGTGGCATCACGAATACCCCTTTCTCTTCTACCCTCCGTCATCAGTCCTGCACTTTTTAAATGACACCACCAGGGCCATGGAGCCGGGTTGCTACATCTTGTAAAAGAACCGAAAGATACGGCCCGGTTCCAAGTATCCCTAGAGTAGGCGTGTCATTTGCTTGTAATGAGTGTGTGTGCATAAAAGCTGAGTGTGTTTCTGGGTTCCAGACAGACTCTTGCATCTTTCATCCAGCCACTGATGTTTCTGGATTGTGAGTCATGGGGAAAGCAAAGGAATTGTCAACGGATCTATGGGAAAAGATAGTTGAACTGTATAAAACAGGAAAGGGATACAAAAAGATATCCAAGGAATTGATCATGCCAGTCAGCAGTGTTGAAACTGTAAAAAAAAAAAGGAAAATCAGGGACTCTGTACAAATGAAACCACGATCAGGCAGACCAACTAATATTTCATCCACAAATTGTTTGGTATGCATAAAAAAACCAACAAATCATCAGCTGAAATACAAGACTCAATGAAAACTAGTGTCGCGCTGGGCCCTGTTGTCTTCTAGGGCTGCGGGGTGTCACGGTGACATGACCCGGCTCCGTGGTCCCAGACACGGCGTGGTTCACATCAGGTTCCAGACACAACCTTGCAGCTGGAACAGCTCAGTTACGGCACTCCCTCTCCAGTCTCTTACCGGGCCTCGTTCACAGTTCAGAGTGCTAGCTACGGGCCAGCGGTCACCGGTCTTTTCCCAGGGAAGCTCAGCCTGTCCCCTTGACCCTGGTCTGACGGCCTTTCCTTTGCGGCACCAGAGGGTAGAATCCAGGCATGGAGTCTCTTCACCCCGCCGGTTGATCTGTGGTTGAGAGACACAGCTCCTGGTCACTTCAACAGGGCCAGCACCCTGGCTTTGACCTGGTCCCCCGGTGTCCCCGCTGATCTGGACACACCGTGGACGCCTTCTTCCTTCCTATGGGAGGCTGCCTGGGACCCGGACTAGCCATACGGTGGCACAGGTCGCCAGGTCCGGGTTCTTCCACTCTCGACCTACAGTCTCAGGCTTGTTAGATGTCTCTGCTTAGGAGTTCAGTCCCTTCTCCCTTTACAGTTCGCCAGGAACCCGAGCCGGAACCTCTTTTCATCTCACTGAGTGGGCTCTCCCAACTTAATTTTCCTGGGTTTTATTCCAGTTCCTCCACCCCCTTCCCTGGCTTTTCTCTACTCTCCACCCTCCACTTAGTTCCACCCGCTATCCCGTGCCTGACATGAAGTACTTAGGACTAGGGATCGGGGGATGTGTCAGGTGTTTGTGCGAAGTGTGCCACTTACTAGTCCCAGCTGCAGTACCTTACTGTGGCCACCAGTCCTCAGGGGCGCCACACTATCGGTGTGGCTGTTGCAAGATGCACAATAAGGAGGCACTTGAAGAAAAATGTGCTGCATGGTCGAGTTGCCAGAAGAAGCCATTACTGCACAAATGCCACAAAGTATCTCACCTACAATACACCAAACAGCACAGAGACAAGCCTCTAAAATTCTGCAACAAGGTAATTTGGAGTGATGAGACCAAAATCAAACTTTTTGGCCACAACCATAAATGTTCCATTTGGAGAGGTGTCAACAAGGCCTTTGATGAAAGGAACACCATTCCTACTGTACAGCACGGAGGTGGATCGCTGATGATGTGGGGATGTGTGAGCACAGGAAACTTGGTCAAAGATGAAGGAAAGATGAATGCAGCATGTTATCAGCAAATACTGGAGGCACATTTGCACTCTTCAGCCCGGAAGCTGCACATGGAACGTACTTGGACATTCCAACATGACAACGATCCAAAACACAAGGCCAAGTCGACCTGTAATTGGCTACAGCAGAACAAAGTGAAGGTTCTAGAGTGGCCATCTCAGTCTCCTGACCTCAATATCATTGAGCCACTCAGGGAAGAACTCAAGTGTGCAGTTCATGCAAGAAAGCCCAGGAATTTACAGGAACTGGAGGCTTCTTGCCAAGACGAATGGGCAGCTTTACCATCTGAGAAAATAATGAGTCTCATCCACAACTACCACAAAAGACTTCAAGCTGTCATTGACGTTAGAGGGGGCAATACACAGTATTAAGAACTAGGGTATATGAACTTTTGATCAGGGTCATTTGGATGTTTTTGGTTGTCATTATGATTTTGACACGCCCGCCAGGGCCGTGGGGTACTCGGAACCAGGCCAGATAGTTCCTTGGTGATGTCTCGGCGGTGTGATTCGGCTCCGTGGCCCTGGCTAGGTCGTAAAATGTAAGATATTTATAGAGTTGAGTCGTGACGCCACCCTTGGTATTCGGCAAGGGATGGCCGACGCTGTGGTTCAGGACCACTGAGGCAGTTAGTGACCCAGCGCAGATGGTACAGTTCCCTATGGGTGGAGAGAGGCCCCAGGGCAGGTAGGACAGTCTGTTCACGTGGTGATCATGTAATGAGATATAGAGATTTTTTGCGCCACGCTGCTTTATGTTTTATATCCACCCTCTGTTAAGTCACCGTTACACTCACCTTTTCCTGTTGTGCTGTCCGCACAACAGGGGGGCTCACTTAGTGAGTGCACGGGGTCTCTCTCTGTACGGTGTGGATTTCTTTCCCTTTTTCCTCGGTGTCCGCCTGTGTAATTGCACGTGATCCGTCACGTGTTTCCTCTCCTCTGTTAGATTTGTCTTTTCCTCCGGAGCTGCTCCACCGCTCTCCCCATAGGGAGATAGATATGCAGGTAATGGAATAAAGCGATGTTTGGGTGAGCGCTGGGATATGAAGACAGCTACACTTCAACAAGTATTTTACCTGTAAGTTTATTGTTCAAATCACACTAGGTCCTCTCCCACAACATGTTTCGACGCTCAGGGCGTCTTCCTCAAGTGGATCCACTTGAGGAAGACGCCCTGAGCGTCGAAACATGTTGTGGGAGAGGACCTAGTGTGATTTGAACAATAAACTTACAGGTAAAATACTTGTTGAAGTGTAGCTGTCTTCATATCCCAGCGCTCACCCAAACATCGCTTTATTCCATTACCTGCTGTTCACGTGGTGATGACAGTTGGGGTGCAGAGAATAAGCAAGGGATACAGAAAAATGCAGTTTTCTTTACCTTTCACTTCTTGTCAGATGATAATGCAATCTGGAGTACTAGTTACAGATGATAGGAGGAGTCCGGCTAGCCTGGAAGGTGGAGGGTATCCACCTCGCCAGGTGGGGTTGGAGGCCTTCATTCTGCGCTCCCTTTTTGGGTCCCTGCTGCCTGTAGCTATGCTGTGGCCGTTTTGGTTCTGACCTGTGTGGCAGACAGCATCAGCCTTTCCACTGGCAGCCCCAGGTTCTTGCTCTGTTGTGGTGCCACTGGGTGTTCGGTGTGGCCCCCCTGGCCTCCAGATTCGGCTTTCGGGGCATACAGCACCTGCACAGCCAAGAACTCTGGTGTCCTTTTTGTCAGAGCTCCACTCCGGGGTGAGTTCTGACGCAGCTACTATCCCCCAGAGCCCTTGTCTCCACTTCTCTCTCTTCCCTCTCCTCAGACTAACTGCCTAATAGACTTAACTGCCTCCTCCTCCCGAGAGAGTAGCTCCCCTCAAGTCAGGTTATAGACCACCCCCTTCTGGCCTGGAGTAGGAATTGTGTTGCATGCTGTGTATTACCTGGCATGGGGACCTCCTGCTGCTTCCAGGCATGACATCACCCCTCTGAGGGAGGCAATGTCATTGTGGCAACCAGACTTTGGGGTGCCACAATTTAAAAAGAGAAAACACAGTAGTTTGACAATAAATGACTTCACCCAACCACTAACCATGAGTGGAAAAAAGGGTTTTGCTATCATTCATATTCTCTGAAAAAAGGCCAAGAAAGCAAACAGTCTTCCAGGGTATGTAAACCTTTGAGCACAACTGTCTGAATTATTCAGTGACAACTGCCGCAAGGGTATGTCCCATTGCTACTCCGATTGTTATACTCAAATATGTAATTCATGTACCACTCCCATATTATGACATCTATGTGCAACAAGTAAATTTTTAACAGGCTAGTTTTCATTTACCCATGAATGGTGTAGTTCAATGCTGATCCCAATGTATGTTTCACATCTTGGCTTCATCTGGGGGTCATTATCCTATGATGAATAAAAATATTTACCGGTAATATATTTGTCCACTTTATTTGTATTTTAACAAGCATTGTGCACATTTGTGATTTGTGGCTCTAAAGGTACCGTTACACACAGAGATATCTGTGCAGACATTGCTTGCAACTTACTGGTTGCAGTGAAATCATGGACACATTGTTCTATTTTGTTGCCGTGTACAAATGTAACAATGTGTCCATGATTTCACTGCAACCAGTGAGTTGCAAGCAATGCCTGCACAGATATCTCTGTGTGTAACGGTACCTTTACTAATCTATATTTCATGTTCTCCTGCACATTATAGTACAGCCTTCCTCACAGATTACACAGTGTGCCGATTTTCAAAATGGCACTTGATGGAGCTTCATAAGACCAGACCACCTCCAATGGAAAAATACTTCACATGGAAAAGTGTTTGAGGCTGATGGACAGGTCTAATCACTTGGTCCCCCATCAGCAGCCCAACAGGAGAGCTGTGCAGTCAGTGAGGACAGTGAAGAGTCTGTAATACTTGTACATGAGTAAGTTCCCAATACGCCTGAAAAAATGGGCAACCCCTTTAATTACATTGGTATGTCTGTCTTTCTGGCCTTTTCATTTTTATGATATCAGATTAGCTGTTTAGGAGTAATGGATAGAGATGAGCGAGTATGCTTGTCAATACTCGGTACTCGCACGAATATCACAGTGCTCGGGCTACTCGGCGAGTACCGAGTAATCTCGCTATACTCTTGCTATGCTCGGGGTCCACCTCCCTGCATGTTGGCGCTCTTTACAGAGCCAGCCCGCATGCAGGAATTGGCTGACAGACACTGTAATGCCACAGCCATGTTGGTTGTGGCATTACAGTGATTGGCTGGCCACACAGCGTCATCAGGTCTTTATAAGGCCTGACCGCGCTGTGCTCGTCACTCTGCGCCATTAGACAGTCAGTGTAGGGAGAGCTGCTGCTGATTGAGGGACAGATTTGTGGCCTTTCAGCTAGTGTAGGTACAGGGCTGCCAGTCTATTTACCACAACAGTCCTTCTGAGGACTAATAGAGCTGTATACAGGCAGGCAGGGAGGGTATCTACCAAACTTCGCTGTGCCAGTATACCAGCCTGCATCGCATATGGGGCTGGTTTCCAGGCTCATCCATCCCAAAAACCTTGCTTTTCGGGATTTATTTTGCTCACTATAGGCAGGAGTAGGTTTTAGGTCAAATTAGGGTACACCAAAAGCCTTGTGCTATAAACCAACTCTTCTCTGCACTAATTTTGCATCTAATTGCTGCTACTGTAGGTTGCAACGTTAATTAGGGTATACCAAAAGCCTTGTGCTAAAAAAAAAATCTCTGCACTAATTTTGCATCTAATTGCTGCTACTGTAGGTTGCAGCGTTAATTAGGGTACACCAAAAGCCTTGTGCTAAAAAAAAAAATCTTCTCTGCACTAATTTTGCATCTCAGTGCTGCTACTGTCTGTTGCAGCGTAAATTAGGATACGCCAAAAGACTCGCTATTGTAGTCAGCATTTGTGTCTGACTAGTCCACCTGCAGGGCCTTAATTTCAAAACTTAGGGTCTTGCTAAAAACATACTCTTGTCTCCACTAAATTTGCATCTAAGTGCTGCTCCTCTAGGTTGCAGCGTACATTAGGGTACACCAAAAGCCTTGTGCTAAAAACATACTCTTGTCTGCACTAATTTAGCTGTATACATTCAGCAACACATTGAAAATGCGCAAGTCCGGTGGCAAGGGACAAAGAACTGGACGTGATGGTGGTGCAGGTAGAGGATGTGCCCGTGTGCAAGCTCGAATTGCGCCACGACAAACGCCCACATCATCTCGATCGACTTTATTGTCACAATTTCAAGGTGAACGCAGCAGTACTCCACTATTAAACCAAGACCAGTGTCAAAAGGTTGTTAGTTGGATAGCGGATAATGCTTCCAGTCAGTTTGGCACTATCACAAATACCCTGTCTTCAACACGGTCAAGTGTCAGTAGCTGTGAGAGTGGACTGCACATTCCACACCCTGATCCTCCTTCCTCCCACCATGCCGAGTGCCAGGACCCGGACATAACTGATCCCACACTTGGACACTCTGAAGAGCTATTCAGTTATCCATTCGCAGAATCTGGCCTCTCGCCAGCTCCAGTTGAAGTCCGATGCCCAAATATTTGAGCAGCCACGGTCTCACGAAGGCAACGGTGGGAACGTGTCTCAACAAGAGGTGGATGATGATGAGACACAATTGCCACGAAGTCATGAGGAGGACCAGGGTGCTGAAGTGGAAGATTACGTGGTGGATGATCAAGTAACTGACCCAACCTGGCAGGAGGACATGCAGAGTGAGGACAGCAGTGCACAAGGGGAGTTAGTCGTAGCATCACAACAGGCCAGAAGAAGCAGGTTGGTGTCTGCAGGCAGAAGGCAGGCAAACGTTCCCCGGAACAACAACATGAGTGATGTTGCCAGTACAACTGCTAGGTCTTCCCGAGTCTGGCTGTTTTTTAAGGTGTCTGCAGATAATTCAAAAAAGGCCATTTGCAACACCTGCCATGCCACCATCAGCAGGGGTAGCAAAACTAGCAGCCTGACCACCACCAGCATGATCAGGCACATGGCAGCAAAGCACCCGACTTTGTGGGATGTACAGCAGAGTACAGGAGCATTGTCTGCGGGTAACACCGCTGCGTCTTCCACTGTTGTGCGTCCAAGCCAATCCCCTGTCCATACTGCAGGCGAAGATGCCTCCTGTCCTTCCCCTGTACTTGCCCAAGCAGAAGGAGCACCATCATCAGCCACGTCCTTGTCCCAGCGCAGCGTTCAGTTATCCTTACCCGAAACTTTGGAACGCAGGCGCAAATACGCTGCCAACGCCCCACATGCCACAGTTCTAAATGCACACATTTCATGCCTGCTTGCGCTGGAAATGTTACCTTTTAGGCTGGTGGAGACGGAAGCATTCCGCAACCTGATGGCGGTGGCTGTCCCATGTTACTCAGTCCCTAGCCGACACTATTTTTCCCGGTGTGCTGTCCCCGCATTACATAAGCACGTGTCCCAAAACATCATACGTGCCCTTAACAACTCAGGAAAAGTCCACCTAACCACGGACACGTGGACAAGTGCTTGCGGGCAGGGCCGGTACATCTCTCTGACGGCACACTGGGTTAATATTGTGGAAGCCGGGACCCAGTCTGACCTTGGGACGGAACACGTCCTTCCGACACCGAAGATTGCAGGCCCTAACTCTGTCAGGGTTTCACCCAACGTGTACAGCTCTGGCACGTCATGCTCCTCAGCCTCCTCCTCCTCCTCCTCCTCCTCCACTTCACCCTCCACAACAGTCCCAAGCTGGAAGCACTGCAGCACTGCCTCGGCTAAGCGGCAACAGGCTGTGCTGAAGCTAATCTGCATAGGTGACAAACCCCACAACGTTGAAGAGTTGTGGACAGCTCTGAAACAGCAGGCAGATCACTGGCTCACACCGCTGAACATACAGCCAGGCATGGTCGTGTGTGACAATGGCCGCAACCTTGTGGCGGCTCTGAGGCGAGGCGAGCTGACACATGTTCCATGCGTGGCCCATGTGCTCAACCTCGTGGTTCAGCAGTTTATTAAATCGTACCTGGAGCTGTCTGATCTGTTCATCAAAGTACGCCGCCTGTGTGCCCATTTCAGAAAGTCACCTACTGCTTCTGCCGGCCTTGCCGGCTTTCAGCGGTGTTTGCAGCTTCCGGCTCACAGACTGGTGTGTGATGTCCACACGCGTTGGAATTCCACACTGCACATGTTGGTCAGGATTTGTGAGCAGAAGAGGGCAGTTGTTGAGTACCAGCATCAACTAGGCCGTCGGTATACGGTTCAAACTCTACACATAAGACCTCAGGAGTGGACATGGATGTCCGACATATGTACCGTCCTCCAAAACTTTGAGGACTCCACCATGATGGTGAGCGTCGATAACGCCATCATTAGCGTCACCATCCCGCTTATCTGTCTTCTAAAACGCTCTCTGCTCAAAATCAAAGATGATGCATTGCAGGTGGAGCAGGATGAGTTGCGGCAAGAAACCGTACTGGGTGATTACACACAGCCCAGCCTCATCTCATCCCAACGTGCATTGGAGACTATGACGAGGAGGAGGAGGAGGAGGAAGAAGAAATGGAGCTACTTTCATTTGGAATTGACGGAAATACCTGCACAACCGTTAGACCGTCGGTTGAGCGGGGATGGCCAGAGGACAAGGGAGAGGAGGAGGAGGAAGAGGAGGAGGGGTCATTCCATGTCAAGTGAACCAATGATTATTACCTCTATATTTTTAATTCTTTTGAGATTTTGTTATTTGATAATAGCATGTCAGACAATGCAAAATGTGAAGAGAAAAATTTTTTAAAAAATTTATTTTTTTTAAAAATGATTTTCAAAGTTCAGAAAAAGTGCGAATTTCGCTGTTGCCTGCCTTTACGTTTCTCCTCATAACTAAGGCTAGGAATAAGATAGAGAGACAAAATAAACACCATTCTACTCAGAACTATACAGGCTTTCACCAGATATGTCACAAGAGGATCTTTGTTAATATTTTACCCATCTGATCGCAAGCGCAAAATTAAAAACGCATTTCCGAAAAATCGGCGCGCTTTAAATATTTCAAAAACTGCCCATGTGTCTGCTTTGCTCTTAGCCACATCTGTACCAAATTTCAAGTTGGGATCGCGATGGGATCATATTTTTAAATATTTTACTATTAATAGCGTCAATGGGTCATTCCATATCAAGTGATCTAAATATGAATATTTTTTTTTACCTGACGTCTTTAGATTTTTTTTATTTTTTTTCCTTTATGAAGTACTACTTTAGTTAATTACAAATTAAAAGTTTAGAATTTTTTTCTTCATCAGTTCATTTTTTACAGATTTTTAAAGTTTAAAAAAAGTGTGACTTTTGGCCTGGTATGACTTTACATTTTTTTTTATCTTGGGTTAGAAATAAGATAGAGAAACAAAATAAACACCATTCTACTCAGAACTGACCAGGCTTTCACCAGATATGTCACAAGAGTGTATTTGTTAATTTTAATTTTTTACCCATGCGAACGCAAACGCAACATTTTGAAACGCATTTCCGAAAAAAACGTTTTAATAAAAATTTTCCAAAACTGCCCATGTGTCTTTTATGCTCTTAGCCACATCTGTACCAAATTTCAAGTTGGGATCGTGATGGGATCATATTTTAAAATATTTAACTATTATAGTGTCAATTCAAAAATCTTGAATTCAGATCTGTTCAACCTGTGGTCTAAAAGCGTGGGGTCTATATTTATCAAATCCATTATTTTTAGACATTACTGTATTATTTTGATATGTTACAGCTTAGAAGCAGGAGAGGACATATAGGAAAAAGCTTTGTTAGGGCTCAACCTGAGAAAGCACAGGGATAGACAGTGAATGCAGAGCAGATGATAGGCCAGCAGCTCTGTCAATCATGTTAAGTGTCTACCCACTGCATTCAGGAAGTAAGACAGCTCGTTCAGACCTTTCATGTCCTGACATGTCTGGACATCTTCACTCCTGAACAAACAATAGTCTGTACAAAGCCATCAAGGCTGTGTACTAAAATATGGGTGAGTAAATATATTAATAGTTTAATGCTTTTATTATTAAGGCCAATACACACAGTGCTATTCTTAGGGATCATCATTCAGAAAAACAGCCCCATTGATTTCTATGGGGTTCACCACATGCAGTGTTTTTGGAAACACTCAAGAGTGAGTAAATCACTGCTTGAACTACTTTTTAATCACTGCAATAAACGCAGCATTTATCATTTATATAAAAAAAGCTGCCATTTTTTTCACTAGCGATTAAAAAAACTAACGCATATGTGGTAAAAACTTGGTAGAAAAACAAGCTGCCAAAACTGCAGCGTGTATCTGCAGACAGAAAAAACTGTGCGCGCTAGCCCTAAAACTCACTTTATAGTAATACAGTTCTATCTCAAGTGTACTGTAAATCTTTATTTTTATTACCTATCTTCCTTACTTAATATTAACTGTATTTTTCCCACACAGCAATGGCTGCTACTTCTCAAGAAACAGCATTTTATCATAGACACTGTTGCAATCCTTTTGAAAAAATATGAATATGATTGGCGCTGGTGGCTGGCTACTGTACTCTCCAAAGATTGTGAAAATGAAGAAGTAGAATTGACTTTATTGCATCCTTCTGGTCCAGCGCCATCCTTTGTGTATCCAAGAAAGCCAGACATTTTAAAAGTGCACAAAAATCAGATATTAACTCAGACGGAGCCTAACACCGTGACAGGCCGGACATACTCTTTGACACACAAGGAAATGGCGATTGCTAGTAAGCGTTGATGGACAAGATTACATTTCACCCACTAGAAGGGACAAATTGATAAAATGCCACTTTAAAAACATACTATTAATTGTTTGATTAGTTCATAATTTATAGAACGATGATTTAACTACTGTACTATTCTTATAAACACTTCATAAATCACATGTTTAGTGATAGAATAGAAAACAAATTTATATGTATAAATAGGGGTTAAGATTTTTGGTTCTTTTAATCTTGTTTAATCAAACTTGAGGATATGATCACCTTTCTTCTTTTGGTTTGTTCAATACATTCAAGTTGAAAATGCTGAGCGTTGTGTTCTGATGATTAAGATGTATTTATCCTGGCACTTATGGGATTTGTTTTTTGTGTTTCTTTTTTGTTGCATATAAATGTTTTATTCAATAAGTTGTGATAACTCATACAACCATAAAATAAAAAATATATAAATTTGACAGGTCCCAAGTTGAATCTCTGCACAAATATAACCAAGAACACAATCAGTCATTTTTTCACAATTGCCCGTCAATAGTTTGAATTTGATATAAAGAAACATAGTCTTGTAACATATCAAATGAAAGCTGTTACCGTTCTGAGTAAAATGATGCCTCTCCCACTTCATTATCTTATTTCTAGCCTGAGATAAAAAAATGTAAAGTCATACCAGGCCAAAATTCACCCTTTTTTTAAACTTTAAAAATCTGTAAAAAATTAACTGATGAAGAAAAAAATTCTAAACTTTTAATTTGTAATTAACTAAAGTTGTACTTCATAAAGAAAAAGAATTAAAAAAATCTAAAGACGTCAGGTAAAAAAAAAATATTCATATTTAGATCACTTGATATAGAATGACCCATTGACGCTATTAATATTAAAATATTTTAAAATATGATCCCATCTTGATCCCAACTTGAAATTTGGTACAGATGTGGCAAAGAGCATAGCAGACACATGGGCAGTTTTTGAAATATTTAAAGCGCGCCGATTTTTCAGAAATGCGTTTTAAAGTTTTGCGCTTGCGATCAGATGGGTAAAATATTAACAAAGATCCTCTTGTGACATATCTGATGAAAGCCTGCACAGTTCTGAGTAGATTGGTGTTTATTTTGTTTCTCTATCTTATTTCTAGCCCGAGATATGATAGAAAATGTAAAGCCATACCAGGCCAAAATTCGCACTTTTTTAAAACTTTAAAAATCTGTAAAAAATTAACTGATAAAGAAAAAAATTCTAAACTTTTTTTTTGTAATTAACTAAAGTTGTTCTTCATATAGAAAAAAAATTAAAAAAATCTGAGGACGTCAGGGAAAAAAATATTCATTTTTGGATCACTTGACATGGAATGACCCGGAGGAGGATGAGGAGGAGGAGGTCAGCATGGCCAGTCATGCTGTTGGTGAGGACCCAGAAGTCTTGACTGTTAACAGTCTAGCGCACATGGCTGACTTTATTTTACGCTGCCTGTGTCGTGACCCTCGTGTTATGAAGATCTTGACAGACTCTCATTACTGGTTGGTGACACTTTTAGACCCACGCTACAAAGAGAACTTTATTTCTCTTATTCCCGAAGCGGAGAGGTCTACAAAAATGCTGCAGTACCAGAAGGCCATAGTGGCGGAATTATTAAAAAAAATTCCCTTCTGAAAACGCTAGCGGCAGAGGTCACGATTCTGTGGACAACCAAGGTGTCCGGCACAGAGAGGCACAAGTACAATCCAGCAGAGGTAGGGGAACACTCTCAAAGATCGGGGACAATTTTCTCAGCACCCCCAGTACCACAGGCCCTGAGGTGCGGGGTAGTGTCACAAGGAATGCAAATTTTGCAAAGATGCTGAGGGAGTACCTTGCTGATCGTACTAAAGTGCTCCTAGACTCTTCTGTGCCTTACAATTATTGGGTATGCAAGCTGGACAGGTGGCAGAAATTGTTTCTCTATGCCTTGGAAGTCCTGGCGTGCCCTGCCGCTAGCGTTTTGTCAGAGCGTGTTTTTAGTGCCGCAGGTGGAATCATTACAGATAAATGCACCAGCCTGTCAACTGAAAATGCTGACAGGCTGACTTTAATCAAGATGAACAAGGGTTGGATTGGGCCTGACTTCACCACACCACCACCAAATGATAACGGAATTTAAATTTGGTGTCGGTAGATTCCCATGCACCTCCGCACACCCACACATCGGTACAGACTTCATGTGTTTGGCTACTTGCTGAACTGCTCCTCCTTCTCCTCATCCGCCACCATCATATAATCAGTGTGACCGTGGTTCATGATGCCACAAAAGCATAATTTTTGGACATCATCCTTTGTAATGGGAACAATTTTTCGAGGCTTTCCTCCATGCTTCATCCCAGGGGCATTGAAGTGCTAGCCAAATTTTTATTTCCCTGACTAGGGAAATAGTACAGCAGACTCACTTGCTTGAAATGGGCACATTAGTTTATAAGGCTCTCATGCACGTCTCTATCCAGGGGCATTGAAGTGCTACCCAATTTTTGGCTTCCCTGACTAGGGAAGTAGTACAGCAGACTCGCTTGAAATGGGCGCATTAGTTTATAAGGCTCTCATGCACGTCTCTATCCAGGGGCATTGAAGTGCTACCCAATTTTTGGCTTTCCTGACTAGGGAAATAGTACAGCAGACTCACTTGCTTCAACTGGGCGCATTAGTTTATAAGGCTCAAATGCACGTCTCTATCCAGGGGCATTGAAGTGCTACCCAATTTATGGCTTCCCTGCCTAGGGCAATACTACAGCAGATACACTTGCTTCCAATGGCCACATTTTTTAAAAACGGCCTCATGCACGCCTCTATCCAGGGGCATATTGGTGTCTCCCAATTTTTGGCTTCCCTGCCTAGGGCAATACTAAAAAAGACACACTTGCTTAAAATGGGCAAATTTTTGGAAAAGGCCCTCATGCACACCTCTATCCAGGGGCATATTGGTGTCTCCAATTTATGGCTTCCCTGCCTAGGGCAATAGTAAAAAAGAACCACTTGCTTCCAATGGCCACATTTTTAAAAAAGGCCCTGATGCACGCCTCTATCTAGGAGCATTGAAGTGCCTCCCGATTTTTGGCTTCCCTGCCCTAGGGCAATGCTACAAAACACACACTTCCTTATAATGGGCACATTATTTACAGAGGCCTTCATTTACATCTCTTCCCAGGGGCATGGGAGTGCCACACGATTTAAAAAAAAATCTTTGATATAATCCAAAAAACTAACATCCACCAACTCTGTCTCACAAGTGGGTATGAGCCCTTAATATTTTTTCCATGAAAATCTGTATTGGTTTCATTTTGTAACGTTTTCTTGACAGTCCGTAAAAGTGGCGTAATGGTCTGACAACATTGTTCACAGCAGTGACCTTGGGGTCTGAAATACTTCCAGGGGTCTTCCCAATGCTGTTCCCATGTCATTTGAGCATTGTTCTGATACTTTTGTGACATTTTTAGGCTTTTTCCATGCTGCCAGGGGTCATGCCAGAAAAATACTCGGGTCTCCCATAGGATAACACGAGTACACGTGTATCTTGGGATGCTCGGCCCGAGCTTCGAGCACCCGAGCATTTTAGTACTCGCTCATCACTAGTAATGGATTGAGCTTTTTAAGAAATGATTTCCACTAAATTTTATAGGTATTATTTTGTATGAGCTATCCTCATGCAATGTATTTAGTTGTGGATATTGGCTTTCCTAGGGGGTTCCACATACCAGTTCTGCAATAAGCGTTGTGCTGTTACCCTGCAGTTGTGGCTGGATTGCTTCACCAGGAAACAGATAACATTTAATTTTTGCTGCCTTTTCCTTTCCAGTAGATAATTCTGTCTAGCTCTTTATTTACTTTATTTATTTACTTACTGCGAAGCTCCGAGAGATACTACAGTCCTACAGAAGTGAGGAGTTCAAGGTACTGTCCCTATTTCTCTTCCTCCTTCTACTAACTAGCATTGCAGGGTTATTTCTCATCAGTCATATCACTGCCATATTAAAGGTCTGATAATTTTTATTCATTAGGCTGAAGGCACACTGTGCGAGGAACTCGCGCGAGTGCAATGTGAGGGAAACTCGCATTGCACTCGGACCAGTGTTGCCCTATCAGGCAGGGCACACTGGTGCGAGTCCCACTCACTTAACTCACATTGCGAGTCAGAAGCGAGTGCAGTCGCAGCATGCTGCGACTGCATGCAATTCTGACGCACGTGAGGGCATTGTAAGTGTATGGGTGCGAGAAAATCTCGCCCCCATACAGCAAACTGTGCGATATTCGCACGAGTGTGCTGCCCAAATCGCTTTAAACTCGCTGGCTGTCAAAGCCAATAAGTTTAAAATTACCGGTTTCCCAGTACAGTAATGAATCATCTTGCACTGCTGTGTCAGCGGTGCAAGATAATTAATAAGCACCCAGCTGCTGGGCACCTATTTGTCTTTTTTGGGGTTAAACTGCATATGCAGCATCTGTGCTTCAAATCAGCACAGATGCTGCATATGCAGTAGTTAACCCAGTTAATAAAGGGTTAATATGTGTATAATATGTTGGCATCATGTCTCTAGGGAGTGTCAACCCTCCCTAGAGACATGGTGCCTAAATTCATTGGTGGTCCAGGGGTTAATTGTCTGTATCTCTGTTTTGCTGGCATTTGTCGGCTTTTTGTAATCATTGCTGAAAGCCAGCGGCTCCTGGCTGTCAGCGCGTGTATGCTACGCAATTAGCGTAAGTACATTGCTGGGCAGCATTCTGAATAAGGAGCTGTCCCAGGTACTTACGCTAATTGCGTAGTGAAGCCGCCGCTCTCCATGGTGCTGAAGAATTCAGCATCACCTCCATGTCCAGGGCACATTGAAACTCCCGAGCGCTGGCCATGGAGGTCATGCTGAATTCTTCAGAACCATGGAAGACGCTGCACAACAATGTGCTTACGTATATTGCGTAGCATACACACGCTGACAGCCAGGAGCCGCCGGATTTCAGCAATGATTAGAAAAATCCGACAAATGCCGGCAAAACAGAAATATAGACAATTAACCCCTGAACCACCAATGAATTTAGGCACCATGTCTCTAGGGAGGGTGGAGACTCCCTAAAGCCATGATGCCAATATATTATACACATATTAACCCTTTATTAACCGGGCTAACTACCACATATGCAGCATCTGTGCTCATATGCCGCACAGATGCTGCATATGCAGTTTAACCCCATAGCTTTAAAAGAGGTGCCCAGCAGCTGGGTTTATCATAATCATCTTGCACCACTGACATAGCGGTTTAAGATGATTGATTACTGTATCGGGAAACTGGCACATTCATACACTGCTGCTTTGACAGCACCACATGCGCACTCACACCTCACAATCTAAGCACACTCACATACATACAGCCAGCTATAGTCACCATACATACCACACTCGCACTACACACACCCACAAACACGCACAGCACTCTCATCACTGTCGTGCATCAAACACGCTCCGTGTTTGATGCATGACAGTGTGCCTTCAGGCTCAGGGAATTCCAGGCAAGGGGATTTTTCTCATAAATCATTTGGCACGTATGCAGCTTGTATAAAATAAAGACTTTAGAGTTAAAGCATCACTCTAGTGTTTGTTTTTTCTCTAGTGCTGGAGTGGGGCTTTTAATCGATGGTCCCTGTCTGCAGTATTACTCGCTCTCCAGCATTGCTCTGGTTCTATGGTGTCATCTTGTGACCACAACTGCTGAGTAGCCACAAGTCAGAAGTTACATCACAAGCTCCCAATGCATCTCTGAGAGCCAGAATGATGCCAGAATGAGGCTCTCATAGACTTTCTATAGAATTGTAACCCATGGCTTGTTTTATGAAACATTGGAGCTGCAGTTAGAAGTGCCAGAGACTGACCAAACCGGCAGCGATAGAAGGTGAAGATGGCGGAGGGAGAGCATAAGACACGGGTCACAGACCTTATTTTAAAACCCTACTTCAGAATTTTGCATTTTTAGCTGTGGAGTGGGGCTTTAATGGTGCTTTAATTTTGGAGTTCTCTGACACCTGTCGGCCTCTACACGGAAACCTAGAGGCCTCCTTATAGCTTCAGTTGTGCCTGGGTTAAAGTGACCATAGTATGCACATGTAAGGTGAATATAGGTTATATATACCACACACTATACCGTATATTTTATATAGAAAACTAATTGTCTGAATCCTCTATCCAGGCAGAATGATTATTAGGCTGCATGTACACAATTCCATTTTTTAGGCTGAAGGCACACTGTCGTGCATCAAACACGGAGCATGTTTGGCGTGATGGCAGCACACTAACTGCATTTTAACCCTTCTAACACTGGCTTTTATTAGCCGCATCTGCAGGCTCTATGCCGACATGTAGCGCAGAGCCTGCAGAGGGGGTTAAAATGATTAAAACACAGCACTTTATTATTTAGATTTCTAACTGAGTTTTTTAAACAATAATGTTTCAGCGCTGCTGTGACAGCGCTGGAACATTATTGATTACTGTACTGGCAGAGCGGTAAATTCAAACTCGCCGACTTTGACAGCCGGCGAGTTTAAACTCACCGCAAATGCTGTCTGCAGTCCTTCAGGACCGTGGACAGCATCACACTCACATGCAGCGCACACACACTCACACCTCACACTCACAGCACACTCAAATGAATACAGACAGGCAAACTCACCACACGCACCACACTCGCACCACACACACCCAAAAGCACGCATATCACTCACATCATTGTCGTCCATCAAACACGATCTGTGTTTGATGGACGACAGTATGCCTCCAGCCTTACTAAGCTTGTTGTTTGCTCAGTATGCTGTCCCTGCTCACTCCTTTATTACTTTCAATACTCTCTGCGCTACTCTGCCACTATAAAGAGAAGTGCTGAACTGGCAAGAGAGGTGTAACAACCAGCACATCCTCAAACTACCATTACACACAGAGATATATGTGCAGACATTGCTTGCAACTCACTGGTTGCAGTAAAATCATGGACACATTGTTACATTTTGTTACTGTGTACAAATGTAACAATGTGTCCATGATTTCACTGCAACCAGTGAGTTGCAAGCAATGTCTGCACAGATATCTCTGTGTGTAACAGTACCTTCAGCATACCAGAGACCAGCCCATCTGGTGATGTCCCATATCAGGGTGGGGACAACAACGACGGCACTGACCCCAGCGCTGCCACCTGATGGCATCCCATTTGAGAATTCCCAGTGCATACTAGTAACCTCAGGACATCATCAGATTTAAGAAAAGAAGAAAATCCAAAAGAACACAGTCAGTTGTAGTAGAGAGGTAGGGGTAGGGAATTTCTAATTGGAGGACCTTAGAAAAATGATTATCTTTTAATATTAAAGAAGCACTCCTATTGAAATGTTTTTTTTTCTTATATGTTTAAAATATTTCCCTGCTGGAGTGGTGCTATAAATCTAAGTCCCCTGTCCCTGGTCTTATATTCACCTTCTGCCGACTTCATGTTTGTCCAGCGTTTCTTCAGTCATTCTCTGGTGACTTGTCACCTGCCGGGACCTCAGGTTTGATGGAGCAGCCGGAGGTCACATCTCCATGCCTCTCTCAGACCCTCGGTCTGGCTCTCATAGAGATACCTTGAGAGTTTGTGATGTAATGTCTGACTTTCGATCAGTCAGTAATTATGGGCACAGGATGGCACTGTGGGACTGGACGGTTTCTTTAATATTAAAGCGAACCTGTCACCCCCCCTGGACATCAAAAGCTAAAATAGCCACCTTCTGCAGCACTAAGGCTGCATTCAGAGAAGGTGGCTATAGGCTTACACTTAAGATGACCTAAGACTGGGAGGCGGGGTTTCGCGCTCCTCCGACCCGCCCCCTCTTGTCAATTAGCCTGGTCGCCTGCTGCTGCCTCCCCTCACAGTCTAGCATGAACGCGCGCCTCCATTCTCCTCAATGGCGCCGCGCATGCGCTGTGCGCCGGGTGTCCAGGAAGTCGTCGGGCTGCGCGCACAGCACATGTGCGGCGCCATAGAGGAGAACAGAGGCGCGCGTTTATGCTAGACTGTGAGGAGAGGCAGCAGCAGGCGACCAGGCTGATTGACAAGAGGGGGCGGGTCGGAGGAGCACGAATCCCCGCCTCCCGGTCTTAGGTCGTCTTAAGTGTAAGCAGTTATATAAGTTCATATTTGAGTGAATATAGGGCATCAAAAGCCTATAGCCACCTTCTCTGAATGCAGCCTTAGTGCTGCAGAAGGTGGCTATTATAGCTTTTGATGTCCAGGGGGGGTGACAGGTTAGCTTTAAACTGACTGTTACATTTTGGACAGCCCCTCTAACAATGGATTGGTGATTAACTAACGAAAAAAAATATCAAACTTAGTTTAAAATGGATGACTTCTTGTGTTTTATCAGTTTTTGTAAATTCTTACAACTGAAGGTACAAGTCTCATGCAAAAAAGCCCTGATAAGAATATGACGTTCACTGAGTTTAACAGAACAAACAATATGGATATATTTAAAAAAAAAATCCCTGATGTGTAAATGTGTGAAGGTTTAGGTAACTGTCTTTTCTTAACACAGACAAGGCACAAGTGAAAAACTGGATGTGTGAGTATAGCCTTAGGGCCCCGTTACACGAAGCGATGTTCCAGCGATAACGACAACGATATGACCTGTAGGGATCGCTGGTGCGTTGCTATGTGGTCGCTGGTGAGATGTCAAACAGTCAAATCTCACCAGCGATGTAGCAAAGATCCGGAATGATACGGTGGTCATTGGGAATTGTCACTCTCGGGCGTAGTATTGAGATCGTTGGTTGTTGTCCCAGTCAAACACAGCGATGCAGCGTTTCCAGCGGGAGTGAGACAACCATGAAATGGTCCAGAACGGTTTGTAACGATCAGCGTTCTCACAGCGGGGGCCTGGTGGCTGCTACGTATCACACATAGCGATTACATCACAAAACCTGTGACGTTGCAGTGGTAAATCTAGTGATATCGTTGTGTGTGAATACTCCTTAGGCTGGGGTCACACACACAGATATTTGTGCAGATATTGTTCACAGATCTCTGGTTGCAGTGAAATCATGGACAGATTGCTCCATTTGTACACAGCCACAAAATGGAACAATGTGTCCATGATTTCACTGCAACCAGAGATCTGTGAACAATATCTGCACAAATATCTGTGTGTGTGACCCCAGCCTTACACTGACCCAACTCCTGAGAATTTGCACATCACATTAAGAAAATCACCCACTCATTGAGTCCTCTGTCACCTTCCAGCAGTATAATACATGGCCTCCATCTGTGGCAGGATGATCTGCTGCTTCAGGGTGCAAGGTCAGGACCGCTCCATTTTATCTCAAGGTTCTACTAAATTTCATCTAAAAAAATAATCCAGTGCAAAAATCAAATGTAAATGGATGCCGCCTTCTGCACTGTATGGGGTGAAATTTATGTCAAGTTTTAATGAGAATGTCTAATGTGCAAAATCTGAGACTTCACAAAAAACCTGCTTTATATCCAGTTTGGCAGAAGTTTCCCAGGTGAATACAGACACTGGCTGCTGTATTCTTTGATTTTCCAAATTGCTCAACTTTACAGGGCCTGTCACACGCGTCAATGTCGTCAGCGAGATGATCGCTGACGACATTGACGGCTGATCGTTGGTGAGCTGTCACACAGACAGACTCACCAGCGATCAATTGACCAGAAACATCGTGGAAACGATTTAAATATCGTTTCCACGATGTCTTGCTCCCGCTGCCAGGCTGCTGGAAGCGGGAGCAGGCTGGTCTCCAAGGTAAACTGCGGGTATCTAGGCAGCGCGCGCTGCCTAGATACCCGACGTGTACCTTAGTTACCAGCCTCCTCCGCTCACCGGCTGGTATCTAAGGTACACAGCGGGTAACTAGGGACCCTAGTTACCCGCTGTGTACCTTAGATACCAGCCGGTGAGCCAGGGGCGGACCTTGCTGCCCGGGGGCCCTGGTGCAGCGGCAGAGAGAGGAGGGGCGGGCTCAGCAGGGGGAAGCAGGAAGCTTCCCTGGTTAACCCCCTCTCCTCTGCCACACTGGCACAGGGACATGGGGGGCGGCTGGGGACCCCCCTGCAGGGCTAACCTGCGTCCAGCGGGGCCCCTGTGAGCCGGAGCAGCAGCAGAGAGAGGACGGGCGGGCTCAGCCGGGGGAAGCAGGAAGCTTCCCTGGTTAACCCCCTCTCCTCTGCCACACTGGCACAGGGACAGCAGAGCGGAGGAGGCTGGTAACTAAGGTACACGTCGGGTATCTAGGTAGCGCGCGCTGCCTAGATACCCGCAGTTTACCTTAGTTACCAGCTCCCAGCGCTTGTGAGAGGCGCTGGGAGCTGGAATATCGCTACTCCCGGTGTCACACGCAGCGATGCTGCGTGTCCACCGGGCGACAATCGCCAGGTTTTAGGACTGATTCTGAAACCTGGCGATCATCAACCAGCGATTTAGCGCTGGTTGATTCGGTATGTCACACGCGTCAATATCGCTGCAACGTCACGTGCAGCCGATATCGTGCAGGCGATATTGACGCGTGTGACAGGCCCTTACAGGCCCTCTTTGTTTGTCACCCACCATTCCCAAATCACAGAATGATTACAAATAGCCAAAAAGAACTCCAATCTATATGCCAGTGAACAGTAAATCCTGTTAAGACATGAGGTGATTGATTTTCTGTGTTTATATGCTGCAGTTTCAGGAAGGTGGGTTGTCACTAGCATCACAGCTTTCTCTGCTGAAGGGCAGTAATGTGATGCTCAATTGCCTCATTTAGTATGGCTCAGGTTACAGCTTCCTAAGGCTGGCTTCACACCACGTTTTTTTTGATCCGGGGCTGTCCGGTGTAAATCAGGCAGCCCCGGGTTTTTGGCCCCATAGTAGCCTATGGGGCCAGATGGAGCCGGATGGCAGCTCTCTGCCATCCGGTTTCATGTCTCCTGTGGTATCTGGGAGAATACGGATTCTCTCCGGACACAAAAATTATGCTTGCATCATTTTTTTGTCCGGGGAGAAAAATCTCCCCAATGTGCCAGATCCCAGAGTCGCCCGGATTCAAGGCAATCCGGTTCTCCCTAACATGAGAGCCTATGGGGCCGGATTGCCTCGGACCGGGAGGATCCGGGAACTGGACACTGGCGGCTGCACGCCGCTGTTCTTTCAGGACCGCGGCTAGCTCCATGCTAGCCGCTGTCTTGAAAAATCAGCAGCTGCGGCTGCAATTACAGCCATCTGGCTGCACACAGGACCGGAGGGCACATTTGGCCCTCCGGTTCTGTGTGCTGATCCGGTCCGGGGCATCTGGGTTATCCCGGACAGCCCCGGACCAGATCACACCGTGGTGTGAAGCCAGCCTTAAAGGGAACCTGTGACAAGGTTTTTGCAACCTAATCTGAGAGTAGCATAATATAGGACTCGAGATCCTGATTCCAGTGATGTCACAAACATCACTCAGTGTAGTTTTGATGTAATCACTGTTTAATTAACTGGAGATTATCATTAGAAGACTACTTGGCCTGCAGCGATGTAGTCTCTCATATTCACAGATTGCTAATCTGCAGCAGAGAAATAACTAATTTTATCAAAATGAAGCAAGCAGCTCAGTAAGTGACACATCGCTGGAATCAGGGTCTCTATTTCTATATTATGCTGCTGTCAGATGGGATGGCAAAAACGTGGTGGCACATTCCCTTTTATGTGCAAACTGTAAAGTCCCTTTCAGCAGGTTTTCCAGGAAATAGGAATTTTCTCTGCTCTCCGTTAAACATTTAAACATAACCAGACAACTCCATCATCTTTTCTAGCTGCACTGAGAAGCCACATTGCCCCCAAAGTGTAAGGGCAGGGGCATGTTCTCTACTGGCGGCTGCTCGGTGGGTCGCTGAGCTGTGTGAGTCAGTGTGGGGGAGTGTTTATCGGCCTCCGAGTTATTCATAAGGCTTTATTCCAAGATGGAAAGTGGGGAGGTTGTTACTGTACCACAGTGACTCATCCTTGGCTCAGTCCATGAGAATCCCACAGGATCATGGCATAATACAAGCAATAACAACAAATCTTATCATGTCTTTGCTCCCTTTAAAACTAATACATTTCTGTTATTCTGAAATGCAGATTTTTGAAGAAATAGAGTGGAGTGTGATTTTGCATCTCAAAAAAACAGACTGCAACAGCTAATCTGGAGATGATTATAGCACAAGTCTCAGAACTGGTGCAGCAATGCAGGTGTGGCACCCCTGCTGGGGATTGCCACAGGACCCATCTGGTGCAAAGAGGGATTTACACTTTGGTACTCACAGCACACAACATATACCACCCCAGACCTGGAGGGGGAGCTCTACTGGCTGCCTTAAGCCAGATCCCCTAAAAAAGATCCATGCCTGAGGGGAGGAGTTAGTTAGGCAGTTAGTCTGCCCTGGGCGGTGAAGGGAGCAGGAAGTCCAGTGAAGCAGCCTAGAGAAGGTGCTGGAAAGATCTGGTTGCTGGGCAAAGCAAGGCCCAGAACCAAGGGACACTGACCCTCTGTGGAGCACCCCAGAGAGACGGACGGAGGCCAGTGGAGGAGTAAGGAAAAAGGACAAGGGACCGTATATAGGATCCCTTTAGCTCACCCGGACACCGGAGTCCGACCCTGCAGGAGAAACACTGAAGCAGGAAAAGCCTGGAGAAACCTGGAGGATCTATTCCCCTGAAGTACTAACTTAATAGAGACACTCAAACCTGACTAAGCACAGGACCAGGGGCCCAAGAGCAGTATAGGGAACCCACAGAAGGCCCTCATTGCCGGTTAAAGAGTAAGGAAGCGGCGAGTTCAGCTATAGGCAGAACTTACCCCAAACCACCGTACACAGTGGCAGAGGAGGCCTCACAACTCTCAAAGTGAAAATGCCAAATTGCACCGAGAACCTGGTTTCCTCTCGGACTGTACCTGTTACCGGACATCAGTAAAAAGGTACCGAAACAAAGACTATTGTGTTTGAGTCTGCTTCCCCGCCGCTGCCCACATCGCCCCCCGCAAGCCACTACTACAACTCCCCTCATCCACCCTCGTTGCCCTGAGGTAAAGCTCCACCTGTGGGGAGCTGTACTACACTGAGCTGCACCACCATCATCTCAGCGGCCAGCCGCAGCGCTGGTGTCCACCATTACCAGGAACCACAGGTGGCATCACAACACTACTACCCCCATCTTCATCACCATTCCCCCTAATCCCCGCCACTGAGGGTCCAGGGCACGGAACCGGGAATCGACCAGCCGTGATCCCCCATCAAAGCAGTCGCCCTGTCCCGGGATCCGAGTACACGCCCTACCCTGTCGACCGCCTCAGTTTGGCCTCATGAACAGGATGCCTAGAATTGGACTTTATTGATTGTTTATGTGCTGTAAAATCGGGCCGCCATTACTCCGCCATAGAAATTGTACTGCGTCACAGCGTGGGCGGAAAAGAGCGGGAAGGTAAGCCCCGCCCATTCACTCCGCCGGAGATCAGTGAAGCGCAGTTCCGGAAATACCCGAGGTGCTCGACTCCCCCTGCAGAACCGACGACGACCGGAAAAGTTTGTTTTTACCTCACCGGCTGGCATCGATTAACTAGGGGGGCCCCCATCATGAGTGACTCGGACGAAGCACAGGTCCCTGACAGAGGGGATGCCCGGAATGCAGTACCTGGAGCAGTGGCCCCGTTAATGTCGATAGCTTTGCCGTACATACCGGGCGCAAAATGGTTGCCAACATATGAAGGTAAGCCCGGTACCTTAGCAGCCTTTAAGCAAAAGATGTGTGCAGTGCTGGATAGTGTATGCTATGACAGAGAAGCAGTGTGCTGCCGTTGTGCTAGGACAATTAACAGGCGCAGCGGAGCTAGAGGTTGAGTCTTGGAGTGATGCCGACAGAGACTCTGCAGCTAAAGTGTTTGACAAGCTCAAAGCTGCTTTTGAGAAAAGCGCATACAGTCTGAGTTGAGGATGCTGTTCTACCAGTGCAAACAGAGACCGCAGGATACCATCAGAGACTTTGGCCTGTGTTTACAAGGGGCACTCCGGTCCTTAAAACAGGTAGACCCGGCAAGTGTACTGGAAGAAGATAAAATGTTAGCGGAACAGTTTATGGATGGATTGAGGTCAGACTACCATCGCCAGCAGGTACACATGTAGGTTTTGGATCATCCTGATGTGAGCTTTAATGATTTAAAAGACCGTGCAATCACAGTGCTACGACCCTCAGTGCCTGCAGAGCCTGCAGCCCAACCCTGGCAGGTTAACACCTCTCCCATAGACATTGAACCCAACCTGAAAGTCCCTGCAAAAGTGGCAGAGCAAGCTGTAGCATCCAACCCTGTTGATGACTTACGCAACCAGGTGCAACAGCTGACTAAAAACATGGAATACGTCCTAAAACTCTTGCAATCTAGGCCGGGGGCACCACCACCAAGCCAAATCCAGCTAGCCGATTGCCCTGAGGATGTCCCATGGAGGAGAAGGAAGCCTAAGTCGCCTGTGGAGGGGACCAACGCACCATTCCAACGTAGAACCATGTTGCCCGTTCAGGCGACCGACGCACCATTCCAACGCAGAGCCAGGGACTACACAGATTCTTCAGGACAACCCATCTATCTATGCTGCCGCAAACCAGGCCACTTTGCAAGAGGATGTCCTTTAAACCCGAGATTCCTGGGTCAGAGGGCCAGCCCCCAGGAGTAGAATGTCTGGGCCCATATGACTGGCGTAATAGGTACATGGGAGGCTGTCCATACTTCAACATTACGCTGGAAGGAATCCCCATGTCGGCCCTACTGGACACCGGGTCACAGGTTACCACCATCACATGTGTCCTTTATGAACGATTCTGGTCTGATACTGATCTTAGACCCCCAGACCCCAATTTAGTTATTATTGCTGCTAATGGACAACCACGGACTCAGGTGGGGTTCAGAGAAGTGACAATAAAGTTGGGGAGGGTGTAGTTAAAAGGCCAAGGGTTATGTGTGGTAGAAGATAATCCTGATGAAAAATACCCCTACATGATAATTGGTACTAATGTCATTGAAAACTGCCTTGGAGAAGTGTTGTTTTTACTCCAGCAGATTGCTGTGACTGCTGGTTATGGGCGGACGAGAGTTAACCAAAAAGAAATCCGTGCCCTCATCCACAAGCAACAGGTAAATCTGTCTGGGGGAGAGATTGGCAGTGTGCGGGTAACAGACCCGTTTCCCATTGTGTTACCACCCAAAAGTGAAATGATGATATGGTGTCGAGCAGCTATAGGTCTCAGAGGAAAGGAATACCAGGCAGTTGTAGAGCCGGTATAATCAGAGCATAGACCTACACTACTGACAGCCAGATGGGTGGTGGACGTGCGCAAGGGACGACTACCAATCCATGTATTAAATTGTGGGGAAGAGGAAGCAAAACTACCCCGGTATGCTACTGTAGCAAAGCTGTACACTGTCTGTAACAACAACATACAGACAGTACAACCCGTTTCCCCGTCAAACCAGGCAGAGGATAACAACTCCAAGGGACAGCTGGAGGAGTGGTGTCAGCAGTTGCACGTAGGAACTGATGACACCCCTTCCCACCAGAAGCATGGAGTCTACCGGGTAGCACAAGAGTTCGAACAGATATTCAGTAAGCATCCATTAAATTTTGGGAGTATTAAAGGGGTACACCATCGCATACCCACAGGAGATCACCCCCCAATTAGAGTGAGACACAGACCAATTCCACCAAATCACTACCAGGATGCCAAAGAGATGCTGCGGGACATGAAGGAAGCCTGGGTTATAAGAGATAGCTGTAGTCCCTGGGCAGCCCCCTTAGTCCTAATCAGAAAAAAGGATGGCACGATGAGGATGTGTGTGGATTACAGGAAAATCAATAAGATCACTCATAAAGATGCTTACCCGGTACCCCGCATAGAGGAGTTTCTTGCTGCATTAAAGACTGCTAATTATTTCTCCACATTAGATCTCACTAGTGGGCATTGACAGGTCTCCGTTGCAGAAGAAGACCAAGAGAAGACCGCATTCACAACACCAATGGGCCTATGCGAATTCAACAGCATGCCATTTGGGTTATGTGTGGTAGAAGATAATCCTGGACGACGTCATTGTGTATTCCAAGACCTACGAAGAACATCTGGAACACCTGGTGGAGGTATTTACAGATTTAGCAAAGTACGGGATGAAGCTCAAACCATCTAAATGTCACCTGCTGAAGCCTAAAGTCCAATACCTCGGGCATGTGGTCAGCGCAGATGGAGTAGCACCAGACCTGGAAAAAGTGACAGCTATCCAGGACTGGCAGAGACCAACCACCGTCACCGAGGTACGTCAATTCTTAGGTTCGGTTGGGTACTACAGAAGATTCATTAAGGGCTATACAAAGATGGCAGCGCCCCTACAAGATCTTCTGGTAGGCCAATCTAAGAAGAGAAGGTCTTCAGAGCCACCATTGGAATGGAGAGAAGAACAAGAAGACCCCTTCCAATAGATGAAGCAGGCTCTAACTGGTGAGGAAATCCTGGCTTATCCCGATTATAATCTACCATTCGTCCTCTACACCGACGCAAGCAATGTAGGCCTGGGAGCAGTCCTTTCCCAGATACAAGATGGCAAAGAACGAGTATTACCTACGCTAGCAGAAAACTTCGATCCACCAAGAGGAACCCGGAAAACTACAGTTCCTTTAAGTTGGAGCTCCTGGCCTTGGTCTGGGCTATAACAGAGAGGTTCAAGCATTACCTAGCAGCTTCAAAATTTACCGTCTTCAGGGATAATAACCCATTAACACACCTAGATACCGCGAGGCTTGGTGCATTGGAGCAACGCTGGATGGCCCGGCTATCGAACTATGACTTTACCATTAAATACCGGGCAGACCGTAACAATTCAAATCCTGATGCCCTCTCCTGATGAAGGTGCCAGGATAGGTGCCGAAACGCGTTGGTGAATAAAGGAGATTGTTGCTTTGGAACCTTGCCTTCCTTGTGCCTTCTCGGAGATATCCATTCCTTGTGATTCCATTGAGAGCAGCGCGGACGTGACACACCATCTTCCCTATATATGTACGCCAATACTACGGTATTCCAGACACACGTAGATCAAATAGACTGAGAGACAGTGCATACACCGCATCAAGTACACACACTAGTGACACACCAGTGCTACGCAGATCAACCCGTAGTAACTTTGATTAGCCACCACTTAGGTACAGAGAATAAGCGGTAAAATGTGGGAAATGTAAATATGTTTAAAATGTATATACCGTATATACTCGTGTATAAGCCGACCCGTGTATAAGCCGACCCCCCTACTTTTGCCCCCAAAACCTGGGAAAACCTATTGACTCGTGTATAAGCCGAGGGTGGACCCCAGCACAGGTATACAGCCCCCAGCAGTGTGGTATACAGGCCCCCTCAGTGGTATACAGCAGCCTCCCAGTGGTAGTATACAGCAGCCTCCCCAGTGGTAGTATACAGTAGCCTCCCCAGTGGTAGATACAGCAGCCCCAGAGGGGTATACAGCAGCCCAGAGCTGTATACAGCAGCCCCAGAGCTGTATACAGCAGCCCCAGAGGGGTATACAGCAGCCCCAGAGGGGTATATAGCAGCCCCAGAGGGGTATATAGCAGCCCCAGAGCTGTATACAGCAGCCCCAGAGGGGTATACAGCAGCCCCAGAGCTGTATACAGCAGCCCCAGAGGGGTATACAGCAGCCCCAGAGGGGTATATAGCAGCCCCAGAGGGGTATACATCAGCCCCAGAGGGGTATACAGCAGCCCCAGAGCTGTATACAGCAGCCCCAGAGGGGTATACAGTAGCCCCAGAGGGGTATATAGCAGCCCCAGAGGGGTATACAGCAGCCCCAGAGGGGTATACAGCAGCCCCAGAGGGGTATATAGCAGCCCCAGAGGGGTATATAGCAGCCCCAGAGGGGTATACAGCAGCCCCAGTGGGGTATACAGCAGCCCCAGAGCTGTATACAGCAGCCCCAGAGGGGTATACAGCAGCCCCAGAGGGGTATATAGCAGCCCCAGAGGGGTATACAGCAGCCCCAGAGGGGTATACAGCAGCCCCAGAGGGGTATATAGCAGCCCCAGAGGGGTATATAGCAGCCCCAGAGGGGTATACAGCAGCCCCAGTGGGGTATACAGCAGCCCCAGAGCTGTATACAGCAGCCCCAGAGGGGTATACAGCAGCCCCAGCCCCAGAGGGGTATATAGCAGCCCCAGAGGGGTATATAGCAGCCCCAGAGGGGTATACAGCAGCCCCAGCCCCAGAGGGGTATATAGCAGCCCCAGAGGGGTATATAGCAGCCCCAGAGGGGTATATAGCAGCCCCAGAGGGGTATATAGCAGCCCCAGAGGGGTATACAGCAGCCCCAGCGCTGTATACAGCAGCCCCAGAGCTGTATACAGCAGCCCCAGCCCCAGAGGGGTATATAGCAGCCCCAGCCCCAGAGGGGTATATAGCAGCCCCAGAGGGGTGTACAGCAGCCCCAGAGGGGTATACAGCAGCCCCAGAGGGGTATTTAGCAGCCCCAGAGGGGTATACAGCAGCCCCCGCTGTATACAGCAGCCCCCGCTGTATACAGCGGTACCCGGCTGTATACAGCCCTCCCGCCTGGTATACCGGGCCCCCCCTGTGGCCACCTGTAAAGGAAGCGATGATTATACTTATCGGGTCGCCGACGCCGACGCCGCCGCTCTGTCACCGTCCGTCACCGCGCTCCTTCCCGTCTTCATGCTTCCTTCATCGGCGCACAGAAAATGACGTCATTTCCTGTGCGACGGTGAAGGAAGCATGAAGACCAGGAGGAGCGCGGTGATGGACGGTGACAGAGCGGCGGCGGCGGCGTCGGCGACCCGATAAGTATAATCATCGTTTCCTTTACAGGTGGCCACAGGGGGGGCCCGGTATACCACGGGGGGGCTGTATATTTTTTTTATTTTTTTATTACCGTATATACTCGTGTATAAGCCGAGGGGGGACTTTTCAGCACATTTTTTGTGCTGAAAAACTCGGCTTATACACGAGTATATACGGTATGTTATTAATGCTAGTGTACAGAAAAGGGTGAAGAGTAGGCTAAAACAACCCAAACCAGGTACACAACATCAGAAAGAGGGGTGAGTGGAGTTGGCGTAAGGAGCTGTCTAGGGAGAGCAAAATCTTGGCCAATAGGTGACCCCAGGGCCAGGAGGCCTACAGCGCTTATGACCCGGTAGAGGCCCCTGCAGTACCTAGGACTCCTACGCCGAAGCACCCGTAGTAAATGTTTTGTTGTGTAATGTTGAACTTTAAGCCTACAGAGACTTTACCTGTTTGGACTTTTGAATTTACTTTTTATAATTTTAAAAATGGACCATAGCCATAGGACTGGTGGTGGCAAAAATACTTTAAACAGCCTGCAGCGGATGGACTAGCGCTGTATGGATTGGTTACCCGTTTTCCCATATTTCCCTGTTTTTTTTGTACATTTTTAATTTTGAGACTCTGTTCAAATTTCAAATGTAAATAGTTATGTTATATTAAGTTCATGAAAAAATGTTTCAGTCCTGGAGGACTGAAGTTAACTGGGGGGGAATGTGGCACCCCTGCAAAGAGGGATTTACACTTTGGTACCCACAGTACACAACATCTACCACCCCAAACCTGGAGGGGGACCTCTACTGGCTGCCTTAAGCCAGATCCCCTATAAAAGATCCAGGCCTGAGGGGAGGAGTCAGTTAGGCAGTTAGTCTGCTCTGAGCAGTGAAGAGAGCAGTGAAGTCCAGTGAAGCAGCCTAGAGAAAGTGCTGGAAAGACCCGGTTGCTGGGCAAAGCAAGGCCCAAGGGACACTGACCTGCTGTGAAGCACCCCAGAGAGAGGGACGGAGGCCAGTGGAGGAGTAAGGAATAAGGACAAGGGACCGTATATAGGATCCCTTTAGTTCACCCAGACACCAGAGTCCGACCCTGCAGGAGAAACACTGAAGCAGGAAAAGCCCGGAGAAACCAGGAGGATCTATTCCCCTGAGGTACTAACTTAATAGAGACACTCAAACCTCACCAAGCACAGGTCCAGGGGCCCAAGAAGAGTATAGGGACCCCACAGAAGGCCCTCATTGTCGGTTAAAGAGTAAAGCCCTGAGGGGGAAGGAAGCGGCGAGTTCAGCTATAGGCAGGACTTACCCCAAACCACCATACACAGTAGCAGAGGAGGCCTCAAAACTCTCAAGGTGAAAATCCCAAATTGCACCGAGAACCTGGTTCCCTCTCGGACTGTACCTGTTACCGGACATCAGTAAAAAGGTACCGAAACAAAGACTATTGTGTGTGAGTCTGCTTCCCCGCCGCTGCCCACAGCGTCCCCCGCAAGCAGCTACTACAACTCTCCTCATCCACCCTCGCTGCCCTGAGGTAAAGCTCCACCTGTGGGGAGCTGTACTACACTGAGCTGCACCACCATCATCTCAGCAGCCAGCCGCAGTGCTAGTATCCACCGTTACCAGGAACCACAGGTGGCGTCACGACACTACTACCCCCATCCTCATCACCATTCCCCTAATTCCCGCCACTGAGGGTCCAGGGCACGGAACTGCGAATCGACCAGCCGTGATCCCCCATTGAAGCAGCCGTCATATCCCGGGATCCGAGTACCCCCTCCTATCCTGTCGACCGCCTCACAGGTAATGCAGGACAGATGATTGGAATTAAGTATTGTATGAAATGGGTCTTAAGGACCTGCTTATGACCAAAATGCGGTGCTGCTGTGGTCAATACAATTTTGCAGGTGAAATGATGGTTTCACTGCTAAATGAAATGATCCTTAACCCCTTCACACCCTGGATGGGAGTCCGTTCACCACCCCAGGGCGTACAGATACGCCCTGGTGAAAATGCGGCACCGTAGCCGTGGTAATGGGGATCGCGGTGCGGTGCCTGCTTATTTTGTAAACAGGGCACCAGACCATGATCTCATGGGGAGTGGCAACACCACCCAGCACATTCGATTACTGTGATTGGCTGTTCAATTCTGAACAGTCAATCACAGTGACTGGAATGAACAGGTAATGAAATTGCCTGGTCATTACTATCCAGCATATGATTGAGGCTATAATAGCCCTTTGCATAGGCTGTAGCTCTAGAGAGGCCGGTATCACTCCCTGCAGCACTAATGGAAGTAATCACACCCATCAGCATGGCAGCAGTAGCGATCACAGCAGTTAGGGTACCTTTACACACGGCTACATTTGTAGCTTGTCACCAGGTAACTTACTGGTTGCAGTGAAATCGTGGATACATGGTTCTATCTTGTTGCTGTGTACAAATGGAATCATGTATCCATGATTTCACTGCAACCAGTAAGTTACCTGGTGACAAGCTACAAATGTAGCCGTGTGTAAAGGTACCCTTAGGGTACATGTGCTGATTGGTGCCCCTCAATGTAATTGCAAAGACCTGATCATTGCCATGGTGACAGCATGTTGCAGTGGCAACCTGATGTTGCCATGGTGACATCCAGTGACTTGACCCAAGCCTCAGGGATCATGTGCTCTCTGGGACTTGGGCCTGCAGCACTGACAGCTGCACTGTATGGTTCTCAGATTATCAGGAAGAGCCAGGTAAAGCGCCTTGAATTGGTGCTTCTAATTAAATGTGCCATGTTCTGGGGTGGCCACAGGCTGCTATTCTTTAGCCTGGGGGCCCATCAACTCTTGGCTTTACCACGCTGAAAATACCAGCACCTAGCTGCCTGGCTTTTACCTTGACTGGCGGATTTTTTTTAGTTGACATACACACATACACTCAGTTTTATATAGTACTAGTAAAAAGGCCTGATGCAAAAGCATCGGGAGTGTGGTGACATCAAGATGGGGGCGGGCTGTTTGGCACTGGGGGCAGCAGCTGTCACTTCACCCTGTGCTGTCTGTCCCCTGCGTGGTGATTTTTCCCGTCGGTCTCTGCCCCCCTCCTCTGTGCTTTGTCTAATGTGGCAGGAGAAGATGGTGGCATGAGGAACTGGCGCAGTTCCTTGTTCAGCCTGGCGCAGGGTGAGTGAGGTGAGCGAGGTGAGTGCGGTGAGCCGGCTGCAGGCTGAGTGGGGTGAGTGTGGGCTGAGTGGAGTGAGTGCAGGCTGAGCAGGTAGGGTGAGTGAGTAGAGGGTGTGTGCGTGCAGGTTGAGTGAGTGTGGAGTAACTGTGGTGTAGGCTGAATGAGTGCTGGGCTGGGTGAGTGCTGGGTAACCATGGTGTAGGCTGAGTGAGCGCGGGGCAGGATGAGTGCGGAGGTGAATGAGTGCTGGGGCAGAGTGCAGTAAGATTGAGTGGTGGGGCAGAGTGCAAGTATAGTGAGCATGGGGCACAGTGAGTGCAGGGTGAGTGGGCAGAGTGAGTGAGGGGGCAGAGTGAGTGAGGGGGCAGAGTGAATGTGGGTTTAGTGAGTACAGGGCAGAATGAGTGCAGGGTGAGTGAGTGCAGGGTCATCAGTTGTCGGGCTGTGGGATGAATGGGCGACCTGAGGGGTGAGTGTGGAGTGAGGTGCGAAAGTTGGTGCTGAGCAGGGGTGAGTGGGTGTTGAGCAGGGTGAGGGTGCCCTGAGTGAAGGTGCGTGTGCACTGAACGAGGATGAGTGTGTGCTGAGCAGGTGTGTGTGCTGAGCGGGCTGAGTATGAGTGGGTGCTGAGCAAGGTGAGTGTGTGCAGAGTGGGGGCATCAGCAGGGGCAGTGTGGGGAGTGAGGGCATGTGGGGGGGGTAAGAGGGGGAGCAGAGGCTGTGTGGGGTGAATGGGGGCTGAGCAGGGACAGTGTGGGGTGAGTGAGGGCATGAGCAGGGGCAGTGTGGGTGAGTGGGGGGTGAGCAGGGGCAGTGTGGGTGATTGGGGCCATGTGGGGGGGGTGAGAGGGGTAAGGAGGGGCAGTGTGGGTGAGTGGGGGGGTTAAGCAGGGGCAGTGTGGGTGAGCCGGGGAAGTGTGGGTGAGTAGGGGGGTAAGCAGGGGCAGTGTGGGTGAGTGGGATGGGATATGCAGGGGGAGTGTGGGTGAGTGGGGGCAGTGTGGGTGGTGAGTGAGGGCATACGGGGGGTAAGCGGGGTGAGCAGGGGCAGTGTGGGTGAGTAGGGGGTAAGCAGGGGCAGTGTGGGTGATTGGGGGGGCTATGAAGGGGCAGTGTGGGGAGTAAGGGCATACGGGGGTAAGAGGGGTGAGGAGGGGCAGTGTGGGGGTAAGCAGGGGCAGTGTGGTTGAGTGGGGGCAGTGTGGGTGAGTAGGGGTGTAAGCAGGGGCAGTGTGGGGAGTGAGGGCATATGGGGTTAAGAGGGGTGAGCAGGGGCAGTCTGGGGGTAAGTAGGGGCAGTGTGGTTGAGTGGGGGGTAATTAGGGGCATGAGAAGGGCAGTAGGGGGTGATTAGCAGTAGGGGGTGATTAGCAGTAGGGTGCATGGTCCAACTCAGCCCTGCATTTTTCTCCTGGCAGCATGAAGTAGGAAAAATGAATGGGCGAGGGAGACGGAGTTTACATAGGGGCGTGATAATGGGCGTGACTGAGAGACACTGGCCTTATGTGGTGGGAGTGTCCTCGGTCACACCCATTATGACAGGCTTTGTTAGCTCCGCCCCCCGCTGTCATGGAATGTCGGGGTGAGTGGCAGGGGAGCGGGAGGATGTGGCGGGGGAGCGGCGGGGGAGCGGGAGGATGTGGCGGGGGAGCGGCGGGCGGTGCATGGAGCGGGCATTGGTGGAGGGTATGTGGTGTTGGCGCCAGCATGTTCGCGCTTCTGGCCAGTGTCGGCGGCTCGCGATGGCGCATGCGCGTCATCGCTCGCAGCGCGTGATAGCGGCACAGTGGCCGGAAGCGTAAAACTGCTGATTATGTATATAGAGAAGAGCAGCGAGGGGCAGCGGAGACCTCGTGGAGGCCGCGAGGCCGCTATTGCGTCATCGCTCGTGGCGGGGCGGACGGGTGGGCAGCGGAGACGGCGGGTGGGCAGCGGAGACGGCTCGCGACATCGCTTGTAATGCCGCAAAGGATTTTGGGATTCGGCTACAGTGGCCGAATCCCAAACTCCCGATTATATAAATAGATAGATACAGTTGAAACCAGAAGTTTATATACACTATATAAAAAAGACATATAAATGTACATGTTTTTCTCACTATCTGACATGCAATCAGAATAGACCTTTCCCATTTTAGGTCAATTAGGATTACGATAATTATTAATATTTGCCAAATGCCAGAATAATGAGAGAGAGAATGTTTTAAAGCATTTTTTATTACTTTCTGCAAAATCAAACGTTTATATACATTTCATTAGCATTTGGTACCATTTCCCTTAAAGTGTGTATAACCAGGGTTAAACATTCTGGATATACTTCCACAAGCTTCTAGCAATAGTTGGTAGGAATTTGGGTCCATTCCTCCTGACAGAACTGGTGTAACTGAGCCATATTTGTAGGTCACCTTGCTTGCACCTGCCTTTTCACCTTTGCCCATAAATTTTCAGGGATGTGAGATCAGGGATTTGTGATGGCCACTCCAAAACATTGACTTAGTTATAAGCCACTTTGTAACCAGTTTGGTAGTATGCTTCGGGTCACTGTCCATTTGGAAGACCTATTTCTACCCAAGCTGTAACTTCCTGGCTGATGTTTTGTATCTTGAGATGTTGCTTCAGTATTCTCACATCTTCTTTCCTCATGAGGTCATACATTTTGTGAAGTGCACAAGTCCCTCCAGCAGCAAAACAACCTAACAACATGATCCTGCCACCCCGTGTTTCACTGTTGTGATGGTGTTCTTAGGCCTCCAAGTTTCTCCTTTTTTCCTCCAAATATAACAAATGGTCATTATGGCCAAACTGTTTAATTTTAGTTTTGTCAGATCACAGGATATGTCTCCAAAAATGCAGGTCTTTGTTCCTGAGTGCATTTGCAAAAAATAATCTGTCTATTTTATGTTTCTTTTAAAGTAATGGCCTCTTCCTGGCAAGGTGGCCTTTCAGCCCATATTAATACACTATTCGTTTCACTGTGGATAATGACACAATCTTACCAGCTTCCGGCATCATCTTCACAAGGTCTTTTGCTTTTGTTCACTGGTTGATATGCACATGTTGGACCAAAGCACAGAACACGACAAGTATCGTTAATGACCAGCACTCTGTCCTTTTTGTTGTGATGGTGCTATTGTGGAAAGGATCCGAGATCCTCAGTCTATTAGTAGCAGAATCCAAGCACTCATCGAGTCATGAATAGTTGTTCAACAAGTGATTTATTGAAGACATACATAGGGTGAATGGTGACAGCAAACGTTTCGGTCCAAAATTGGACCTTTATCAACACGTCACTGTGGAGTAAAACAAAACAAGGGATACAGTGAGAATATATACAGTGAGCAGGTGGAGTATATACATCTGTCTATATATATACAGTACATTATTTGTAGGATTAATCACTTAGTCTCTTTTAGCAATCGTAACAAGCAGGAGGTTGTCTAGTCCCTTTGTGAATTATACTTATTATTATTATATATGGCACAATGTAGGACTAAAAGAGAGAGAAAAAGTATCAAAGATGAATGGCAAGGGGAAGGTAATATCCAGTGGCTCAATAATTTACCTGTGATTCCTAGGTGAGGAGGTAAGGCTGATTGGGATGGAGTGCTGGATAAGTGTGATGGTATAATCCGGGAACCTGTTGATGTATAGAAGATGGTATTATGTGAGGGATAGTTTAGGTATGTGTCATCTGTAAACTGTCACCTTCTATTAAATTGTACCTTCTCAACTGGTGTTTCAGTTGTATCCTTTGGGATGTTGGTTTCAGCTTGCCTACAATGTAGCCTGTAAATATGTACATGTCTTTAGTTAAGTCATATATAGGTTATGTATTACAGACACCAGTTGTGTTATTACCTTTTGTGCTGTCAGTGTGTCGCCACACTTGTATGTGCTGTCTATTTTTGCAGAGTTCTAGTCCAGTATATACTGTTGCAGCCTATAAATATATGTACATATTTAGTCCCTCTTGTATCTATATGTGTATCCCCTAAAATCTATGTGTCCCATCAGTACCGTATTATAATGATTGGAGCTTTCAGCCTGTCCTCCTCAGTATGAGGTACTATGATGTCACTGGGCTTTCTGTGGGTAGACACCTTGCAGCTATATTATAAAGTGAAAAACAATCTCTTAATCCATGAATGAGTCCATTCTCAGTCCTCTTTCCATGTTCTTGGAGAAAATACTAACACCCTACACTAAGTTGACCAAATCGTTTATCCTTGACACTGGGGATTTCCTCAACAAACTACGGACATTAGGCCATATCCCTAAGGATTGTATTTTGTGTACATTTGATGTCAACAGTTTGTATACATCAATAAGCCACGACAAGGGGATGGAATCAGTTCATGACGCATTAGAAAAACATGGGGTAGAGCCCAACCTCACTCATCTATGCATGGACTTACTGGAGCTGGTTCTTAGAGAGAACTATATTCTTTTTGAGGACCAGTTTTATGTACAGACGTGCGGGACCGCGATGGGCTCGAACGTAGCACCGGCCTACGCTAATTTGTATATGAACAAATTTGAGGAGACATACATCTATTCAAATGACCTGTTCAGAACACATGCTACAACATGGTATAGATATATTGATGACGTGTTTTGTATATGGAATGGTTCTGAGGAGAGCCTACAGTGTTTCTATAATTACATCAACACTGTACGACATGAACTCACCTTTACCTTGAACTCAGATTACGGTGAAATCCCCTTTCTCGATACCCGGGTGATAAAAAATACTGATGGTAGTCTCAGGACCGATCTATACTCTAAACCTACGGACTGCAACGGCCTTCTACTTTATGGGAGCTGCCACCCCAAAGCCACCAAAAATAGCCTACCGAGGTCACAGTTCAAAAGGGTGTCCCGAATAGTGACTGATCCAGAAACACGATCCACTAGGTTACAGGAAATGTCCAACAAATTCCTAGAACTTAATTACCCCCAAACCTTACTCACATCTGAGAGGGAAAGCGCCATGGGTGTCACAGAGGTTGAAACAAAACAAACGACAACACAGAATAGACTACCTTTTGTACATACATATCATCCTATCATGCCCAAAGTACATCATCTCATCAGAAGGAACTGGAACCTATTAACAAAAGCACACCCAAATATAGAAACTTTCCAAAACCCACATTGATGTGCACAAGAAGGCCCACAAACATGAGAGATCAACTTGTCAGGGCAGACATAGGTTCACTAAGACAACCTCTGATGAGAACACTTACAGGGGCTCGTAGAACAGGTACATTCCCATGTCTAGGTTGTTTAAGCTGTTCAAACATCATTAAAGGCAGCAAAATAATACACCCACGGACAGGAAAGACATATAAGGTCAGGGGACTCTATACCTGCGACACTAACTTCGTTGTCTATCTCATTAAGTGCCCCTCCAGCCTGCTTTACGTGGGGGAGACTACACAGGCCATCAGAGATAGGGTGAAGAGCCATAAATCCACGATACACACTGAAAAAACATGGTTACCTTTGCCATACCATTTCGTGGAGGCAAAACATAATGTGGCCCAACTTAGGTTTCAGGTCATAGAGCAGATACCCAGACCACGAAGAGGGGGTAACCATATCCGATTACTCAAGAAGAGAGAAAGCTATTGGATACACACATTGGACACACTGACACCGAAGGGACTCAATAGGGAGATCGAGTGGCTTAACTAAATTTCTTCTTTCAGACCAATACCTAGCATTCCCTGGTCGTTTCAAAGCACGATCGACAACTGGGTAAGACACCTCAAAAAAACCCTATAGAATTTTTACAAGTTTCCTTTTTCCATTTATTTCTTCCTTTTTTTTCCCTTGCATTTGTCATAGTATACGGCTTGGACCCCGTAACAGCCTGTGTTGTGTGTATATAAATGTATCACTTAAACCTGGGAAAGTCTAATGTGACATGGGAGTAACATAAAAGTGATGATATTTCACCTGTCAATATATACTGCTCTAAGATATGTATAATGCAAGACCTTATATACTCTGTGAAAACTTGATTTATGTACAATTTATAATGATAGTTGTTGTTGCTCTATGATTCTTTTCCCCTATATCACCTTTGACTAATGCATAAGATCCAGTTAATAGACCAGCAAAATACACACACACTGCAAGACCGGTTTTATCACCTTCACCCAAGCTTAGGTATCAACTATGATTAAGTTCCCCAAAACCTGTACTTGACACACATACACAATATATAGTGCCCCACAAACCGGACAGCAATATACTCTATCTATTTTGTGCCCTGTACAGTGCTGCCTGCCACCATGACAACGCTGTACAACAATAACAGAGGCACTTCCGGTCCGCGGGTGTAGAGTTCACTTGTGGCCTCCGGGGGGGCGGAACGCGAGATAAAAGGGCGGAAGCCCTCATAGGACACCAGTCTCTGCCAAAGCACGGACTGTGCTCGCATCCACTATCCCCACCGGTGAGCGGACCCAACCTGCGCTGTGCCACAAGTACCATAAAGCTAAGTACATATTCCTATTGAGATTAAGAGATTGTTTTTCACTTTATAATATAGCTGCAAGGTGTCTACCCACAGAAAGCCCAGTGACATCATAGTACCTCATACTGAGGAGGACAGGCTGAAAGCTCCAATCATTATAATACGGTACTGATGGGACACATAGATTTTAGGGGATACACATATAGATACAAGAGGGACTAAATATGTACATATATTTATAGGCTGCAACAGTATATACTGGGACTAGAACTCTGCAAAAATAGACAGCACATACAAGTGTGGCGACACACTGACAGCACAAAAGGTAATAACACAACTGGTGTCTGTAATACATAACCTATATATGACTTAACTAAACACATGTACATATTTACAGGCTACATTGTAGGCAAGCTGAAACCAACATCCCAAAGGATACAACTGAAACACCAGTTGAGAAGGTACAATTTAATAGAATGTGACAGTTTACAGATGACACATACCTAAACTATCCCTCACATAATACCCATCTTCTATACATCAACAGGTTCCCGGATTATACCATCACACTTATCCAGCACTCCATCCCAATCAGCCTTACCTCCTCACCTAGGAATCACAGGTAAATTATTGAGCCACTGGATATTACCTTCCCCTTGCCATTCATCTTTGATACTTTTTCTCTCTCTTTTAGTCCTACACTGTGCCATATATAATAATAATAAGTATAATTCACAAAGGGACTAGACAACCTCCTGCTTGTTACGATTGCTAAAAGAGACTAAGTGATTAATCCTACAAATAATGTACTGTATATATATAGACAGATGTATATATTCCACCTGCTCACTGTATATATTCTCACTGTATCCCTTGTTTTGTTTTACTCCACAGTGACGTGGTGATAAAGGTCCAATTTTGGACCGAAACGTTTGGTGTCACCATTCACCCTATGTATGTCTTCAATAAATCACTTGTTGAACAACTATTCATGACTCGATGAGTGCTTGGATTCTGCTACTAATAAAGCACAGAACACAGTCTCCTTCCTTGGACACAGAACCAGTCTCCATCCTGAGTTGTATGATGACTGGACATTCCCATCTTGTTTTTACTTTCATATAATTGTTTGTACAGATGAACAAGGCACCTTCAGGCATCTGGAAATTGCGCCCAAGGATGAACCGGACTTGTGCAAGTCCATAATTCTCTTCCTGATAGCTTGGCTGATTTCTTTAGACTTTCCCATGATGCCACACAAAAAAAGTAGTGTGTACCAGGTGTGCATTAAAATATATCCATAAGTGTGTCTCTAACTCAGATGTTGCCAATAAACCTTCTAAACACATGACATCATCAAATGTGCTGTCCCAAATTATGTAAAGACATAGTAATCTTAGTGTATGTAATCTTGTGACTTTGCAGAAAGTAATAAAATGCCTTAAAACATTCTCTCTATCATTATTCTGGTATTTGGCAAATATTAATAATTATGGTAATCCTAATAAATCTAAAATGGAAAAGGTTTATTCTGATTTCACGTCAGATAAAAAGAAAAACATGAATATGTTTGTTTTTATATAGTGTATGTAAACTTCTGGTTTCAACTATATATCTACTATATAAGTGTGTGTGTGTGTTTAAAGCTACTTTCACATTAGCATTTCGCAATGCAGCATATCATCAGCGTATGCCAAAAAGCGTGCAAACACATGCGTGCACAGCAGTTTTTATCCACATCAGCTTACACATGACGGCAAAAAAATGCTGCACATCTATGCGTTTGTATGCGTTTGGGCAAGCGTATGGGTTTTTTATGCGCATGCGTTCCATATTTTCAAGAGGGTTTTCCAGCAATTCCTTGACAAGCCACGCCCAATAGGTGTGTCTTATGGGTGGGACATGTATAAATAGACCCTGCACTGAGAAAATCCTCTTCTTTTGTTCTTTTACTGCTGTATCCAGATGCAAGATGGATATCAACATGCAAAGCTACTATCGTAACCTGGATTTATCGTTGAAAATGGCATTGTCCTTCACTGTGAAGAAGAAAGGAGAAGAGCATGACGGAGAACATGTCGTCATTTCTGGCAACACCCCATCGTTGAAGTGCGAGAGAGCTGTGGAGCGTACCATTCGTTGTACAGCGAACTTCGAGAGAACCCACAGAAGTTCTTTGATTACACCAGAATGTTCAAAAAGAGCTTTGATGAGTTGCTGTGACGTGTCCAAGGATCGATCACCAGGCAGGACACACAACTACGTTGAGCAATTCCTGCGGCAGAACGTCTGTTGGTGACCCCGAGGTACGTACATTTTTACAAAGAAACACTTGTCAACACATGTCAATAGTATTATTGTTACAAAAGCGATGTAGTTACTTTATTTTCCTTTTCTGTTTTGCAGATTCCTGGCGACCGGAGAGATGTTATTATCTCTACATTTCCAGTTCCCGATTGGAGTGTTGACACTGTCTGGGATTGTTGGATTGTTGAATAGACCTGTCGTGCAATCTGTGAAGATCTGCAACAAGAATTCCTCCTCCATCCCACAACTCAACTCTGGCTGGACAATGAGTCAGGATTCCAGGAGACTCGTCAATTTGGGGCCGTAAACAGCAAACATACTCGGATCCTGAAACCTGCCGGACATGCATCCGAGTAGTTCAACTACAAAAATACTTTTTGATTGTGTTGATGGTGATTGCGTACGCTGACTGTCAATTTGTCACCGTGGACGTTGGCTTTTCTGGACAAGGAAATGACTTGCAGACTTTCAAAGACTCTGACATGGGTCAACGTTTGTGTGGGAACAATTTCAACTTTCCACCGCCACGACCCCTTCCGAACACTGATGGACCGCCAATGCTGTTTGTTGTAGTTGGTGACGAGGCGTTTCAAATGTGTGGCAACCTCATCAAACCTTTTTTGCATAAGGGAGCGAGGCACCAGCGCTGCAAGCTTAAACAACACAGCCGGATACACAGTGTTCCAGGGACCAGTGTTGCTCAGTCAGCAAGAAGCATGATTTAAATGAGATCTCATCAAACTGTACTCGAGTCGCGACTTGAATAGCGCCAAAAGGATTTACTACTACAGACTGACAAGGGCACTAAGGACTGTGGAGTGTGCCTTTGGTTTGCTGCCATCGAAATGGCGCATTTTGGGAACTGCCATCAATCTAAAAACTGAGACAATTGATGAGGTTGTCAAAGTGTGTGTAGTTCTGCACAATTTCATCCTGGTGAGTGAGCGACACCGCTTTGACCTCGAGGAATCTGTTGCTACCACATTGCAGAACTACCGAGATCACACTCTGAGGACTACAGTTGAAGTTGCCCAAATGAGGGATAAATTTGCCACTTATTTCATGTTGGACATTGGACTGTTGCATGGCAGGACAAAATGGTTTAAGCTGCTTTTGCGAGCTACATTGTTCAAGACTTGTGAGTAAATGTACCTTAAATGCTTGCTGACAATGTTTGCTGATTGTTAACCCATTCACCCCCACCCCTTCTCATTGATTATTCTGATTGTGGATGAATAAAGTTTATTGCCAGATAATCCACTTCCCCAACTATCCTCAATGTTATATTACTGTTTTTGTCAATAGTTAAATTGTTGAAGGTGTCTAACCATATTCCCTATTGTGTTTGTGGAATAATAAAGTTTCGGGCCTGCAATTTCACTTCCTCCCTCATCCCCAATTTTGGTATATTAATGTGTTTGTAGAATAGGACAATACTTGAAGTTGTACAACTGTATTCCCTCTTCTGTGTGTGGAGTAATAAAGCTTAGGGCCTGCAATTCCGCTTCCTATCTCTTCCCCAATTTTGTAATATTAATGTTTTTTGACATGGGAACATAGGGTCCCTCCGGCCCCTTCTTAAACTACACAGCCGAATAATGACTCCAGACGACGGTTGGCAAAAGATGGCCGTAAGGTTTTAATTCAGAGTAACTAAAAAACAGTACAAAATAAATAATTAACTTCTCCAAACCGGATATGTAAATTAAATTACATAAATAACCATTTGTACTGCTAAAACAAGCCCAAAACACCCAAATCCCTTGGGCAGATTTTCCCCTTGAATCAAAGCCAAATGACAATAAAAATCTCTTCTTCTGTCGTCGAATGACGTCAGGTCCAGTCCTGAGGTGACATAAATACCCCCTTTTCCCACATTTTTTTATCCAATCATATCTTAGACCGGCAGGCAGGCAAGTGACCAATTATCTCAAACTTTCCCCTTGTTACCATACCACTAGCCCTTTGGCTATAACCAATCACACATGAGGATACCTCATGTGTATTAACTCTGTAATAGAAAATAGGGTTAATATCCCTTAACCATTAAATAAACCTTGCTCAGAGCCTCCCTCCCTAGGAAGAGGGGGAATGGGGGCCCCGGGGTCCATGTTCCCATGCAGCCCCTTCTACTATTTACAAGTGGCTGAGACATGGGAACATAAGGCCCACCCTACCCCTACTTAAACTACGCAGCCGAATAATGACTCCAGACGACGGTTGGCAAAAGATAGCCATAAGGCTTTAATTCAGGGTAACTAAAAACCGGTACAAAATAAATAATTAACTTCTCCACACTGGATATATAAATTAAATTATATAAATATCCATTTGTAGTGCTAAAATGAGCCTAAAACACCCAAATCCCTTGGGCAGATTTTCCCCAAACAGACAAACCTCCAAGCCCGAAAGCCTTCTCTCAACTGCCGTTTGAAGCCCCAAGTTAAAGATGTCAAGACCAATGGCATCCAAATGGATACTGTCCGGCCGGTATAAACCCGGAACAAAACCCTCCAGGTCGATGTGACAGAAGGTAAAACCATAAATAACCTATAAAAAGCGGGCCATAGCCCTATTCACCCTCTTACATATCCCATCCATTAAGTACAAGTTTTCCATATTACACACCAGACGGGGAATGATCTCCGAGAACACCAGGGTCGCAAGGGAAAACATTGACTTCACAACCTTCAAATCGATACGGAAGTGCCAGAGCAAGTCCAGCGTGTGCATTTTCCCGAGATCATTCCATGCTAAATGAAGAACAATCAGGTCTGGAGACGGATGTGACAGGGAAAGTTTTTGTATTGCAAAGCATAACTTCTCCCAAGTCATCCCCCGGATCCCATGACATAGAATGACCAATTGCTCCTTGTTGAATGATAAATTGTCCATGTAAGTCCTCCTGCAGGCCATCTTCCTAGCCAAATATACATAAAAGTGGCCCACAATCCAGACTCTCTTAGGCCCTGTAAACTAAGCAAAACCGTTAGATCACCAAATTCGAACAAATGTACGAACATGCCCTGCCTGACGCCCAACGCCCTATACGTCTAATCTTGTGCTCCGCCATACCCAGTCCCACCACTGCTGTTGCCGCTCTGATCCGGAATGAGTATGAGGTGATATGCAGGTCGCCCAATACCAGCTCCAGAAGGAACCGACGTAGCACCCAGTTAAACTGAAACACTGTAGCAGGAGAGCCATCTGAATGAATGAATGAATGAAAAGGGGGCCAGGCAACGGAGGACGAACTGTTAGCCATTCCGCCACATTTCTACGGGGACAGAGCCCCGACCCCTGGATCAAGTGCTGCCGAACAGATGACCCCCTGCCCAGCTTGTCCGTCTTGGAAAAATGGAGAAAAACAGAAATAAACGTTGGAAACACCACCACGTCAGAGTGCTGTAAACCTGATAAGCGGGATTTGCTATAACATAGAAGCTCAGTAATTCTAAAGGTGCCAAAAATGCTTATGTGAAGCAAGCTCGAAACAGCAAACACTCAACTTTATTGAAACATACAACCCGTAACGCAGTCCACAGGTTAAGTAACAGAGGCAAAGAAATAGGCCTTCGAACATTGGGGCGAACCTGCCGTTTCTTCAAATCTTTAAGAAACTGTTTCACTGGAAATAGTGACAATAAAGACCTTTTACCGGACAATTTCAAAAAGAAAGAAATGCTGGATAGAGATTTATGCAGATGGGTATAGCCACATCTGCTCAACAACATATGCTGCAGAAACTGCAGCGTCAAGTGCGCATTCACACACCAAGCCTGGACTCGCTGTAACACGCAAAAATTCTGCCATTCATACCAAGCGGCAGCATAAGCCACCCAAGTTACTGGTGCCAGCGAATTCCGATTATATTCGGAAATCATATCAGAAGCAAGTCCCACAGCCGTTTCGGGCAAGGTATACCTTCCCACTCCAGAGCTGGGCACGCCCTCAGCATCTCCGACCAGTACTGAGGAGAAAGAAACAGTGTTAAGGCATCATCAGAATGATCGACCAAGGTCGCCTTTAACTAAATGTTCTGCTGAAAGCACAATAGTACTAAGCGCCGCAGCATAGACATGAGTTTAGGACACTTGGCAGATAAAGTATTCACTGCCAACCCCACCCCGGCACAATCCGATCGTAGCATGATCTGTTTATTCCATAGCGCCGGTTCCCATACTGAAAGGGCCACTAAGACTGTGAAAGGCCTGCATTTAACCAAATGCTTCTAACAACTGTCCTGAAAAACACTGTGGGGACAGGTGCTTGCTACCCATTGCGCTCCCAAAACCACAACAAAACTAGAGTTGTACACAACATCTGTGGCATCCTGCAGTATAGCTAGCCACAGGACCACCTGGTGCACAGAGGGATTTCCACATCAAGTAACCTACACATGCAACACCTTCCACCCCAGACCTGAAGGGGGAGCTCTACTTGCTGCCTTCAGGCAAGGTCCCCTATACATTCAGGCCGGGGGGAGGAGTTAGGCAGTGCAGTTCCAGGGAGGACTGTGAAGACAACCTGGTGAAAGGAGACGCGCTAGACCCATACCAGAGGGAAGCCTAGCCAGTGCAGGGGCCCAAGAGTGAGGGTTGGAGGCAAGGAGAGGAACAGAGTGGGGGCAGAGGAACCATACTGGTTCACCTCAGGAAGTCCGAGTCTGCCTGGGACTACATAGCCCAGCAGAAAACACTGGTCAACCAAGGAGAATTCAGTCTCCTGGGACATTTGTAGCACAGCAACCATGAGAGCCAGGAACTGCAGGAGAGACAGAGGCAGCCAGCAGAGGGTTCTCACTGCCTGCAATACAAGTAAGAGACACAGGGGAAGTCAGGCCAGATTCCAGACAGGCCAGGACTTCATCACACACACAAAGACAAGGAGGTCTCACAACTCACCGGGTGTGGAGATCCTGAAGTGCCTCCCGACCACCTGGAGTGTACCCTGGACGTTACCTTGCAACATCAGTAAAAGGTACGGAAACAACTTTCAGTATGTGTGTGTGTGTTATTAAGGCCCCTGATCCTGCCCTTAACACAGACTGCCTGCCAGCATCTCCACCTGATGAGCCGCCTTCCCCTGCTGCACCAGAGACAAGGCTGAGTGGAGAGCTTCCTCACTGTCTAAAATCCCTATTCTACATCACTGCCCCAGGGACCTTGCTCCACCTACGGGGAGCGTTATCATCTGGCTGCAGCATCACCATCCCCAGAGGTCTGAAAGCAGCGCCGGTATGATTACTGGGTACCGTAGGTGGCGTCATGAGACTTTCTTTTATTTTATGTTCAAAATATTTTTATTGCATAGATATAATCATACAAATTAATGGATTTTACAATCTAGTTCAATAGGAAGAATATCAGAATCGAACAGTTCAGATTAATTAATTTTTGTAAGTAAGTCAAAATTGAGGTAGTATTATACATAGAATCTAGTAACTTCGAGATTTATAAAGTCTTATATAGATTCAGAGATTTGTAGTGCGTATTAGCATCAAATGGGTTACATTCAAACAGTTAAATAACTATTTACAATTTTTTTAAATCATGTTAATCAATAAGGAAAGGCAGTAGAAAAGGGAAATTGGGGGGGGGGGGATAAATTGGAGTGTGAAGAGCCCATTGGAACCATTTAGACACAAGTGTGTAGAGTATTTCAGTATCATTATCTATCTAACATAACGCAAGGACTCACAACGGCGATGAGGGAGTCATAATGTGATTCCAGTCATACCATTTTCTATAGTATTTGTTTAGTAAGTTGTTCCAGAGAGCATGTTCATAAGTGTTATGGCAAGCAATTTTTTCAACTAAGTGTTCAATGTTAGGGGGAAGAGGATCTCTCCATTTAGCTGCAATAGTATTTTTTGCTGCGAGAAGGATATGTGCCATTATAGGTCTATATTTGTTTGGTAGATCTTCAAGGCCTAGCAGCAATACTGCTAGTTCTGGAGTGAGTTTCAGATTTAGGCCTGATAATTTATTTATTAGAGATTCAACTCCTGACCAGAAAGAATTAAGTACTGCACAATCCCAGAAAATATGAGTAAGATTACCATTATGCAAACAATTTCTCCAACAAAGGGGAGAGTTAGTTTCTTGAATTTTGGAGAGCTTAACTGGTGTAAAGTACCACCGAGAATAGATCTTGTATTGTGTTTCTAATAGAGAAACACAAGGGATAAATCTGTATATAGTTTCAAAGTTTTTTTGAAGCACATCAGGAGAGATATTTATTTTAAGATCCTTTTCCCAAGCTGTGATGTTGGTAGCTTGTTGGAAGATAGAGTCTTGATTAAAATTCTGATAGATGTGGCCAGATTTCCAGAATATTTGGGCTTGTGGGAATTTATGCATTTGTACTAGATTATGTGGCAGAAAGAAGTTCAACTTATGAGTTTTAATGAGATTTTCAATTTTTTTCCATGTAGCTTCCTCTGCGTGGTTGAGTTTGTATTTGTTTTTTAGTATTAAGAAGGGTTCTAGTTTTTGTTTGTCATTTAAAATATCAGATATGAAGGTGATGCCTCGTTCTTTCCATGAGGTCAATCTAATCCTTGAGGATATGTATTCCAGAATTTCTATTTTTATCCAGGAAGGGGGAACCATAGGATACCATTTATTTGAGATTTTTAGTAATGATCTCCAGGCGAGAATTGTGGATCTAACTGTAGGTAATTCAGGGAGTGGTTTTGTTTTGTCGCATAGATAAGTGAGAGTAGCCAAATCTAAACCACCATGTGGATGTAGGGGATCTTCCATTGAGAGCCAAACAGGTTTCTCTCCTCCCGTCCACCACGACTGACTGAGTTTCACTAGGGTGGTATAATAATAGGAAGTTAAATTTGGGAGTGCTAGTCCACCTCTTTGTTTACTCTTTTCTAGAATTAATCTAGCCACTCTCGGTTTATTTTTAGCCCATGTAAAGGAAACTAATTGGGTTTGTAATTTTTGTAGCCATTTTCTTGGGATTATTAGTGGGAGCGATCACTTTCTTTTATTTTATTCTTCCCCTTTTTGCCATTTTTCAGCGACCACCAGGGCCAAGGACTCAGGCAAGCAACCCATGACATCCCCCATTGCATCCGCCCAGGACAAGGTACCCAAGGGCCCTGGGGTGGGTCAGTTCCGCTCCCCGTAGGTGGAGCAGGATCCCCAGGGCACTAGTGGATGTTGGGAGTTGTGGGACAGTCTTTGATTTACACAGGGACGCAGCTACACCAGGCCTTGTCACTTGTTCTTCACATGCTACGGTCGGCGGCTCCTCAGGCGCAGGCAAATAAAGTACAACACACAGTTTTTTAACTCTGGACAGGTTTTCTGGCAGTTCTTCAAAAACAAAGTCTTTTTGGGTCTGCATGGCCTGGGTAGTCACTGGAAATTAGGATGCCGCACTTGGGTCCCTCAGTGGAATGCCTGCTATTCCTGTCCGGTCCCTTCCTGCGCTCTCTCCTGCCTTCCTTGGCGCTCCCGCGTGCAGAGCCTGAAGTCAGCTCCCACGGATCCTCTCTCTCTGAGCAACTCCTCTTTGAGTTCTTGGGACCCTATACAGTGCCTTTTTCTGGGTGCGCCGGGTATCAGTCACAACTTCCTAAAGAAGCTCAGGCCTCCGATTTGGCGGCTCAGGGGTGAACACCCATACGGCTCTCGGAGCCACTCCTCTGTTCTGGGACTGAACCCCTCCAGTTGGTAATCGTACCAGGTTCGGATTCAAGCACACCGCAACATCTGGTGCCCCTAGGGTCCCCTTCTGTCTTGACGGCTCCTCTGCCGTCACCTACTCCTCGCTCCCCAGCGGAGCTCTTCCACTCACCAACTAACGCTCCTCTCACCCACACACTTTTCTACCCTGTCACTCCTCCCATGGGACTGGGTCCTCCCTACAGCGGGCTCACCACGGTCCCCACCTAGGGTGTGTGTGGATGTGTGTCATGAGGGTCCTTTAAGTAGCATCCCAATTCTTCAGCCACAGGAATACTACACACTCTTTTATGGGTGCAGTACCTCTCCGTGGCGTCCCGACCAGTGGGGCGCCACATAACTATATTTGTGCTCATTGCTATTTTAATTCCATTAAGTGAGTAAATTTACAATTTTTTTTCTAATTGCAGATGTATCGCACAGGTAGATTGCATTCAGGTATCCGTTGCCTACATAGCAGAACATGTAGCCTAATGCTAGGCCATCACGCCTACACTTCATGCTGTGGATATTCAGACATAACAGCCTTGGTTTTGAAAATGACCAGATGAAAAAAACAGCAATTCTGATTCTCTGTGCTCATAATGTGAATTGGTCAATTCAAATGCACAAAATTCTGGTGGTTGGTGAAAATAAAATGTCCAATTATGTGCCTTGCCACTACTGTGCTGTGTTGCCACTATGATCCTAATATATACAATGGTTGCATTTGTCATTTGGGAGTTGTCTATTACTAAAGTAGTTTTCAAGAAACAAACACAATGAGCTATGGTTAGGGTATATAATGTCTGGCCCCAGGACAGGGCTTGCTTATTCTGGCACTTGTCTGTACACGAGGCTGTGCCTGGTCACCTGAATTGGACCATAGCTTGTAAAGCTTGTTGAGCTCAGTTTTTCCAGGGGAATAAAATGGAACAGTCAAATTTTATGTATTTTTTTCCGAACAAGACAAATTTTGTAACAATTGAAATTCATAACACAATTGTACAGTTTTTCTCATGTCTTTTAAAGGAAATCTGTAAGAAGATTAAATGGCAAAATCCTGAGTGCATTATAATGTAGGGACAGAAAGCCCGATTCCAAGGTGTGTATCTCCTGCTGTGTGCTTTATCAGCAGGAGATTATCACTGCCTGACTAGGTGTCATCGGCACGGCAGTCTAACTAATTTGTGTAACCCTGATTGCTGGCTTTATGACAATGTACAATGTACATGGGCAGCTGCAAATCATTTGTGGGCGGAGTTATACACAGCTCAACATTCTGAGCACTGCTATCTGCAGGTGACAAAACCAATGGATCAAAACTCCACCAAACTGTCCAGTAAGTGACACATTGTGCAATCCAGGGATTAAGGCCAACTTGACCTAGATCAGCATTTCTCTCCATTTGCAGCAGATCCGGTTGTTTTACCTCATCTGCCGCCTAACGGATCACTTGTGGCAAGACTGCGTTCAGCCTAATGCATTCCCTATGGGACTTGCGTATGTGTGCAGCACTTGTGGTTTTGCCACGATCCAGCAGCGTTTTTTGACTCGCCGCAAGTGCAAAACCGCAAGTGCCGCACATGTCCACAATTCCAATAGGGAATGCATTAGGCCAAACACAGTCTTGCCACAAGTGATTCGTTATGCGTCAGATGCCGCAAAACAGCCACATCTGCCACAAATGGTGAAAAATGCTGATGTGAAAGCAGCCTTAAATGGACGGTAGGGACTCATGGACAAGGAGTGGCTGTGATCCGGTCGACAGGGTAGGGGGTACTCGGATACCAGGACAGGGAGTTACTTTGGTGGGGAGATCACGGCTGGTAGGTTCCCGGTTCCGTGCCCTGGACCCTCAGTGGCAATGATGGGGGTGATGATGATGAGGAATGATAACGTGACGACACATGTGGTATCTGGTAATAGGTTTATCAGCACTGCAGTTGGCCGCTGAGGTGATGGAAATGCAGCTTTTGTAGTACAGCTCCCCACAGGTGGAGCTTTACCTCAGGGCAGCAGGCTGGATGAGGGGAGTAGTAGTAGCGGTTCTGCTGTGAACGCTGCAGCCGGTGGCGGGGAATCAGGCACACACACAATAGTCTCTGTTTCGGTACCTTTTTACTGATGTCCGGTAACAGGAACGGTTCAGGAGGGTAACCAGGTTTCGGTGTAGCTTAGAACGTTCACCTTGGAGAGTTGTGAGGCATCCTCTATCAGTGTGTACGGTGTTTGGGGTAAGCTCTGCCTGTAGCTGAACCTGCTGCTCTTTCTCCCTCTCAGGGTGCTGTTCCACAACCGACAATAAGGACCTTTCTGTGGGATCCCTAGTCTCTGCTTAGGTTGCTGGTCCTATGCTTGGTCAGGTTTGGAGTCTTCTATTCTTTATTTCAGGGGGAATAGATCCTCCTGGTCTGTCTGGGCTTTCGCTGCCACACTATAGATGAATAGCAGCGTCAGACTCCGGTGTCCGGCTGGGTTAAAGGGATACCAGGTATGTTCCCTTCTTCTTTATTCCTACCTCTCACTTCTCCCACTGGCCTCTGTCCCTCTCCCTAGGGCTCAGCACAGCTGGGACAGGTTTCCTGGTTCTGGACCTGGCTTGGTCCCAGCAATCAGCTCCTTCACTAACTGCTCTCTCCTTTGCAGCCTCTCTGGAACTAACTGCTCCTTTCACTGCCGAGTGCAGACTGACTGACTCCTTCCCTCAGGCCTGGATCTTTATAGGGGATCTGACTTAATGACAGCCAATGGGGCTCCCCCTCCAGGTCTGGGGTGGAAGGTGTTGAATGCTCTGTGTGCCAAGGTGTACATACCTGCCTGCACCGGTGGGTCCTGTGGTAATCCCTCGCAGGGGTGACACATTCCCCCCTTAGTTAACTTCAGTCCTCCAGGACTGAAACATTTTCAACAAGTCTGAAAAACAAGGAAAAAATGGGAAAAAACAGGTAACCAGTCCATACAGCGCTAGTCCATCCGCTGCAGGCTGTTTAAAGTATTTTTACCACCACCAGTCCTGTGGCTATGGTCCATTTTTAAAAATTAGAAAAAGTTCAAAAGTCCAAACAGATAAAGTCTCTGTAGGCTTAAAAGTTCAAAGTTACACAACAAACAAACACTCCGGGTGCCTCGGCGTAGGAGTCCTAGGTACTGCAGGGGCCTGTAACGGGTCATAAGCGCTGTAGACCTCCCTGCCCTAGGGTCACCTATTGGCCAAGATTTTGCCCTCCCTAGAGAGCTCCTTATGCCAACTCCACTCACCCCTCTTTTCTGATGTTGTGTACCTGGTTTGGGTTGTTTTAGCCTACTCTTCACCCTTCTGTACACTGACATTGGTTACATATTTATATTTTAAAGATTTATTTACATTTCTCTGTTTTGTACTCTATTGTCTGTACCTTAGGGGTGTTTGGCCCAATTTACTACGTGTTGAGCTATGTAAAACCGGTATTCCACTAGTGTGTGAGCCCGGTGTAGTGTGAACACTATTTACTGACCCATGTGTTGATCTGCGTAACACAGGTATGCCTGAGTGTCTTCTGATTCTCACAGTGGGAATGGCAGGTGCACCGATTGCAGGGTTCTCTGACTCTGCTACAACGGGTGGTTCTTCAGCTCTTGGTTCTGCTAGTGGTTGTGGGAATGTCAACATTGGTATTAGGTATGCACCTTCTATTTGGGGCCAGTCTGCGGGTACTTCTCCTATGAGTGTTTGGACTGTTTTTGGCTTCTCTTTTTCAGGTTCTGGACAAGGTACATATTCCTTTGGTTGTGGTGGTTGAAGGCACTTCTTTAAATGATCTCTGGACATTGTTGCTGTTGTCTCTCCATTGTCTTTGCTGATCAGACAGGTCTTCTGGTTATCAAAGTTGGATGGTACTACAGTGTATGGTTCTGCTTCCCATTGATCATCTAATTTGTGGAGTCTCCTTTTTCTTTTCAAAACCAATTCACCTGGTGTTAAGGGTGTACCTTGTGCGCTTTTGTTAAAGTTGGCTTCTTGCTTCTACCTGGATTTTTCCAGACTTCTCTCAATACATTCCTGTATTTTCTTGTACTGCTCTGTTCTTCTGGTATCCCCATCTACATCTGAGGTGTCTTCTTCAGGAACTACAATGCCCATTTCAAAGTCTACTGACAATTTTTCTAGTCTTGCTCTCACGAGGTATGCGGGGGTAGGATTTTGTTGAGCTTACTGGGATGTTGTTGTAGATGTCAACAAGGTCTGGTAACTTCTCTGGCAATCTGTTTCGCTCTTCTAAGGGCAGAGATTTCAACAATTCTATTACCACGCGATTCATCTTTTCACACATTCCGTTAGTTTGGGGATGGTAAGGCGTGGTACGAATTTTCTTGCATCTGTATAGGCAGGGCCGGCCCTACCTCTGTACGAGTTGTGCGGTCGCACAGGGCGCTGCCTGCCATGCTTCAAAGGGGGCGCCAGAGAGACGGATATTTATGGTCTCTCTGCGGCTCCGCCGATTAATAGAGCCGCAGGTACGGAAGGACCTGCACTATACCCAAGGGGGGTGACTTAGCCCCCCCGTGGCTATAACCGCTCCGATTGGCAGTGAAGTGAAAGTGAAACTGCCAATCGGAGTAATTGTAATATCTCACCAATGAAACTTGGTGAGATTTTACAATACAGTCAATGCCTGATGCTGGACAGCATCAGGCATTGGCTGGACAAGGGGCCATTTGTCACCCCCCCTCAGATCTGATTGGAGAGAGTGTCTCTCTCCAATCAAATGTGGGGGCGGTGTGGCCGGTGGGTCCCCTCCCTCCTCTGCCGCCGTCGTTCCCTGGCCCTCCGCTCTGCCCCGGGCCGCCGATGTGCCCCCTGCCCTCCGATCTCCCCCCTGTGGGCTCCCCCCTGTGGGTGATCTCCCCCCCTGTGGTCTCCCCTGCCCTGCGATCCCTCCCCATGCCTCCTGTGATCACTGCTGCCTGCGGTGATCACCTCCGCCCGTTCTCCTCTTCCCGCTCCCTCTTCTTCCTCACCTGTCTTCTTTCTTCTCCTCTGTCCTCCGCTGTTCTCCCTCTTTCCTTCGGTCTTCTCCCTCTGTCCTCCGGTCTGCTCCGGGTCTTCTCTGCGCTCTCCTCTTCCTGCGGCGTCCTCCTTCTTCTGTCGGCTCCTCTGCACAGTCATCTCCCAGCATAGAGATGAGTGTGCAGAGGAGCGGTGTCACAGCCAGGGCACAGCATTTGTGTGATTGCTGTGCCCTGGCTGTGTTAACCCTCTAAGTGCTGTGATCTCAGGGATCACAGCACTTAGAGGATCCAATCGTCATGGAAACGATCTCCAGAGACTACAACAAGGGATCAAATGTCCTCTTGTTGTAGTCTCTGGGATCAGCGTCATGGTGCACTGTATGGCAATGATCTGTCATACCGTGCACCGGACGCTGATCCCAGAGACTACAACAAGGGATCAAGTGTCCTCTTGTTGTAGTCTCTGGGATCAGCGTCATGGTGCATGGTATGGCAATGATCTGTCATACCGTGCACTGGACGCTGATCCCAGAGACTACAACAAGGGATCAAATGTCCTCTTGTAGTCTCTGGGATCAGCGTCATTGTGCACGGTATGACAGATCATTGCCATACCATGCACCATGACGCTGATCCCAGAGACTACAACAAGGGACCAAGTGTTCTCTTGTTGTGGTCTCTGGGATCATAGTCTTGGTGAATTGTATGACAGATCATTGCCATACCGTGCACCATGACGCTGATCCCAGAGACTACAACAAGGGATGAAGTGTTCTCTTGTTGTGGTCTCTGGATCATAGTCTTGGTGAATTGTATGACAGATCATTGCCATACCGTGCACCATGACGCTGATCCCAGAGACTACAACAAGAGGACACTTGATCCCTTGTTGTAGTCTCTGGGATCAGCGTCGGGTGCATGGTATGACAGATCATTGCCATACCGTGCACCATGATGCTGATCCCAGAGACTACAACAAGGGATCAAGTGTTCTCTTGTAGTCTCTGGGATCAGCGTCATTGTGCACGGTATGACAGACCATTGCCATACCGTGCACCATGACGCTGATCCCAGAGACTACAACAAGGGATCAAGTGTCCTCTTTTTGTGGTCTCTGGGATCATAGTCTTGGTGAATTGTATGACCCCAGAGGCTGTAGGAAGAGGACACTTCATCCCTTGCTGCAGTCTCTGGATTGAGCAGTGGTGATCGAGCGTCGTGGGATCTTCATTGTGGACTACGTCGGAGGCGATCCAGCGTCGTGGGACCTTCGTTGTGGATTACGTCGGATCTTTTTATAATAAAGATGGAGTCCGAATTGTGTCTGTGTTTTTTTTTCAAATAAAAAGATTTTTCTCTGTGTGTATTTATTGACTATTTACCGTACTAGAGATTCCTAATGGCGGGTCTAACATTGGCCCTATATTATGAATCTCGGGCTTAGTGCCAGCTGCCAATAAAAAGCTGGCATTAACCCCTTTATTACCCAGTTAGCCACCGGCACCAGGGCAACTGGAAGAGCGTGGGTACAGCGCCAGAAAATGGCGCTTCAATGAATGCGCCATTTTCTGGGGCGGCTGCGGGCTGCAATTCGCATGGGGGGCCCAGAACGCTTGGGCCTCTCTATGCTGAGGATTCCAGCCCCCAGCTGCCTAGTTGTACCTGGCTGGACCAAAAATATGGCGGAGCCCCACGTAATTTTTTTTCTAGAATTAGTTCTAGAAATTAAAAAAAAATGGGCTTCGCTGTATTTTTGGTTCCAGCCAGGTATGACGAGGCAGCTGGGAGTGGGTGGCAGTCCGTAGCTGCCAAGTTGTACCTGGCTGGACCAAAAATATGGCGGAGCCCTATGTCATTTTTTTTCTAGAAATAATTCTAGAAATAAAAAAAAAATAGGCTTCGCTGTATTTTTGGTTCCAGCCAGGTATGACGAGGCAGCTGGGGGCTGGTGGCAGTCCGTAGCTGCCAAGTTGTACCTGGCTGGACCAAAAATATGGCGGAGCCCTATGTCATTTTTTTCTAGAAATAATTCTAGAAATAAAAAAATAGGCTTCACTGTATTTTTGGTTCCAGCCAGGTATGACGAGGCAGCTGGGGGCTGGTGGCAGTCCGTAGCTGCCAAGTTGTACCTGGCTGGACCAAAAATATGGCGGAGCTCTATGTCATTTTTTTTCTAGAAATAATTCTAGAAATAAAAAAAAAAATAGGCTTCACTGTATTTTTGGTTGCCAGCCAGGTACAACTTGGCAGCTAGGGGGCTGGAATCCTCAGCCTGGAGAGACCCAAATGTTTTGGGTCCCTTATGCTGTGAATTGCAACTACTAGACTAGTATGTTTTTTCACAAAAAGTTTCTTTATTCATTTATACGGCTTAATTTGTGAAGCACCTGGGGGTTCAAAGTGCTCACTGTGCATCTAGATATGTTCCCTGGGGGGTCTAGTTTCCAAAATGGGGTCACTTGTGGGGGAGCTCCAATGTTTAGGCACACAGGGGCTTTCCATATGCAACCTGGTGTCCGCTAACAATTCCAATTGTTGCCAAACACCAGGTTGTGTATGGAGAGCCCCTGTGTGCCTAAACATTGGAGCTCCCCCACAAGTGACCCCATTATTGTTAAATGGTTCCTTGAAGCGTAATCTCTTATGGTACCGGCACACACCGCAATCTCGCCTGGCGATATGTGGCGATCTGACATGCGCGGTCACGTTTCTCGTGCCCGCCTCAGATCGCCGATGGCGGCTTCAGAATAAATGAGAGCTGCTGTTGTTCCCTGATTTCCTCGGGATGTTAGTTTTATGTGAGGAAAGAGTGAAGCTGCCACTGATTGGCTGCATGTCTCATGTGACATGGTCTGGGGGCACCAAAGGGGAATATTGCACCGGGCGCAATTTAGCCTGAGGCCGGCCCTGTGTATAGGTTACAGAACTCTTGAAATACTTCAGCTTCAAAGACAGGACCTTGGTCTGTCAATACCTGTTCTGGGTACCCGTGTGGTCTGCAGAAATAGGCTTAAAAGGTTCTTGCTGCTGTCTGAGGTGTTAAGTCTTTTACCGGAGCTACCACAAGGAATCTGGAGTAGTGGTCCACCATGGTAAGAGCATAGGTATAGCCCGATCTGCTGGGTGTGAGTTTGACATGATCTAAGGCTACCAGTTCTAATGGCTGTTTAGTGATGATAGGCTGTAGTGGTGCTCTCTGACTGTTACGATCTTTTCTTCTTAATGAGCATGGTCCACAATTTTTACACCATTTCTCTATGGTAGACCTCATGCCGATCCAATAGAATCTCTCATGTAACAATATTTCCAGTTTTCTCCATCCAAAGTGTCTTGCTCCATTATGGTACACTTCCAACACCATTTGGACGTCTCTCTTTGGAACCACAATTTGCTATACCATTTAATGTGTTCTGAGATTGATGTACCGTCCGCACAATTGACCTTGATAGATGAATAACCTGCTTCGTTCTTTCCACAGGTATTGGGCCTCTGGTGGAGCATTCTTATCAAGTTGGGAATCCGGTTGGGTTACTAGCCTTTTTATTAGGCTCACTGCCGGTTCACTGTCTTGTGTCTCTTTCCATCTATAGTGAGGCAATGGGTTTAGTGCAACACTCTGACGGTTCTGGTAGATATGGGCTTCTGTCATTTTCCATTTCTACTTTTATGGAAAGCTGGGAGTTCTACTTCTTCCAAGTCATCTACCTCTTCTTCAAGTCCTTGCAAATGTACTTGAGGGTTTCTGGAGAGGGCATCAGCATTTGCATTGTTACGGCCTGCCCGGTACTTGATGGTAAAGTCATAGTTCGATAGTCGGGCCATCCAGCGTTGCTCCAATACACCAAGCTTAGCGGTATCCAAGTGTGTTAACGGATTGTCGTCCGTGAAGACGGTAAATGTTGAAGCTGCCAGGTAATGCTTGAACCGCTCTGTTATAGCCCAAACCAAGGCCAGGAACTCCAACTTAAAGGATCTGTAGTTTTCCAGGTTCCTCTTGGTGGGTCGAAGTTTTCTGCTGGCATAGGCAATTACTCTTTCCTTGCCATCTTATATGTGGGATAGTACTGCTCCCAGGCCTACATTGCTTGCGTCGGTGTAGAGGACGAATGGTAGGTTATAATCGGGATAAGCCAGGATTTCCTCACCGGTCAGAGCCTGCTTCATCTGATGGAAGGAGTCTTCTTGTTCCTTTCCCCATTCCAATGATGGTTCTGAAGCCCTTCTCTTCTTAGTTTGGCCTACCAGAAGATCTTGTAGGGGCGCTGCTATCTTTGTGTAGCCTTTAATGAATCTTCTGTAGTACCCAACCAAACCTAAGAATTGACGTACCTCGCTGACGGTGGTTGGCCTCTGCCAGTCCTGGATAGCTGTCACTTTTTCCGGGTCTGGTGCTACTCCATCTGTGCTGACCACATACCCAAGGTATTGGACTTTTGGTTTCGGCAGGTGACATTTAGATGGTTTGAGCTTCATTCCGTACTTTGCTAGAGCTGTAAATACCTCCGCCAGGTGTTCCAGATGTTCTTCATAGGTTTTGAAATACACGATGACGTCGTCCAGGTATAAGAGCACCGTCTCGAAGTTCCGGTGTCCCATGCAACATTCCATGAGCCTTTGAAACGTTCCCGGTGCCTTGCATAACCCGAATGGCATGCTGTTGAATTCGCAAAAGCCCATTGGTGTTGTGAATGCTGTTTTCTCCAGGTCTTCTTCTGCAACGGAGACCTGCCAATATACACTAGTGAGATCTAATGTGGAGAAATAATTAGCAGTCTTTAATTCAGCAAGAGACTCCTCTATCCGGGGTAACGGGTAAGCATCTTTGTGAGTGATCTTATTGATTTTCCTGTAGTCCACACACATCCTCATAGTGCCATCCTTCTTTCTGACTAGGACTAAGGGGGCTGCCCAGGGACTACAGCTATCTCTTATAACCCCAGCTTTCTTCATGTCCTGCAGCATCTCTTTGGCACAATGGTAGTGGTTTGGTGGAACGGGTCTATGTCTCACTTTAATTGGAGGATGATTTCCTGTGGGTATGTGATGGTGTACCCCTTTAATGCTCCCAAAAACTAATGGATGCTTACTAAATATCTGTTCGAACTCTTGTACTACCTGGAAGACTCCGTGCTTCTGGTGGGAAGGGGTGGCATCAGTTCCTACGTGCAACTGCTGACACCACTCCTCTAGCTGTCCCTTGGAGTTGTTATCATCCACCTGGTTTGATGGGGAAAAGGGCTCTACTGTCTGTATGTTGTTGTTACAGACAGTATACAGCTTTGCTACAGTAGCATACTGGTGTTGTGTTGCTTCCTCTTCCCCACAATTTAATACATGGATTGGTACTCTTCCCTTGCGTACATCCACCACCCCTCTGGCTGTCAGTAGTGTAGATCTATGCTCTGAATATACTGGCTTTACAACTGCCTGGTATTCCTTTCCTCTGAGACCTATAGCTGCTCGACAACATATGATCATTTCACTTTTCGGTGGTATCACAATAATGGGAAATGGGTCTGTTACCCGCACACTGCCAATCTTTCCCCAGACAGATTTACCTGTTGCTTGCGGATGAGGACTTGAATTTCTTTTTGGATGAATCTCCAGCAGTCACAGCAATCTGTTGGAGTAAAAACAACACTTCTCCAAGGCAGTTTTCAATCACATTAGTACCAATTACCATGTAGAGCAGGGGTGGGGAACTCCAGGCCTCGAGGGCCGCACACAGTGCAGGTTTTCATGATTTCCTTAGTATTGCACAGGTGATAGAATAATCACCAGTACTGGTGATGATTCCAGACTCTGTGCAATACTAAGGAAATCATGAAAACCTGCACTGTGTGCGGCCCTCGAGGCCTGGAGTTCCCCACCCCTGATGTAGAGGTATTTTTCAACAGGATTATCTTCTACCACACATAACCCTTGGCCTTTTAACTCCACCCTCCCCAGCTTTATTGTCACTTCTCTGAACCCCACCTGATTCTGTTGTTGTCCAATAGCTGCGAGAATAACAAGGCTAGAGTCTGGGGGTCTAAGATCAGTATCAGACCAAAATTGTTTGTAAAGGATATGTGGGATGGTGGTAACCTGTGACCCGGTGTCCAGTAAGGCCGATGTAGGGATTCCATCTAGCGTAATGTTGAGGTATGGACAGCCTCCCACGTACCGATTACGCCAGTCATATGGGCCCGGTCGTCCTACTCCTGGGGGTTGGCCTTCGGACCCAGGAACCTCGAGTTTAAAGGACAACCTCTTGCAAAGTGGCCTGGTTTGTTGCAGTGTAGGCAGATAGGATGTCCTGAAGAATCCGTGTGGTTGCTGGCTCTGAGTTGGAAAGGTGCGTTGGTCCCCGAACGGGCGACTTGTTGTCCCCTGAATGGGCGACTTGGGCTTCCTCTTCATTCATGGGACATCTTCAGGGCAATCAGCTAGCTGGATTCTGCTTGGTGAATTGCCCCCGGCCTGGCTTGCAAGAGCTTTAACACATAGTCCATATTTTTGGTTAGCTGCAGCACCTGGTTACATAGGTCATTATCAAGGTTGTTTGCTACAGCTTGCCCTGCTGCTTTTGCAGAGTTTTTGGGAGTAGGTTCAAAGTCTATGTGAGAGGTGTTAACCTGCCAGGGTTGGGTTGCAGGTCTGCATGTAATGGGTCTCGTAGCACTGTTATGCCGCGGTCTTTTAAAGCATTGAAGTTCAAATCAAGATCATCTAAGACCCACATGTGTACCTGCTGGCGGTGGTAGTCCAACCTCAATCCATTCATAAACTGTTCTGTAAACATTTTATCTTCTTCTAGCACACTTGCCGGGTCTACCTGCTTTAAGGACCGGAGTACCCCTTGTAAACATAAGGCAAAGTCTCTGATGGTATCTTGCGGTCTCTGTGTGCATTGGTAGAATATCATCCTTAGTTCAGACTGTAAGCGTTTTTCAAAACCAGCTTTCAGCTTGTCAAATACTTTTGCTGCAGAGTCTCTGTCAGCATTGCTCCAAGACTCGACTTCTAGCTCCGCTGCGCCTGTTAATTGTCCCAGCACAATGGCGGCTCGCTGCTTTTCTGTCATAGCATACATGTCCAACACTGCACATATCTTTTGTCTGAAGGCTGCTAAGGTACCAGGCTTTACCCTCATAGGTTGACAACCATTTTGCGCCCAGTATGTACGGCAAGGCTACCAGCATATCGGGGCCACTGCCCCGTGTGCTGCGGCTCCCACACCGGCTGCGGAACCAGTTGGTGCTGCATTTTGGGCAGCTCTTCTGTCAGGGACCTGGGCATCGTCCGCTTCACTCATGGGGCCCCCCCCTAGTTAACCGCTGCGAGCCGATGCGGTTAACTTTTTTGGTAGTCGGTGGCTTTATTGGACTGGAGCACCTCGGGTATTTCCGGAACTAGACGCTGCACTTTGGTGATCTCTAGCAGAGCGGAGGGGCGAGGCTTATCTTCACGCTCTTTTAGCCGCACAGCCGCAATGCTCTTCCCGCTCTGTGGCGCAGTAATGGCGGCCCGATTTTAAAGTTCACAACACAGTCAATTAAGTCTATTTTTAAGCACACAGTACCCGGTTTTACCGGGCACATGATCCTGTTTGTGTCGCCAGACCTGATCCAGTCGACATGGTAGGGGGTACTCGGATACCGGGACAGGGGGTTACTTTGGTGGGGGGATCACAGCTGGTCGGTTCCCGATTCCCTGCCTTGATCCTCAGTGGCAGGGATGGGGGTGATGAGGAATGATAACATGACGCCACCTGTGGTACCTGGTAATAGGGTTACCAGCGCTGCGGCCGGCCGCTGAGGTGATGGAAATGCAGCTTTGGTAGTACAGCTCCCCACAGGTGGAGCTTTACCTCAGGGCAACGGGGTGGATGAGGGGAGTAGTAGTAGCGGTTCTGCTGTGAACGCTGCAGGTGTCGGCGGGGAATCAGGCACACACACAATAGTCTCTGTTTCGGTACCTTTTTACTGATGTCCGGTAACAGGCACGGTCCAGGAGGGTAACCAGGTTTCGGTGCAGCTTGGGATGTTCACCTTGGAGAGTTGTGAGGCCTCCTCTATTAGTGTGTGCAGTGTTTGGGGTAAGCTCTGCCTGTAGCTGAACCTGCTGCTCTTTCTCCCTCTCAGGGTGCTGTTCCACAACTGACAATGAGGACCTTTCTGTGGAATCCCTATTCTCTGCATAGGTCCCTGGTCCTATGCTTGGTCAGGTTTGGAGTCTTCTATTCTTTACTTCAGGGGGAATAGATCCTCCTGGTCTGTCTGGGCTTTCGCTGCCACACTATAGATGAATTGGAGCTTCGGACTCCGGTGTCCAGGTGGGCTAAAGGGATACCAGGTATGTTCCCTTCTTCTTTCTTCCTACCTCACACTTCTCCCACTGGCCTCTGTCTCTTTCCCTAGGGCTCAGCACTGCTGGAGTCAGTCTTCCCTGGTTCTGGGCCTGGCTTGGTCCCAGCAACTAGCTCCTTCACTAACTGCTCTCTCCTCTGTAGTCTCTCTGGAACTAACTGCTCCCTTCACTGCCGAGTGCAGACTGACTGACTCCTCCCCTCAGGCCTGGATCTTTATAGGGGATCTGGCTTAAGGACAGCCAATGGGGCTCCCCCTCCAGGTATGAGGTGGAAGGTGTTGGATGCTGTGTGTGCCAAGGTGTACATCCCTCTCTAGACCAATGAGTCCTGTGGCAATCCCTTGCAGGGGTGCCACAGCTGCATCTCATGGCAAAGTTGTGACTTGCGAGTCATAGACCCTGTGCCCACATTGTGTTTTTGATCTGGTTTATTTGTTCTGCATTTTTCGTGAAATCTGCACTAAAAACGGATCAATTTATTGAGATGCCAGCAAAGTCTGAGATTTAAAAAATGCTGTGCCAATGTCTGCATTTTATATAATCTCAGTATAGTTGGCACACACTTAAACCATTAGAGAGAGTCAGTTTCAGCAGAAATTTTTTTTTTATTATTTCTTGCTTTTTTGTGTCAGGGTACCGTATATACTCGTGTATAAGCCGACACCCCTACTTTTACCCCCAAAACCTGGGAAAACCTATTGACTCATGTATAAGCCGAGGGTGGACCCCAGCACAGGTATACAGGCCCCCCCCAGTGGTATACAGGCCTCCCCAGTGGTAGTATACAGCAGTCTCCCCCTGTGGTAGTATACAGCAGCCCTTTCCCCCTGTGGTATATACAGGTCCCCCTGTGGTAGTATACAGCAGCCCTCCCCCCCTGTGGTATATACAGGCCCCCCTGTGGTAGTATACAGCAGCCCTCCCCCCCTTTGGAATATACAGGCCCCCCTGTGGTAGTATACAGCAGCCCTCCCCCCTGTGGTATATACAGGCCCCCCTGTGGTAGTATACAGCAGCCCTCCCCCCTGTGGTATATACAGGCCCCCCTGTGGTAGTATACAGCAGCCCTCCCCCCCTGTGGTATATACAGGCACCCCTGTGGTAGTATATAGCAGCCCTCCCCCCTGTGGTATATACAGGCACCCCTGTGGTATATACAGGCCCCCCTGTGGTAGTATACAGCAGCCCTCCCCCCTGTGGTATATACAGGCCCCCCTGTGGTAGTATACAGCAGCCCTCCCCCCCTGTGGTATATACAGGCCCCCCTGTGGTAGTATACAGCAGCCCTCCCCCCCTGTGCTATATACAGGCCCCCCTCTGGTAGTATACAGCAGCCCTCCCCCCCTGTGCTATATACAGGGCCCCCGTTGCTGCCGCCGCACACCTGTAAAAGAAGAGCTTTTATACTTATCCTCCTCGCTGTTACCGCGCGCGCATCCTCCGCTCTCCTTCCTGCTTGTACCCGGCGTCCATCCACGTGACCGCGCAAAAGCAATGACGTCATTACAGGTGCGCGGTCACGTGGATGGACGCCGGGTACAAGCAGGAAGGAGAGCGGAGGATGCGCGCGCGGTGACAGCGAGGAGTATGAAAGCTCTTATTTTACAGGTGTGCGGCGGCAGCAACGGGGGCCCTGTATATAGCACAGGGGGAAAAGGCTGCTGTATATACCACTGGGGGGGGAAACTGTCACTGACTTGTGTGTAAGCCGAGGGGGCACTTTTCAGCACAATTTTTGTGCTGAAAAACTCGGCTTATACACGAGTATATACAGTAATTAAATAATTCACAACGTTTCGACTTATGAAGTCTTCATCAGGGGCAATAACTTAGGTCTACAAAATTTTGACACAACAAAAAGACAAATTAGATACAGTGGTAAATTTTTGCAAAAATGCATAAAGTTACAAACACCAAATAAAAAGTTCATATTGATATAAGCATACCTAGGATATAATTCTCCAGATTATGTCAAATGAGAAATTTATAAACAGAAGTGCTTGATTCATATAAAAATGAACCTGAGACTTTTTGAGAAAAGAAATCGATTTTCCATATATCCCACACTAGGTAAAAAAGAGAATATATACATGAATAACATATTTAATAACATGGCAAACATCATAAAACGTTCCTCAATCTTAAGGATATGTCGTAGTGATAAAATGAAAAATACCATAATTGCGGCTTTTCTATAGGTAAATCATAAGAAAGGATGCTTTACCGCACCTGTAGTTTGTTACAATACCTACAGTTGTGGCCAAAAGTATTGACACCCTGCAATTCTGTCAGATAATACTCCGTTTCTTCCTGAAAATGATTGCAATCACAAATTCTTTGGTATTATTATCTTCATTTAATTTGTCTTCAATGAAAAAACACAAAAGAGAGTGAAGAAAAAAGCAAAACATTGATCATTTCACACAAAACTCCAAAAATGGGCCAGGCAAAAGTATTGGCACTAGTGATGGGCGAATCCTAAATTACTCGGAATCGCTTGACTCTAGCGAGTCCGAGCACAGGACTCGCTACTCGTTGCGAGTCTAGCGAGTCCAATGTTAATGAATGGGGAAGCGAGTAATAGCGAGTAGTGTGAGATTTACAAATCACAGATGTGTCTCGGAAGCTTCAGCCTGAAGCAATCCTAGTTTTGTCATTTATTTGCATTTGACTCGTTTACTTTGCAAGTAATCTCTGGGAAACTCGCACAGATAAGAGTCCTGTCTGCTCTGTGTGCAGGCTGCCGCAGCTCCAGGGTCCTAGAGCCCGCCTGCTGCCTGATGTAGCAGTGCTGAGATTGTTCTCAGTCTGCTCATTCCCTGTGCATAGACATCTATATCTATGCACAGGGCATGTAGCAGAGAGGACATCGCGTTTTGGACTGCGTCGGACGGAAGAGGATTTTTTTAATTAAAGATGGAGTCCCTAATGGCTTTTTTTTTTATTTCTAATAAAAAATTTTCTCTGTGTTGTGTTTTTTTTTAAACAATTTAATAGAAATTCATGGCGGTCATGTCTAATATTGGCGTGACCGCCATAAATTTCGGGCTTAGGGCCAGCTGATAATACAAAGCTGGCCCTAACCTCTTTATTACCCAGCGTGCCACGGCCACCAGGGCCGCTGGAAGAGCGGGGTTCAGTGCCAGAGGATGGCGCTTCAATGAACACGCCATCTTCTGGGGCGGCTGCGGGCTGCAATTTGCAGCGGGGGGTGCCCAGAAAGCTTGGGCATCCCTGCGCTGCAGATTCCAGCCCCCAGCTGCTTAGCTGTACCTGGCTAGACATAGAAATTGCGCGGAGCCCCACGCATTTTTTTTTAATTATTTCATGAAATTCTGAGATTCTGACCCTGACTCTGACTCTGAGACTCTTACTCTGAGACTCTGACTCTGGCTCTGAGGGTGAGACTCTGAATCTGAGACTCTGACTCTGAGACTCTGAGACTCTGACTCTGAGACTCTGACTCTGAGACTCTGACTCTGAGACTCTGACTCTGGCTCTGAGGGTGAGACTCTGAATCTGAGACTCTGACTCTGAGACTCTGACTCTGACTCTGAGACTCTGACTCAATGACTCTGACTCTGAGACTCTGACTCTGACTCTGAGACTCTGACTCTGAGACTCTGACTCTGAGACTCTGAGACTCTGACTCTGAGACTCTGACTCTGACTCTGAGACTCTGACTCTGAGACTCTGACTCTGAGACTCTGACTCTGAGACTCTGAGACTCTGACTCTGAGACTCTGACTCTGAGACTCTGACTCTGAGACTCTGACTCTGACTCTGAGACTCTGACTCTGAGACTCTGACTCTGAGACTCTGACTCTGAGACTCTGACTCTGACTCTGAGACTCTGACTCTGAGACTCTGACTCTGAGACTCTGACTCTGAGACTCTGACTCTGAGACTCTGACTCTGAGTCTCTGAGACTCTGAGTCTGACTCTGAGACTCTGACTCTGAGACTCTGACTCTGACTCTGAGACTCTGACTCTGAGACTCTGACTCTGAGACTCTGACTCTGAGACTCTGAGACTCTGAGACTCTGACTCTGAGACTCTGACTCTGAGACTCTGAGACTCTGAGTCTGACTCTGAGACTCTGACTCTGAGACTCTGACTCTGAGACTCTGACTCTGAGACTCTGAGACTCTGAGACTCTGACTCTGAGACTCTGAGACTCTGAGACTCTGACTCTGAGACTCTGACTCTGAGACTCTGACTCTGAGACTCTGAGACTCTGACTCTGAGACTCTGTCTGACTCTGAGACTCTGACTCTGAGACTCTGACTCTGAGACTCTGACTCTGAGACTCTGACTCTGAGACTCTGAGACTCTGACTCTGAGACTCTGACTCTGAGACTCTGACTCTGAGACTCTGAGACTCTGAGACTCAGACTCTGAGACTCTGACTCTGAGACTCTGACTCTGAGACTCTGACTCTGAGACTCTGACTCTGAGACTCTGAGACTCTGACTCTGAGACTCTGTCTGACTCTGAGACTCTGACTCTGAGACTCTGACTCTGAGACTCAGACTCTGAGACTCTGAGACTCTGAGACTCTGACTCTGAGACTCTGACTCTGAGACTCTGAGACTCTGACTCTGAGACTCTGAGACTCTGACTCTGAGACTCTGACTTTGAGACTCTGAGACTCTGAGACTCTGACTCTGAGACTCTGACTCTGAGACTCTGACTTTGAGACTCTGAGACTCTGACTCTGAGACTCTGAGACTCTGACTCTGAGTCTGACTCTGACTCTGAGACTCTGACTCTGAGACTCTGACTCTGAGACTCTGACTCTGAGACTCTGACTCTGACTCTGACTCTGAGACTCTGACTCTGAGACTCTGACTCTGAGACTCTGACTCTGAGACTCTGACTCTGACTCTGAGACTCTGACTCTGAGACTCTGACTCTAAGACTCTGACTCTGAGACTCTGACTCTGAGACTCTGACTCTGAGACTCTGACTCTGAGACTCTGAGACTCTGACTCTGAGACTCTGAGTCTGACTCTGAGACTCTGACTCTGAGACTCTGACTCTGAGACTCTGACTCTGAGACTCTGAGACTCTGAGACTCTGAGACTCTGACTCTGAGACTCTGACTCTGAGACTCTGACTCTGAGACTCTGAGACTCTGACTCTGAGACTCTGAGTCTGACTCTGAGACTCTGACTCTGAGACTCTGACTCTGAGACTCTGACTCTGAGACTCTGAGACTCTGACTCTGAGACTCTGACTCTGAGACTCTGACTCTGAGACTCTGAGACTCTGACTCTGAGACTCTGAGACTCTGACTCTGAGACTCTGACTTTGAGACTCTGAGACTCTGACTCTGAGACTCTGAGACTCTGACTCTGAGTCTGACTCTGACTCTGAGACTCTGACTCTGAGACTCTGACTCTGAGACTCTGACTCTGACTCTGAGACTCTGACTCTGAGACTCTGACTCTGAGACTCTGACTCTGACTCTGAGACTCTGACTCTGACTCTGAGACTGTGACTCTGAGACTCTGAGTCTGACTCTGAGACTCTGAGACTCTGAGTCTGACTCTGAGACTCTGACTCTGAGACTCTGACTGTGAGTCTAACTCTGACTCTGACTCTGAGACTCTGACTCTGAAATTCATGAAATAATAAAAAAAAAATGCGTGGGGCTCCGCGCAATTTCTATGTCTAGCCAGGTACAGCTAAGCAGCTGGGGGCTGGAATCCGCAGCGCAGGGATGCCCAAGCTTTCTGGGCACCCCCCGCTGCAAATTGCAGCCCGCAGCCGCCCCAGAAGATGGCACGTTCATTGAAGCGCCATCCTCTGGCGCTGAACCCCGCTCTTCCAGCGGCCCTGGTGGCGGTGGCACGCTGGGTAATAAAGGGGTTAATACCAGCTTTGTTATACAAGCTGGTATTAAGCCCGAGATTCTTAATGTCAGGCCACGTTTGACCCAGCCACTAAGAATCTCCAATAAAGGGTTAAAAAAACACAGAGAAAATTTTTTATTTGAAATAAACAAAAAAGCCATTAGGGACTCCATCTTTAATTAAAAAAATCCTCTTCCGTCCGACGTAGTCCAAAACGTGATGTCCTCTCTGCTACATCCCCTGTGCATAGATATAGATGTCTATGCACAGGGAATGAGCAGACTGAGAACAATCTCAGCACTGCTACATCATCTCTGTGAGCAGGCGGGCTCTAGGACCCTGGAGCTGCACAGAGAAGACAGCTGGACTCGGCTCACAATGTAACAGCAGTTATTTGCGAGTTTCCCTGCTATCACTGGCACAGTAGCGAGTTTCCCTGCTATCACTGGCACAGTAGCCGAGTCTAATGCAAACAATGGCAATCCTAGTTTTGTCAGCGTTTGCTATTGATTTGCATTGGACTCGTGCGAGTAAACGCTGGGAAACTCGCAGAGTACCGAGTCCTGCGAGTCCCTTACTACTCGCCGAGTAACGAGTCCTAGCGAGTAGATTCGACCATCCCTAATTGGCACCCTCAGCCTAATACTTGGTTGCACAACCTTTAGCCAAAATAACTGTGATCAACCACTTCCGGTAACCATCAATGAGTTTCTTACAATGCTCTGCTGGAATTTTAGACCATTCTTCTTTGGCAAACTGCTCCAGGTCCCTGATATTTGAAGGGTGCCTTCTCCAAACTGTCATTTTTAGATCTCTCCACAGGTGTTCTATGGGGTTCAGGTCTGGACTCATTGCTGGCCACCTTAGAAGTCTCCAGTGCTTTTCTCTCAAACCATTTTTTAGTGCTTTTTGAAGTGTGTTTTGGGTCATTGTCCTGCTAGAAGACCCATGACCTCTGAGGGAGACCCAGCTTTCTCACACTGGGCCCTACATTATGCTGCACAATTTGTTGGAAGTCTTCAGACTTCATAATGCCATGCACACGGTCAAGCAGTCCAGTGTCAGAGGCAGCAAAGCAACCCCAAAACATCATGGAACCTCCGCCATGTTTGACTGTAGGGACCGTGTTCTTTTCTTTGAATGCCTCTTTTTTTCTCCTGTAAACTGTATGCTGATGCCTTTGCCCAAAAAGCTCTACTTTTGTCTCATCTGACCAGAGAACATTCTTCCAAAACGTTTTAGGCTTTCTCAGGTAAGTTTTGTCAAACTCCAGCCTGGATTTTTTATGTCTCGGGGTAAGAAGTGGGGTGTTCCTGGGTATCCTACCATACAGTCCCTTTTCATTCAGACGCCAACAGATAGTACGTGTTGACACTGTTGTACCCTCGGACTGCAGGGCAGCTTGAACTTGTTTGGATGTTAGTCAAGATTCTTTATCCACCATCCGCACAATCTTGCGTTGAAATCTCTCGTCAATTTTTGTTTTCCGTCCACATCTAGGGAGGTTAGCCACAGTGCCATGGGCTTTAAACTTCTTGATGACACTGCGCACGGTAGACACAGGAACATTCAGGTCTTTGGAGATGGACTTGTAGCCTTGAGATTGCTCATGCTTCCTCACAATTTGGTTTCTCAAGTCCTCAGACAGTTCTTTGGTCTTCTTTCTTTTCTCCATGGTCAATGTGGTCCACACAAGGACACAGGACAGAGGTTGAGTCAACTTTAATCCATGTCAACTGGCTGCAAGTGTGATTTAGTTATTGGCAACACCTGTTAGGTGCCACAGGCAAGTTACAGGTGCTGTTAATTACACTAATTAGAGAAGCATCACATGATTTTTTTAACAGTGTCAATACTTTTGTCCACCCCCTTTTTTATGTTTGGTGTGGAATTATATCCAATTTGACTTTAGGACAATTCTTTTTGTGTTTTTTCATTGAAGACAAATTAAATGAAGATAATAATAACAAAGAATTTGTGATTGCAATCATTTTCAGGAAGAAACTGAGTATTATCTGACAGAATTGCAGGGGTGTCAATACTTTTGGCCACAACTGTAGTTGGAAAGTAGAAAACCAGTGAAATAAAAGAAAAAATAGAAGGAAAAGAAAAAAGGCTACTGGGTAAAAGAGAGCAGATGAGAATAGGTATCTATTACCTGAGGTATTATGAAGTAAACTCAGTAATAGGGCAAAGAAAGCCCTATATCCCATGGATATCTTTATTAAGAGACAATAATAGTCCTGTCAGGAGGACGTGAGAACACACCATTAGTATTGGGGAGTGTGGGAAAATACTTAGCTTATTAAGGCAGGTGTTCTTACATTAGGTGGTAGCTACTTCTGACAAGTGGTTAAATGATATAGTTACAGGAACTGTGGATGAGAAAGGGATTAAACTGTGGTATAATCTATCTAAATAGACAACTCATATATAGATCAAGCATACCTTATAGAAAATGCTGCCAGCCAGGTAATGCTGCCCCTCCTTGTGAAAGCCCTATGGGCATAAACAAGGATTATATTATTATTATTATTTATTTATATCGCGCTATTAGGTTCCATGGCGCTTTACATGAGGATAAGGGAGAAAAGCACAAGTACACTAACTCTAGACGACCGGGGCATACAGGTACAGGAGGGGAGGGGACCCTGTCCACGAGGGTTCACAGTCTACGAGGGGCGGGTGGGGATACAGTAGGATGGGGGATGTCAGGTACGGGGCAGTCGCCTGGGTCTCATGGCAGGTTGTAGGCTTGACAGAATAGGTGAGTCTTCAGGTGACAATTGAAGCTTCTCAGGGTCATAGAGTGTCTGACGTTTTGGGGCAGGGAGTTCCAGAGTATGGCAGATGCCCGGGAGAAGTCCTGGACACGGTTGTGCGAAGAGGAGATGAGGGGGGAGCAGAGGAGGAGTTCTTGGGATGAACGGACGTTGCATGAGGGTAGGTATCGGGAGACCAGGTTGGAGATGTATGGTGGGGACAGGTTGTGGATGGCTTTGTATGTCATGGTTTGTGTTTTGAACTGGGATCTCATGGAGGCAGGGAGCCAGTGAAGGGCTTGGCAAAGGGGGGAGACTGGGGAGTAGCGGGAGGACAGATGGATTAGTCGGGCAACAGAATTGAGGATAGATTGGAGAGGTGTAAGGGAGTTAGCAGGGAGGCCAGTGAGAAGGAGGATGCAGTAGTCAAGGCGGAGATGAAAAGAGCATGAATAAGTGTTTTAGCGGTGTCGTGGGTAAGGAAGGAGCGGATCGCGTGAGATGTTCTTAAGCTGGAGCCGGAGGGATGTGGTGAGGGCCTCGATGTGGGGCTTGAAGGATAGGGAGGAGTCAAGGATTACCCCGAGGCACTTGGCTTGGGGGACTGGGGAGAGGGCGCAGTCATTGACACAGATGGATAGGTTGGGGAGTGGGGGGGAATTTCTTGCGGGGAAGACTATGAATTCAGTTTTGTCCATGTTGAGTTTAAGGAAGCAAGCAGAGAAGAAGGATGAGATGGCGGAAAGGCATTGTGGATTTTGGAGAGTAGGGAGGTGATTTTGCGGCCGAACAGGTAGATTTGGGTGTCGTCAGCGTAGAGGTGGTACTGGAGGCCATTGGACTCAATGAGTCGCCCTAGGCTGAGAGTGTATATGGAGAAAAGTAGCGGTTCCAGGACCGAACCTTGGGGGACTCCGATAGAAAGGGGGTAGGGTGAGGAGGAGGTGTGGGAGTGGGAGACGCTGAAGGTCCGGTCCGCTAGCTATGAGGAGATCCAAGAGAGGGCAAGGTGGGTGATGCCGAGGGATTCCAGGATCCAGAGAAGAAGGGAGTGGTCAACCGTGTCGAAGGCTGGCAGACAGGTCGAGCAAGAGGAGGATGGAGTAGTGGCATTTGTTCTTGGCGGTCAGTAGGTCGTTGGTGACTTTCGTCAGGGCTGTTTCGGTGGAATGGAGGGGTCAGGAAGCTGGATGTAGGCGGTTGAAGTGGGAGCAGGAGGAGAGGTAAGAGGACAGTTGGGAGTGGACGTGCTGTTCAAGTAGCTTAGAGGCGAATGGGAGAAGAGATATGGGGCGATAGTAGACAGAGGTGGGTTGAGGGAGGGTTTTTTAAGGATGGGCGTGATTAGGGCGTGCTTGAAGGCCGAGGGGAAGGCGCCAGTGGTAACTGATAGGTTGAAAAGGTGGGTGAGGGCTGGGATGAAAATGGAGGTGTGGTTGGGAATGAGGTGGGATGAGAGCGGGTCGTGGGCGCTGGTGGTGAGGTGTGATTTTGACAGGAGGGAGGAGAGTTGATCTTCAGTTATGGGGGGGAAGTGGCTAATGGAGGAGGAGGGCAGTGTAGGTGGGAGGGGGAGTTGTGGGGATAGTGGGCTGAAGCTGTTTCGATCTTGTCGATCTTCTCTTTGAAGAAGGTCGCAAAGTCTTCAGCAAGATGAGGGGAAAGGGGAGGAGCGGACGGGCGAAGTAAGAAGTTGAAAGTTTTGAAGAGCTGTTTGGGGTTGCGGGACAGAGATAGGGATGAGAAGAAGGCTTGCTTGGCAGTAGCAAGTGCCGTCTTGAAGTCAGTGAGGGATTGTTTGAACAGGGCAAAGTGCTCGGATGTGCGGGACTTTTCCCATCTCCTCTCGGCGACCCTGGATGCCCGTCATAGGTTTTTAGTGAGGGTGGTGTGCCAGGGTTGTCTGTTAATGCGTGGAGCATGGAGTGTGAGGGGGGCGGCTAGGTCGAGGACATTCGTTATTGTGGTGTTGTATAGGATGGTGGCAATGTCTATGTCACCAGCGGAGGGTATGTCGGTTAGAGAGAGGATTCAGATTGAAAAAGACATCCAGTGGAGATCACAGGCGCTCCCAGGAAGAAATAGAAGCCTCTGTTCTTGCTTCCAAATTATTTTTATTCACATTAAAACTACGCTTTCGGCTAAAAATTTTAAAAACATACCTTCCTCAGGTACAGACAAAAATAAAAACAATCGATATAAATAATACATTTCTGGGGAAAAGTTGTCCTGATCATCCAATTGCTTGATCCTTCTAATTAGTCTTAGTGGGTTACACCCATCACATGGGAGAGCAGGAGGACAGAGAAAAAAAAAACAAAAAAACTTTGTTTGTCCATTTTATCCTGTTACTAAATCTCCTAATATATATTTCCATAGAATGTATGCATAAAAACAATCATAATGAATAATTTTAATATATCAATATATTCCAACATTTCTTATTCAACAAACAAGTGGTATTAATTTTCTATATGTACAATAAAACATCTCCACATATTATGATTTGTGTGCTGTGATTTTTATGGACCCCACTGCTTTTCACAGCTTTATTTATCAAAAAGATTAATACATCTATACTCATGTGGGAAATCACATATAAGCATCAAAAAATCTATGTATATTTATTTCACTCACTGATTGTATATATAGTGATCTTATTCTTTTCTTATACTATTTTTGCATAGTTTTTTTTTAAAGTTGTATATAGATGAGATATATTTTTCCACATTTATTCTTTAAGAGCGACATTTTTATTTATATTCCTTATGTGTCTTGAACTCACTCTTGTTCATGCATATGAACCGCATTAACCAGTGTGTCCATCTGGAATATACCATCCGGACTTCCCAATAGATCAGGTAACAGATATTTTCTTACACATACCATACAGCCCCGTGAGGTCCAGAAATATAGGTGAGAGGGAGGAGGGATTCAGAGAATAAAGGAAGATCAAGATCTTTTAGGTTTTGGCGAGGGTGATCAAGTTTGCGGAGAGGGGTAGCGTGGCAGGGGAGGAGAGGGCGGAGAATGTCAAGAGGTGGTGGTCAGACAGAGGAAGTTCCGAGGTTGTGAGGTTAGAGAGGGAGCAAAGGCGGGTAAAGAGGAGTTCAAGCGTGTGGCCTTGTTCGTGAGTGGGAGAGGAGGACCATTGGGAGAGCCCTAGGGAAGCGGTCAGGGAAAGAAAGTTGGAGGCGGCTGGGCGGGGAGTGTCAATGGGGATATTGAAGCCACCCATGATGATGGTGGGGATGTCAGCGGAGAGGAAGTGAAGTAGGCAGGTGGTGAAGTGGTCAAGGAAGGATGCGATTGGTCCGAGGGGGCGGTAGATGATGGCTAGCTGGAGGTTGCAGGGGGAAAAGATATGGACCGAGTAGGCTTCAAAGGAGGGGACAGTGATGGAGGGAGGCGGGGGAATAGGGCTGAAGGTGCAGGAGTTGGACAAGAGTATGCTGACACCACCGCCGTGTTTGCCAGAGGGACGGGGGGTATGGGACAGGCTGAAGCCGCCATAAGATAGTGCAGCGGGGGAGGCCATGTCGGAGATGGTGATCCAGGTCTTGGTGATGACAAGGAACGATAGTTTCTTGGAGATAAAGAGTTTGTGGATGTCTGGGAGTTTATTGCACACTGAGCGGGCATTCCAGAGTGCTTCGGGTAGAACGGTAGGGGGGGCAGGGGTTGGGGGAATGGGTCTAAAGTTGGTCGGGTTGCGAGAGTTAGTGGTGGTGAGGTTGCGAGGGTTGGCGATGGGTCGTGGGTGTGGGATGAAGGTGGTTGTGGGGATGTGGCGGGTGGGGGCCAGGATTGGGGGAGATGTCATCGGCAAGGAGGAGGAGTAGGCAGAGGGTTAGCAGGTGGGAGCAGGAGATTTTATGTGGCGGGCGTGCTTGTTTGGTGATTGAGGATGGAAGGTGAATGAATAGGTCGGTAAAGTGGGTGAGGTCGTTAGGCAGGATGGAGGGTGACAGCAGTATTTCATTGCTGGGAGGGGGGATAAGTAGGAAGTGGAGAAGGATGGGAGTGAGAGTGAGGAGTAGTGGGAACATTGTGTACAGTGAGCAGGGAGTGAGTGTGGCGGCAGGGGTCAGAAGCAGAGGGGGGGAAGTTGTGGTGGTGGATGAATGGTCTCCATGGGGAGCGGTCCCAGGATGAGGTGATGTCTGGGGATGGGATGCAATTCAGGGGGTCGGAAGAAGGGGCCGGATGGGGACTTGGGGAACCAGTCGAGGCAGTCGGGGTTGGCTATGGTGGCCGCGGGGTCGGGTGAAGCAGTCGGAGACAGATGGGGCAGTCGGGGTCAGGTTGGGCAGCCGGGGGTCAGGTGAGGTAGCGGGGGTCAGGTGAGGCAGCCGGGGGTCAGATGAAGTAGTCGGGGGACAGATCAAGTAACTGGGGGACAGATGAAGCTGCCGGGGGTCAGATGAAGCAGCCAGGAGTGGGATGAAGCAGCCAGGGGGCAGTTAATGCAGCCAGGGGGTGAGATGAAGCAGCCGGGGGTCAGATGATGCAGCAGCCGGGGGTCAGATGATGCAGCAGCCGGGGGTCAGATGATGCAGCAGCCGGGGGTCAGATGATGAAGTAGCCAGGGGGTCAGCTGATGAAGCAGCCAGGGGTCAGATGATGAAGCAGCAGCCGGGGGTCAGATGATGCAGTCGGAGGGTCAGATGATGCAGCCGGGGGGGGGGGTCAGATGATGCAGCCAGGAGGTCAGATGATGCAGCCGTGGGTCAGATGGCACGGTCAAGGGTCGGGTGATGCAGGCAGCTGTGGGGTCAGATGAGGCAGCAGCAGGGGGTCCGATGGTGCAGCAGCCAGGGATCCATTGATGGAGCAGCCGGGGGTCAGGTGGAGCCGTAGCCGGGGGCCAGATGGTGGAGCAGCTGGAGGTAGGATGCCGCCGAGAGATGCAGGCATCTGAGTGGTTGGGGTGGCAGTGGCACGTGCTGCGTCTCCAGGGCACTGCTGTTGGAGTGGTCGGCGGTGCAGGCCGCAGGTTGTCTCTGGTAGGGGCGGAGCCTCGCCTCTGAGCACGGGCCGTAGTCTCAGCCTGAGCAAAGGGGTCTGCAGCGGCGCTGGCTGCAGATGGTCACCGGTGGGGGCAGAGCCTCGCCTCCGAGCGTCGGCCTTGGCCCGAGCGATGCTCGGGCTGAGGCTTATATGAAAGGAAAAAAAGGCCTCTTACAAATACCTTTGCATTTTGCAGGACACCATCAGTTACCTCAGAGGCACCCCATATCTCTCAACACCGATGCTCCATCTCCTACAACCCTGACAACGGGGGCGATTGTAGCATCTGCGACCACCGTGCCACAAGGAAGAGACAGGTGGTATCGCTGGACATGAGGTCACCACAGGGCGGCAGCCACTCCATTAGTGAAGCATAGTGTCAGTAAGCAGCCTATTAATGACGCCCAGCTGTTAGATAGGGCGGGCCGCTCTGCAACAAAAAATGCAACACAAGTGACTGTCGCCCCCTAGAGGACACTAATGTAAACTGCAGATAAAAAAATGCAATATATCACTATAGATGACAGTGAGGGTTTAGTTTGATATTTTGGACCAAAATAGCGTAAGCTCGTAGTCCCCGTCACGGGACCTCACACCTACGAGTACCTAGCCACATGTTTAGCACATGTATAATTTTATTTTACAGAAAAATCACCGAAAGTTTTTCTGAGGCTTATATGTAAGGTTAGTATAGGAGTGGACATCATATGGCATCCATGTTAGAGGCTGCCTCTCCAAGTCTAATATACCTGATTATCCGGCCATTGTGTTCTGGGAGCAGAAAGATTGGTGGTGCAGTGGACCCTTATATAATCCCCTAATACTATTAGTGCGCGTGTATTCAGCGTTTATCCGAAACTTCCAGTCCACTGACGTGGACCGGAAGTGTGCGGTTATGTGACTTGTTGCGCGGAGCATGCGCTTTAACGCTAGTTAGCCCGTGGAACGCAAGTGACCCGCAAGCTTCATTGCGTAGTATTGTGGTCACATGATTATGTACTGCGCATGCGCAGTACCATCGGATATTCAGCTGCTGCATTTAGTGGTGGGAACATCAGGGAGAACAGAATTAGAGCGCTTAAAAGCGCTGTATTCAGGCACAAACTTACCTAGCGCTGATAAGCGCTGTGTTATTTAAGTTTGCTGACATATGGGCACTGTTTTTACTTATACAGTGCTCAGATGCACTGGAGCGATCAGGCAGATTTAGTCTTAGACAGCAGGTCTAGATAGGCTTATCAGTGTGGAATTTTGTTAGTTTTCAAAGATTCTCTGTAAAGAGAAAAAAAGGAGAGCATATATTAATACATCATGTCCACTTTCTAATAAAACCTATGGAACAAGGTGTTTTATCATGATTCTATAGCTCATACGTTGTGAAACAGAATACAATGCAGAACATAAATAACATGAATCATATGTCGAGGTGGGACGCACCAGGACAGGATACCCAACGCGCAAACCCACATTGGAAAGGGGAATATTGAATAATAAATCTCGTATGCTCTGTTAAGACCATAGGGTTCAAGTGTCTGTAAGGTATATATCCAATAATATTCACGCGTTTTGAGCATCCTAACTATTTCCTCCCCTCCCAGGCTGGGGAACAAGTTCCAGTACCTGAAAGCGTAACTGATTAATACTGTGGCCCTTCTCAATAAAATGAGCTAGGACCGGCAGCATTGTATTTTTGCATCGTATGGTTGACTTGTGCTTACTGATGCGGTCTCGGACATACTAGGTAGTTTCCCCAACATATCCGAGACCGCACGGGCACTTCAGCAAATATACAACAAAGCTTGAATCGCATGTATGAAAGCCTTCAATCCCATATCTCTTCCCTGTCCTGGGGTGATAATAGGAATCCCCCTTGATCACATGTGAACATTGTAAACAGTGAAGACAAGGATAAGTCCCTTTCCTTGTTGTGGATAAAGTTTGTTTAATGCCTTTGGTGACCCCACATCAGCCCTAACTAAGTGATCCCTTAAGTTGCGTGCCCTCTTGTTACAAAAAAGCGGAAGATTTTTAAAATCTGTTATGTTGGGGTAAGCAGTTGACAGTAATGGCCAATATTGTAAACATTTTTCTCGGACTGCATTGAAGTAGTGATGATAAGTGGTTACATATGTGAGTCTTGATGACGGTTGTATTGTTTCTCTGCTAGCAATAGATTATTGTCTAGCTAAGTTTTCGGGATATCCCCTCAGTATGAATTTAGAGGCCATCTCCCCATGTCTGGTTTTCCGTATCTCGGGGTCTGAGACAATACGCCTAACCCTCCAGTGTTGGGAGTTAGGTAACGCTTTTTTAACATGTTTGGGGTGGCAGCTTGAAAAATGAAGTAAGTTATTGCGGTCAGTGGGCTTAGTATATAAATCAGTACTAAGTCCACCACCAGGGCTATAAATTATCATAGTATCGAGAAAGTTAATCTTAGTATCATCATGGTGTAACGTAAATGTGAGACCCGGAATTCTAGTATTCAAAAAGTCAAAAAAGACCATAAGGTCACGCAGATTACCTTTCCAGATTAAAAAGATATCATCTATATACCTTTTCCACGTTAAAACGTGTCGTTGAAACAATGTATTCCCGTATACGTGGTTGTCCTCGATATGCGTCATGTAAATGTTCGTGTAAGGGGGCGCCACATTAGAGCCCATGGCTGTCCCCATGCGTTGTAGGTAAAATTGATCCTCAAAGAGAAAGAAATTCTCTACGAGAACCAATTTGAGCAAATCCATACCGAGATCTTTAGTGTCATCCGTCAACTCACTATGATTAGCCAAAAACCATCGTACCGCCATTAGACCCCTAGTGCTAGTGTATAGGGAATTAATGTCCATGGTAACCAATGTACAGCCAGTAGGGATCACTTCCAGGCTTTGTATGTGAGATAGGAATGCCGTTGTATCTTTAGGATACTATTTAGAAACTGGGATGTCTGCATTTTTGACTGGTCCATTTTTGGTGCAAAACACACATCGAGAAAAAAAAATGAGCTTGTCAATTAGTGATCCGTTTTTCTCCAGCGTTTTTTGCACTGACCCCATTGTAATAAAATAAAGAAGCATCAGAAATGGATTGGTAGTAACAGAATCTATTTTTGCTGCTTTTTTTAGTGCTTTTACGCTGCGTTTTTCACTCCAAAAATGCAATAGAACAATGCTGGCAAAAATGCTGCACATAAAACGCATCAAAAACGCGATGGTGTTTTTTTTTTTCCAAAACTGATGCCGTTTTGCTGCAGAATTTTCTGGATCACTTTTACTGTGTGGGTACAGGGTCTTACACTGAAAATGTAATTAAAATATAATTCTCTAATTTCCTTTTTAGACAAAAAATGCGCCGCTCGTAAAGAAAAATCTGTGAAAGGCAAAAGAAGATTATTTTCCCAGAGCGAGCATGTACAAGAAACTGCTGCAGAAATGCCTGGACTCTCCGTGCCAGATGACCCCACAACTGTTACAGCTGGAAGTAGTGCTGGTGCCAGGAGGATACAGAGGCGCAGTCCAGATCTGCAATAATACATGGTCACTTCTATTGTGGGGGAAATATAATGTTTGTATGTGTGATGTGTTCTTTTATTTTTTTTATTACAGAAAAGAAACATGAAATAATGGTTAAAAAAAAGTCTTTTTTTTACTTCAATATTTATTGTGTTCTTATTTAGGTTATTCTCAAATTTGAGAACAGATTTGCCAGTTACCAATCAGGAGAAGCTGCTGAGCCTCTGCCAGATCTACATCCAGGATGATGGGGCGTATGGCTCAGTAGACAAAGACTATAGCGATCATCCCATCTACACCATGAGGACATACAGGGGAAAATAAAGCCGGATGCTAAAACCAGATCCTTCATGTGTTATGGAAGATCACAACCTGATGAGGAATATGTTCAAATGGTTAATGCAGAAGCTGCGACCGAGAGACGACAAGCACTGGAAGGCTTTGTGTAGGGTGGCGTCTCAGGTAAAAAAGCACATGATGATAGAGTAGAGAGCAGCTCTATGTCAGATTGTGTGGCTCCATCACTTCAGGTTTATGCAGAGCTGATTACATTGCTGTCTATATGAGCCCCTCTCCTGTGCTCAGGTCAGAGATGCTCCTATTGGAATGATCTGTCCTAATCGTGCCTGGTTATCTTCTAGTTATCCTCTGTACAGATGACATTTCTCTCTTGTATTATAGAATACTAGCTGTAGAGCTCAGTTTTGCCCGGGCATAGTAACTAACTGTTCTTACTTATAAGCTGAGTGTGTGTGTGTGTATATAAAAAGAAGAGAAAGGGGAGCGCTAGGCTAAAACGAGGGACACCAGCAAATAACTATGGTGGTCTACTCACCTGATGAGGTTGTGATGTGTAACAACCAACATAAAGAGCCTGGCCGCTGCAGATCCGTAGAAGAAACAGCATTGCAAAGGAGAAAAAGATCGGGATTTATCCGCGCTCGACCACAAGGAGATCCAGGATGAGGAAAGACACACTTTATTCACACACGGAACACACAAATTGCCGACGCGTTTCGTGGCCTCCTGGTCACTTCTTCAGGGCAGGAACTTACAGTCCAGCTCACTAGGAGCCATTAAATACATCATGTTGATGACATCATATTGACATCAGTTCCTGTAGGAACGCCCACTCAAAATAAAACCAGTTTTTAAACATATAAATTATCTAGTAAAAGTCTTATATACAATGGAAATCTAAAACTAAAATCAAGGATAAAATCAGATAAATTCTGAATAATATAAAATCAAATAAATCAATATACATTTAACAAAAAACAAGTGTATGAGAACCCATGATCTAAGATAGACCGAAAAGATTGCATGTCCTATTATCTGTTGTATCCACTTCAGTGCAATAGCCTTTCACCCGCATTTAAACCAGGACCTGATCTCCAAAAAAAAAATTTTTTTTAAATATCTAAGTAAAAAAACAGGACTTGAACTCACAAAGTCTGGGTTTAAGTCAATGGCTCTACCACTAAACCAATTAATCTGATTGGATTCATCTCAAGTCTCCCCAAAGGTAAACCATGCCTTGGGTTAACCAAGAGGGTCTGCTAAAAGTCGTAAACCATCTTTCTATAAAAATGTATATATGAATATAGATATAAGGGTAGGAAAGGAAGACACAATATGTGCACCTGTCAAATAAACAGTTTAAAACAATTTATACATTACTTCTAGAGGATTGTCTTTCAATCTGACTCCATAGGTGATCACAACTGCAGAGGACTCGCATCACAAACACCTCAGACAGGATGGCTTGAAGGAGGAGGAACCACACACAATCGCGCTGTAAGGATAGTATAATAAAAAACAACAAAATCTTAAAATGACACACCAGATTTCATCACAGCAATGGGACACCTGACACCTCATCTGATTTACCTCACAAATCCAAATTTTTTTTTTTTTTTTTTGGTGCCCTGGATTTGTGAGGTAAATCGGATAATGTGTCAGGTGTCCCATTGCTGTGATGAAGTCTGGTGTGTTATTTTAAGATTTTTTGTTTTTTATTATACTATCCTTACAGCGCGATTGTGTGTGGTCCCTCCTCCTTCAAACCATCCTGTCTGAGGTGTTTCTGCCCTGTGTCTCCAGACTCTTTACTCTACACCAGAACGTCCGTCCGCATCCAGCCTAGAGCGTATCATAATGTTGCAATGAGAACGCAATCTTATTGCACACAGTGATTTCATGTTTGACGCAGCCATGCTGCAGTGAAGAGACCAGGGATACAGAGTGCGATGGCAGAAAAAGGACCGGATAGAGGCCCAAAAGGTGTGAGGTGAGTATATTGAATATTTTCTGTTTTCAACATCCAATGTTTGTAACCATACATCGTATGTTTTTAAATTGGGGATTGTTTGTAGATTAGTATACAGGCAGGGAGGATGAACTATGCTGTTAGTCATAACCATGATAGGAGTGTCTCACCCTGTGGAGAACGTAAGTGGTACAGTCCATGCCATTTCATCATACAGTCAATTCTTGTAACTGACATGGTCCCCCACTTTAGAGAAGAAAGCCATGTAATTCCCAGGGGGCACCATGGTCACCTGACTGCATTGAAGAAATGGAATCCATGAATATTCACATAGAAAGCACCTAAACAGTGGAAAACTAGCTGATGTATATGTGGCGCCCGCAAATGCAGGCGTCAGAGGGGTACTACACCCGTAAAAGAGGTGTAAATACTCCAGCTGCAGGTGGACCCGAGGATGGTGGGTGGGACCCATTCCCAGCACTCCCACATTAGATGAGCGGTGGGAGGTTACCCGTGAGGGGATATATTCACCCCCAGGGGGATCAAAAAGGTCTTTGCTTGAGGTCTTGAGTCTTTTGACTTCTTTCTGAGGCCCCTGGTCTTTGGGCAGATGGAGGAGGAGGAGAGGAACTAGAAAGGTCAGCTAATTGGAACGAGGCGGAAGGTCAAACTGGGTCGGTTTTAAGCCGAACCGGAGGGAAGAAGAAGGGACCTTGAAGAGGTCCTGAAAGAGGGCGCCCAATGAGAGAAGTCCGGGCCCTAGAGAGAAAGGGAGATCCTCAGAGTGGAGCGTCCATACTCCAGGGAATACTCCAGTCCACCAAGGGAACGCCGGGCCCGAGGATCCGGCCAAAGTCCAGCTTTGCAGTCGGCAACTGGCTGCTGTGGCTTATCAGCACCCTGCCATCAGAGCGGTCTGCCTTCTTCCTCACCAACGAGGGAGAGGACTCCCACTACTACCAGGGGCTGGCTGGAGCCTCTAACCCGGGTGGCACATTTCTACAGCCAGCCCTGCCTTGAGAAGCGGGGGGGGGGTGCTGTCGGGCTGCCTTGAGAAGCGGGGGGGGGGGGGTGCTGTCGGGCTGCCTTGAAAAGCGGGGGGGTGGGGGGGGGTGCTGTCGGGCTGTCAGCACTGACCTTGCCTCATGCTGTCTCCGTGCCGTCCCAGCCGCAAGGCGGCGCGCCAGCCGCAAAGCGACACCCGCGGCCGGCCCGTTTCTGCAGGGGGCGGCCCTAATGGTGGACTATACCACCAGCCCAGGGGGCACCTGCCACCTGGGCCAGCCCGCCCCTGACTACTACCTACATGGAGCTACTGGGTATAGATCAATGCTAAGCTGGGAAGAACGGACACGGGTTAGTTAACGAAGTTACACCAAGGGTTCCACCATAACACCTGGGATCCACTTGCAGCCACCCGTTAAGCTACCTGTCCTTGTAACATCTGACTGCTGAACTGTGAACTGTGACTGATGCTGCTACAAGTTAACAGTAAAGTACCCAGGAGAAAGTGACTTTGCTTCTGCCTGTGTTTTTCTACATCAACCTGTTCCCTTTTCAGGAACACTGCCCTAGAGGTCCAGCCCTACCTGTAGGGGGCTTAGTCATCCTAGCTGCATTACCAGCTACCTCCGACGGACTGTGGCGGCGCTGGTGACCTATCACCAGAAACTACAGGTGGCGTCACGAGAACTGTATATAGAATTCCCCTGTAAATACAACCCTTTTTGAAGTGTCACCCAGGACACGGGATCAGGCGCGGCCACCACTCCCCGTGACACCGCAATGTTAACCCCTTGGAGCCTGATACCTCAGTACCCCAGGGCCTAGGGCTCGACATATTTTTCTGGCATCACGAACAGGATCTCGTGCCCGGTATTACCGGGTACTGTGCGCCTTGGACTTGTGCTTTAAAACAAACTTTTTCCGCAATTGGTTGGTGCCAAAAATGGGTTCCTGCCATAACTGCAAGAGGACCCAAGATGGCGCCGTAGCCATGTACTAAACGCCATGTGCCGGCCTGGGGGTGTGCCTCAGTCCCTAGAAGAAGGAGGGCCAAGATGGAGACGCAAAAAAGTGTGGCCGCCCAGATTGCCATCAATCAATCAGGGGAATGGCCCACAGGAAGTTCTCCGGGAGTGGCTGCCAATAAAGAGAAAAACCGGAAGAGAAGGATAGAACAACCAAGGCTCCTTTGTACCCGGCAGCATGGCGGCACCCCATTGGAGAGATATACTGCGCGAGCTCGAGGAGCAAGCAAGAGCTGCGCATGGAGACCCGGCAGCGGTGTCCCTCTTAACTCTAGAGGGGGATGCTGACTACTCACCAAATCATCATACGATAGTTGGAATTAACACATAATCCATAAAACACACACAAACGGAAGCAGAGTAAAGAGTAAAGTACAATTTAGCCGACAGAATTAAAAAATACGGCATTTTTACCAGTTAAACCCAATCTGTCGACATTGTACTGTGCATAAATGGATCCAGTGTACTGTATTCCATAACACTACAATGTAACTCTAACTCCTCCAGAATTATCCCAAATGGTGAGAAAATAGCATTTAAAACACTATTTCAAGTGCCCAGACCAATTGCACTATAATATGTCCACAAAGGATTACAGGCTGACCCTGTGCAGATTATGATGTATAAATGCCTACGCCTCGAACCCTGCACCTAAATACACATATTATTAGGCACATATTAGCTCAAGGTCCCTAAAATTGGTCCTTTGCTGAGATACAATATAACCTGTGTTTCAGTCCAGGGATATTAGAAGCTCCATCTACTCAGTAGTAAACCTGAGAAAAAAGAGACCGGGTTTGACCATGTTAAGGGCAGACTACTCTGAATACATTATAAAAGAAAAAAGAGAATGAGAGTTCTAATGCCCAAGTAACTTTACCACGTATTTACTGTCCACACCAGTGTATATTGCAAATATAAAGCTTTATTAGATGCAGTGGATACAATAAATAAACGTGTCAATGATAAAAGATAACATGGATTCAAGACAAAAAGGAGGGAGACAAAGACAGTGGGCAAGACAGGCAGGGACAGTACACAAAAAGGTTCAGAGGGGTAGTAAAAGTGCAAGGTGCTAAGAGTGCATAGATCAGGGTAATAAGGTGCAGTCTAATCATATCGGTCTAACACAAACCCTGGTCTAAACTAAAGTAAGGTGCACATTATGGTAACTTACCCATGAACCTAGTAAAGGGTCCCCGCCAGCTCTGCCCACTGGTTCAATAGCCCCGACACGTGTTTCGCGTCGGCTGCTTCAGGGGGCTAGTGGTGACAGGTGCTCATAGTGAGGGGTTTATAAATGGAGTCTAAGCCAATAAGAGACCGCTGGTGTTGCTGCAATTACACACTGACAAAATGGTTGTGACACGGCGGGGAGGGCATTCTGGGTTGCACCGGGTCCGGAACGAAACTTCCGGTGACATCATTTCCCCCGGTGCACCCTTAATAGAAGTCCCCCTCGCCGCTCACTTCCGGTTAGCCAGTGCGCATGCGCACAGCGTCTGGCGCCATTTTAAGTGAGGGCAGATGTAAGGGCACATTAGTAGCGATATGAGAATGATCCCAATCGTTACAATTAACACATATATGTTTTTTCTGCGGTACCTATTGTGGGGCAAACAGACCTAGGGGTAATGGTTTCAAACCCAGCAAGTGTAGGACAGAGGTAAGGAGGAATAAGGGGAAAAGGAAGACACTGGTGTGGACAGTAAATACGTGGTAAAGTTACTTGGGCATTAGAACTCTCATTCTCTTTTTTCTTTTATACAGTAGTAAACCTATTCCACAGTTAGTGCAAGTAATCTAGATAATCATATGGTGAAGCGTGCTAAAAGACATACCTATAATGTAAGCAGTGTTGAGTGTGCCCATCCGTTGCCCCCGTGGCCCCTACGCGTTACGGTCAAAGACCTTCCTCGGGAGGGGGGGGTAGTTTGTACCAGCTAGCACGCTTCACCATATGAACTTCTGACCGCCTCTGCTTCCCGTGTTGCCAGTGTCTTTTCCCCCACCGTGACCAGCCAGATCCTACCAGTCCTGGCCTGTTGCCTTCTGTCCTGGGCCCCCACTTAAAGATGGGGCTCCCTCCTGTCAACTGCACTGTCAGGCCCATCCTCACTGACTGCCTTCCCAGCACTGTCTCTAAACTGTCACTCTCTCCCACTACACTACCCTAGGCTCCACCCCCTTTTGGGACCTAGTAAATTACCGTCCTACCTACTCTAAGTGGCCTAGTCCTAGGTGTGTGTGTGTGTGAACAGACTCCATAGGTTAAACTCTGAACTGACAACTTACAGAGATATCACATTTTTGTTAAAGTGCAATACCTCCCTGTGGCGCCTAGCCAGAGGGGCGCCACACTTGTCCCCTTGCAGTAATATGCCCCATCCAGCAGTAATATGCCCACTCCTTGTAATAAAGCTACTATCATACCCCCTCCCTGTAATAATGCAGGGGCGTATCTAGGGGGGGGCAGCCGGACTTTTTGCACCGGGCGCCGCTCAGTGGGGGGCGCCGGTGCCATCATCAGGTGACCAGGCATCCGGCGCTTGCACTGCAGCGCCGCTGCCGGAACTAATCTCCTCCTCGCCGCATATTAGCACGGGCGGCAGTGGAGAACACACACAAGCCCTGCTGCTGGTCCGCCCCCTGGCAGTTACCACCCCCCCCCCCCGGCTGACGTCACCCGGCACCGCACAGTGGGACAGAGAGGACTGGAGAAGAAGTCCTAAGCAGGCGAGAGGGGAGGGGGGATGGTGGCTGACCCGGCTGGGAGTGATGAGGTGTATATATGTATACATCAGGCGCAGGCACACACTATGAGGTATAATATTATACCTCATAGTGTGTGCCTGCCTGGTGATGTATACATATATACACCTCATAGTGTGTGCCTAATATTTATACAGTATGTATACACCCCATAGTGTGTGCCTAATATATATACAGTATATATACACCCCATAGTGTGTGCCTGATGTATACATATATATACCTGAGGTATATATATGTATACATCAGGCACACACTATGGGGTGTATATATACTGTATATATATTAGGCACACACTATGAGGTGTATATACTGTATATATGACACACTGTATATATAATGTGTATATATATATATATAGAACTGACTGCACACAGAGCACAGCTGTATATAGAGGACAGGCTGCACACAAGACACAGCACAGCTGTATATAGATGACAGTCATCTATATACAGCTGTGCTCTGTGTGTGCAGCCTGTCCTCTATATACAGCTGTGCTCTGTGTATTATGTGTTTCACTGCTTAGTGTCCCCCCCTTCTCCAGGGCCAGCATGGCTCCGGAAATAGTCTGTGGTCACCACCTGCAGAACCGCTACTTTGATGGGGCCGTTACACGGGACGACATCACCGGATTTATCGCCGGATTTATCACGGGGGGGGGGGGGGGGCGCCAAAATAAATCCTTGCCCCGGGTGCCAGAAAACCTAGTTACACCTCTGAATAATGCCACCATCACCCGCCTCCTTGTAATGCTACCGTTATGCCCCCTCCTTTTAATAATGCCACCAACATCCCCCTCCTTGTAATAATGCCACCATCATACCCCATCCTTACAGTAATGCCACCATCATGCCCCCATCCTTACAATAATGCCACCTTAATGCCCCCTCCTTACAATAATGCCACCATCATGCCCCCTCCTTACAGTAATGCCACCATCATGCCCCCTCCTTACAGGAATGCCACCATCGTCCCCCTCCTTTCAGTAATGCAACCAAAATGCCTGCTAGTTATAGCTTAAAATAAAATAAAAAAAAATAAAAATCATACTCAACTAGTACTCCAGCCTCCATCGCTGCTCCTCTCCCCGCATCTTCAGTCCACGTGGCCATGCCATTGGGCAATAAAGTCCTCTTTTTTCTATATTTTTGTGCTGTTTTTCCTTTTTTTTTTACACTCTCTCTATTATATATTACACACATCCACACTTGAGACTGCTGTGGGCTGAATACACAATAGCTGTATACACAATAGAGAATACACAATGGAGATCGCTGCGGGCCGTATAGACAATGGAGATGGCTGCTGGCCGTATAGACAATGGAGACAGCTGCGGGCTATACACACAATAGAGCATACACAACAGAGACTGCTGCTGCCCGTATACACAATGGAGATGACTGCGGGACAAATGTACAATGGAGACGGCTGCGGGACCTATGCACATTGGAGACTGCTGCGGGACCTATGTACATTGGAGACTGCTGAGAGACGTATGCACATTAGTGACTGCTTCGGGATGTATACACATTGCAGACTGTGCAGGACGCATACACAGAGACTGCTGGCCATATGCAGAGACTGCCGGCTGTATATCTTGTATACACAGACAGCACTCTACTGTATATACAGGTCCACACTATATACATACAGTATATAGATAAACAAATACAGCATCTAGTGTGGACCTATATATAGAGTATAGTGCTGTGTAGAGACAGAGAGCAAGTGACAGAGCGAGAGAAACAGAGAGCTCTGTATATACACTAGTACCATCACGGCTCTGTATATACACTAGTCCTATATCTGCTAAAAAGTAATTATGTATATAAAGCTATCAAGAGCTGACATGAAAAACACGTCTAATACAGGACAATACTGATAATATAAACAATATCCTATTTTCCACAGAGTATTGACTAAGTTCACAGCAAGTACCTACTCACCCATGTGAAAATCTGCACAAATAGACAACTGAATGAAGTAACCACGATACGCAATCACCAGGTAAACTCTGAACTAAATACTAATAAAATGAAGGGATACCAGTAATTTGTTTTACAAGATCCACAATATATCTTTTCATGGAGTCCAAGCACAGCCCAAAAATAACCTAACAAGCAAGAAACCCGGTTAGCCACATCTATGATGGTAAGACCCTTCAGTATAACATTAATCATACAGAATATTAGTCAGCAGAAACCATATTGATTCAAATGTTATTTTCAGAACACGTGCATACTATCCATATTGTCCAGGAACATTGACTCTCTAAAAGAAGAAGCCAGCAGCAGGAGGTGTACTCCACCATCACCACCCCAATGCTCCAGAGAGGGACCTAATGGTCCACATTATTGCTCAAATAACGGAAATGAGATTAATGCATGAAAATCCAAGCAATACATCATGTACCTAGGATTATATGATTTTTAAGAGTTTTAATGTTTTTGAATGTTTTAAGAGTACTACTGTATATATGATAAAAAATGTTTAGAATAAAATTCCCTAAAAAAGGTTATAACGTCAGTGCATCAGCTGGTTATTTCCATACTAACATATTGGGGTACATTGGGAGATCAATAAGCCATGATATAAAGAAGGTAGCGCTGGGTCTACACAATACAGGATCCTCAAAAAGACGGAGAGTCTGAACGCTAAATCACGCTGGGAAGCCAAACAGCACTGCATTTCACTGGATTTACAGATCCTCAAAAAAACGCTGCAGCAAAAATACAGCAAAATGTGATGTTTTGATTGTAAACAACAAATTTCTTAGAGGGTTAGTTTTTGAGTTCCAGTGAGTGAGAAGTATTGAGTCTGAGAGGAAGAACAGTTCAGACGTCCTGGGGACTGGAGTCTGAGGAGCTCGTCCCAAGATAGATAACAGCAAGTGTGAGGGACCTGTCAGAGAGGGTCTGAGAAAGGGGAGGAGAGAGCCTGGGGAGTGGAGCCAGTTGCTGGCTCACCCCAGGGCAGAAACTCTACTCTGAAACTAAAGACCCAGCAGCCAAAACCGGAGGACGGGAGACTCCACATCTCCCGGCCACAGCAAAGCATCTGGAGGCACAGCAGCACTCGAGAGCCCAGGGATAACCGCCAGAGGAGCGGTACCAGAGAAGGGCTCAGGCTGCCTGCTATATGGGTAAGAGACTCACCAGAAGGAAGAAAGGGTCGCAGCTTAGCTACAGGCAGCCAGGACCAGCAAAGAGGAGCGCAGCAGGGAGCCTCAGAACTCACTTGGTGAGGAGATCCCCAACTTCCTTCCAACCTGCCCGGACTCACAACATCACCTGAGGTCAGTGTTCTGGTCTGAAACTTCAACTATCAATAAAGGTAGAGGAGACTTCATACTGCGTGTCTGTTGGTTATTCCGTGCCCTCAGTCCTGCACCCCAATGGCCTACCACCGCCATAGACAGAACCGCTCCACCCATGGGGAGCGATACCACTTTAGCTGCGATTCCATCATCCCCAGAGGTCCCGCATGGCAGCGGCAGCCATCAATAGCTGAACATCATGGGTGGCATCACGACTTCAACCCCCAAAACCTTAACTACTGAATTTTTATTGACACCGCCAGGGTCACGGAGCCAGGTTTTGACCCCTGTGATTGCCCAGCAGTACCGTAGCCCGGTTCCAAGAATCCGACCGCCCTGGGGGGGCGTGTCACATTTATGTTGCATTTTTGCTGCATTTCTGCACTTGTTCATTGCTTTCTATGATAAAACGCAGCCAAACCTAGGAAAAGAAATGACATGCTCATTCTTTTCAAAATGCAGCAAAACCTGTGCCGTGTTTCCATTTCTGAAAAGAAATAAAACTAATGTGTGTGGACAGCTTTTTCTGGAATCACAATCAAAAATGCAAGTTTAGATTAACATAGATTTGCATAAAGCCATAGTAAAAAACAAAGGACAAAAACGCAGCAAAATGCAGTTTGTGAACATAACCTTATTCTAGATTCGTACCATGTATATTAACCTTCCTAGCGTTATTCCCGAGCCTGACTCGGGGTTAACATTCACTACCAGAAGCGTTAACCCCGAGTCAGGCTCGGGCTTACCCGCGTTCGCGGCAGATGCGGTGAGAAAACCGCATCTGTCGCATCTACCGCATCTGCCGCACTTGTGCCGCACTTGTGCCGCACTTGTGCCGCACTTGCGGCGCGGTTGCGGTAATCTGCATAGGAACCAACCACCTCTGATGACCCTCATACATTGTTAATATGTGCCCCTGCACCCTAGTAAACCATTAGCAGCACTGTTGTTGTGTGCTAAGTGGCTGCAGTACAAGTGCGATAATGATTTGAGAAACTTACATGCCAGCGTACATGAGGCCGTCTCCCTGTGTGTGCTGGCACTTGTGGGCTGTGCTCATCATGTCTGCTCGCCCCCTCCCTTATGCACGCCCCCTCTAGCCTGCTATAGTGATGTGAGGCTGATCTCGTCATAAAGGGGCGGGGCTAAATCGCGGCATAACGGTAGCCCCGCCCCTTTATGACGCAATCAGCCTCACAGCACTATAGCAGGCTGAGAGGGGGCGTGCATAAGGGAGGGGGCGAGCAGACATGATGAGCACAGCACAACAAGTCCCAGCAACACACAGGGAGACGGCCTCATGTACGCTGGCATGTAAGTTTCTCAAATCATTATCGCACTTCTACTGCAGCCACTTAGCACACAACAACAGTGCTGCTAATGGTTTACTAGGGTGCAGGGGCACATATTAACAATGTATGAGGGTCATCAGAGGTGGTTGGTTCCTATGCAGATTACCGCAACCGCGCCGCAACAGCGCCGCAAGTGCGGCACAAGTGCGGCAGCTATGCGGCAAGTGCGGCAGATGCGGTTTTTTAACCGCATCTACCGCGAACGCGGGTAGCCCGCTTTTGGCACAAATTTCCAGAACTAAACAGACCGCCAGGGAGGTTAATGCATACAAGTTTGTTACTAACATTAGATGAGGGCCCATTTCTATTGCATCGTGTGATTGTAGAAAGTGTGTGATTATATACTATGTTGTTAATGTTTTAGGTTAGGAAATTAAATAAAATTTGGTGCATTTAAGACTCAGAGATTGCAGTAGAATTGTATAACATGTAAATAACAAAGTAGGGATGTATATGTGAAATATCATAATGCTGTAATAGATGAAAATGCTGCTATTCATGGGGAAGTAACGAAAATAATCACATGAAACTGACGCGCTTCATGGGAGCCGGGGAATACTCGGAGCCAGGTTTGATGATGTCGTCGGGGGATGGGATGTCACATTGGCGTGACCCGGTCAGTGGCCCCGAAGCAGTCAATAAAATGTTCAAAAGTGGGAGTAAACAGGTTTAGGGAGTTGGTTGTCGTGATGTCACCCGTGGTATTCGGCTATGAGTGGCCGACGCTGCAGTGTGGGTTCTCTGGGGACTATGGGATTGCAGCTGTGGTGGTTTTACTCCCCACGGATAGATCGGGTCCCCAGGGCAACCGGTGTAGAAGAGTTTGTAGTGGTGGACCAGCGGGGCAGGTCTGGCCGGAGTGAGGGATCAGGGCGTCTCACAGGCAGGTCCCTACGGCCTCTGCGGCTTAGCAGTCTTCCGCTCCTCAGGTGGGAAATGAATAGTCTCACACACAGTTCTGAGTTCTAAACCCGGTTTACTTAGCTTTTCACTTGACGGTGTTACAAGGTACTGTCCTTGCACAATCTCCGTCCGGGTAGTCCTCAGCAATCGGGATGGCTTATCTAAGATGCGCCCTTTATGTTTCTTCCTTCTCGGGTTGCTCACTCTCTCAGTGCTGCCTAACCACCTCTTACTTGCTTGCGCCTCCGCACACAGTGCCCCAATCCAGCAGCCACGGGTCCCGTCGGGCGACGGACCGTGTCCCCTGACCCTAGTACCTTATATATAAGCCCCATTTTGAGAGTTCATTGTGGCACATCTCTGGATTTCATTCCAGAGTCCTTTTTAAGATTCCAATAAAAGGAAATGTTCTCCTCTATATGATACTAGATGGTGGCCTGATTCTAACGCATCGGGTATTCTAGAATATGTATGTACCGTAGTTTATTTATTAAGGTATATCCTACTATGTGATACACACAATAATCCATAGTGAATGTGTACTTGTCAATGGACTGCAAGGGTATAACAGTGCATACTGAGCAGCATGGTGGTGTAAGCTACAAGTTATATCTCTTGATGAGTGCTACTTGGTTATAATATTATGTGTCATGAGGCAATAAAATAGATAATTACCATCCATGCTGGGTATCTTTTAATACTCATAGACTTACCCACTGTTTTTACATACTGCAATCCTATATATATAGTTTTGTGGTTATACCCATGCTGTAAATACTTCACTACATCATGTATAAGCAGTATACTTTGGCTAATTGAGATGGGGAAACACCACCCAGTGTGTATTACAAGAACCTTGGGAGGGTCTGGTATGTCATAGGAATGAGCACGTCACATACACCTGATACTCTTTGAGTGCGTGGATGTATCAACTAGACTCAAAGAGAATACAGTTATAAATAGTAACAATGTTATAAATAATGTTACATAATATTCTGATGTATATAATATCATGTGACCTCTGCCATATTATGTATACAGTCCGAATACCCTGTCACCATGTCTGTATAGCACATTGCACTTTATATTGCACTTTTATAAATATGAATTTAACATTATTCATGAGTTGTGTCGCAGAAGTTGTGTATGATTAAATCGTAGTTTATTTATGATGATTTAAGAATAATGCCATGCGAAGCTGGGTTTAAATCCCGTGACAATATCACTGATTGGTCGTGGCGGCAGCGGTGTCGGTGTACAGCGATGCCAGTGTACAGTGGCGTCTGTGTGCAGCTCTTTCGGAGTTCAGCGCTGTCGGTGTGCAGAGGTGTCGGTGTATGGCAGTGTCGGTGTACAGCGGTGTCAGTGTACAGCAGTGTCGGTGTGCAGCGGTGTTGGTGTACAGCAGTGTCGGTGTACAGCAGTGTCGGTGTTCAGCAGTGTTGGTGTACAGCAGTGTCAGTGTACTGCAGTGTCAGTGTACAGCAGTGTCAGTGTTCATTGGTGTTGGTGTACAGCAATGTCAGTGTTCAGTGGTGTTGGTGTGCAACGTATCAGTGTGCAGCGCTGTGGGAGTTCAGCGGTGTCGGTGTGCAGCGGTGTTGGCGTGCAGCGGTGTCAGTGTACAGCAGTGTCAGTGTACAGCAGTGTCCGTGTACAGCAGTGTCCGTGTACAGCAGTGTCTGTGTACAGTGGTATTGGTGTACAGCAATGTCGGTGTTCAGTGGTGTTGGTGTTCAGCAGTGTCGATGTACAGCGGTGTGGGTGTTCAGTGGTGTCAGTGTACAGCAGTGTAGGTGTACAGCTGTGTTGGTGTTCAGTGGTGTCGGTGTATAGCAGTGTTGGGTTTCAGCAGTGTCAGTGTACAGCGGTGTTTGTGTTCAGTGGTGTTGGTGTACAGCAGTGTTGGTGTTCAGTGGTGTCGGTGTACAGCGATGTTGAGCAGGGTGAGTGGGTGCTCAGCGGGGGTGAGTGAGTGCTGAAAGGGGTGAGTGAATGCTGAGAGGGGGTGACTGGGTGCTGAGCGGGTGTGAGTGGATGCTGAGTGGGGGTGAGTAGTTGCTGAGCGGGGGTGCGTGGGTGCTGAGCGGGTGAGTGGGTGCTGAGCAGGGGTGAGTGGGTGCTGAGATGGGTAACTGGGTGCTGAGCGGGGTTGAATGGGTTCTGAGTGGGTGACTGGGTGCTGAGCGGGGGTGACTGGGTGCTGAGCGGGGGTGACGGGGTGCTGAACGGGGGAGAGTGGGATTCAGTGGGGGCAGTGTGAGGCGAGAGGGGGCAGTGTGGGTTCAGTGGAGGCAGTGTGAGTTCAATGGGGGCAGTGTGGGGTGAGAGGGGGCAATGTGGCTTCAGTGAAGGCAGTGTGAGTTCAGTGGGGGCAGTGTGGTTCAGTGGGGGCAGTGTGGGTTCAGTTGGGGCAGTGTGTGGTGAGAGGTGGCAGTGTGGGTTCAGTAGAGACAGTGTAAGTTCAGTGGGGGCAGTGTGGATTCAATGGGGGCAGTATGGGTTCAGTGGGGGCAGTGTGGGGTCTGAGGGGGCAGTGTGGGTTTAGTGGAGGCAGTGTGAGTTCAGTGGGGGCAGTGTAGGTTCAGTGGGGGCAGTGTGGGGTGAGAGTGGTCAGTGTGGGGTGAGAGGGGGCAGTGTGTGTTCAGTGGGGGTAGTGTGGGTTCAGTGGGGGCAGTGTGGGGTGAGAGGGGACAGTGTTGGTCCAGTGGAGGCAGTGTAAGTTCAGTGGGGGCAGTGTGGGTTCAGTGGGGGCAGTGTGGGGTGAGAGGGGTAAGGAGGTGTAGTTGGGGGTGAATAGCAGGATGGAGCACGCTCCGCTCACCCCAGCATTCTTCCTCTTCCTCCTCTTCTTCTTCCTATTTCTCCTCTTCTTCTTCCTTTTTCTTCTTGCTGCATTGATGTCCGGTAATCAAAGGCCACAGGGGGGCAGGGTTAACAGAGGGATGTAAAGGTACTACACCTTACCCACTATGCCAACAGACAGAAAATTCCACTAGTCCTCCTGGGAACGGACGCTGAAAAGGCCTTCGACAGGGTGGACTGGCTATACTTAGAAGAGACGTTGCTTGGATTCGGCATCCCGACCCAACTAGTGGCGGCGATATTAAAAATGTACACCAGCCCAACCGCTCGCATCAACATTAATGGCTCCCTAACAGATACCTTCTCCATACACAACGGCACAAGACAGGGTTGCCCACTGTCCCCTCTATTATTTATCTTAGCAATGGAACCCTTGCTGATCGATATTCAGCTAGATAAGAGGATTCACGGCATCACACTAGGAGAAACGCAACATAAAACGGCTGCCTTCGCAGACGATTTACTCATATTCATGACTAATCCTTCTAAAAGCTTCCCCCCCTTATTAAAAATATTTGACAACTACAGCGCCCTTACCAATTTTAAAATAAATACATCGAAATCGGAGGCCTTAGACCTGAACGTCCCACTACCACTATTATCCAGATTAAAAACCTCATACTCGTTCTCATGGCCTAAATCGCACATCACTTATCTAGGCATAAAAATTAGTAGATCTCATAAAACTCTTTTCTCTCTCAACTACCCTCCTTTATTAGACAAAGTAACTGCCACTATGAAAACTTGGCGTGACCCTTTCTTATCCTGGATGGGTCGTAAGAATATTCTCAAAAGTCTCATCCTGCCTAAATTTACTTACCTCTTCTCTATGTTACCAATACAAATCCCTAATGTTTATATACGCAAGGTCAATTCTATTCTTTACGCCTATATTTGGAAACATAAGAGACACCGTTTAAATTACCGCACTCTTTCTCTCCCAAAAGTAAAAGGAGGAATGGGCGCACCAGATATTAGAATCTATTACCACGCAGCAGTCCTATCACGCTCTGTTGATATCATACGAAACACACACAATAAATTATGGATTGATATAGAAAACAAATTATCCCCACAGCTCCTCCGCCCCCTCCTACTGACGCACTGTAATGACAAGTCATCTGAAAGCCAACTTAACCCTCTCACAAGCACACTCCTACGAGTATGGACCAATATACATACATACTTGATACCCCCATCAACTCCTCTCCTTACCTTGTTGGATATACTAACGAGATCAAAATTACTATACAACCCCAGCAAACACCGCACTGGACTACTTGCCAGCCTAACAGCGGATCATTTATACGCAGATGGAGCTCTTCTCCCGTTATCTACTCTGCACAAAATACCTGGCCTCGAATCTATTAATTTCCTCCAATATAAGACTCTACAATCACTCCTGCACAACATCCGATTCGATACGGCGCTCACCCGCAGCCCCACGGCTTTCGAAACGCTTTGTGCAAGACAGATCAGACCTACTAAGATCCTTTCTACCATTTACCAAAGTATTTTAGATAGAGATGTACCTACGAAAAGAGCCTATATACATTGCTGGGAAAAAGATTTAGGTTATAAGTTTACACCTCAACAGATTTCATATATTTACACCCACTCACATGGCCCGACTAAATGCATCAAAGTACAAGGGAACTCCTACAAAATTCTCTCCCGCTGGTATACTGATCCGCAGAAAATACACAAATGGAAGAAACAATTCCCTCCGAATTGCTGGCGCTGTGGTGATGTGAACGGGAACTACATACACCTTTGGTGGAATTGTCCATCCCTGATTCCCTACTGGAATCTGATAACTCGCCTGATCAGAGATGTGACTAAACGAAATATCAAGTTAACCCCTGAAGTTGTCCTGTTGAATCTACCCCTAGACACTTCCCATGGTGAGTTCTCTGTGTTAATATGTACAATTCTAGCTGCGGCGAAACTTCTTATACCAACGGTATGGGGATCTCCTCAAATTCCGACTCTTCAATCGTTAATTGATAAAATTGACCAACTGTATCTAGTAGCAAAACTGGCTGCCTCGGTGAACCATACACAAGCATCTGTTAGTAACCACTGGCGAGCTTGGGTACTCTTCAAAAAGAATCTTGACCCCTCACCACATTTAACCAATAATGCTCCTCTAGGCTCCACCCTCTGAACCGCCCTTCCCACCTCTCTCTTCCCCTCTAACCTATTATTCCCTTTTCTATTCTTCTTCTTATCCTCCTTTCCTCTTTCACATTTTTGTTTTTTTTTTCTCACCATCTTCTTGTGCTTAACTTTCTCTAAATAGTTTGACAATAACCGTAGTTAAACACATGTTTGGAATTAATTATTCATTTTTTCATTGATTGTCACAAGCTGAATTCTCCTATTCTGTAATTATCTGATTATCATCTTAATATCTTGTAAAACAATAAAAAGAATTTTTGAAATGAAATGAAATGAAATGAAACAGAGGGGATGTCATAATGGGCGTGACAGAGCACACTGCCCTAATGTGGTGGGCGTGTCCTTGGTCACACCCATAATGACACCCCCTCTGTTAACCCTGCCTCCTGTGGCCTTTCCGGACGTCAATGCAGCAAGTAGAAGAGAAGGAATGCTGGGGTGAGTGGCGGGTGAGCGGGGGCGGGAGCATAGAGCGAGGGAGCGTCTGGCGGTAAACTGGGTGGAGGTGGGCCGGACTGCGCCTGTCTGTCTCTCTGTAATGGAAATGCCGTGTTGCTGATTGGTCGCGCCCGGATATTTCACAATACAAACTGCATACATTAGTAAACAAATGTCTTAGAGCTTATCAACTCTGATGTTGTGTTTGCTTTGAAAACCATATCAGAATGTCTGTATAATTCCTTTATGAAAGTTTATACTCTGCCTATCTGCCTACTGACAATCCTCACCATCCCTCCTCCCTGCTGGGATCTCACACCCCTCAGTTCAAGCTCAGCGGTGAGTCACATTGTGTGGCGAGGATTCAATACACTTGGACTCATGAGTCCACTAATAGTTATCAGAATGTATATTTATTTCATTTTTTATACCAGGCTGGGTTCCCATTACCATACTTAAAATGACATATGAACCTTTTCTATACTGTTCATATCTACCGTGTTTCCCCGATAGTAAGACCCCCCGAAAGTAAGACAGGGTGGGGGGGGACGGGGGGTCTGCTAATGTAAGACCCCCCCCGAATGTAAGGCAGGGTAGGGGGGAGGGGGGTCTTACTATCGGGGAAACACGGGGGGGGGGTTTACATACATACATACACACGTACAGACACATGCATACACATATATACACACCATACACACCACACACACCACACACACACATAGCACCGCTTCTTACCGGGTCCGGTGTGGGGTCCCCGATGGTCCTGTGCCATCCTCTGTGCTCCGGTCCGGTCCCCAAGATGATCCGCTGCCGTCCGCCGTGTTCCGGTGCCGTTTTGCACCGGTATCGCCAGTCCTAGGCTCCATGGTCCCTGCTCTTCCGGAGTTCAGGCCTAGCTCCGCCCAGGTCATAGTGTGGGCCAATCAGCATAGCGGCGCTGACGTCAGAGGCAAGCGCCCGATGACGCTTGCTTGAGCGCCGCTATGCTGATTGGCCCACACTATGACCTGGGTGGAGCTAGGCCTGAACTCCGGAAGAGCAGGGACCATGGAGCCTAGGACCGGCGATACCGGTGCAAAACGGCACCGGAACACGGCGGACGGCAGCGGATCATCTCGGGGACAGGACCGGAGCACAGAGGACGGCACAGGACCATTGGGGACCCCACACCGGACACAGTAAGAAGCGGTGCTATGTGTGTGTGTGTGGTGTGTGTGGTGTGTATGGTGTGTATATATATGTGTATATATGTGTATGCATGTGTCTGTCTGTATGTGTGGGAATGTGTGGATGGATGGCTGCAGTGTGTGGATGGATGGATGGATGGTGGGGCCTCCAATGTAAGGCCCCCCCCCGAAAGTAAGACAGCGGGCCACTTTTGGCCACAAAAAGAATGTAAGACATTGTCTTACTTTTGGGGAAACACGGTATGTTTCACTTTTTCCTTATTTTTACATTTGTATTACACTTCATACAAGACACCAACTCTTTATTGACTTTGTGGCTTTATCATAGGTATTCAGATCAACACAAGATTGTGAAAGAAACACACAAAACACTTTTATTGGATGTAAAATAGACCAAATTTATTACAAATCAGATGATTATTTTATTCAGTGTCTGAAATTTAGAATCAGCCAATTACTATGAAAAAGACACCGAAAATGGCAAACCTCCGACTCACGAAGAATCATCCTTCAGCACTCAGGAGAGGAAAAACCCCCTGTGGAGGAAACCTCTAGGGAACCATGGCTGGAGGACTGCCCTTCCCTTGGGCTTAGAAGGTTAATGCCAACACAATTGTATCAGAATTTGTACATTGTATCATATTTACAGTGAGACATAATATACATCCACTATAGATATGACAGCAGTGACATCACATAGTCACACAAGTTATATCAGCAGAAAACAGACAGTAATGAAGGTCAAAGCAGGTGCCCTGAGCGAGCACCATATGGAGAAAGCCTAATGCGACCTCTCCAGGCCGTACATATAAAGGTGAAGACGGCTAGTACTGGACGTGCGGGAGATCTGGCTGCAACATCTGTCACCCCATTGATCGCTAGGGTTATTCGGGCTGATCTGGCAGGATAGGCGGTATGGCTGATCTGGCTGCTGGGTGGTATGGCTGATCTGGCTGGCTAGGCGGTATGGCTGATCTGGCTGGCTAGGCGGATGTCCCCCCTTCCTCCCTTACATATGCTGGAGTGATGAAGCTCCAGGTCTCCAGACACGTCAAGTATGGCGCCTCTTCATACGACCGTCCATCTGCTCTGTTGTTTCAGAATCTTCTGACATAGCTGTATGAACTTATAACATCAGCACAGTTGCCGTAGTTACCACAGCTGTTATTTCATTGGCTCTCAGAGGCTTCATTGGCCTCTCAGTGTTCCATAGTTTTAACTAGTTTTAAAGGGGTTGTCCGGGTTCGTGACATATCCTCAGTGTATATCCAGCCTGCCTAATGCTGACAATCACTCATGTACTTCCTGTCAGTATTCTTCACTGTTCCTGAGATAACAGTAATCTGCTTCTGAAGAGACCGACCAGGGGGTGTGTGCTGACATGATAATGTTATCTGGAAGTGTCAGCCTACTCTACTCCAAGTCTGCCCTCCAGAGAAACAACCCCGCCCACTATAGCAACAGGCCCTCCACATCCACATGATGAGCCCTCCGCACATTACCAAATCCTCCCCCGACAGCATCGATCCCAGTGCAGAGAGCAGAGAGCAGACCTCCTCCCAGCCACATGTAAGGAGAGTGTGCAGAGCAGACAGGGCTCGGCTGCTGTTATCAGTGTGGAGCGAGGACTGTGCCAGCCACTGATGGCTGCCTGGAAGCGTCTCATCTTCACAGGGGTTGGCAATCACACTGGCACACTGTAACAAAGTACTGCTGAGTGAAAGACAGTTCATGTCTTCACACAGGGGCAGACTTGGTGCAGTGTAACAGCAGCCTGTCCAATCAGTACCTGCAGAAGAATGAAGTGTTGGGGTGTTTGTATGGAGTATACTGTGTATGATACTAAGGATTCTGATACTAAAAATATAGGGCTTGTCTGGGGTTGTTGAGGAGCCCTTCCTTCCTTCTATCCTTCCTTCCTGCTATCCTTCCTTCTATCCTTCCTTCTATCCTTCCTTCCTATCCTTCCTTCCTTCTATCCTTCCTTCTTTCCTTCCTTCTTTCCTTCCTTCCTATCCTTCCTTCCTTCCTATCCTTCCTTCTATCCTTCCTTCCTTCCGTGAACCTGTATCCTTCTTTCCATCCTTCCTTCCTTCCATCCTTCCGTGAACCTGTATCATTCCTTCCATCCTTCCATGAACCTGTATCCTTCTTTCCATCCTTCCGTGAACCTGTATCCCTCCTTCCGTGAAACTGTATCCTTGCATCCATCCTTCCTTCCATGAACCTGTATCCTTCCTTCCATCCTTCCGTGAACATGTATCCTTCTTTCCATTCTTCCATGAACCTGTATCCTTCCTTCCATCCTTCCGTGAACCTGTATCCATCCTTCCTTCCTTCCTTCTATCCTTCCTTCTTTCCTTTCTTCGTATCCTTCCTTCCTTCCTTCTATCCTTCCTTCCGTGAACCTGTATCCTTCCTTCCATCCTTCCTTCCTTCCTTCCATCCTTCCATCCTTCCGTGAACCTGTATCCTTCCTTCCATCCTTCCGTGAACCTGTATCCTTCCATCCATCCTTCCTTCTTTCCATCCCTCCGTGAACCTGTATTCTTTCTTCCATCCTTCCGTGAACCTGTATCCTTCTTTCCATCCTTCCGTGAACCTGTATCCTTCCTTCCATCATTCCTTCCATGAAACTGTATCTTTGCATCCATCCTTCCATCCATCCTTCCGTGAACCTGTATCCTTCCTTCCATTATTCCGTCCTTCCGTGAACCTGTATCATTCCTTCCATCCTTCTGTGAACCTGTATCCTTCTTTCCATCCTTCCGTGAACCTGTATCCTTCCTTCCATCCTTCCTTCCGTGAAACTGTATCCTTGCATCCATCCTTCCGTGAACATGTATCCTTCTTTCCATTTTTCCATGAACCTGTATCCTTCCTTCCATCCTTCCGTGAACCTGTATCCTTCCTTCCTTCCATCCTTCCGTGAACCTGTATCCCTCCTTCCATCCTTCCGTGAACCTGTATCCTTCCATCCTTCCGTGAACCTGTATCCATCCTTCCTTCCTTCTATCCTTCCTTCTTTCCTTTCTTCGTATCCTTCCTTCCTTCCTTCCTTCCTTCCTTTATCCTTCCTTCCTTCTGTGAACTGTATCCTTCCTTCCATCCTTCCTTCCCTCTTTCATCCTTCCATCCTTCCGTGAACCTGTATCTTCCTTCCATCCTTCCGTGAACCTTATCCTTCATCCATCCTTCCTTCTTTCCATCCCTCCGTGAACCGTATCCTTCCTTCCATCCTTCCGTGAACCTGTATCCTTCTTCCATCCTTCCGTGAACCTGTATCTTCCTTCCATCCTTCCTTCCGTAAACTGTACCTTGCATCCATCCTTTCCATCCATCCTTCCGTGAACCTGTATCCTTCCTTCATCCTTCCGTCCTCCGTGAACCTGTATCCTTCCTTCCATTATTCGTCCTTCCGTGAACCTGTATCTTCCTTCCACCTTATCCTTCTTTCCCGTGAACCTGTATCCTTGCTCCATCTTCCATCCATCCTTCCGTGAAACTGTATCCTTCATTCCATCCTTCCTTCCATCTCCGTGAACCTGTATCCTTCCTTCCATTCTTCCGTACTTCGTACCTGTTCCAATTTTTCATCTCAGTGTGTACACTGTATCCTAGTCTGTTCCATCTGTTTGTGACTCAGTGGTTAGCACTTGTATGCTGGCTCGTGGTTACACTGTATACTGCATCAGTCGTTAGCACTGTATCGGTGCTCAGTGTTACACTGTATACTGTGCTCATCCTCGGTTAGCACTGTATCTGTGGCTCGATGTTATCACTGGTATATTTCGGTGGGCTCAGTGGTTAGCACTGTATCGTAGGCTCAGTGGTTAGCACTGTATAGGCTGGCTCAGTGGTTAGCACTGTATGGTGGCTCAGTGGTTAGCACTGTATCGGTGGCTCAGTGGTTAGCACTGTATACGGTGGCTCAGTGGTTAGCACTGTATACGGTGGCTCAGTGGTTAGCACTGTATGGTGGCTCAGTGGTTAGCACTGATATGGTGGCTCAGTGGTTAGCACTGTACGGTGGCTCAGTGGTTAGCACTGTATACGGTGGCTCAGTGGTTAGCACTGTATGGTGGCTCAGTGGTTAGCACTGTATGGTGGCTCAGTGGTTAGCACTGTATGGTGGCTCAGTGGTTATGCATGTATGGTGGCTCAGTGGTTAGCACTGTATACTGGTGGCTCAGTGGTTAGCACTGTATATGGTGTGTCAGTGGTTAGCACTGTATATGAGTCTCAGTGTTTAGGTGGCTCAGTGGTTAGCACTGTATAGTGATGGCTCAGTGGTTAGCACTGTATAGGTGGCTCAGTGGTTAGCACTGATGTATGTGATGGCCTACAGTGGTTAGCACTGTTATGATTTAGTGTTAGTGGCTCAGTGGTTAGCACTGTATGTGATGGCTCAGTGGTTAGCACTGTATATGGTGGCTCAGTGTTACTTATGGTGGCTCAGTGGTTAGCACTGTATATGGTGGCTCAGTGGTTAGCACTGTATATGTGGCTCAGTGGTTAGCACTGTTACGGTGGCTCAGTGGTTAGCACTGTATATGTCAGTGTTACCTGTTTAGGTGGCTCAGTGGTTAGCACTGTATGGTGGCTCAGTGGTTAGCACTGTATATGGTGGCTCAGTGGTTAGCACTGTATGGTGGCTCAGTGGTTAGCACTGTGTACGGTGGCTCAGTGGTTAGCACTGTATACGTGGCTCAGTGTTGCGTAGGTGGCTCAGTGGTTAGCACTGTATAGTGGCTCAGTGGTTAGCACTGTATATGGTGGCTCAGTGGTTAGCACTGTATGGTGGCTCAGTGGTTAGCACTGTATATGGTGGCTCAGTGGTTAGCACTGTATACAGTGGCTCAGTGGTTAGCACTGTATACGGTGGCTCAGTGGTTAGCACTGTATACGGTGGCTCAGTGGTTAGCACTGTATGGTGGCTCAGTGGTTAGCACTGTATATGGTGGCTCAGTGGTTAGCACTGTATACGGTGGCTCAGTGGTTAGCACTGTATGGTGGCTCAGTGGTTAGCACTGTATACGGTGGCTCAGTGGTTAGCACTGTATACGGTGGCTCAGTGGTTAGCACTGTATACGGTGGCTCAGTGGTTAGCACTGTATACGGTGGCTCAGTGGTTAGCACTGTATTTGGTGGCTCAGTGGTTAGCACTGTATATGGTGGCTCAGTGGTTAGCACTGTATATGGTGGCTCAGTGGTTAGCACTGTATATGGTGGCTCAGTGGTTAGCACTGTATACGGTGGCTCAGTGGTTAGCACTGTATACGATGGCTCAGTGGTCAGCACTGTATATGGTGGCTCAGTGGTTAGCACTGTATGGTAGCTCAGTGGTTAGCACTGTATGGTAGCTCAGTGGTTAGCACTGTATATGGTGGCTCAGTGGTTAGCACTGTATATGGTGGCTCAGTGGTTAGCACTGTATATGGTGGATCAATGGTTAGCACTGTACGGTGGCTCAGTGGTTAGCACTGTATGTGATGGCTCAGTGGTTAGCACTGTATATGGTGGATCAATGGTTAGCACAGTATGGTGGCAAGGGATTTGAATCCCACGAGCTCCTTGGCCGCCAGCTGAGTCAATGAGCGGCACTGGATTCAAAGCTTTGAATCCCGCGCTGCTGAACTGTCACCGTTGACTGCGTCGATTGCTAAGCGGGATTGAAATCACGCACCCACAGCGCTCATTGGTCGGCACCGAAGAATAAGCGGTGTTGGCCCGTGATTTAAATCCCTCTGCGCTCATGTGTCGACGCCACAGAGACCCCTACAGCTTGCTCATGGTTGGATGAGTTTATGGCTCTTCCCGAGGAGGCATTATCCACATCACTCAGAAGAGGGGACGGGCAGTCAGATGGCAGGATAGGCGGGATGGACAGCGGGTGAGGCAGGACTAACCAAGCTGCAAGCGCGCCCATCGGACCGGAAACAGGTAATTATTATACAGAGCGGGAGATTTGTGTAAGTTATTTATTGTGTTTACGGGGCAGTCAGGGCATAATAGCCTCCTTGTTAGAAAGCAGCATAGTCCCTGATTAAAAAAGGAGCTTTTATTTTAATACACAAAAATGGGTGACGGTTCTCTTTAAAATAAAAATTAATATAGATTTTGATTGTCAGAATAAATGTTTGACTGTATGAACACTGCGGATCATGGAAATGGTGCAAGAGCGCAATTCTTTTTTGTTTCTTTAATTCTTCAATTATTCATACCGACACGTCATTGATACCATATAGTACTGACCCCAGACATCATACCGACACCTCAGTGTTACCATATAGTACTGACCTGAGGCATCATACAGACACGTCAGTGTTACCATATAGTACTGACCCCAGACATCATACTGACACCTCAGTGTTACCATATAGTACTGACCCCAGACATCATACAGACACGTCAGTGTTACCATATAGTACTGACCCCAGACATCATACCTACACCTCAGTGTTACCATATAGTACTGACCCCAGACATCATACCGACACCTCAGTGTTACCATATAATACTGACCCCAGACATCATACCGACACGTCAGTGTTACCATATAGTACTGACCTGAGGCATCATACTGACACATCAGTGTTATCATATAGTACTGACCACAGACATCATACCGACACCTCAGTGTTACCATATAGTACTGACCCCAGACATCATACCGACACATCAGTGTTACCATATAGTACTGACCCCAGACATCATACCGACACCTCAGTGTTACCATATAGTACTGACCCCAGACATCATACCGACACCTCCGTGTTACCATATAGTACTGACCCGAGACATCATACCGACACGTCAGTGTTACCATATAGTACTGACCCCAGACATCATACCGACACGTCAGTGTTACCATATATTGAACGTGGTGAATGAAAAACCCAAGAAACAAAAGGTTTAATTGCAAATTTCCTTTTTTTTGCTATTTCACCGCACTTGGAATTTTGTTCCCATTTTCCTGTACACTATATGGTAACATACATGACGTGATTCACAAGAACAACTCGTCATGCAGAAAACAACAAGCCTCATATGTCTAAATTGACGGAAAAATAAAAAAGTTATGGAAGAAGGGGAGGGAAAAACGGAAAGCAGAAAATTGCCTGGAGGTGAAGGGAACAATACATAAATAAAGTGCAGCTTGTCTTTCCCAGCACTGGCAGAGGTGAATCGTCCGTGTGGACTTGCTACATATTACAGCTACAAACATTATAAAGTGATAGGATGCAGGATCACGGAAGGATGAAAGGAAGGATACAGGGTTAACGGAAGGATGGAAGGAAGGAAGGATGGATGGAAGGATACAAGTTCACGGAAGGATGGAAGGGATGATACAGGTTCACGGAAGGACGGAAGGAAAGATACAGGTTCACGGAAGGACGGAAGGATGGATACAGGTTCACGGAAGGATGGAAGGAATGATACAGGTTCACGGAAGGATGGAAGGAATAATACAGGTTCACGGAAGGATGGAAGGAAGGAAGAATACAGGTTCACGGAAGGATGGAAGGAAGGATACAGGTTCATGGAAGAATGGAAAGAAGGATACAGGTTCACAGAATGATGGAATGAAGGATACAGGTTTACGGAGGGAAGGATGGATTCAAGGATATAGTTTCACGGAAGGAAGGATGGAAGGAAGGATACAGATTCACGGAATAATGGAAAGAAGGATACAGGTTCACGGGAGGATGGAAGGAATGATACAGGTTCATGGAAGGACGGAAGGATGGAAGGAAGGAAGGATACAGGTTCTCGGAAGGACGGAAGGATGGAAGGAAGGATACAGGTTCATGGAAGGATGGAGGGAAGGAAGGATGGAAGGAAGGACACAGGTTCACGGAAGGATGGATGGAAGGATGGATGCAAGGATACAGTTTCACGGAAGGAATGATGGAAGGAAGGATACAGGTTCACGGAAGGATGGAAAGAAGGATACAGGTTCACGGAAGGATGGAAGGAAGGATACAGGTTCATGGAAGGATGGAAGGAAGGAAGAATACAGGTTCACGGAAGGATGGAAGGAAGGATACAGGTTCATGGAAGAATGGAAAGAAGGATACAGGTTCACAGAATGATGGAATGAAGGATACAGGTTTACGGAAGGAAGGATGGATTCAAGGATATAGTTTCACGGAAGGAAGGATGGAAGGAAGGATACAGATTCACGGAATGATGGAAAGAAGGATACAGGTTCACGGGAGGATGGAAGGAATGATACAGGTTCATGGAAGGACGGAAGGATGGAAGGGAAGGAAGGATACAGGTTCACGGAAGGACGGAAGGATGGAAGGAAGGATACAGGTTCATGGAAGGATGGAGGGAAGGAAGGATGGAAGGAAGGACACAGGTTCACGGAAGGATGGATGGAAGGATGGATGCAAGGATACAGTTTCACGGAAGGAATGATGGAAGGAAGGATACAGGTTCACGGAAGGATGGAAAGAAGGATACAGGTTCACGGAAGGATGGAAGGAAGGATACAGGTTCACAGAGGGATGGAAAGAAGGAAGGATGGATGGAAGGATACAGGTTCACGGAAGGATGGAAGGAAGGATACAGGTTCACGGAAGGATGGAAGGAAGGAAGGATACAGGTTCACGGAAGGATAGAAGGAAGGATAGGAAGGAAGGAAGGAAGGATGGAAGGATAGGAAGGAAGGAAGGATAGGAAGGAAGGAAAGAAGGAAGGAAAGAAGGAAGGATAGAAGGAAGGAAGGATAGGAAGGAAGGATAGAAGGAAGGAAGGATAGAAGGAAGGATAGCAGGAAGGAAGGATAGAAGGAAGGAAGGGCTCCTCAACAACCCCAGACAAGCCCTATATTTTTAGTATCAGAATCCTTAGTATCATACACAGTACACTCCATACAAACACCCCCAACACTTCATTCTTCTGCAGGTACTGATTGGACAGGCTGCTGTTGCACTGCACCAAGTCTGCCCCTGTGTGAAGACATGAACTGTCTTTCACTCAGCAGTACTTTGTTACAGTGTGCCAGTGTGATTGCCAACCCCTGTGAAGATGAGACGCTTCCAGGCAGCCATCAGTGGCTGGCACAGTCCTCGCTCCACACTGATAACAGCAGCCGAGCCCTGTCTGCTCTGCACACTCTCCTTACGTGTGGCTGGGAGGAGGTCTGCTCTCTGCTCTCTGCACTGGGATCGATGCTGTCGGGGGAGGATTTGGTAATGTGCGGAGGGCTCATCATGTGGATGTGGAGGGCCTGTTGCTATAGTGGGCGGGGTTGTTTCTCTGGAGGGCAGACTTGGAGTAGAGTAGGCTGACACTTCCAGATAACATTATCATGTCAGCACACACCCCCTGGTCGGTCTCTTCAGAAGCAGATTACTGTTATCTCAGGAACAGTGAAGAATACTGACAGGAAGTACATGAGTGATTGTCAGCATTAGGCAGGCTGGATATACACTGAGGATATGTCACGAACCCGGACAACCCCTTTAATGACTGACATTGTGCCTTTATACTGAAGAATAGAAATTAAACTTGTTGCTAGGCAAAACTATTATCATTTTATGATTTTAAAGATTCCCTAATCAAAGTCTATCTAGTGAGCGCATCTACAGATTTAAGGTGTAACATACAAAGTAGCACCTGTTAACCTTATTAGTCGCATACTATAATTGGATGTGTGCAGGGGTTGGCTGGCAAATTTAATCCTGGGAGTCAAGCACATAGCAGCGGCCCATTAGTATCGGCCCATCTTTAAAGGGGTTGTCGGACCTTAAGCTACAAGTCTACAGTCACGATATGTGAATCCCACATCGTGCGCACTGTGCACTGTGAAAATTCTCTGGTACCAGCAGCAGGAACGTGCAGTTATGTGATCTCAAGTATGTGATGCGTATACTCTCAGCCACTTTACAAGTAGACTGTTTCTGGCCTTGCTCAATACAGGTGCATTAAGTGAGACCAAGCAAGTCTAGTCGGACTGTGACCGCATGTATCCAAATCACCACAGCACTGTGAACAATGCGAGGATCACAGTCTGCAGTCACATATTATCTGTATATAACATCTGATGTCTGTACATAGTATATTACACCCAGTACACAGGAGTCTACATGACTGGTTTATGATATACTGTAACTACAGACATGTGATGGTATCTGTTACCCGAACACTACCAATTTCTCCACCGGTCAGTTTTACCTGTTGTTAGTGCTGGAGAGCTCTGATTTCCTTCTGAAGCACTCTCCTCTGCCGGGGATTGGCAGTATCTGCGATCTGTTGGAGTAAGAACAACACTTCACCCAAGCAATTACCAATCACATTTGTACCCAGAATTATGTACGGATCCTTTACACTAGGGTGTGTTTCAACCACTATGAGTCCTTGGTCTTGTAATTCCACCCTCCACCTTTATTAGTATCTTTCTAACCCTCACAAATTTAAGTGGCAAACCATTAGAAGCTTTTATTACAAGGTTGGGGTCTGATGGTTCCAGTTCTGCATCACAATTGAAGATGTATGGAGGCATCTGAACACATCAAAATATTCTTCTTTTTTAATGAGACCATCAATCTGTGTGTTAATGTTTCTAGTTTTGATGGATGAGACTAAAAGAGGATTCGGTACCGCATTAAAATCCCCAAAGACGAGAAGTGTGCCTGTTTGATGTTCTTGGATTGTTTTGAAGAAACGTTTTATAAATGTAGTTTGGCCTTTGTTGGGGGCGTAAATATTGGCAAGTGTGTATAATGTATCATTCAATTTACAGACGAGTATTATGAATCTACCTTCAGAGTCTTTGATAAATTTGATCTCTTCGAATTTTAGTGAGTCTTTCATGACAACTGCGACTCCTGCCCTTTTCTTGCAGTTCGATGAGAGATATATGTATGGATATTTTTTGTTACTGAATTTTGGTTGCTTCCCTTCTGCAAATCTTGTTTCTTTAATACCTGCTATGTCCACATGGTTGTTAGTTATTTCTTTCCAGACTTGGAAACGTTTTTGTGGCGAATTTAGTCCGTTTGCGTTTACGGTCATGAATTTGATAGACGTTGCCATGTATGATTATCAGATTCTGTTGTGGTATGATGAAGTGGTAGGGTAGGTATAGGGAAGGCAAGAAGGAAAAGAAATAAAACTAATTTGAACTAAGTTTAAGTCTTTCAAAGAAGGAAGTGTTCAGTGTGAACAGTTGTAATACTTCCTTATTGGGCTCGTGTTTGGGCCTTAGGTGCTCTTGTTTCCAGACCATTCGTGTTGCTAAAGGGTGGGTTAGTCACTAATATGAAGGTTTTTCAGTGTCTTGAGACCTGTTTCAGGGTCTTCTATTGTGATATTTTTATGATTATGTTCAAATATAATGCAGTTTGAGGGTCTTCCCCATCTGTAATTGATCTGTTTTTTCCGCAGAATTTCTGTGATGGGCTTTAGGGTTTTTCTTTTTTGCATCGTTTCTTTTGAAATGTCCGAGTAAATTTTTACATTTTCGTAGGGAGATGGCAGATGGCTTTTTTGTCTGGTATAGTTATTGATTTTTTCTTTGGTCTGGTAAAAGGTAAATCTCGCTATGACGTCTCGTGGTATGTGTTCTGGTAGACGTTGTGGTCTTGGGAGCCTATGAGCTCTTTCGATGGAACTCTCTATTTCTGGCAAGGAGGGGTATAGTTTTTTAATGAAAGATTTGATGTATGATATCAGTTCCTGAGGTTTAACAGATTCTGGTATACCTCTTACTTTTAGATTTGATCTAAGATCACGATCCTCCCTATCTATTATCCTGTCCATTAAATTTTTTATTTCGTTCTTTGTTTTGGTCAGTTCTGTGTTTTGTGATTTTATTTCTTGCTGTAATTCTTCCACTTCTTTTTCATTCGAGTCCATTCTGGTGTTAATCGCGTTGACAGATGACTTGACTTCCGAGAACTGTTCCTTAATATCCTCTCTTAGTGAGGAAAAAAGTTTAAGGAAGAAGTGCCTGTTTGGTGGGTGTTAGGTTTCTGTGTTGGAAGACAGGTTAATTTCTTCTTGGGTAACCTTTATTTTTTGTCTGGCTGGGCTTCTTATTTGTGATTGGTGACAGTGGGTTCGAAAATCATGAGATCCCCTATGAAATCTTCTTTTTCAGGTTTTTTGGTATCCTGGTGGGAATTGTCTTTATTTTTGGTGGTTTTATTTGGGCTATAGGTAGATGCCAGAGTTTTACTTTTGGTGTTGGAACTGTTGGATTCCATTTTTTGGTCTGATGGGGTTTGATTTAGGCTTCCTCTAAGTCTAGTAGGCATGACTTTCTGACCGACGTGATCTTATAGGCAATCTCACTTGATTGTCGCGTTTATGTATCTCAGACTATTTTAGTTGGTTAATAGGTGTTGTCTCCTCCTAGTTGGTGTTTTATCCTGGTTCTGCGAAGCTGGGGTACGTTGGGGACTCAATAGTCCCACTTGCTAGTAGTCCTCTTCCTGCTGTTTTGGGGCTTGTCTTAATCTGGGTTACTCTGTGCTTAATCTTTTGATGCTGCTCTTCGTCTTTATGTGATGTTAGCTAGGGTTGGTTTATTTAGATGAGCTGTTCCTCGCAACCAAATTATACTTATTAATCTTTATTGTTAGTAAAGTCTATGCTTCTGTAGATTAATTTAATTGTGGTGCGTTTTCAGGAGCCTTAGTTGCGCCTTCAGCAGCTTCACTTGTGTGCCCTGTTCCCACTGCCTATGTGTGGTGGCACAGAGGGGGGCGTGCATTAGTTAGCGCAGACTTCTTTCATTAAACGTATCCTTTCGCCCGCCGCCGCTGCCAAAGTAGTGCCCTCTTGCTTATTATGTTGGAGGCTCGGTGTAGTGTCGGGACCGTGCATTTTAACTCACCAGGCTCTCTGCAGTCACCGATCAGTCTCCTGGACACCGTCTCCTCTTCAGCACAGTTAAGGTGCACTCTGATGTCCTTGAGGATACCGATCAGCGTCGGCTCTGTATCTCTGTTCCCGATGTCCGGTAGTCAGCGGTTACCTCCGGTGGGTCTCCAGGTCTTCTGTTTGCTTGCTGGCTGTAGGGATGTGGAGATGTGGTGTAGTCTTTTCTTCCTTTCCCTCAGAGCCAAAATGGCGCTGGGTCTGTGGGTGCTGGTGTGAGGCAGCTTATCTTGCTTTTTTGTCCTTGTTATTGGACTAATAAGCCTATAAATCACCTTGTGTGGGCTGGGAATGTTCTTCTGCTGGTCCAAATGATTTGATGGACTTAGTGTCCGTTTTGGACCTTAAATCCGTCGCTTTTCTTCCAAAGCACCTGAGCTCCTGTAAATGTGCATGTCTACATGGGGCTGCAGGCCACGCCTCCCTGTATTCACCTTCCTAACCAGGCCAAATTTTACAATTTTCACAGTGTCACTGTGGTGCCCCCATGGTCCAGTTGCCACAATGGTATCGCCTCCTTAACCGGTGGTATCATGTCTGGAAGTAAATGGAGCTCCCTACATCAGGTATCCACACATTCACACACAAGCCTGATCAGAAGGGGGAGCACAAGCCCCTAGTTTTTAGGGTGCTGCCTCTTCTGGCTGGGGAGCGGTTAGAGAGGGAGTAGCGTGTGAGAGAGGACAGGGAAAGTACGCACGAGGAGTGAAGAACCCTGGGTTTTGTGAGCTGTAGAGGCTCACCCTGGGGTGGTGTGGACAAGAGGTCACCGGAGTCCTGGGCTTTTCAGGGACTGCAAGCCCTGGGAGCCAAGTCTGGAGGCCAGGGGATTAAAAGTCTCCTGGTCACAAGTGGGGACCCAAGAGCACAGCAGTAAATAGAGCCTGGAGCTGTGAGAAACAGAACAGCACCCGTCAGAGGCTCGCACTGCCTGCTGTTTGGGTGACCACAGGGAAGTAACTCGGAGAGGAACCGAATAGCTCACAGGCAGCTGAGACACTAATTATAAAGCTCAGCAGGAAGGCATACCGGATTCCACCTGGTGGAGTGGACTTCAGCTGCTTTAACCTATCACTTGTACATTATACATCGTATACACATTGTTGTACCACAAGTAGATAATATCAGCCCATAGCAACTTGCTGTAATTGCAATCTAAGTGTCACGCTGGGAGCTGGAGAGACACTCAGCGTAGGACAATGACGGGGGGGGGATAAGGAGTCCCTAAAGCTATGGGCACAAGAGGGAGAGGGTGACCCCTAGTCTTACTGGGGCTGACCCTGTCTGCCCTGACGTCCCTATACAGTTTCCTCAACTGTCGCCGACCACGAACCTCGTCCCTCTCTGATCCTAGCACTACCTTATCTAAGGATCAGATGGAGAGGTTCACTAGACCCCTCCACTAACAACTAAAGACAAACACAAGGAAAAACAGACAATGGGGAAAGAAAACACTTATCTTGCAGCAGAGCACAGCAACCTCCACAACCTCAGCTTCTGCTGGAGCAAGGATAATGAGTGCACAAGGAAATATCACCTGCACCGAGGGAGGGCAATGAAACTCCTTATAAAGGTGGGAAGAACCTGCTGGGTCCTAGTGACCCAGAATACTGGTGTAGAAACCAGACCGAGCACAAGACCTTCCCAGCCGTCTCCCCATGATAGGGAGATCTTATCATACCTTCTCTCTATCTACACAGAAGGTAAATGCCCCTGAAAGACGGACCGTCCTCAAACATTATGGCTGATTGGCCAAACGCTGGGACCGTCTGCGCGTGGCCTCTACCCTGTCATCCGTGCCACCCGTGACACTAAGTTATTTTTCTATTGCCTTTTTTTAATCCCCTTCCTGATATGTCTATCATAATTAGTAAGTCACTTTTTTATATTTATTGGTCAAGTCATACGCATTCTGGCTGGTTCACTATAATGAATTGAAAGAATCAACAAATTGGACTGTGATTTTCTGTCCTCATTAATCCTATTATTGCAGCTTTTTTTTCTTTAAACATAAGGTTCCACAACACACTATTGTGTGCCATGTACTCTACCTTGTGAAGAAGTCGGTTCAGCTTCTAAATGCTTTGTTTTTTTTATATACAAGCCAAATAGGATTCCACGTGGCTCGTTACCTGATTATGCAATACATCTGAAAGGGGTTTTTTTTCCCGTCACTTCCTTTATCCAAAGTCCGTTTTGGCACGCTCCAACATTCTATTTAACACTTGGCATTATGCTTGTTGGTCTAAGACTTACTGAACCTGCTCAACCATGGAAAAACCTGCCATGAAACTCAAGGAGAGGGCGCAGATTTGTGTTACTATTTTTATTACTTATTTCTCGGCCTCTGTTTACTAAAATATGTGAGAAGTGTATAGTGCCCTAAACTTTAAGTGTTTCTTGTTAATCTACTATTTATTGTACTTGATTATGGAATCTGTTATTTACAATCAGCAATTTCTCACACATTTCTTCTCCTAGGTGAAGCACCCAGCCCCTCAGATTAAACAACATTCAAAGTGAAGAAAGATGTTATCCAGCATCTTCAAATGGAAAAGTGTATTATAATTAATACACCTATGTCACCATCTATCCGTGACCCATATAGAGTCTGTCACCATCTATCCGTGACCCATATAGTGTCTGTCACCATCTATCCGTGACCCATATAGTGTCTGTCACCATCTATCTGTGACCCATATAGAGTCTGTCACCATCTATCCATGACCCATATAGAGTCTGTCACCATCTATCCGTGACCCATATAGAGTCTGTCACCATCTATCCATGACCCATATAGTGTCTGTCACCATCTATCCGTGACCCATATAGAGTCTGTCACCATCTATCCGTGACCCATATAGTGTCTGTCACCATCTATCCGTGACCCATATAGAGTCTGTCACCATCTATCCGTGACTCATATAGTGTCTGTCACCATCTATCCGTGACCCATATAGTGTCTGTCACCATCTATCCGTGACCCATATAGAGTCTGTCACCATCTATCCGTGACCCATATAGAGTCTGTCACCATCTATCCGTGACCCATATAGAGTCTGTCACCATCTATCCGTGACCCATATAGTGTCTGTCACCATCTATCCGTGACCCATATAGAGTCTGTCACCATCTATCCGTGACCCATATAGAGTCTGTCACCATCTATCCGTGACCCATATAGAGTCTGTCACCATCTATCCATGACCCATATAGTGTCTGTCACCATCTATCCATGACCCATATAGTGTCTGTCACCATCTATCCATGACCCATATAGAGTCTGTCACCATCTATCCATGACCCATATAGTGTCTGTCACCATCTATCCATGACCCATATAGAGTCTGTCACCATCTATCCATGACCCATATAGTGTCTGTCACCATCTATCCATGACCCATATAGAGTCTGTCACCATCTATCCATGACCCATATAGAGTCTGTCACCATCTATCCATGACCCATATAGTGTCTGTCACCGACCCATATAGTGTCTGTCACCATCTATCCATGACCCATATAGTGTCTGTCACCATCTATCCATGACCCATGTAGAGTCTGTCACCATCTATCCATGACCCATATAGAGTCTGTCACCATTTATCCATGACCCATATAGAGTCTGTCACCATCTATCCATGACCCATATAGTGTCTGTCACCATCTATCCATGACCCATATAGAGTCTGTCACCATCTATCCATGACCCATATAGTAGTGTCTGTCACCATCTATCCATGACCCATATAGTGTCTGTCACCATCTATCCATGACCCATATAGTGTCTGTCACCATCTATCCATGACCCATATAGTGTGTCACCATCTATCCATGACCCATATAGAGTCTGTCACCATCTATCCATGACCCATATAGAGTCTGTCACCATCTATCCATGACCCATATATGTTCTGTCACCATCTATCCATGACCCATATAGAGTGTGTCACCATCTATCCATGACCCATATAGAGTGTGTCACCATCTATCCATGACCCATATAGTGTCTGTCACCATCTATCCATGACCCATATAGTGTCTGCCACAGCTGACTTGGGAAATCCCCTGTAGAGTTAATATCTGGTGATGTAAAACACAATCACTCCAAAACACTTTTCCATTTGGAGACTATGATGACATTTGCTTCTCTCTAGTCTGACAGATCTATTTTTTTCTGTCTTTGTTATCATACTGTTATCCATGATGACAATACAATGTACTGTATATGTTGGCGATATTTGGGATCTGTAGGATATTCCTCCTTCTTCCAGCTCCCAGCTTTCCCATCTCCTGCTTGGATATCCCTCTCCCCCCACCAACCAACACTCTCCAACTCATGGACACGCCATCCTTCTGCACAATCCATCCCCATACAGTCTCCATTCTCCCTGCACACTCAATCCCCCTGCAGCCTCAATCCTCCTGCAGTCTCTAACCTCCATCCCCCTGAACTCTCCATCCTTCTGCACTCTCCATCCTCTATCCCCCTGCACTCCCCATCCTACTACACTCCCCATCCTCCTACACTCTCCATCCTCCTGCGCTCTCCATCCTTCTGCACTCTCCATCCTCCTGCACTCCCCATCCTCCAGCACTCCCAATTCTCCTGAACTCCACATGTTCCTGCACTCTCCATCTTCCTGCACACCCCATCCTCCATCCTCCTGCACTCCCCATCCTCCTGCACTTCCCATCCTCCAGCACTCCCCATCCTCCATCCTCACACTCTCCATCCTCCTGCGCTCTCCATCCTCCTGCACTCCCCATCCTCCTGCGCTCTCCATCCTTCTGACCTCATCCATCCTCCTGCACTCCCCATCCACCATCCTCCTGCACTCCCCATCCTCCTGCACCCTCCATCCTCCTGAACTCCCCATCCTCCATCCTCCTGCACTCTCCATTCTCCATCCTCCTGCACTCCCCATCCTCCTGCACTTCCCATCCTCCAGCACTCCCCATCCTCCATCCTCACACTCTCCATCCTCCTGCGCTCTCCATCCTCCTGCACTCCCCATCCTCCTGCGCTCTCCATCCTTCTGCACTCTCCATCCTCCATCCTCCTGCACTCCCCATCCACCATCCTCTGCACTCCCATCTCCCACCTCCATCCTCCTGCACCCCTCTCCATCCTCCTGTGCTCTCCATCCTCCTGCACTCCCCATCCTCCATCCTCCTGCACCATCCATCTTCCTGTGCTCTCCATCCTCCTGCACTCCCCATCCTCCTGCTCTCTCCATCCTCCTGCAGTCCCCATCCTCCTTCCTCCTGCACCCTCCATCTTCCTGCGCTCTCCATCCTCCTCCACTCTCCATCCTTCATCCTCCTGCGCTCCCCCCATCCTCCCACCTCCCTCCTGCGCTCTCCATCCACCGTCCCCCTTGCACCCTCCATCTTCCATCCTCCTGCACTGACCATCCTTCTGACTCTTCATCCTCTATTCCCTGCAGTTTCCATCCTCCAACCCCCCGGCATCCTTCATCCCCGTGCACAGCCTGCCTCCCTCTGCACCCCTCTCTCACACACCTCTTGTACCCTTATTTGGTCCTATCTTCTCTTCAGCTTCTTGTATGACATTTTGCTCCTTCACGCTGGGCAAAATTCCATGGCTCTGCCACCCAAGTCACATGCCTGTGACATCATCGCAGGTCCTGCTGCTCCATATTGTCTCTTCTGCTGGGCCCTGAGTGACACTGTCAGCAATCAGCAGCTTCGCCCATCACCCCAGGGCCCCAGGACGCAGGGTCCCTGATGCAGCTGCCATCCACACAACCGCGTTTTAACACTAAACTGAGGTGAATCACCTGCAGTCTGCTGCTGCATCTGAGCTGCGGCCCGCTGGTGATTTAACAATACAGTGAGGAGAGGGGCCACACTCATCCTTCATATGCCTGAGGCAAATGAGTATGAAAGGAGCGGGGCCTATCGGGGCTTTAACCGATACCCCGGCAGGCCAGACCGAGGCTGGTTGGTAAATGACCAGGATCATTTTTTGATCATTGGTCTCCCGCTGGGAGGCTAGCATCGGTGTGTGTGACAGCGGGAGACCAACAATCAACGACCTCCCAGCGCCGCACAGTACACAGTACATGCTGGGAGCTGGTAACCAGGGTAAACATTGGGTAACTAAGTGCAGTGCTCTGCTTAGTTACCCGATGTTTACACTGGATACCAGTGTTCTCGTTGGTCGCTGATCGCTGGTGAGTCTGCCTGTGTGAAAGCTCACCAGCGATCAGATAATGATGTCCCAGTGACCCGATTGTTAGTCGGGTTGCTGGAACATCGTTATGTGTAATGGGGCCTTAAGTTGCATGAGTGGAGTGACCAACAACTAATTGAAACAAAAAAAGCTGAATCCAGACAGTTAGTATATTACACACTGCTATAATTGGGCATGCTAAAGTACTTAATTTTATCATTTAAAGAGGACCTGTTGTCACCAAACCAGGCATGGTGATCTAATTACAGCACTGGATGCAGCATGTCTGCTGCATCCAGGCAAGGGGTCCCCCAGCCATTGAGCCCCCCTGTACCCCGAGTAAATACACTTAGAAAACTTACATCCTGCAGCCAGAAAGGAGGTGGCTAGAGGCTGGAGCCGAAGAGCAGATTCACACCCCCTGCATGTTTAATCTGCCCACCGCTGCCAACCATTGTCTCCCTATTCTGCAGCATAACACAGAGTTTTTTTTTTTGTTTTTTTTTTTAGAAATGGCTGCTAGCCCCGCCCTCTGCGGTGACATCACCGCTTATACCCGCCCTGCGTCTATGGTTAACATAGAGCAGGGCGGGTATAAGCGGTGACGTCACTGCAGGAGGCGGGGCGACTGGCCTCATGCTCTGACATCACCACCTTACCCCGGCCTGCTCTATGTTAACCATCCAGTGCTGTAATTAAATCACCATGCCTGGCTTGGTGACAGGTCCTCTTTAAAGGGCTTGGCAGGCTTCTGCATTCTTATGCCTCGTGCACACGCTATTTGATGAGTTTTTTACCTCAGGATTTGTAGAGAGAACCAGGAGTGGAGCAATCAGAGAAAAAGTCTAATAGAAACACCTGCACCACTTCTGTATTTAATCATCCACTCCTGGTTTTGGCTACAAATCCTGAGGTAAAAAACTCATCAAATACTCAGCGTGTGCACATGGCCTTACAGCACGCAATGTAGACTCTTAGGCTACATTCAGACTGTGCATTTTTGATCGTTTTTTTTTAATCCATTTTTGCAGTTAAAATGCAGTGTATGCATCACTTATTTGGAATCCCAGCAAAGTCAATAGGTTTTCATGTTTTGCCATTCAATCTTTGCGTTTTTGAACTGATCCATATTTTGGGTAGAAAAGTGATCTGTAAAAACAATGAGCATGTCACTTCTTCCTGCATTTTTCTGATCCGCTTTTCCCATTGAAAACAATGTCTATGGGCTAAAAAGAGCCAGTAAAAAACGCAGCCAAAACGAATCAAAAACGAACGGTACGTTTCTCAGAAAAGCAGACCCAATATTCCAGCTGAAAAAGTGAGAATATATATGTTACAAACTGCCTATGCCTCTGATTATTCTGGGAAGTGAAAAATAAAAATAATGAAATGCGTAGGGCAATGAGAGTGGACCCAATATTGCACCGCAATTCCTCGCACCAGCTATGAACCCAGCTGTATCAAATAGCTGGTATGTATTAGAGCACTGCAGCATCTGCTCTCACTGTGGACCCATAGTAGTTATCAATACCAATGGAAACAAAACAATTTGGTTTGACCAGACACACTTGAGCTCCCAGTCTTAAGGGCCTGTTACACGCCACGATATCATTAACGATATCGTTTGTACGTCACAGCTTTTTGGGTGGAGCAACAATGTCTTAACAACGTCGTTGCGTGTGACAAGTACAAACGATCAATGATAAGTCGGCTGGTCGTTGATGGGAGGTTTTTGAACCGGACCTAGAACCAGACGATGATCGTCCGTCCAACCTTCAGCATCGGTGTGTGTGACACCTCGATAACGATATCGTTAATGACTTCGCCTATTCAGAACTGAAGGACGTAGGCGATCAAATGACGGCAAGTATTGTTTGCTTGTCGCGGAATCGTTGCTGTGTCATTAAAGATATCTGTACGTGTGGGTCAAGTCGGATCGTTGGTCGGCTTGTTCGACCATTGAAGCGTGTAACGGGGCCTTTAATGACACTTAAATTAATGTATCAACCAATTGGAGTTTATATCAGGTCATGGCATGCAGCTCTTTGCAGAAGAGATTAACCCTGCATTACACTAAGGCTGGCTTCACACTGCGGGTTACATCCGATCCGAGGCTGTCCGTGTAAACCGGACAGCCCCGGACCAGGATTTTGGCCTCATAGCAGCCTATATGGCCGGATAGAAGCCGGATGGCAGCTCTCTGTCATTTGGTTTCTGTCCGGGACAATCCGGGAGCATTCAGTATTCTCCCACAGACACAAAAATGCTGCTTGCAGTGTTTTTGTGTCCGAGAGGAGAATATCTCCTCTAATTGGCAATTCCTGGATTGTCCCGAATTGCCCTGGATTCGCCCGGATCCTCCCGGATCCGGGGCAATCCGGCACTCCCTGACATGGGAGCCTATGGGGCCGGATTGCACCGGTCCGGGAGGATCCGGGAACCAGACCTCTGAAGCTGCACGCCGCAGTTGTTTTAGGGCCACAGCTAGCTCCCTGCCAGCCGCGGTCCTGAGTCATCAGTGGCGGCAGCGGCGTGCGGGTGCACACCGGACCGGAGGGTATATTAGCCCTCCGGTTCTGTGTGCTGATCCGATCCGGGGCTGTCAGGTTCACCCTGACAGCCTTGGATCGGATCTGACCTGCAATGTGAAGCTAGCCCAAGTGTTGCAAAGAAACAAATAGTACACATATAGTTACTGCACTGGTGGTATTAGCCACCGTCTGAAGATGTATTAAGTCTTCTACATCTTCCATCAAATGTTATATTGCAGCTCATAAAGTCACCACTTATTTAACTATTAGCTGCTACCATAAGATATCATTGGTAGTAATATTATCCCAATGAAACACTCTATTGGTAAGTTGCTGCTAATAAGACATTGTTGGCAATAGAATCTCATCTTGTACTATTGCATCGGGCTCTTTATAGATTCAGAGCTGCTAGTGAAGATTAGTGCTCAAAAGGGAAGAAGAAAGAGCTTCTGTATGAAGTGCACACAGCCAATGTGCAGGTGAAAAACGGATATTTATTTAGTGCAAGACAGAAAAAACCTTAATACGTGTTAAAAACAATTGAAACCAATTTCCCTCTGCCACACAAAACATCATACAATTTACCCAGAGCCCGGGTGGGTATGCAAGGTGGAGGTACATCAGGAGTAAGAGCTATTACACAGAGCACAATAAACCTCTATTTAGAGTATACATTGGTGACTTTGGCAATTACGATACATGTAGCTATATGGATATTTGTCCGGAAACATACATAATATTATGCACAGTTAGTTTAGTATATAATATACACATAAAGGTGACATCACATAAGCGACTGTATATACGAGATTTGGTGCCAAAACCAGGTACATTAACCACAGATCATCACAGAGTTGTAGATAATCAAGAGGTATTATGGCCACTTTACACACACCAACTTATCTGTCCAACTTCTGAACAACTTACTGTTGCAGTTTAATCATGGACACATTGTTCCATTTGTACACAGCCACAAAATGGAGCAATATGTCCATGATTTCACTGCAACCAGTAAGTTGGTCAGAAGTTGGACAGATAAGTTGGTGTGTGTAAAGTGGCCCTTAAGCTACAGCTCTAATTTGTTGTCCACCATAAAAAAACAGTATTGGCCCCGTGAATCTGCAGCCCATTGGGCGTCACCCAAGGACATATGACACAGCCCCCACAATCAATGAATTGACAAGGCAGTTAGCAGAATAGTGATCATACTGCATAGAAGCCTTTCTGTATAACAATAATCAACACCCTTATATGCCCTTCAGGTAGCAAAGTCACCTCAGCACAGTGGCTGTAAAGTCACATAAAGGTGACCCGTGTGTACAGGGACCTTCAGTAAGGAGTGAGGCCCCCTTAGAAGGGTAGGGGGAGGTAAGCAGTTTGACCACACGGGTGGAGGGTGTGTTCCTGTCAGTAGGATCTGTGCAGTGATATGTGGGCACTGGAAAGCCACATAGCATGCACTGGTGGGGAGACAGGTGTATTAATCAGGGGGCTGTCAGATTGGGAAGAGTATACCATACCCAAGTGATAAGGGCCTGGAGTGTGGGCAGTAGGGACTAAGCCCAACGCGTGTCCCACAATCAGTGGCTTCGTCAGGATGGTGGACAACACTATCAAAACATTAGAGCTGTAGCTTAATGCCTCTTGATTATCTACAACTCTGTGATGATCTGTGATTAATGTACCTGGTTTTGGCACCAAATCTCGTATATACGGTCGCTTATGTGACGTCATTTTTTTGTGTATATTATATACTAAACTAACTGTGCATAATATTATGTATGTTTCCGGACAAATAGCCATATAGCTAGATCTATCGTAATTGCCAGAGTCACCAATGTATACTCTAAATAGAGGTTTATTGTGCTCTGTGTAATAGCTCTTACTCCTAATGTACCTCCACCTTGTATACACACTCAGGCTCTGGGTAAATTCTATGATGTTTTGTGTGGCAGAGGGAAATTGGTCTTAACCCCTTCCCGACCTATGACGTAGGAGGACGTTTTTCCGTTTCCGTTTTTCTTTGGTCACCGCAACATTGCTATAAAATGCAATAACGGGCGATCAAAACTGCGGATCCCCCCAAAAATGGTATCATTAGAAACGTTTGCTCAAGACGCAAAAAATAAGCCATCACCCAAGCCCCAGATCCCGGAAAATGAGAACGCTACGGGTCGCAGGACATGGAGCAAAAAGTCTGTTTTGTTTTTTTCCAAACTTCTGAATTTTTTTTCACCACCTAGATACTAGTAAAGGTATACATGTTGGGTGTCTACGAACTCGTACCAAAGCGAGGCATCACCTCGTCATGTCGGTTTTACCATATAGTGAACATGGTGACTAAAATACCCAAAAAACAAACGTGTAATTGCACTTTTTTTGCAATTTCACTGCATTTAGAATTTTTTTGCAATTTCCCTGTACACTATATGGTAAAATAAATGATTGCATATGAAAGTACAACTCGTCCCGCAAAAAACAAGCCATCATATGTCTATATTGACGGAAAAATAAAACAGTTATGGCTCTTGGAAGCAGGGGAGCAAAAAACGAAAATGAAAAACGAAAAATTCCCATGTCATGAAGGGGTTAATTGTTTTTAACACGTATTAAGATTTTTTCTGTCTTGCACTGAATAAATATCCGTTTTTCACCTACATATTGGCTGTGCGCACTTCATACAGAAGCTCCTTCCTCTTCCCTTTTGCAGTATAACTGCTTCTGTGTTGCAGCACCCTCTTTCACCTCCAACCAGGCAGTGCTCTCTCATCACCCAACTCTCTGAAGATTAGTGCTCAGTAATTTGGAAATACTACAGTGCTTTTTGGCATCGTACCTAGGATACACCCACAGAAGTATAATCTTGTTCTAAATCATTTTTGACAGTTTCAATAAGGGATTCATATCGACTTATTAGAAAAATAAAGTTCCTCCATTTTCGTACTCTACATATACTTCTAGTGACTGTCACACACAAATAGAACATAGATATATAGGTATAATCGGTACTATATAAGAGTACATTTGGTATATCCTCCCTCTTTATTTGATTTTTTTGTGATTTAGGTAGCACGCTTGCACTATATATTCACCTCGGGTTTGCACTATGTTTGGTCACATTTTGCATATGTGGCTTTTAACATTAGTATATAATAAAAGGAAAAATTTTAAATACTATTCCAATTGGATCAGTCGTGAATTATTTGCTTGTTAGTTTTGAAGACCATCTGCTATTACTCTACTGTGAATTATCATACTGTGTCCACACCCATGTCACCGTCTTGCTCCCCATATTGTGGCCCCGAATGCCCCACCCCTTGTTCACCATACGACATCCTCAAATTTCTCAACCCCCTCGCATACCATACTGTTTCCTCCACACTGTCCCCAAATTTCTCTCACCCCCTCTGTTCCCATACTATACATCCATCAACCCTTCCCTCCCCATAGTGAGCCTAAAATTTCTCTCACTTCCCTCGCTATCCATACTGTGTCCTCAAATTTTTTCCCCCTCTTGACCACCATACTGTGGACGCACTCATCCCTTCCTTGCTCCCGATACTCTGTCCTCAAATTTCTCTCACCCTCACTCCACAGTGTCCTCAAATTTATCCCCCTACCGCCACATACTATTCTGCACCCATCCTCCTCACTGTCCATACCGAGGCTTCAAATTTTTCTAACTCCCCTCGCTCTCTATATTGGGTCACCAAATTCCCTTCCATTGCTCCACATACCATGTCAGAACCCATCCCACCCCCTCACTCCCCATACTGTGTCCTGAAATTTCTCAAACATCATATCTCACAAAAGACATGTCTGACTAAATTTAGCAGAATAAATTTTAAAGCATGACTACAATGTATTTTTTTATTTCACTACTAGAGTGGTTCTTTAAATTCGAATCCTCTCCCCCACTGAATTATACTTGCCTTCTGGCATCTTCATATGTTATTACCATCGTTCCTTAGTGATCTTTGGCACTTTGTGACCTGCTGGCAGCTCCAGTGTTTCATGGAGTGCACAAATCAATGCAACTCTCGGTCTGGCCTAGTTCTGGCTCTCAGACTTGTATTAAGTGCTTGTAACGCAACTTCTGACTATTGTCCATTCAGAAATTACTGGCACAAGATGGTGCTTTGGTGCCAGAGCAGCACCAAAAAAGGACTGAGGGCAGGGGACACATTTAAAAAGAACACTCCAGAGTGCTGAAAAAAACAACGCTGGAGTGGTGCTTGAAGTTGATAATTTTTATGCCCAGCGAATGATGGTATAAATATCTAAATAGCCCATGGCAAAGTTAAAAAAATGGTATGCCACCCCTGCTCTACAGGGTCAATGTGGAGGCCTAGTCATCACCTTAAAAACTTTGTGATGATTCTTAACCCATTCCTGAGAAATGTTTCCAGTGTGCATTGAGTAGCTGAATATGGCAAGTGCTCCAAATTTGCCTGATTCACATGACATAGCTTTGAATTATTACCCAGAGCTGAACATCCCTTTTACTGAGAGCACTCTTAAATTGAGGTGTTCTCACCATTTTTCAAGCCTGCAGGATCTACAGTGCCAGCTGTTTAACAAGTCTAAGCAGGTTTGCTTGTCTCATTATACGATTCTGGTCCTATCTCCCATACATTTGTGTTGGGTCTGTGAATCTTGTGATTGATTAGTCTACTTACCAGCTTACTCCCAAATGAGTCTCGTGCTTTAAGTCACGTCTGCGAATTCTCACTTTGCCTATGACATTAACTTATACAATCTTTGAATCTCAGGATTGCTATCCAGAAGATCATGCATCCATTGACAGTAATCCCTGACCTTCTATTAGAAGGCCTTGCGAGGGCCTTTTCTCAAACTGCGCTGTTATTTCTCTCATGGGACAGGATGGCATTTGGTCCAAATGGGGGATTAATGTGTATGCTAGGTAGGTTCTGCTATAAAAGAAAATAAAAAAAAATATATTTTTTGTATTTGGAGAACAGTGATGATGACATATCTGTGACCACTAAGATGTGGATACCAAGCAGAGAAAAATATTGTGTTTACCAATAAGCTAGAACTGCTATTTTCTCATATTCTCTTCAGCCTGGCTTTCCATCCCTTGACTTTAACATGTATTAACTGCACTCTGCCACCCCTTTGAGACACCTTCATCATTCATCAATAGGACTCCGATTTCAATGTTTGTGTCAGCCTTCTGCCATCATTGAGACTACTCTTTCCGGCTTGGCTAGGGTGCTTTATGTACAGTAAGAGTAAAATCAGCAAATTAGAATTCCAGGCCTCCTGGTAAATAGCATTGTAGAGTGCCCTCTCCCTGTCTTCACCAGCACAACAGCAACAAGCTCTGCTCTTCAGACTTCAACCAGACAGTTTTTCATCTCTGTCCCCTGGTGGTTATTGCCCAGCAGCACTTAGGCTAACGGGATTGCTCACATAAGCAGTGGGTATCGTGCAACATTTACCCCGGGAATGTTTTTAGTCCAAGGAAAGATTTACTAGCTTCAAAAACACCAGAGGGACAAAAACACAGTAACAAAAAAACAAAACATGCTCAGACACAAAGGTTAATACAATGATAGAGTATAGGCTAAGCGCTAAATCTATATGGCTAAAGAAACCTTGTTGTGTTTAACCCTTTAGCGGGATGTTAATTTATATAGAGGAAAAAAAGATTTTATATATAATTGATTTCCCTTGATTCTCAGTGACTTCCGACTATGTGTACAAGTCGAAGGAGTCTCTCCGGGTGTGCCTGGTACCTCTCACTAGTGTATTACTCTTCGGAGATAGGAGGTATTCAAATATTGCAGCACTTTATAGAAGAAAGGATCCCTGGATCACCATAGTGCAACAGACACATACCTCAGAGGGCTAATGGCCACTTTACATGTCCCAACGTCGGTCCGATATTGGATCCAACGCCGCGGGAGCGCGCTTTTTCTGGCAGAATTTCAAGATCGCATAGGAGATGTTACACAGCCCGATATCGGCAGGCAACGCCACTTCGATGTGTACGCCCTCCTTGTACAGCCGACCCAGGAACGACCATTTAATATGGGACAGGACAGGGGAAGTTGTACTCCACATCGTAGTTGGGCTTTTACACAACACGATCCGGCCACAACGTCCATCCAATATCGGGCCGTTGGAGAGCAGGCTCATTTGATCCCCGATATCGGTTTCACATCGTTCCAGCATCGTATTGGACATTTATACCATTCAACGCACGAACGATATCGGGGACAACGCACAACCACGTGACTTTTGGTCAGAGTTGTACGCCATATCGGGCGTGTAAAGTGGCCATAAGAGACATAGATTTATAGAAAGTTCTAATCAGCAGTGCCAGGGGTATATTACTCTTAATTCTGAGTATATCCACAGGTACATCATCACCGAAGAGTACTACACTCGTGAGAGGTACCAGGCACACCCGGCGGGACTCCTTCGACTTGAACACAAAGTACGAAGTCACTGAAGGTACCGTCACAAGCCTCCATATGGCTTCCATATCGCTGGCGATTTGACGTGAGCGCGCATGTTTCGGGCAATTTTTTGTGATCGCCGTGGAGCAGTGACACGTATTGATCTCACAAGCAATCTCCGACGATTCTGCATTCCTGAAGTCACCTGCACAAGACAGGAAGCGATCTTCCCTTCACACATCGCCGCAGCACACGCCACAATCATATCAGCGATGTGGGCATACAGTCTTGATAAGGGCGTGCTAGAGTGTGTTTCACCACGCCCCTATCACTGTGATTGGTGGACGGAAACTGCATTCTCATTGGTCAGCCTTGCGTGAACGCACGGGTCATCAAATAAGGCGCCTCAGACAGGCCAGCCAATCGGAACGCAGTATCACCCACCAATTGCCGCAGATGCGGTGAGAAATAAACCACATCCAAGCATGCCTACAGGATTGATTTAAGGATCGCTGTGTACGTTGCTATCGCCCTGTCACACGCCACGAAGCGCTGAGATCACCTGGTGAATATCGCCAGATTTCACTGCAGTGAGGGCAATCAGGAGATGCTCCACCAGCGATTTCTCGCCGTAGAATCACCCAGTCACATCGCCGAATTCGGGAATTGCCAGCGATCTCACCGGAGATATGGAGGAGTGTGAGACCTTGAGAATAAAGGGAAAACAATTATATATGAAAACCTTTTTACTTTATATAAATAAACATCCCGCTGAAGGGTTAAACACAGCAAGGTGTATTGTCCCATTCTTTAGCCATATAGATTTAGTGCTTAGCCTAGACTCTATCATTATATATACAGCTTAAATGTCAAGGTGTAGTTCACACAGGGTAACACCAAAGGCTAGATAGCAGCTGATCAATAAGAGGGGTAATTTTGCCCACCCCTACAACAGTATTGCTCCAGTGTCCGTAGTAATAACATTCAAACAAAGGTAAATACAGCAGGACAGTACAGTACTTATGGCAAGTTAAAATCCAGCAGGTACAGTATATGCCCAATACTCTGGCAGGAATATGTCCACCCACACAGGCCAGAATGAGATTTCTCCAGCTCCCACACACTGATAGACTTGTACATCATTGAATGATCTGTTTCCTCTACAAAGACTTCTCAGCTCCTCTGCTGACTGTTCAGTCCCTCCATTCAGAGACTATGGCATGTTTGTCTCCCAGCTACAGCTCACCCTTGCTGGTCACTCATGAAATTACACACTCCCCTCTGCTACGTCCAGCAGACTGACTGACTCACCAGCCTCATACCCTGAACCTATTTCTTGGTTCTTTAGGTGCACTACTAATCAAAACCTGCAGATCTGGTATTTACCCTGTCCTTCCCAGCTGGTTCCCTGAAAAATGCCCACAGGAAAAATGTCCAAAGGAAAAATGCCCACAGGAAAATGCCCACAGGAAAAATGCCCACACGAAAAATTGCCCACAGGAAAAATGCCCACAGGAAAAATGCCACACAGGAAAAATGCCCACACGGAAAATTGCCCACATGGAAAATTGCCCACAGGAAAATAATGCCCACACGGAAAATTGCCCACATGGAAAATTGCCCACAGGAAAAATGCCCACAGGAAAATTGCCCACACGGAAAATTGCCCACACGGAAAATTGCCCACAGGAAAATTGCCCACAGGAAAATTGCCCACAGGAAAAATGCCCACAGGAAAATTGCCCACATGGAAAATTGCCCACAGGAAAAATGCCCACAGGAAAATTGCCCACACAGAAAACTACCATTTGCAGCATCACAGTTTCAGATCTCTGATATTTGAGGTGCAAGATGAGGATTCCCATGATCTGTGATCATCTTGTGAATCACAGTTGACCTAGTGCAGAAATGCTGAAGATCTGTGGTTTGTAGCAGTCGGTCATTATCTGCAATAGATAGATCCAGTCTGCTGTCATCTCTCAGTGATTCTGCCTTACTCCTCCCTCCCTCCCACCAGCCCAAAACAGCAGAACCGAACCAGCAGCAGATTCAGAGGAGCCATCACTGCTATCTGTACTCACAGGAGTATCACTGGATTATCTGTGGAGTTACATGGGACTGCAGGTCTAAGGCGGCCGTCACACGCTACGATATCTTGAAAGATATCGCTTGAACGTGCCTGATTAAACATCGCGTGAACGATGTCTGTGCGTGTGACGGCAAGATACGACGAGCGAGAAGTGTTCAAATCGCAAGATCGAGATCTGAGCTCCGGACCTCACATCTTGCGATGAACGATTTTACAAACAGCTTCATCGTGGTGTATAACACCACGATGAACGATCTCCCAGCGGCAGAGCCTATGCTGGGAGATGGTAACTATGGTACACGTCGGGTTACTAAGCGATGCGCGGCGCCTAGCAACCCAATGTGTACCATAGTTACCAGCGATCTCACTGCTCCACATCGCTGGTGAGTCTGCCTGTGTGACATCTCACCAGCGATGTGAGCGATATTGTAAGCGATCGCGCGTGCACGTGATCGCTAACAATATCGCTAGCGAGATCGTAGCGTGTGACGGCCGCCTAATACATTATCATCTTAGTGGGAGTCCACCAAAAGCAATGTGGGCAATTCTTCTTTGCTGCACAGCATCTCACCTATAACTCTATACCATTCTTCTGCCTGACAGAACATCTCACCTATAGGGTACAGGCACACTAAAGGCCCCGTTACACATAGCGATGTTTCAACGATCCCACCACCAATCCGACCTGGCCGGGATTGCTGCAACATGGCTATGTGATCGCTGGTCTGCAGTCACACTGGGTGATCCACATACTGCGTCCCCTGACGCTCACTGGGATCGCTCAACGTCTCGGGCGCAGAATGGGGATCGCTGGTCGTTGTCCCTGTCTCACATGCCGATGGTTGTTGGACAGCGGGAGACCAACGATGGGAAAATGGTCCCGGCCATTCCGCAGTTAGCGAGCTCATCATTGATTGCTGCGGCATGTCACTCGCAGCGACTTCGCTAGCGAGGTCGCTGCAACGTCACAAAAAATGTGACATTGCAGAGATATCTTTAGCAATATCGCTGTGTGTAACGCGGCCTTAAGGTATGCATTATCAGAGGGATTTTGATGATTGACAGTCGTGCGAGTGCTTTCCGTATGGTCATGCGACTGTGGTACGAGTGTGATGCAATTATGCATTTTTTTATCAGCTACCATCAGTGTGACATCCATGTGACCTATACCTCTATACTATCCCCCTGCTCTGGCAGAGCATATCACCTACACCTCTATACTATTCCCTGTATTGCATAAACATCTACCTATACCTCTATACTATCCCCCTGCCCTGCAGATAACATCTCACCTACACATCTCATACTATTCCTTGATATTGCATAACATCTCACCTACTACTCTATATATTCCACTGCCCTGCACAGCATCTCACTTACACCTATACATTCCCTTTCTGCAGAGCATCTCACCTACACCTCTATACTATCCCCCTGCCCTGCAGAGCATCTCACCTACAATTCTTTATTATCCTACCCTGTTAAGCATCTCACCTACATCTATTTATTCTCCTGCCTGCAGAGCATCTCACTTACACCTCTTTACCATCCCCCATCTTGCAGAGCATCTCACCTACACCTCTATACTATCCCCCAGTTCTGCAGAGCATCTAATCTCACCTCTATACCATCCCAATCTTGCAGAGCATCTCATCTACACTCTATACATCCCAGTTCTGCAGAGCATCTCACCTACACCTCTATACCATCCCCATCTTGCAGATCATCTCATCTACACCTCTATACCATCCCCGTCTTACAGAGCATCTCACCTACACCTCTATACCATCCCCGTCTTGCAGAGCATCTCACCTGCACCTCTATACCATCCGCAGTCCTGCAAAGCATCTCACCTTACACCTCTATACCATTCCCATCTTGCAGAGCATCTCACCTACACCTCTATACCATCCCCATCTTGCAGAGCACTCACCTACACCTCTATACCATCCCAGTCTGCAAGCATCTACCTACACCTCTATACCATCCTCATCTTGCAGAGCATCTCACCTCACCTATACCATCCCCAGTCTTGCAAAGCATCTCACCTACACCTCTATACCATCCCCGTATTGCAAGCATCTCACCTACACCTCTATACCTTTCCTCATCTTGCAGAGTCACCTACACCTCTATACCATCCTCATCTTGCAGAGCATCTTACCTGCACCTCTATACCATCCCTGTCTTGCAGAGCATCTCACTGCACCTCTATACCATCCACAGTCCTGCAAAGCATCTCACTTACACCTCTATACCATTCCTCGTCTTGCAGAGCATATAACCTAAAATTCTATATTATTCTCCAGCCCTGTTTTCCTGTTGGCATTCATGTCTGTGGGCATTTTTCACATATCAGGTGAACATCCTCACCTTGCACCTCAAATATCAGAGATCTGAAACCTTGTGATACTGCAATTAGCAATTTTCCTGTGGGCAATTTTCCATGTGGCATTTCCTGTGCAATTTTCCTGTGGGCATTTTTCCTGTGGGCAATTTTCTGGTCACCTTCCCAGCTATATTGCAAAGGGAACAGATGTTGGTGAAACCCATATTAGAAGGAATGCACCAACTAAATAATCCAAAAAGTTAAAAAGTGCAATAAAGCACTAAAACTGAACACAGGGTAGAAATCAATAGATGATTCTAATTAAAAACACATGACTGAAGAATAATATATAATTCATGTACAGCATATATTATTATTCTTATTTTTTTAAATCAAGTTTCTTTTCTAATTCCTTATTAGGAGTCATTGGTTCTATGATCATTCTGGTTATCATGTAACTTTATATGATGGTTGTCAAGTCTTGTTGGAGATACCACAGGCAAGAAATATCACAAGTATCTACGTATATATTTCATCACTGCTTAATTTATATTTAACATCAATTCAATGTAATATGCATAGTTAACTACAGATTATGATACATAAACATTTCATAAAAAAAAAAAAGTGGTAAGTGTCATCATCAATGGTTTGTTGCTTTATGCCCCTCCCTCTGTATCTTATACATTTTTGGTAATTGTTTTAAACCGTTTTGAAATTGTGTATCTATAATATAAAACCCAAGGCCACTTCCGGAAAACCCGAAGGTTACTTCCGTGATGGCCTCCGGACTATGGTGGTGACGTCACCAGTGTGGGGTAGCCGGGCGGCGCCCGGCTACAGGGACCGGCGGAGGAACGTTCCGCTCTCGGAAGTTCCGGCCTTCGTCCGTGTGCCTACAGGGACCCGAAGTTCCGGCCAGGAACTTTCCGCTTTCGGACGTTCCGGCCAGGAACGTTCCCGTCTGTCCCGGCACCTCCCCTCTCCTCCAGCCCAGTCCTACCGCTCCAGCCTCTGCCCTCCAGCCTCACCCCTCCAGCCTCTCCCCTCCAGCCTCTCCCCTCCAGCCTCACCCCTCCAGCCTCACCCTCCAGCCTCCCCTGTCCTCTGCCCTCCTCACCCCTCCAGCCTCCCCTCTCCTCACCCCTCCAGCCTCCGCTCTCCTCACCCCTCCAGCCTCCGCTCTCCTCACCCCTCCATATGCAATGTACAGTATGTGTATATATGTGTGTATGTAGGCACTTCCGTCACTTTGTCCACACTTCCCTCACTTTGTACACACACATACACACACACACACACTCCGCTATACTTACCACCGGCCCTGCATCCGCTGCCTGGATCCTCAGTCGACATGTCACCGCCCCTGAACTACTGGATCCAATATAGCGTCCAAGATGTCTCGCCAAACTACCCGGACGACATATTGGATCCAGTCGTCCGGGTCGGCGACATGTCGACTCAGGATCCAGGCGGCGGGGAAGACGCAGGGTCGGTGGTAAGTATAGCGGAGTGTGTGTATGTATGTGTGTGCTGACCACTCTGCCCACGGCGCTGCGCTGACCACTCTGCCCACGGCGCTGCGCTGACCAATCTCACCGCACTCACTGCTAACCACTGAGCCACCGCACTCACTGCTAAACACTGAGCCACCGCACTCACTGCTAAACACTGAGCCACCGCACTCACTGCTAACCACTGAGCCACTGTACTCGCTAACCACTGAGCCACCGCGCAGTGCTAACCACTGAGCCAACGAACAGTGCTAACCACTGAGCCACCGCGCAGTGCTAACCACTGAGCCACCGCGCAGTGCTAACCACTGAGCCACCGCGCAGTGCTAACCTCTGAGCCACCATATACTCTGCTACCCACTGAGCCACCTGTATACACACAATTAATTTCACCACACTCCTCTAACTATTAGTAAATAAACTATATATGGATTCTAGACTACCCGATTCTTTAGAATCGGGCCTCCATCTAGTTTTGTAATAATCTACTATATAATCGTCTAAGGAATTATTGCGTCTGTCGCCAAAATGGCGCGACAGACACAGGGCGCTCATTGGTCGCTGGCAGACGCGGTGGCCAATGAGCGGCGCATATGCAAACGACCTGCACTCGCGCGCTGCTCTCATCTAAGTCCCCCGCACCTCCTTTCTCCTGCCCGCGCTCCCTTCCCCTGCTCCTCCTGCCCCTCTCTGCCCTCCTGCCACCCTCCGCTCCTCGCGGCCCTCCGGCTCCCCCGCATCTCCTGCCCAGGGCCGCACTGTCCATGTGGCAATAGGCAGGGGGAGCGGCTGTGCAGAAGGGGGCGGCGCTATACCCACACAGTCGCTTCCTGCCTGCCAGGCGCCGCCGGGAGCGGTATGTTAAAGAGCCCCGCGGCCCCCCCATGCTCCTGACCTGCTGCGCTTCATCCAGCCCCTTTCCCCCCCGGCTCCATCCCGCACTGCTCACCACCATCCTGCCCCCCCACCACCAACCAGCCCCTGCCTGCTCCATCCCGCCCCGCTTGCTCCATCCTGCCCCCCGCCACCATCCTGCCCCGCCACCATCCTGCCCCGCTTGCTTCATCCCGCCCCCTCCCCCCCGGCTCTATCCTGCCCCACCGGCTCCATCCTGCGCTGCTTACCACCATCCTGCCCCACCGGCTCAATCCTGCCCCGCCGTCTCCATCCTGCCCTGCCGTCTCCATCCTGCCCCCCGCCACCATCCTGCCTCACCGCCTCCATCCTGCCCCCCATCACCATCCTGCCCCACTCACTCCATCCTGCCTTCCCGCCACCATCCTGATCCCCCCAGCCACCATCCTGATCCCCCCCGCCACCATCCTGCCCCCCACCCCGCATCCATCCTGCCCCGTCGGCTCCATCCTGCACCCCCACCACAATCCTGTCCCCCCCACCACCATCCTGCCCCGCTGGCTCCATCCTGCCCCTCTCGCTCCATCCTGTCCTGCGCGCGCCATCCTGTCCCCCGCCACCATCCTGATCCCCCCCCCACCACCATCCTGCCCAGTCAGCTCCATCCTGCCCCGCCGGCTCCATCCTGCACCCCCACCACAATCCTGTCCCCCCCACCACCATCCTGCCCTGCCAGCTCCATCCTGCCCCCACGCATCCATCCTGCCCCGCCGGCTCCATCCTGCACCCCCACCACAATCCTGTCCCCCCCCACCACCATCCTGCCCTACTGGCTCCATCCTGCCCCCCACCACCATCCTGCCCCGCCGACTCCATCCTGCCCCGCCAGCTCCATCCTGCCCTGCCCCTCCACCATCCTGCCCCCCCCTCCCCCGCTCACTCCATCCTGCCCCACGCTGTTCTTGCTCCTCCGTCTCCATCCTGCCCCCTCACCTCCATCCTGCCCCGCTCGGTCCATTCTGCTCCTCCGGCTCCATCTTGCCCCGCTTGCTCCATCCTGCCCCGCCAGGTCCATCCTGCCCCACCAGCTCTATCCTGCACCCCCACCACAATCCTGTCCCCCCTCGCCACCATCCTGCCCTGCCAGCTCCATCCTGCCCCCCCACATCCATCCTGCACCCCCACCACAATCTTGTCCCCCCCCGGCCACCATCCTGCCTTGCCGACTTCATCCTGCCCCCCCGCCACCATCCTGCCCCCCCCACATCCATCCTGGCCCACTCGCACCATCTTGCTCCTCTGACTCCATCCTGCCCTGCCCCCCCACCATCCTGCCCCCCCCACACCATCCTGCCCACCCTCCCCCGCCACCATCCTGTCCCGCTCGCTCCATCCTGCCTTGCTCGCTCCATCCTGCCTCCCCTGGCTCCATCCTGCCTCCCCCGCATCCATCCTGTTTCCCCCCCCCCCGGCTCCATCCTGGCCCCCCCGGCTCCATCCTGCCTTGCTCGCTCCATCCTGCCCCCTTGATACAATCCTGCCCCCCTCAGCTGTTCGGTTTCCCAGGCAATGGCAGGTCCCAAAGGCCTGTAGGACCTAGAAGACGGAGGTGGAATGAGCCGGTGGACAGGTGAGTATCCTCACTGAGGAGCGGGGGGCCGCGGAGAGCGGAGTATCACCATATACCATAGTGCTGCTATACATGTACTATAATGTACTGCCATGTACCATAGCGCTGCTATACATGTACTGTAATGTACGGCCATATATATAGTGCTGCTATACATGTACTGTAATGTACCACCATATACCATAGCGTTGCTATACATGTACTGTAATGTACCGCCATAAACCATAGCGCTGCTATACATGTACTGTAATGTACCACTATTTACTATAGTGCTGCTATACATGGTTCACTCACGTTGACTGAACAAGTTCTGTCAGTCACAGTATGTCAACTACATACATATTCTAGAATACCCGATGCGTTAGAATCAGGCCACCATCTAGTATATAGATATATATAATATAAAAACCGAAAGCCACTTCCGGAAAACCCGAAGGTTACTTTCGTGATGGCCTCCGGACCATGGTGGTGACGTCACCAGTGCGGGGTAGCCGGGCGGTGCCCGGCTACAGGGACCGGCGGAGGAACGTTCCGGCCAGGAACGTTCCCATCTGTCCCGCCGCCTCCTCTTTCCTCCGCTCCAGCCTGTCCCGCTCCAGCCTGTGCCCGCGCCTGCCACTGCGCAGTGCTAACCACTGAACCACCGCGCAGTGCTAACCACTGAGCCACCGCACAGTGCTAACCACTGAGCCACCGTATACTCTGCTACCCACTGAGCCACCTGTATACAGACAATTAATTTAACCGCACTCCCCTAACTATTAGTAAATAAACTATATATGGATTCTAGACTACCCGATTCTTTAGAATCGGGCCGCCATCTAGTAGATATGTAATTACATTGTTTGCTGTATTTATCTGAATTTAGAGTTATAGACATTACTTTTTGCCTGAGTAATGAACAGATGTACAAATTTTCCTTCATGGTCAACACCAGTATTACAAGACACCTCTTCTCTATGACCGAATTCTTCACAGATCGTTGTGATCATAAACTAGAATTCTTTGCCAGATTTTTTTAAGCAGCCTGCTCTACTCTGCAAATAATTAAAAAAAAGCACTTACCTAAACCTGTGTAATTGTATATGGAATGTAGTCTGTGTTAACATACTTTCTGGTCACCATCTGCTCCAGTTTCCAGCGCAGCTCCGTTCCACTTCTCACCCATGTGACTTCTATTCCTACTGACTGGATCACACTAGAGTTTATTTTGTAAACTGCTGCATATGACTTTAAAGGAAATGTGTCATCAGAAAATGACATGTAGTATAAATAATTTTTGGAAATAAAAAACTACAGAAACCTTGTAATTTTCACACTGGCCACTAAGCCTAATATTAGACTCATACTACATGTTGAGTACAGGAAGTCACATGGATATAAGCAGCAATAGACTGGCTCTGACCCTATTCAATTGCGTAGAAGTATTTTTTATTTTATAAGTATGCTCTGATTGAGGCAAACACCATTATGAAGCAAAATGACCATTTTTTTCACATAAATACCTGATTAAAAACAGTATGTCATTTTCTGATGACATTTTCCCTTTAATCCCTGACTTGACAAACTGCAGTCTCACTCATTTTTGGGAGGTAGCCTTTTTGGCAACTACCACCTCTATTAGGTGTGTGTCAAAGCTGGCAATACGAACGGTGAACAAAATAAAGTCACAGAATAGTCTCACCGTGTATAAGGAAAAATGTTGAGACCTTCTTCATATCAGCATCAATTCCACCTGAAACCAGTGACCACAGTGACATCAGTATAGGAGAAAACAAGCAAGGTAAATCCATAAGTATTATCTACAAATAAAAAACTTCATAAAGTTTTGTTAAAAGAATAAGGTCTGATGAAAACTATTACACAGTTCAGAAAGAATTAAAGCAGTTTTATCAAGTCTAAAGCCCCTAAAGTTACACATAGCAAGATCGCTAGCAAGATCACTGTTTCGTCACAGGTTTTGTGATGCAACAGCGACCTTGCCAGAGATCTCGCTATGTTTGACATGTAGCAGCGACCAGGCCCCCGCTGTGAGATCACCGATCGTGTCGGAATGACCTGGAAAATTTTTTGATTGTCGGGTCCCCGCTGGGCAGCATACATTGGTGTGTTTGACACCTTACAACGACCTCGTTGGCGACTCAGAACTCAGCCATATAGGTGTGAGTCGTCAGAGTAGCTGCTGTGTGACAGGGTCCCAACAACCGCCGAGGTTGTTATATGAGTCGCCGTATCGTTGCTGCATTGTTCAGTAGATCTGACTGTTTGACATCTCACCAGCGACCACGTAGCGACGTTCCAGCGATCCTTACCAGGTCATATCGCTGTCGGGATTACTGGAACATCGCCAAGTGTGACAGGACCCTAAGTGAAATCCTGTTGATAAGAGAAGGGACAATTTAGAGAAACAGTATGGAGCCCTGTTTCCATGGAGTTGAGGTGACACATAGGTAAGGCTGGTTTCACACTTGTGTCCAGTCCTGATCAGGACGAAAAAGTAGGCATCTGCATACAAAAACACATGCACCACAGCGTTTTTATGCCGGCTTAGGCAAAAAGAACGCTGCATTCGTATCAGTTTTGCCTGCATTTTTGTCCTGATCCATCCTGTTGTTTCTTAAATGTGAATTTGACTATGGATTTGTATTATCATGGGCTCGGAGAGGAAGGAGAGGAGTGAGGGAGAAAGAAAGACCCAGAACTATTCTGAGCATGCTCAGTGTGCAATCCTAATCTGGTTTAGCGGCTTTCACCAGCGGCTTGATGCGGCCTCATAGAGATCAATGCGTTTTTTTGCTGCATTGTGCTGCATCAGGATTTTTGAACCGACTAAAAATCATGGACAAAATGCTGCACTCGTCTGCATCCGGCAAAATCCTGATGCCACCTGATGTCTCTGCGTCCCAGTGTTAAGTATAGGGACGCATGCCTGATCAGGATTTCGGCGGACACCGACACAAGACAGAGAAACGCCAATGTGAAAGCACCCTATTGCTCCTTTTACTCTCTATTGTCCTGCTGGACTCACAGTGTTGTACTTGGCTTTCTTATAGAAGCCCATAAAAGGTGCAAAATTGTGCACGCTAGACCTCAGCTCCAATTAGTTATATGTGGAGCTCCACTCCAGGGATCTCTGAGGGTCCCAGAAGTCGACCCCCCCAAGCAGTCAGCCAGCTATCTCCTATGAAACTGAGGGTAACAAAAACTTGGTCAATCCCTGTAAGGGGATGTGCATTTTGAGACACAGCAGACCAAGACAAGAGATGGTAAATACAACAGTATCATTCCATATGGGGAAAGCTGGCAGAGCTCCTAATCTGTGTGCAAACAATACAAGCATCATCAGCTTGTACAAAATGTCACTAAACCATAACCTAAATGGAAAAACCCATGTAAATATCTCAAAGCAAAACAGCTAGTGTCTTAGCACATGTTCCTTTTTTTGTACCAATGAGAAGCAAACTCACATGTTGACCTTTTTTGTGATGGTGTAAAGCATATGACATGACCGGGGAACTATTTAAATCCCAGTTTGTAAGTAGAAAGACATAAATGCTTCAGAAAGAAGAAGTAGAGAAACCACATGGAAGCTTAAAAAACAAACCCCATGAGGAAGTATTGCTTCAATTTCACTTCATTGTCAACTAAATACATAAAACAGACCAAAATGTGTTAGACTGACGGAACTTACATTTTCTATACGTCCACAGATGTTATGAAATGGTTTTCTTCTTTAAAAACAAATGGTTAACAAAACCCATATTGGCATCATATTACATATGCACCCAACCTCACAGACTTATTGTCCTAAGGTTGGTGCAGATGCAAGACACACTCGTCAAACATAAAACAATCGAAAAGAGGAGTACCATGCAATGAATTTAAGTTCTTTATTGTGAAAGACTTAAAAAACTGGATGGGGGTTAAGAATAAAGAAAGGTACTTATACAAACTGTGGGTGGCAAACCAGTAAGTACGATTATAATGTTACCAAAACAGTCACTAAAGAGATACCCATACAAGGATTCTCAAATAAATTTGTAATACATGAGGTTTGGGATACAAATGCAATACAGTTATTATAGTCAGACAATAATATGACCCAAATAAAATGCCTGTGCTTACAAAGAAAAGTACTGAGGTAATGGTACACAGCCTGCTATCTCAAAGTGCTAGTGCATAAATCAAGGTAAACATGAGAAGCCATCAAAGATGTGCAAAAATCTTGTAACAGGCTGGGACCAAATACCTTTTCAAAAGTGCTGCTTGGTTAAGGTGTATCAAGGGGTTAACAGAAGCCCATTAGTAGGATATGGAAAGAAAGCATGGAACAGCCCAAAGCCCATTTCACCTGTAAAATACAGGTTTCTTCAAGGGAATGTAAGGTTGAAGTGTGCTCACTAGCTCCATTATGGCCCTTATAGATCATATGTCTCAAGGAAATGCAGTAATCAATGTATATTGTGGGCACCTGCCAACTCAGCAGCGCACTACCCGGAAGCCACGCCTCCTAATGCCGACATCAGCGTATCGGGGATTACCGCTCATGAAGAAACCTGTATTTTCCAGGTGAAACATGCGTTGGGCTGTTCCGTGCTTTCTTTTCCTATCCTACTAATGGGCTTCTTTTAACCCCTTGATGCACTTTAACCAAGCAGTACTTTTGTAAAGGTATTTGGTCATAGCCTGTGTAGTGAAATATGTATCTCAGGGACAGGACACCAGAACAGTTAAGGGTTAGATTGATTCCAGGTAAGTCCACAAGAGGTTACAACCTGTTTTGTTTTGTTTTTTTAGCACAAAGCTTTTCCTAGTCATAGTGAGGGCAGGTCTCCCCAGGGGGCATTCTGAGAAAAGCACACAGTGACAAACTTCACACCCGTAGCCAGAAAGAGAAGAGGATCAAAGACTCCACCAAATGGAGTACTATAGCCCTTGATATTTACTGTGGAAAAAGAATTGGTTTAGACAAAGGAGCATTTGAAAAATAATGTATGCATGGCTAAATTAGTGAGTGTCCAATCATAGATCCAGAAGTAGAATGTTGAACTGGAAGGCGGTCTAGAATCTGACCCCCCCCAGTCTGTACTCTCTCTTTTCGATTTGTTTATAATGTTTGACGAGTGTGTCTTCCATCTGCACCAACCTTAGGACAATAAGTCTGTGAGGTTGGGTGCATACTTAATATGATTCCAATATGGGTTTTGTTAACCATTTGTACTTTGTCTGTGTTTTGACAGTTTCTTCCCATGGCGAAAATTAACTTCCGTTCACTTGATGACCTTTTCAAAGATGGTGGCACCCGCACAATCAACGCTGGTGCGGATCAACAAGTAGGTGCCTTGACAAATAAGTATAAGGATTTGTTGAGACGACACACCCGCATTTGATGGAATAGGGCCTTCCTCTGCAAGTACATCAAACAGGACCTGATACCTCGTGGACTTCGTGTCCTAGTGTTCCCATCCTATGAAGTTTTAGATGATAGCTTCAAGGGTAACTGGGAGGCCCTGGCTTACACCTGTTCCAAGGGTTTTCTGCAGCTCCTCCGGGACCAGAATAGCGCCTCCCTCGAGAGCATGGAGTCGGAGCTGGAGGAGTTGAAGAAACAGATTGTGACAAAATCTACACCAGCATTTGTGGAGAGATTTAATGAGGAAATGGAGAAGGAAATTTCAAGATGGGAAAAGGAGGTGAGAGACTTAAAAATTAAAAAACTAAAGCGTGATCATCAGGACTCGGTAAATCATAGGGTCTATAAATGGAAAGAGAAGGGGAAAGGTGGAAAAGGGACACATCCACCAAAGCAGCCACCTAAGGATATCCCCAAATCACCACCTCCCTCTAGATCACCATCATTGGTTTCGATTAGTTCTATTGATGAAAGCTCAGCTGGGGGCTCTGAAGGAGCTTTTGAATCAGATGGAGGTCGTGGTGTGATGTTAACTGGAAGTGGGCGTACCCCTGCAGCCACTGGAACCCTGCTCTCCGGTTAATAAGAGGGGTAAAAATTGCAGGTAATCAACCTATCACTCACACCCTATCTGGGACCCAGCTTGAGGTTTTAGCAAAGGGACTCAGTCTCTCACCTTCCAACCATTTTGATTTCTTTCTAGCCATGAAAGACGCATACCTCTTTGCGAGAAAACTCATATTCCGAAGAATCTTCCACAAAAAACCCGGCACTTCCACCCCTGCTCTACCGACACCTGCAGAGAGAGAAGCCCTGTCTGCACTGCATGATCTTTTCCAGGATGAACTTGCTAAACCAACAGGTGAGTTTCCCAAGGAACTTTTACCGAAGTCCACGAAGTTCCCACCCTTGTCAGTGTGCCCGGCTGTTGAATATTTCTGAAACTTATCATTAATGATTTCAAGCAGATATAGCGCACTTGGAAAAATGACAACCTCACCAGGTGACAGAGAACAGCTTTAAAAAAATTGCGTGACCTTGGTGATGTTGTCATAGAATCCGCTGATAAGGGTGGGAACATCGTAATATGGCCTGTGCAAATGTTTGAAAGGGAGGCCCTACGGCAACTAAGGAATAAGGATACCTACTCCAGGTTAACGTATTACCCCCTGTCAGGGCCGGCCTCAGGCTAAATTGCGCCCTGTGCAAAATTCCCCTTTGGTGCCCCCAGACCATGTCACATGAGACATGCAGCCAATCAGTGGCACCTTCACTCTTTCCTCATATAAAACTGACATCCCGAGGAAATCAGGGAACAGCAGCAGCTCTCATTTATTCTGGATCACAGTTTTGAAGGAAGGGATAATGAAACAGCTGCTGATTGGCTGCAGGTCTCATGTGAAATAACGTCATGATATCTCCCCCCCGGCTCCGCAGCTGCCTGCACCCCCCCTCCGCTCTGCAGCTGACCGCACCCCCCTCCCTCGCCACAGCTGCTGCTGATAGCAAACCCCCCCACAGCTGCAGCTGACAGCACCCGACTCCACACCTGTGGCTGGTAGCACCCCCTCCCTTTCCACTGCTGCAGCTGACAGCATCTCCCCACCCCCCTCTACAGCTCCAAGCGGCAGCAGCAAACACCCCCCATACCCTCCCCACAGCTGCAGCTGACAGAACGAACCCCCCCCACAGCTGCAAACTGCAGCTGATCATCTAAGGCTGCAGGGGCGGCGGGCTGAACACTGACAGCCCCCCCCCCCCCTCCCTCCACAGCTGCAAGCTGCAGCTGATCATCTAAGGCTGCAGGGGCGGCGGGGCTGAACACTGACAGCCCCCCCCGCAGCTGACAGCATTTACCCCCCCTCCACAGCTGCAGCTGATCATCTAGGGCTGCAGGGGTGGCGGGGCTGAATGCTGACAGCCCCCCCCCCCGCAGCTGGCAGCATTACCCCCCCCCTCCCTCCACAGCTGCAGCTGATCATCTAGGGCTGCAGGGCGCGCGGGCTGAACGCTGACAGCCCCCCCCCCCCGCAGCTGACAGCATTTACCCCCCCCTCCCTCCACAGCTGCAAGCTGCAGCTGATCATCTAAGGCTGCAGGGGCGGCGGGGCTGAACACTGACAGCCCCCCCCCGCAGCTGACAGCATTTACCCCCCCCTCCACAGCTGCAGCTGATCATCTAGGGCTGCAGGGGTGGCGGGGCTGAACGCTGACAGCCCCCCCCCCGCAGCTGGCAGCATTTACCCCCCCTCCTCCACAGCTGCAGCTGATCATCTAGGGCTGCAGGGGCGGCGGGGCTGAACCTGACAGCCCCCCCCCCCCCGCAGCTGACAGCATTTACCCCCCCCCCTCCACAGCTGCAAGCTGCAGCTGATCATCTAAGGCTGCAGGGGCAGCGGGGCTGAACACTGACAGCCCCCTCCCCTCCTCCCTCCACAGCTGCAAGCTGCAGCTGATCATCTAGGGCTGCAGGGGCGGCGGGGCTGAACGCTGACAGCCCCCCCCCGCAGCTGACAGCATTTACCCCCCCCCCTCCCTCCACAGCTGCAAGCTGCAGCTGATCATCTAGGGCTGCAGGGGCGGCGGGCTGAACGCTGACAGCCCCCCCCCCCCCCGCAGCTGACAGCATTTACCCCCCCCTTTCCCTCCACAGCTGCAAGCTGCAGCTGATCATCTAGGGCTGCAGGGGCGGCGGGGCTGAACGCTGACAGCCCCCACCTGGTGCTCATGTAAGGCTGGGTTTCGTTGTGCGGTACCTGTCCCAGCTGTCAGTAGTGACTCCCGCGGTCTGCGCAGATGAGAGTAGGGGCGGGCACAGCTGCAGGAAGTGAGGCTTCCTCACTTCCTGCCCCGTCCTCCCTCCACTGCTCGTCCTCGGGTTCCTGCCCCGTCCTCCCTCCACTGCTCGTCCTCGGGTGCACGGGGCGGCAGGGCTGAAAGATCATAGCACCGCCACCCACTACCCCCGATGCTCATCTGAAGCTGCAGGGGCGGCGGGGCAGAATGGCACCTACGGTATCACCGCCATTCCCCAGCTCCTCATGCAGGATCTGCAAACGTCCTGCGGGTAAACCCGAGTGTGACTCAGGGTTACCGCTTCTGTCAGCTAAAGTTAACCCCGAGTCACACTCGGGAATACCGGTAGGGAGGTTAATCGGCGGAGCCGCAGAGAGACCATAAATATCTGTCTCTCTGGAGCCCCCTTTGAAGCATGGCAGGCGGCGCCCTGTGCGACAGACAACTTGCACAGCGGTAGGGCCGGCCCTGCCCCCTGTCTTACATCACCACTGTACTCAGATTTATTCTGGGTAAAGCGGTGGAACAGGGTATTCTCAATAAAAAGGAATGTGATGGCCTCCTGGTTAAATTCCCCCAGATACCCACCTTTTATTTGCTCCCCAAGGTCCATACAGATGCCCTCAATCCACCGGGGCATGCAATCGTGTCTGGTATTGATGGCTTGTGTGATCCTATTTGCAGATTTATTGACCACTATTTAAAATCCCTTGTGGAAACACTGCCATCGTACCTGAAGTACACAATGGACACCCTTAATAGGATTGGGGGCATCTTTCTGGACCATGATATGCTGATTGCCACAATTGCTGTGGAATCACTATACATGTGCATAGGTCACGAAGTTGGCCTTCGCGCTGTTCGTTTCTATTTGGAGGCTGGAGGACGGGGTGGAGCGATGGGTGATCTCATTCTTGACTTGGTCCACTATGCTTGACACACAATTTTTTGTATTTCGGGACGTCTACTATCTTCAGAGGCGGGGAACTGCGATGGGCGCGACCTGTGCACCTTCATATGCCAACCTGTTCCTAGGGTATTGGGAGTGGGACATTTTTGGCGATGGGGATGTACGTGGCTGCGCCCCGGCGCAGTGCTGGCTTAGATATATGATGACGTCCTGATTGTGTGGCAGGGCTCTGCGGAGCACTTCGAGACATTTATGGAGCAGCTCAACCACAATCCCTACAACATCAAATTAACCCACAAAATTGGTGGAGATAAAATCAACTTTTTGGATGAGGAGATTGTGGTTGATGAGCATCGGGTGGTGCAGACCAACATATTTAGAAAACCCACGTTGGTTAATGCGCTCCTAGATGCGAGTTCTGCTCATCACCCATCCACCGTTCACGCCATCCCGACTGGCTAGTTCCTCAGAATGAAACGTATGGGTTCTACAGATGATAGATTTGAGCAGCAGGCGAATGACCTTAAACAGCGGTTTAGAGATCGGGGATATAGCGGTAGATCAATAAGAGGTGGGTATCAGAGGGCCAGGAATACACCAAGAGACAAATTGCTGAGATATATTCCAAAAACAAAAGAGGGATGTCAGGAGGTGCGTTTTATCAGCACTTATAACCGTGAATGGGGAACTATGCGGAATATTTTAGAGAGACATTGGTCTATTCTTAGGACCGACTCGACTCTTGGGGACATCCTTCCTGACAACCCTCTAATGACAGCAAGGTGGGTACGTAACCTGAAGGACCTCTTAGTCAGAAGCCACTATGTGGCACGCATCCCTTTTGGATCAAGGGGTCCCTGGTTGTTATTCATGTGGCCACTGCATTGCGTGCGTATATGTCTCAAGGTGCAATACCTTCTCCTCATCTGATAACTCACAGACCTACGACATACGTCACAGGCTCACATATGGATCCACACATGTCGTTTATTACGCGGTTTGGGATTGCCCACTGATCTATGTGGGACTGTCATCTAGAGAGTTTCGGGTGAGGATTAGGAAGAACGTGCTTGACATCGAAGCCGCAAGGGCAGTGACCAATAACACTTTGTTAAAGACGATTCCGTGTCACTTTAAAGAGAAACATGCTTGTGACTCTAGAGGCATAAAGTGGAATTGACATGATGAGGGGCAGGAATAGAGGGGGTAATCTAAACAGGCTTTTGCACAATGCGAGGCTCGGTGGATTGCCACTCTCAATACCGTGGTCCCATATGGACTCAACAAATCCTTATCCTTTGCACCTTTTTTTGTAATTTGATTTGATACTAGCGTTGATTTGTGCTTTCTCCCTTTCTTAGGTTTCGTTTTTTAATGTATTTCCCTTCTATTACACTTTTCTAGGGACTTTGTTATATATTATGGACGCCTATAACTGGACTCAAGGATGGCCATATTGGGACTTCTCCTGTTGGCACCATATAAAGTGATTTAAGGGACTATCCTGTGACACGTGGAAAAGAATTGATCTTATATATATGAATGTATTGTTGTGTATATTTATGTTTTTTTCTACCTGTCATTTCTGGATATATGGTCCCATTTTTGGTGCTCTTTTTGAGTTATAGGAGGCCCCTATAGGGCCCTGCGACTGTGCGCGCATTGCCGGAGGGCCGGACGTCTCCATGCCAACCGTCAGCATCACAGAGGGGATCTGCACATGCGCGGGAGCCATGGAGACGAGTCCCCGCTCCCGCACAGTAATCCCCGGTATGCGGACGTCAGCATTAGGAGGCGCGGCTTCTGGGTATGTGCGCCGCCGAGTCGGCAGGTGCCCGCAATATACATTGATTACTGCATTTCCTTGAGACATACGATATTATAAGGGCCATAATGGAGCTAGTGAGCACACTTCAACCTTACATTCCCCTGAGGAAACCTGTATTTTACAGGTGAAATGGGCTTTGGGCTGTTCCATGCTTTCTTTCCATATCCTACTAATGGGCTTCTGTTAACCCCTTGATACACCTTAACCAAGCAGCACTTTTGAAAAGGTATTTGGTCCCAGCCTGTTACAAGATTTTTGCACATCTTTGATGGCTTCTCATGTTTACCTTGATTTATGCATTAGCACTTTGAGATAGCAGGCTGTGTACCATTACCTCAGTACTTTTCTTTGTAAGCACAGGCATTTTATTTGGGTCATATTATTGTCTGACTATAATAACTGTATTGCATTTGTATCCCAAACCTCATGTATTACAAATTTATTTGAGAATCCTTGTATGGGTATCTCTTTAGTGACTGTTTTGGTAACATTATAATTGTACTTACTGGGTTGCAACCCACAGTAAGTACCTTTCTTTATTCTTAACCCCCATCCAGTTTTTAAGTCTTTCACAATAAACAGCTTAAATTCAGTGCATGGTACTCCTCTTTTCGGTTTATAATTTAAAAACAAAAAAGGTAAATAAAAATTGTATTAATATTAAAAGAATATTTCAGTGTGCAAAGGACCCGACATGATAACCTAAAGGGCACAAATCTACATAGGTTGCCTTTTTTTTTCTCCTATCTAGGCAGCTGTTCACATCTTGGCGGTGGAGACATGTCAATGTAAGTCTATAGAGCTGTGGAAAAAAAAATTACACAGCACTCGGATACCATCATGGAATGCTTGATAGAAGACTGAGAAAAATAGTTTTTCTTTTCAGACAAAAACTGATGATATTTGGAGGTAACTCTGATGAAGCAGAACAAAACAATCGATGAAACCAGGACCATTTTTCTCATATCTGAAAAACGGTGTCGTCTAATGCTGTATCTTTCCACTGCCGATTCCCAAATGTTGGAACCACTAGTAGCCATTCTAGTTTGAGGTTTTCTGAATGGTTATAAAAAATAAAAAAAATAAAAACTCATAAGCCACAGAATTTAGTTTTTCTTATTTATTAACGTCCATGTTTGTCATTACGACTTACATTATATTTGGGTTCACAAAACCAAACCCAAAGAGGTTTTAAAAAAATTGAACTTACAATTACGCTGTAACATTTCATCCTAAGGAAAACAAATAGGAGTTATGACCATAGTACAGAAACGTCATAACTGTGCAGATCAGCACATCAATGACATGGAATATATAAAAGCAGCATGATATACAGTATGTGAGGAAAACCACTCTGGTGATATATCATCTGGAACAATGCACTTGTCTCTTGTGGAGTCTAAGTCTCCTCATACTGGCATGCCAAACCCGGCACGTTACTCTCTACAAGGAGAAACCTTACCCCCCTTAGATCATGGACAATGACACCTTGCAATCTAGTTGAGGAATGGTGAACACACAACACTTGTCCTCAGGTTAGGAACCATCATCCACATTTACCTTCTATACAAAATCGCAGCTGTATGGAGTGGAAGGTGTACATTAAAAATATTTGTAGCATACTGAAACATCATATAAATGCCAAATATTCTTTTATTGTAAGGACACGTCTAGTCTACCAATATCAGTCACCACTGTATGACATAATATGGGGACATACTGAAGGTTATTGTAGACGTGGCAAGTTTGTTGTTCTGCTTGCAAATTAGCTACTCTCCAATGGTAATGACAGCCACTGACTAATGGAAATCTTTGATCTTTTGACTAACAATCAAATACAATTTTCAAACCTGTTCATCTGAATTACTTCAGTCCTTTATTACCATCAGTAATCGGCAATCCATGATGTAAGACTAGTGGCAGATGTACATATACTGAAGGCAATGTAACATGAAGAACGTCAGTATCTTCTACATCCTGGGCTATGAATGAAATTATTCTACCTGTCACATTCATTTCAATAAAGGCATAGTGTTCATATTCAGAAGTTTTTTGGTTTTAACCGCTGTGTTGCACTGCACTATAGAAGTTCTATACTGCCTGCTTCATGTAGCGCCATCTGAAGGGATTGTGTTGCATTTCGTTTTTATTTTGTAGGCATCTCTCCTTTTTCTCGACTGACAGTATTTTATTCATCAAATTTTTATTTGCTATTAAAATAAATAAGACACTATTTTCCTGAGAAGATGACTTTCAGGCTTCAAGTTTACAAGTCATTGAATCAGACCTGGCACCAACTGCTAGCTTCTGGAGCGCACAGTTCGCAATCAAAAGCATGTTCCCTTCTAGAGTATTGAGAATTCCAAAATACAGGCTACATCTTTTTCCTCTGCTGTAGGCTGCAATCATACATCCGTTAGGGTGTTATCATCTGAGAGAAACAAACAATATATTTGTCTCAGGTGTCATTCTACTTGCTTCTGTTATTTTTTAATTGACTAGGTGGGTTTGCTTCTAAGCCAATAAGATCCCTGGAAGGTCATATTTTCTACTATATCATTAAGGCTGCTTTCACATCAGCGATTTTAGCCATTCGCGGAAGATCAGCAGTTTTGCTGCATCTGCCACGTAACAGCTCACTTGCAGCAAGCCCAATTTATTCCCTATGGGACTTATCATATGCAGCACTTACCGCAAGTGCCAGATTCGGCAAAACCGCAAGTAAAACAAATGCTGCTAGCAGCGTTTTTTTTTCACTGCAATAAATGCTGGATTTGCTGGATCTGGCAAAACTGCAAGTGCCGCACATGACCATAAGTCCCATAGGGAATGAATTGGGCTTGCTGTAAGTGAGCCGTTACGTGGCAAATGCGGCAAAACTGCTGGATCTGCCGCGATTGATAAAAGTTGCTTATGTGAAAGCAGCCTTAGCAACATATTTCTAAGACATGGAAGCTTTGCATCAGTATTTCTTGGATCACCAACCTCTTATGACAGGGTCTGAGCAGTAAAACACAGATCAGCACAGGACCTGCTTAGAATTTCTCAGTTCCCACACTTGGATCTGTGATTTTCATGGATATGGAAAGAGATCCATTCAACTCTTTGGGTCATTGCGCTGTTCGATAAAAATTTCGGACAGCACATGGTCATTTCATACTGATGGGTGAGTGCAGCCTATTTGTGAGACACCGCTCTATGAGACCACTCTACCCCCAGAAATCCCAACCTTTCTGACCTTGAAAGCCACATCCAGCTCCCACCCTCTCACAGTAGTGACACCCAGAGCCCCCATTACCGGTATATAACAACCAACTCTTTTCCACAAAAATCACACAGACAGTATACCAAGGACAAGGGGTTCCCACAATACACCCATTCAGAGCTACTCTTCTGTGCCGGCCTACTCACAAATGTCACCATATGTAGATCTTCATAGCTGTTTGCTAGACCTAGTGGTTATGCACCAAGCTGGAAGACAGCCACGAGCTACACATCACAGGCCCACAAGCCACATATGGCTTCTGAGTTACAGGTTGGGAATCCCTGCCTTAATGTGCCAGACCACTCCAACTCTGCAATATATCATACTCTCACCCCCCTCACTGCTTCTCCCACCCCCTCACTGCTTCTTCGGCTAGGAGATCTACAAATACATGATTAGCTTCCCAGCTCTGATACATAAAGCAAGTATCGCTGATCAAAACCAGGAAGATACAAATACACACATTTATTAAAACTGGCTTATTACAGGCTAGTCTAAAAAGAAAAAAGGGTAGATCAAGTGGTCTGAGCTTTACGATAGAAGCAGACAGTCACACGTAAAGGGGTCTAGAATATTATATAGAAAAGGCAGAAAAACTAAGAAGCCAAGAATATACTGTAGTTATATAGAAATTAATATCTATAAAACATAACTACTATTCACCAGGCAAACCCTCCTGCTACATTGGTCTCACTGGGCTGGACAACTTGTCCTCTAACAATGACGTGGAATCCATTCTTTGACCGTAGTGTTAACGTGCCGTAGTGCAGGTTTGACGCTGTGGTTCACTGTAGCAGTGACGTCATAGCACGATTACTGAAAGACAAGACGAGACCCACTGTATCACCAGAGTGGAGGGGGATTATTCCAAGTGAGTATAAGTTTATCAATTTTACCAAACCCCATCTAGCAATTTGGTTTTAAAAAGAAAACATACCTGCTCGGTTTTACTAAATATTTATATATTAGAGATGGCCGGATCAATTCTGTCTGTTTCATTGAGTAGTTTTTGGCTTACGAATTTTACCTATCTCACTTTGCCTGGCATGACAGCATACTTGTGATGTGACACACGCGTTGTGCCAAGGATTCTGAAGGTAAGATTTGTGACTCTCCTGTTCAGGGGCCAGAGACTACTAACTTTGCCTAAGGATCAGTTTTTTGCTAATCTATCTGCCCATCTCTACATATACAGTGGTGTGAAAAAGTGTTTGTCCCCTTTCTGAATTCTTATTCTTTTGCATGTTTGTGAAGCTTAAAATGTTTCAGATCACCAAAAAATGTAAATATTAGACAAAGATAACACAAGTAAACACAAAATGCAGTTTATAAATCAAGGTCTATATTCTTAAAGTGTAAATGTAATTTCATTAAAACAAAAAGGAAAAAAAAACCTAATACTGTACTGGTTGTTGAGAATGGGTCACATAGCAGCAAAAATAATGCATTTTTTGTGCCATATGACTTATTTTCTCACATTTGTCTGCTCTTTCAAAAACTGCATTTTGTGGCTCTGGGGCATGGCCAGCAGCTGACAGTGAGCAGTGTGATGTGCCAGCAGTAAAGAGCAAGAGAGATCCTGACCTGTGTGGGAAGCCAGCAGAGAAGGTGTTAACCGATTGTGACTGAGCTGTGTGGAGGCAAAAGATATTTCTTTGACACAAACATCTGAAGAGTTTGCCCTGATCCTGACCTTCTCATGTTGCTTAGCAACTGTGCTATACCCTGGGTAATCTCATACATTGTTTCCTCATGAGCTGCAGTCAGCAGTGTAGGCCACGCTCCTTTTTTTTACCATGTATGGTTACATGCCCCGTATTCACTGATGACTAATCTGACTGATAATAAACATATGTCTGCTTCACTCACAGTGTAGTGGGGACACTTTGTGGAAGGTTAGTGAATGGTAACTAACCAGAATTTTCTAATGCAGTATATTAGAAAATTTATTAAAATCACTTGCTCTACATTATTATTAAATAGACATTTAAACGCCAGTTTCGCTTTAAGTGAAAAAGAAATCCAAAGCTTCAGGGCCCTGTGTGAAAAAGTGATTGCACCCTAAACCTAATAACTGGTTGGGTCACCTTTAGCAGCAACAACTGCAATCAAGTGTTTGTGATAACTGACAGAGTCTTTTACAATGCACTGTAGGAATTTTGGCAACTCATCTTTGCAGAATTGTTGTAATTCAGCCACATTGGAGGGTTTCCGAGCATGAACCACCTTTTTAAGGTCATGCTGCAGCATCTTGATTGGATTAACAATAGGACTTTGACTAGGTCACTGCACAGTCTTAATTTTGCTTTTCTTAAGCCATTCAGAGGTGGACTTGCTGGTGTTTTATATCATTGTCCTGCTGCATAATCCAAGAGTGCTTCAGTGTGAGGTCACAAACAGATGGCCGGACATTCTCCTCCAAGATTTTTTGGTAGACAGCTGAATACATTGGTTCTATTTACCACAGCAAGTCTTCCAGGCCCTGAAGCAGTAAACAGCCACAGATCTTAGATGAGCCCCTTTGTTCTTTTTGCTTAGCAGTGGTTTTCGTCTAGGAACGTTGCCATGCAGCCATTTTTACCCAGTCTCTTTATTATGGTGAAGTCATGAATACTGATCTTAACTAAGGCAAGTGAGGCATGTATATCTTTGGATGTTTATTGGGGTCTTTTGTGACCTCTTAGATGAGTCATTGCTGCACTCTTGGGGTATATTTGGTTGGCCTGCCACTCCTGGGAAGGCTCACCACTGTTCCATGTATTCACCATTTGTGGATAATGGTTCACTTTGGTTTGATGGAGACCCAAGGCTTTAGAAATGGCTTTATAAAGTTTTCCAGACTAATATATCTCAATCACTTTGTTTCTCATTTGCTCCTGAATTTCTCTGCATCGTGGCATGATGTCTAGCTTTTGAGGATCTTTTGGTCTACTTCACTTTGTCAGGTAGGTCCTAAAAAGGGGAACTCTGGGGAGAGAAACATTTTACTACATCTCTGCCCTCCTACATGATGAAGCAGTGCTGTACACTGCAGTTCTAGGATCTATAGATTGCTTATAAATCAATAAAATCATAATTGCTCTTTTGCTCTCACCTCCCTCAGGGGTCCGAGAATTTCAGCTTCATGCTGCTGGTGAGATGAAGAGGTGTGTCAGGGGTGTAGATACTGGGATCTGCAGGATCATCCTACAGTACAGCCCACTCACACTTCTGTATGGTAGCACTGTAGAAAAGAAAAAAAACACACCTGCACCCAAGAACTCTGCAAATAAATGCTGAGAAGAATGCAAAAATAAAAATGCAAGAGTTGATATACCGCAGATGTGAAAAAATGTTTTATAGGTTCATATTGGCAAGGAAAAAAATCCATATCCATAGTGCTACAATTTCAGGGGACAGGAATCTACCAACGTTTATGGGGGGAGGCATGCCAGTGCTGAATTGATCAGTTCTGCCTCTGCTCCTAGCCTCATACATGACAGCACACATTATGTATTTCTGTCTGCTTGGTGACATGATTAATATTTGAAGCCAGAACAGGCCTGCTACATTACATAGGATGGTATATCAGGGGCAAGTATGTATTGTGACCAAGGGGCTGGCAGCCACACCCCCTCCTCATACAGTAGTGTGAGGCGGCTGTAATGTAAGATGATCCTGCAGCTCCCAGCATCCACGCCCCCGACACACCTCCTCTTCTCACCAGCAGCATGAAGCTGACATTCTCAGGCGGATGGAGTGAATCAAAAGAGCAGGTATGATTTTTTTTATTTTTATTGATTTATGAGCAATCTATAGATCCTAGAACTGCAGCATACAGCTCTGCTTCATCATGTAGGAGGGCAGAGACAGTACTAAAAGGTTCTCTCCCTGGAGTTCCCCTGTAAGTGATTTCTTGATTGAAAACAGGTGTTGCAGTAATCAGGCTTGTGTGTGGCTAGGGATATTGAACTCCGCTTCTCAAACATGTGATAAACCACAGTTAATTTATGTTTGAGGGGGCAATCACTTTTTCACACAGGGCCCTGTAGGTTTCTTTTTCCCTTAGTAATAAGACCTTCATTAATAAACTGCATGTAGTATTTACTTGTGTTATCTTTGTCTAATATTTTAATTTGTTTGGTGATCTGAAACATTTAAGTGTGACAAACATACAAAAGAATAAGAATTCAGGAAGGAGGCAAACACTTTCACCCCACGGTACCATTTTTTCATAACACTGCATTGTGCTGTTCAAGATATTATTTCTAGACATTTATGTATAAATTGACAACTGGGTTCCATCATCCCTCTTAAGGGACCAGTCAAAAGATTGTGTCCCTACACAGTCAAAACAAACAACCCTGATAATGTGTGATAAAGCTCTACCCTGAAGAATTATCATCCCCCAAGGGCATTTACACCAGTATACCCATGCAACGTGTGGGTAAGGTTGCTTTCACATCATGTTTTTTTTCCTATCCGTGGGATCCAACTATTGGTAGGTGACCTCCAGATGCTATTTCTGCGTCCGGGTCCACGATTGTCATGGACCCCGACAGAGAAAGCCCGAGCCTGCAAAGTGCAGGCAAGCTGGGCACTTTCACTCCCGCAATGTATATGTATGTACATTAAGGGAGTGAACAGAGGGTTAAAAATAAAAAAAAACCATGCTCACCTCTCCGACGGTATCCCACGCTGTCTCGCTCCTGGGACTGAAGGACCTGTGGTTGCCTGGCAACCCGATCAGCTGAGCGGTCATGTGACTGATCAGCTTATCGGATTGTCACATGACCGCGCGGTTTAAATCTTCTGCCCGCCAGTCAACTTTGGCGGGCGGGAGATATAAACCGCGCAGTCATGTGACCGATCAGCTCATTGGTCACATGACCGCTCAGCTGATAGGGTTGCGAGGCAACCACAGGTCCTTCAGTACCAGGAGCGAGCGAGACAGCGCGGGATACCATAGGAAAGGGGAGCATGTTTTTTTTATTTTTAACCCTTTAAATAAATTTCACTTCCGCAACGTATGTATATACATTGCGGAAGTGAAATTTGATGGTAAGGAGCAATTTTAGTGTACTGAGTATGCTCACTACACTAAAATCGGGTCCAAGGAACGATCCTGTGTTTCCACGGACCCGTGGTCCATAGGTCCCATGTTAAAGGCCCAGGATCGGATCGGATTTGGTCTAATTGCCATCCGATTTTGTGGGATCCGTTTGTGTCCAATTTTTTGGCTGTGCCCAAAATCGAAGCAGTCTCCGATTTTGGGTACTGCAAAAAATCGGACACAAATCTGATCCAACAAAATCGGATGGCAATTACCGTATATACTCGCGTATAAGCCGAGTTTTTCAGCCCAAAAATTGGGCTGAAAAGTACCCCCCTCGGCTTATACGCGAGTCAGTGCGGGGGCTGCTGTATACAGCGGTATACAGCAGCCAACGCATCCCCAGTAATGCAGGGCCCCCCCCCTCACGCTCCGGTCACCTGTAAAGCAAGTTATACTTATCAGTGCCCGCTGCCGTCCGCGCCCGCCGCTGCCGACATGCGATCCTCCATCTTCATTCATCTTCTTCCTGCTTCTGTGCGCGTCGCAGGCAATGACGTCATTACCGGCGACGCGCACAGGAAACAGGAAGAAGATGCATGAAGACGGAGGATCGGGATGTCGGCAGCGGCGGGCGCGGACGGCAGCGAGCACTGATAAGTATAATTTGCTTTACAGGTGACTGGAGCGTGAGGGGGGGGCCCTGCATTACTGGGGCTGCCTGTATACTACCACTGGGGCTGCTGTATATAGGGGCCCTGCATTACTGGGGCTGCAATACCACTGGGGCTGCTGTATATAGGGGCCCTGCACCACTGGGGCTGCTGTATACACCACTGGGGCTGCTGTATATAGGGGCTGCTGTATACACCACTGGGGCTGCAATACCACTGGGGCTGCTGTATATAGGGGCTGCAATACCACTGGGGCTGCTGTATATAGGGGCTGCTGTATACACCACTGGGGCTGCAATACCACTGGGGCTGCTGTATATAGGGGCTGCTGTATACACCACTGGGGCTGCAATACCACTGGGGCTGCTGTATACACCACTGGGGCTGCTGTATATAGGGGCTGCAATACCACTGGGGCTGCTGTATATTGGGGCTGCTGTATACACCTCTGGGGCTGCATATACCTCTGGGGCTGCTGTATACTACCACTGGGGCTGCTGCTGTATACTACCACTGGGGAGGCTGCTGTATACTACCACTGGGGAGGCTGCTGTATACCTCACTGCTGGGGTTGTATACCTGTGCTGGAGTCCACCCTCGGCTTATACGCGAGTCAATAGATTTTCCCAGGTTTTGGGGGCAAAAGTAGGGGGGTCGGCTTATACACGGGTCGGCTTATACACGAGTATATACGGTAGGCCAAATCTGATCTGATCCGATCCAATTAGGATAACATAAGGGCCAAATCGGATCCGTGCTGTCCGTTTTACAATGGCCAGCCACAGATCCTCACAAAACGTAATGTGAAAGCACCCTAACTAGTCAAGATAAGGAGATGTGATTAGACAGTCCATGCTGTTTACTCAGTATGAACAGAGCAGCTATTGACTTTGCCTAATTAAAATTACCGCCACATCTTTGAAAGATTTCCAGCGCCTTTAAAAGGGAATGTGCAATCACAAAATTACCTATTATTTACATACACTTTTTGTGATAAATGTGTATTTCCTAAATTGCAGTTTCTCTCTGTAGGTGATAATTTTATTAAAAATACAAAATTAAAAATCTTGCAATTTTATTGTTGGCCACTGGGGCACCTTACCTCCTAATATAAGGCACCCCCCGATTATAAAGCGTACCTGCGGTGGCCCCCTGGTCTCCTGATTCCCGCTGTAGCTGCTGATCTCTGCCAAGGTCGGTCGCAGACACCGGACAGCGGGGAGACACTGGTAAAAATCGGTTTGTGTGTGGGCATGTGTGTGTGTGTGTGTATGGGCATGTGTGTGTGTGTGTATGGGTATGTGTGTGTGTGTGTGTGTGTATGGGTGTGTGGTGTGTATGGGAGGCTGCAGTGGGGTGTACCGTATATAAGACAAACCCCCGAAAATAAGACATGGTCCATCTTTGGGGCCAAAAAAAAATATAAGACTGTCTTATTTTCAGGGAAACACGGTAGTAACTATGGGCAGATCTTTACCCCATCGTTTGTACTGAAGTACCTGAAGAGCCTGTACAAAGTTCTTTGTAATGGATTATGTTGGCCTTTTTGGGGGCATAGAATCATAGAATGGTAGAGTTTGAAGGGACCTCCTGGGTCATCTGGTCCAACCTACTGCTCAAAGCAGGATTCACTAAATTATCCCAGACAGAGGTCTGTCCAGCCTCTAGGACAAGACTTCTATTGAAGGGGAACTCGCCACCTTGCTTGGCCACCAGTTCGAGGGTCAGATGAGCCTACCGTGAGTTGATGTATTATCTGTCATTGTAATCCCGCCTGTGATAAAAAGGAATCTGCTCAAAACTCCAATGGCCAGTGTTAAGAAGACTGCAAGATTATTAATATCTAGTTTTTGTAAATAATGTTATTTAAGAAGCAAAAACTCATTAACTAATTTTTTTTAAACATCTGATTTAAAAAGTAGGTAATTTTCTGCACACACATTACATTTCCTTAAAGGCCACGTCACCCATGGCGACATTGCCGCCGATTACATAGGCGACGTAGGGGCGTGGCCTATTGGCAGCCAAATCGCCCCTGCGTCGCCTAATGTAAAGGGGCAATGGCGACGCCTTTTACTGGTCGCATGGTTTCACAGCAGTGCTCTGAAACCAGGCGGCCGATCTGGGGCGATGTGTCCACATCGCCCCAATGTAAACGGCCCCCGGCGAGCTGACAGGCGATGGCTCCCATTGTACTACATCGCCGCTGGGGCTTTGAGACACCCCGGCGGCGATGCCGCCTCTCAGCTCGCCGGCCCATCGCGGGAGATGTTTTCCTGTGTAAACGGGGGCGGCGACTCTGGCGGGGTGCCAAAAACGTGCACGCTCCCGCCCGCCACCATCTCCGGGGCCGTCGCCAGGCGTACCCTTAGGGGTTGATTGAGGGGATAAATATGACATTGACACCCAGTTGTTAGATGTATCCCTAAAATTTGAATGGATCACTCCAGAATAGTTTTTTTGAGCGGGTATGCAATCATTTTCTGATACAAACATTTATCCTCACACCTATATAAGTTATTTTGTGCTTCTTACATTTTGCAAAGAACAGGTTATGCGATTTGACAAAATTGTCCAATTCTCAAAGAACGTCTATAGAAAACATAGGGGATGACTATTTTGATCACTAAAAATCTATCATTAATGAAACATTGTGACATGGATATAACTGCACACATTAGAGCAAGAATATCTAAATGAATGTATATATCTATAATAATGCACAATGTGCTGCGCCATCACATAGAAGAAGGGACAATTAATTAAAAATAAGGACTGCCCATGTGGATAGATTAGTGTTGACCTGGATGAGTACCACAATTGCTTGCAAGCCTGTTTACAGGGGCCAATAACTGGGAACAAGGGTGCCCAAAACATTTGATACACATTTATTGGCTTGTGTAAATGGACCATTAGGCTCTATTGGTCAAACAGAACAATATATTTTATGATGGGCTAAAAGAGTGACAGACCTGTCACCAAACTATGTGGTCACCAACAGGGAGGCAAAATATAATGAAGTCCCTAGTAGAGAGGCAGAGAAGGATAGTAGATCCAAGGCTTTTTAAGGGGACGCAAAACCATTTAGATTTTTACAATCACATAATTTTCATATGTAACATGACCCAAGTAAATTTGTAATACAAAAAAATTCTTTACTAAAAATGCAGGTACATCAAACAAGCCTGAACTTGGAAGGAAACATTGGGCTACACTCATATCATGGCTACAAAACAGGGTTGTGGCAAAGGCCAACGCTTCAGAGCAGCAGTGTACAGGCTTAGTGTAGACGTCATATAATTGTACACACAGGTAAACATGTGTCAACACACCCGTATCATCAAGCACGTCAACACAGAAAACCGTGCTCAAAAATGGTCAAAAGCAAAGAACATACAGAATTAAATAAAGCAATAAGCCATTTACAAAACATAAGAACAATACACATTACAAAATATCTTACACTGGAGATTTACTGATCGGTGGACATGCTCTAAAAACAACATACTTGTTAAATTAAAAGCATAGTAAATACATATGTTCATATCTCATGGGAAGAAAGGGACAGATAAAAACCAGATATAAATCACACTTTTCCATAGGAACAAATATTTGGCTGCACTAAAAGCCCTGGCAATAGTTTACTTCCAGGACTGGTATAGAAACTTACAGCACATGGGCTTCTCCACATATCCAGACTATGAAGCCTGCAACCACTCATCCCGCCCCATGAAGGATAAGGCAGCAGATTACACTTCACCCCAAGAATAGTAAAGGTTTCTTCTTTATTTAGTGTATTAAAAAACGTAAAGTATTCTGCAAAAAACTGATAAGAAGTTAAATATTCAGCATTGTGGTGGGCAATGCCCATCTCTTCACCACTATTCTACTATTTCAGAATGTGTAAAATAACTGCAGCCATCATTAACACTCACCCCATATACAGTATGTATTAAAGGTAAGCCAGATCTTGCAAGGACAACCATACAATAATGCTAAACACTGCCATAAAGTAAACCTGTCTCCAACTATAAAGTAATAAACACGCCGTTCCGTCTAATAAATAAAGTGGTTATACAAAGCTCATTATTAGACTTATTTTCAAGCCAAAAGGCAATTCCCTAACTCATCATCATTACATTCACCTCGTGGCTGGCGACTTCACCCAAAAATCAAGTCTCAATTCAGCAGCATATTTTGTGGCTTCCTAAAATTGCACTTTTATTAGTTAGGATGTGTACTTCCAGGTATTGTGCACCCGCCTCCCCAATTACAGTTTGATGGAGTTATGTGGTTTGGAGATGTTCAGATTTGCGACAAGAGTCTCCACTGCAAATTCCATCATATTTGAGGAGAAGCTCAGCCATGCAGGTAGCACTCCTCTACCTGGTGTCACCACAATGGAGCATCAATGAACACATCAGAGAGAATGGGGTCTGCTGAGCACCAGTGGTCCCCATCATACAACCAATGTGACACTATTGTTATAAAAGGAATCATAGCACACATGTGAACCATTTTGTGAGAATCCCAACCAGCCTAAATCAATTGCTACCAACCCTTTTAAATAGGATAATTTGAGAGCCATATTTAATCTGGTTATTGGCTCCACTCAGACGTATCCCAAATGCAGTCTTCAAGGAACCCCTATATGATGGACCATCTACAGCTCTTACTATTAAGAGGGGTTGTCTTGAATAAGAAAAACTGTACCTTTTTCCCCTTAAAAATTGAGTCACATCCTTATGTTGTGCGGTGGTTATTAAGAGCTCATCCTAATCAGGAGAACTGGGGTTAACTACAATATCAGAGACATACTACCGACACATATGGCACCATTTTTTAAGAGAAAAAAAAAGTATATTAATTTTCCTAATTTAGGACACCCCTTCTTTAAAGCAGCTGTGCTTCGCCTGTGTTGGGATTCCCAATCGACTGGGGTCGTTAGCACTTCTGGCCTGATAAACATGTAGGGATAGTCCCCTTGTGAAATTCATGGCTGCTCCAGTAGAGGCTTGAGGATCAGTCTGACAACCAGCGAGGGAATTCATGAATATATTGGTTTGATTCTTCACATAGCTCATTCAATCCTTATCTCCTTTAGTAATGTTCCCAACTAAGAAAATGACAAGAAATAGTGCGACATGTAAAACTACTAAACCCACCCATTCACGACAGGGAGGTTCCTGCCCAGTGCGGCCGAACAGAATGCCAGTAACTTACTGTACTTAACAAAAAATTATTCATCTCATGCAACAAACATGAAAAATAGAAAATGACAAGCGCTGTACGTTTCACAATACAAACACTAGCAAATACTGCCACAGAAGCATTGTAGAGGGACTTCATAATGCTTTTCTTTGCAGTGCACGTTATACAAAATACTACAAAACACCAAGTGCCCATACTAAGATTCCTACTTAGGAACATAAAATCAATTTAAAGTGTAGCTGTCGTCTACGCACAGTGGAGACCGCCATGAAAACGCAGCAATACTGGAACGAATAAGCTGCGTCAACAAGGACACGGACTCAGACACTGCGTGCAGGCGAGCAGGACACTTTATGAATAAGACAAGTTATGTAATGTCTGCGCAGGGTACCTGCACATCATCTGTACACAAATACTTATAATAAAGTGAATTTGAAAAGGTCTTGTTTCTTTATAAACTACATTGCCCAGTGATAGAGGAGGATTTCACCTCCTCACTGCTGCCCAGTCCTGTAACTCCTTGTACTTCACATAAAGGGCTGCAGGCACGATGGCAGTGAAGTGGCTTCCACACCATGGACTACAACAAAGTGACACATAGTGTCACAGACATAGCAGTGAAAATGCATTGCGGTAACTATTCTACACTTCTGTCGGTATATAAGGTTTTTTTTTTCTTTTTCTTAGAAGGTCATATATGTACATTATATATTTACACACACATTTTCCTCATTTTTTTTTAATACAATCAAGAAAAAAAGATACAATTTGTATCAACAAACAAAAGGTCAATTCTGGTTTAGTGAGGCGGGTATTTCGGCTGCCCGTGATCCAATCTAGTGTCAGACTGGTCAATGGTTTGGGATTTGTAAAGAATAAGCTCAATATGGGGAATGTGGGTGTGCAGGCGCGACCCACTATATATACAGGCTATTTATTATTCCATTGTATTAATGGTCAGGGACTCAGCAACAATGGTGTAGTACAATGGAGTCAGAAGTACCTAAAAAGGTATAGAGTAAAACTCCCTCGCATTAGACTTCAGATGATGAGAATGGCTGATATCAACCATCGGGTAAACCTTAAGAATAAATAAAGCTCTGAAATGCTTTTGTTATTGTCCTAATAATTACAAACAGATGAGTGATGATCTGGATCCTTAGATATTAAGTGATTGCTGCACCCTCTGTACAGCACAGTCAGAAGACAGGAGCACATGGCGCCCCTGCCCCAGCATGCACTGCAAGAATAGGCTTCATCTACTACACTACTCCGGACAGTGTGCGCACTCCGGTAGGAGCTGGGTAGGGGCACAAAGACTAGAGTGATATGTGGGGATATTGGGACCTGGATCATCAACTATCTGCATATAACTGTAAGGTCAATGAAATGTGAAAATATATTTTTTCAAAGCATTAGTTACTCTTTGGGAACAAAATCATTTTAGCGTCAAAAATGAAATCAGTGGATTGAGTTATTTTTTTGACAGATGGACAAAAAGGCCTTTTGTCAAAGATCGATCTTTGTTTCAAAGATAGTAATCTTTTAAAAGGAAGATGGTTTATTTGCCCGCCAGAATAAACGACTGATGGCTCATATTGACTATGATAGGTATGGTGGCATTAGCATAACAATGCTTCACCAGATGATCTATGTGCATGCCGCCCACTTTTACACTGCTGCTCCTTATCCACTCTGGATGTCTAGTAGTTCATTTCAAAGCTGAAATGCTTGGGATTCAACAATCCGCAACAGCTGCAGACCCTCAAAATATCCTAAAAGTGTCAACCATAATTAACATGGCTGGGACTTGTTCACTTGGATTATAGACAGAGACAGCTACATTATACAGTGGATTCGGCAATGTACAATTTATGTAAGTGGGGTGATGTGACTAGAGACTTTGCTGCAGATTTCAACCACCGTAAGGCTGCTTTCACATTACCGTTTTGTGCCGTTCGCGGCAGATCCGACAGTTTTGCCACATCTGCCGTGTAACAGCTCACTTGTGCCAAGCCCCATTCATTCCCTATGGGACTTGCGGTTATGTGTGGCAGCTAGCAGCGATATTTTTCACTTGCCAAAAGTGCCAGATTTCACGAATCCAGCAAAGCAGCACATGACCATAAGTCCCATAAAGAATGAATGGGGCTTGGCACAAGTGAGCCATTACATGGCAGATGTGGCAAAACTGCCGGATCTGCCGCGAACATCACAAAACATTAGTGTGAAAGCAGCCCAACATGGAGTTTACAATGGATTTCAGGTTGTCTTTACAATAAGACATTATTCACCGTGTCTTGGACATGGCCAACAAGTATGTAATACATTATATAGTAGGATTACATTCAGATTGGGATCATTTATACAAAAGCCTGGGATGCAATTTCTGCACTGGAGGAAATACAAGCCTGCACTGTCCTGCCGTCACCTGACTTTGGCAATATGTTATAAAATATAACTACTTTGCAACATTCTTCAATGGTGCCATGCAAAGTGGGCATTAAAGTACCTGGGACTCCTTAACAGTGGAATTGGGAAATTAGAGCAGCCGAAGACCCACTCCTCAGAAAGCCAGAGAAAACCCTGACGGCAGCCTGACGTTCCGTTTGTTTCACAGTAAGAAACATGTAGGCAGTTATCACCTTCTCATGAAGAAACAAAAGGGCTCGAAGCTTGGCCCTTCTACACTTTCATGAAAAAAACTGAAGCCGACTAAAGTCCAGAGCACAAGACACTGGCTGTGAGCGGCCTCAACATCTCTAAAATATTATACAATGGGTTCCTTAAAAAAATTAAATAAGATAGTGCTAAAGGTCAGCAACCTGAGTGCAGCAAAAGACAACCGAGAAAACGTCTGGCCAGGTAACGCTATCTGCAGCATTTTTTCTACAACTACATAATAAACAAAACAAAAAACTTCATTATCGAGAGAGCATAAAGCTGATTTCTCCAAAGTGATCCAGTACCTGCTGGAAAGAAGTGGGAAGGAGAGCTGCTACTGGTGGGCGCTCTCTGGAGACTCCCCCTAAACATCACAGACATGTACAATTCTCAGAAACATGCACATAACAGATCCTCACCCTTAAGACATGTCCTTCTAGGAGACAATCCCACATGGGTGTTTCTGCCATTGCTCTTCTTAATATTTTTGGAAACCTCCAGACAGGTGACTACGTCATGATCTACAATCAGACTTCTGCTGCATTTATTAAATATTCAACCAAAGTCTACTATAATTCTCCACAGTGGTGGATACTGTCATGACGTAGAGCAGGATCTTTATGTGTTCTGGCATGTAGGGAGTTTACATTTTAAGACTAAGTTTACAATTTGATCTTTTTTTTTTTTACAAAATAAATAGCATTTGGCCCTTTAAATACATAGGCAGTAGTTGTTACTGGCACAACTACAACTCATTTAGTGATTGCATTTAGAGGCATATGGCTATTACTGAGGTATGACAGACTATTAATTGTCACGGCATAAACCTATAAGAAACGAAAAGAAAAAAAAATAACAGTAAAACATATGTCATATGTAGTCTCTGAAAGATACAAACAGATCTGAGCGGCCAGGAATACAGTGTCTTTGTGCAGTCAAGCAAAGACGTCCCATTTTTTTTTTCTGTAAATCACTAGATAAAACTATACACAGATAGATGGAGGCATCTATCTACACATTTATATTGAATTCAACTGCAAGTACACAATTAGGCATGCAATATAATTGCTAACAATGTGAATAGGTGCTTCTATGAACAGCTGAAGAGACAACATAATGCAAGCAACTCATGTGCTTTGATGATCTGCTGGGAACTCCAGCATCAGAGAGTGTAACCGACCCTTCCATCCTCCTTATTAAGAATAGGAACGAGTGACCTTACCCCCAAAGGAACTGAGGTTTAACCTGTCATGCAGGTTTAGCAGGGATAAATATACCTATACAATAAAATATGCACTCCTCCGGGAATGCTGTAAAGATCACAAAGTGTAGCTTAAAAAATAATAAATACAGGAAAAAGTTTTTTGTGTCCATACATAGATTACTTGGTGGCAGAAAACTAATAGCTAGGTCATCCAAGTAAATGTGTAGAACACTGCCAGGTTTTATTCAGGCAACTTGATCAATAGATACTATTGTCCAGACAATATAGGTGGGATTAACAGTGGTGATGACCTGATCTCAGCTTGGACACAATGACAGCGGCAAGCTGCTGTGCATCCGTCATATGTGGGTTCTTCTCCATGACTGAGAGCACCACCCCTTGAGGAAAGATGTTACACAAGTTTTTGTATGTTTGATACTGATGCTCAGGAATGATGTGCTGCTCTCTGGGCTCACTGCTCATTATGGGCCAATGTGGCGACCTCCAGAGCTGCTCCATCTTTTCTGGCATACTCCTTACCATCACGGGTTCATAGCAAGGTTGCATCAGACTATTGCTCAGTGGGTAGGAGTGGTAGCTATACGAGTCTGTGGGGCATGGTAAAGGATCCCAACTGGCATGCTGTTCACGGCACAACGGCGGCCTCCTTTGTCGCATAGGGTTACTTTCATATAGGCGAGAATCAGAGATGCTATCCATTCTGGTCATCACTAAAGCTCTGCCAGGTTGAGCATTGGCAGTAGGGTGCATACTCTCCTGCAGTGGGTAATCTCCTGGACAACTGGACCTAGCTCCTACCAAAGGATGTTGTATGTGAAGAGCCAAATGCGACGATGATGGTTTACGAGGCGTTTGCATAGGCTCCTCCTGCCCATAGCTCTGCACTCGAGTTAGTGCTTCATGATAGCCATGTACAAATGGTTGCAGCCTACCATGCGGAGGTCTTTGGGGCTTTACTGTATCCTCATGGCCTTGGTCACTCATGCCCAAATAGAGGTCACTGTAAGATGAGTAAGAATCACTACTAGTGTGGCTCATGCAGCTGTCGGGACATGGACTGGAGTTCCTGGAAAAACCTGCTCGGTCTTGTTCAGAGGTGTAGTAGTCCGAGCTGTGCATACTACTTATACTTAGGTTGGAAAAGTCACTTAGCATTGAGTAATAGCCGTGGTCTCCAAGTGACTCGTATTTTGGATAATCCTCAGTGTAACTCACAGAATTGCCATGGCTGTTGGTCACCAGAATCGGTGGGTAGTGTACACTTGCCATGTGTTCTAGAGAGGACTTCTGGTGAGAAAACTGTGATGACCCTGGTACAGGACTACTTGCAGAGCGAGTGTTCAAAGCACTTACAGCGTGGCTCTTGGGAGGTGGCAGAGTGGGAACGCTCAAAGCTGACACAAGCGATGGAACAGAGTTTGCCTCTGACTTGCGGGCTGCTGAAAGTCTCTGCTCTGGTTCAACCGCTGCAGAACGAATACTCGGATCAGACTGTCTTTTCGGGCTATACGTTTACCATCAATGGACCCATCTGCCTTGATAGATGGGCCAATGCCACATTTCACCAGGGCACCTTCACTCATTGTCTTTACAGCTGACAGCTTAGCACTTATACGTAGTTCGTCCGCCACTGACCTCAGAGGCTGGTTTGCTCGCTCTGGGTGGTAGTACTTGCACTTGTGCCCATAGGTGCATTTTTTTCCTGATGAGAAAAATGAACAGACTGGTAAATATATAAAATACAAATATAAAATAAGTTTTCATGTCCAAAACAACTAAAGGAAAGAATAGATCATCTAGTTAAAACATGGTGTTACAAACCCCAAAGTAATACAAAACTATAAACCTTCCAATTTGACAACACAGAATGGTATTTTTTGGGCCCAAGCTTAACTATGAATGCTACTTTCAGCTGTTCAGTATAAAAGCACATTTTATGCATCGAGTCTCTATTCTCACAAGTTCAAATACATCGCAAAGGATAAGAAAAAAAAAACAAAATACTCCAACTTCCATAACATCTACCTACCATACGGGCAAGGTTGCTTCTTATGCTCCGGTACAACAGGCTTTTTACGCAGGAAATTCTCCAAGCTGGGGCCATGCCTTCCCAGAGGATCGTCAGGAGGCATAAACCTGGAAAGAAATGACATTTAGTCACCACATATATAACCATGTTCACATGTAGCGTACACACTGCGTCTATTTGTGCAGAAAACTGACTGTGTAACAGCAAAGTAGATGTGATTTTGAGTGAACTCAGTCCCACAGTACATTCAATGCATAACTCTAGTGTTGTGTGTTTTTCAGCACTGGAGAGGTGCTTTTAATCTAAGACTCTTGCACCTATCTCATACATACCACCCAACGTCTTTACCTTTTAACGACGACGCTCCGGTTCTGTGGTGTCATCTTGTGCCCATAATTTCTAACTGATGGAAGTCAGAAGTTCCATCAAAAGGTCTCAATACAAGTCTATGAGGCCAGAACAAGGCTCCTATAGACTTGTACTGAGTTGTGACTTTGGGTGCACTCATTGAAACACTGGAGCTGCCGGCAGGTCACAAGCTGGAGATTAACAGGAGCCACGTGAATAACAAATGAGGGTGAATAGAAGACTGGGGAGGGGGCTTAGAATTAAACCACCACTCAGCAATGACAAAACAAAAATCCTGCTGAAATTGTGCTTTAAAGACTAATGTTGAACTATTTTCTGGTGCCCTTTTTACTCTTATCGAGAGTCTGTAAAAACACAACTGCGCTTTAACAGCAAAATCTCAGCAATTCTGAATTTATAAAATGCTTTAATAAAAAAAAAAAAAAAAAAAAAAATGCTGCTTCAAATCTGCCTTAAAATAGTTAAGCCGGTGATTTGACACCCAAGCCAGATACTAAAGACAACTGATGACAAGTGACTGTCCAGAGTCCACAGCTGGATGATGAAGAAACAGTGGGTGTAACCTTTTCATTTTGACTTTAAAGGGAACCTGTCACCTGGATCTAAGCCCCTACACTATCACTACCTGTCCCTGCACCTTCCTAGCTGCTCCCTATCTATCCCTCTCTGAGCTAAATCCGCCCTATAAAACAACAGAAAAATAATTTATAACTTACAGAAGTCCCTGAGGCTGGGGACTGAAAAGGCGGCCCAGGCTCCATTCTGCCCCTACTCGATGCAGCAGCACACGCCCCGCTGGGCGGCGTTATTCTTTCTTTATCGCCAGCCTCCTCTATTTGGAATCTCCTGCCTGCTTTACACCTATCATGTTGTGGTGATGCGACCTCGATGTGTCCCCTGACGGGACACAGCATATGGGAGATTGTATCTTCTGCTCGGTAGCAGCACACACATGGTTAGCTGCTGCTGGAGCTGAGTGCTGAGTGAAAGCACTGACACCCAGGTGTGCGGGTGAATAGGAGATGATATGAGCTGCCCTGGGCTGTGGGGAGGGGGTGGAATGTGACAGAGAGCTGTGTGAAGATTTAACACAGCCTGTGAGCTCTCTCAGAGTGGATGTTCAGGAGGCTAATGAGCGGACGGTGAGGAGAGAAAGGTTGTGTGCTGACCTAACACAGCCTACCCCGGGGAAGGTACAGAGCTTCTATATCAGCTGTTGGGATTGTATGAGGTTGTACTCGACTGCGCTCTGGAACCTGGAGGTCTGTGAAAACCTGAACTGTGCAATTATACTGTGTACTGTGTGAGTAAATACCTGAGTCACTGCCTTCTGTCGTGCCGATCCTAACCGCTAACTTACAGTGTAAAGCGGGTGGGAGATTCCAAATAGAGGAGGTGGCGATGAAGAAAGAATAACACCGCCCAGCGGGGCGTGTGCTGCTGCATCGAGTAGGGGCAGAATGGAGCCTGGGCCGCCTTTTCAGTCCCCAGCCTCAGGGACTTCTGTAAGTTATAAGTTATTTTTCTGCTGTTTTATAGGGCGGATTTAGCTCAGAGAGGCATAGATAGGGAGCAGCTAGGAAGGTGCAGGGACAGGTAGTGATAGTGTAGGGGCTTAGATTCAGGTGACAGGTTCCCTTTAAGTCCAATGCAATCAATGCACCAGATGATTGGGAGCAATCCTACAGAAATCTATTCAAATTAATGCTGGTCAGAAAATCAAAGCCTGGCCGATATATCAGGTCATACTGACATCAGTTGCTTCAACAGTTTTAACCCCTTCATCCCGGCCATTTTCCGTTTTCCATTTTCATTTTTCCCTCCCCTGCTTCCAAGAGCCATAACTTTTTTTTATGTTTCCATCACACAGACATATGACGGCTTGTTTTTTGCAGGACGAGTTGTACTTTCAGATGAAATAATTTATTTTAACATATAGGGTACAGGAAAAATTGGAATAAAAATTTAAAGTGAGGTGAATTACAAAAAAAAAGTGCAATTACTTATTTGTTTTTTATTCCCCATTTTCACTATTGGTAAAACAGATGTGTCAGCATGATGCCTCGGGACAGTGAGAGTTCATAGACCATGTATACTTTTACTGTTATCTAAGTGGTGAAAAAAAATTCAGACATTTCTAAAGAAAAAGAATAGCACTTTTGCGCCATGTTCTGCGCCCGTAGCGTCCTCATTTTTGAGGATCGGGGCTGTGTGATGGTTAATTTTTTGTGTCTTGAGCTGACGTTTCTAATGATACTATTTTTGGGTAGATGCACTCTTTTGATCGCTCATTATTGCATTTTATTGCAATGTTGCGGCAACAAAAAAAAACAATTTTGGCATGTGGACTTTTTTCCATGACTCAGTTTACAGATCTGATTAATTGATGTTTTATTGTGATAGTTCGGGCATTTCTGAACATGGCGATACCAAATAGGTATATTTTTGTTATTTTAATAGTTTTATTTTCAATGGCGCAAAAGAGGGGTGATTTGAAATGTAATGTTTTTTTTTTTTTAATATTTTACATAGACCACTAGAGGGCCTCAGTGCTGCATACACCACTCGCTTCTCGTGTCACGCTTAGGCCTGTTTCACACATCCGTGCCGACACATGCCGGAGGCAAGGACATATGGGGACACATGATCCTCTATGGCCCCCTTCAAATGTCCGTTATTCAGCATGGACTGTGTCGCCGTGTGAAGCAGATGCATGTCCGTGTGCTCCACACAGCGACATGTCTGTTTTTCTGCATAAGTACAGACCCATTTAGGTCAATGTGTCCGTGCAAAAACGTGCCGCACACAGATGTCAACCATATGACATCCATGTGCACGGACTAGAACCAAGATTTGCAAGTAAAAAAACAAAGAATTTCATACTCACCTCTAGCGCAGTCTGCTCCTCTCACTTCTGGGGCCGCTGATTACTCTCATCTAATATTCACTTCACTGAGAGCTGCAGCCCCGGAAGACAGAGGAACAGTCAGCACTGGAGGGAGGTGAATACGAAATGACAGGCTGTCTGTGTGCTATCCACGGATGGCACAAGTATGTCACACGATGCATGACACCACAGAAAGACAGCCTGTCTCACAAGTCCATGTTTTGCATGGATGTGTGAAACAGGCCTTAGAGGGAACCAGGAAACCAGGTGATGAGGTGGGAAAAGGGATTCAGGGGATCTAATCTGACCCTTATACTGGGGGTCCCTAGCTCGCATTGCTTTCAGAGGTACCTCTGATGGTGAGGAGGTCCGAGTCACCATCCTTTTTCATACGTCCTGCAAAGCACTAGGCTGAGAGCCCCTACCTCCACCCACGGATCAGGAATCCCCGCTACTCCCAAGGAAAGGATACTACAGGAAAGACGTCAGCATGACAGCACATGCGTCTTCACAGCTCAGTGACCAGGAAGAGTCTAACTCTATCAATGGCATCTGACAGAGGAAAGGGAAGGCTATTTAAAGGCCAGGGGAAGGAGATTCCCGGTGGGTCACATCTAAGCTTCACATCATGCAGCAGCTGAGCTCAACTCACAGCAAAACTGACATCAACTCATGCAGATCCTGAAGTAAAGCACACACATTCAATTACAGCAGTGTCCAACATAGACTACACAGAATCAGCGCAAATCAGCGTATGACATCTGGTCTTCGGATGGGCTGCTGCTCATCGAAAGACAGGGGGAAGTGATCACTCCCTGCTGGTGATTTCACTGGTACATCACAGGCCAGAAGTGAATTGGGACAGCTTCCAGAGTCATCAGAAGACTTTGAGCTGTCCAAGTATCAGAATGCAGGTCCCGCAATCGCTTCCTGGGACCTCTGATCCCCGTTGGGTGCTTTGAATAGTGCTGTCAATGAATGACAGTGCGATCCAAAGGATTAACAGCGCCGATCAGATTGCTGATCTGATTGGCGCCGATACACATCTCAAACTGATGATATCAGCTGAGATGTGCAGGGGAGGACGTGGGCTCACAGTGTGAGCTCGCATACAATTTGAGGTGACCTAGGACGCGCTTGTGCGTCATAGGTTGTGAAGGGGTTAATGTGTCGGCCATGTTGAGCAAAACAAAATAAAGCAAAAATTACAAAGTGATCATTCAATTATGTTTTTCTTCAAACAAAGTAAGCAACAAAACACAAGGAGCCACACACTTCTCTCTGTAGTAAAGCCAACAATTATTAGTAAGGATGTAATTGCTAATAATTGTATTTTCTTATTTATACCACACTTACTTGTCGTTGACAAACGAATACATAAGAAGCCTTTCTTCAATAAACTTCTTCCATTCAGGTTTCTCATTCTGGAGGTCTCTGTAGTTGTCGTTGGATACAATGATGCCATCAGAATCAAAAGACAGCTTAACTATAAAGCGATCATCATAGCAAACCACCCTGCGGCCCTGCACCCGGCGTGATGGAGTAAACACCAAGATCTTCTCCTTTTCTAGTTTGCGAAGAATCTCTTGATCTAAGGAGACAAAATGAAATGTTAACAATCTGATAAAATGTAACCACTGCACAATGTTAGGACATGATCTGCATCTTGCTACGTAGTGCGTAAGAATATGCACTAACTTTGCTTCTAAAGTCGGCGTCACACGCAGCAACCAAAGCTGCGATGTCGGAAGCGATGTGCGGGTGCGTGCTCGCTTCCGACATCGCAGCCTTGGTGTCACACAGCAGGATGTGCCGTGACGCTGCAGTGATGCGGCGGAACCATCGGTTGCTGGGCTGGGATCAGCCCAGGGAGCGATCCACAGCAATACTGCGGTATAGGCTGGATCGCCGCCAACATCGCTATTGCGGTGTCAGATGGTGCGATCCAGCCTAATCGCTGGTTGCAGATTGACAGGTTTACGAGCATAAACGATAGATCGCAGTTGCGCTGCGCTGTTACACAGCACGACCACTTGCGATATCGCGAGCGACATCGCTGGTGTGTCACTTTTTGGCGATGTCGCTAGCGATATTGAAGCGTGTGACGCCGCCTTAAGGCCCCTTCCACATCAGCGATAAGCGCTGATAGCGGCAGTTGCGGTGAAAAAAACCTCAACTGCCGCGGTTACCACATAACAGCCGCACTTGCGGTTCACCTACGGCAAGCCCCATGCAATGTCTATAGGGCTTGCAGCAGGTGCGGCAAGTGCGGTATAGTTGCGGTTTCGGCACTTGGGGCAGATGCGTCCGCGAAAAAAACGCACTTGCCACACACTTACTGCAAGCCCAACAGACACTGCATGGGGCTTGCCGCAAGTGAAACGCAAGTGCGACCGTTATGCGGTAACCGCGGCAGTTGCGTTTTTTTCACCACAACTGCCGCTGATGTGAAAAGGCCCTAACATACATATCAGCCTCTTCCCATCAAGGGTTCCTAAACCGTAAAAGGACATTAACCTCTGCAGCATCTGTGGTACACTACCCTACATCTGCTGCCATGATAAGTCACATTTCATGGTGTGGGGACACAAAAAATGAATTATCCTACAAATAGTGTTTATGTGGAATAGTGTGTTAGTCTGATGTTCCTGGTTTAACAGTAAAAATACATATATGACAAATGGGTAAGTGATATACACAGCTCTAATAACACTAGATGTGGGCCCGATGCTATTGCATAGGGAGGGTGATGACATAACAACGGGGACAGGCTCTGTGGTGCCAGGGGTGGCGGCTGTCTCTCCCCACTGTCCGCTCTCTCTCACCCTTTGTGCGCTCTCCCCACTCTGTACTGCCTCTGTTCCCCCGGGGTGTATAAAGATGGTGGCAGCGTGAGTAAGTGCGTATGTGCATGCCAGGTCACATCACCACCACCTTTGCATACCCACGTGTCCAAAGAGGATGGCAGCGTAAGTGCGCATGTGTATTTATGTGGCCGCCATCTTTGGACACTTGGGTATACACAGATAGCGGCCACCCAAGTAAGTGTGCATACGCAGTTACTCAGGCGACAAGGTGCAGTAGGGGCGGCCGGGACGTGTGAGCAGCAAACATATGCGACGATGTGTTTCGTCGGTTTCGGGTGGCAGCGGGTGTGGCACCACTATCAGTACTGTGCAATGGGCCAGTACCACCATATTCGCACACCCATCACTTGGGTGTGCATATATGCCTGCCACACACGATAGTAGGGCATCCTGACAGCAGTACTGGAAGATAGATGCCGTAAAACAATTTATTAGATTAAGCACCAGTGATTGGGGCATCCGGTCGGGACTGCTCTTTTCTCCATGCGGGCACAAACACTGTAATATCCTTATGTCCTTTCTCCAGAAACCATTCCACCGCCAGCTGTATTCCTCGACAAGAGAAGACTTCTTTATTGCCATGGCTGAAAAAAAGAGAAAAGAGATAAATGTACAGACCATCACACTTTATCACAGTTTTATACCTTCCGCAAAAAAAATGATCAGTAAAGTCATTACTTGCTGAATGAATACATTGATGTGGAAGTGAGGACGAGATGGATAGTGGCGAGTACAGAGAAGGCCAGGAGGTGAACGGTGACTAGGAGGATTGTTTTTAATTCTATTACATACGGTATTAATGTTGATCATGTTCTCTGGTCTTGATAATTAAGAACTTTACATTTGCAGAGAATCACTTTTCTGAAAAACAAACTTCCTCATCTCTGCTTGCAATTTACTGCTCTTTTTTATTCTGAATTGGCACTTTCACTTTAAAGGAAGGATAAAGGGACAATTTGGCCATTGTTTGTATCTGAACTAACGTCAGATGCCTGAGCCACTAGCAGCAGGGTGGGATTATAATATATGTGCGGGGGGGGGGGTCTCCCGACTGACCACAGTCCGAGGTTATTGGGGGGGAAGATTAAGGACCAGGAGGTTTGTACTCTCCCCATTGAAAACTTACACGTCGGCTCAACTGAGCGGAACGTTAATGTGAATGCTAGAGCCGAAACTTTGCATGTTTATGACCAGCACTAGACTGACTGCATGTCTACGTCTTGCACTTCATACTCCACTTAATAATTAAAAAAAAAAAATCAAAATAAATTATAGATTGTTATATATGATTATCTCTTATGTAGGTTAACCTGACAACATGTGGGGAGAGGAGGCAACTATACGATGTCCAGTAAGAATCATGCCCTGGCTCTATCCTGATCAATACTACCATTGTACAGGAGCGGCTGGGCGTCATACAGTTGCCATGGTGACCTCACCAGGCAGCGTGTTGCTGTACCTATCCACACTCAGTGATAGACCGGGTAGGAGAGGACGCCGGGAAGGGGGTGGGGGGTGGATAGAACACGACTTTACTGATAGTGATGAATTTGTCATAAGACAAAGAAGGGTGAAAGTCAGATGGCGGGAATTGGCATACACAACAATCATTCACATTACACACAAAGATACATATACACACACACACATATACATATTATATATATTATATACTAGTGCATCTCAATTAATTAGAATATCATCATGAAGTTAATTTATTTTAGTAATTCAATACAAAAAGTAAAACATTATATAGAGTCATTAAACACAGTTATCTATTTCAAGTATTTATTTCTGTTAATGATGATGATTATGGCTTACATGCAATGAAAACCCAAAGGTCATTATGTCAGAAAATTAAAGTAGGGAGGATGAAGGGTTAAAAACTGCGCTGCTGTATTCCACGAGACATCAAAGGGTGAATATAACATTGATTTATTAGTCATCGTGTTTCAGGTCTCCCAGAAACGCCCTGATACATAGCAATATTACATTGATTTTTGATGATATTCTAATTAATTTAGATGCACTAGTATATACACACACACACACACACACACACTTTAGTTGCGACAATCACAAGGTCACTGATTCCGTAATACTAAATATATTCTAATACTATCCTGTGTATTTTATTCTATTGTCAGCTCTGATGAGTACCTGGGCTTTGGTAATGAATGCTCGTATATAAAATAAACTTGCCTCTGCTGCGAAGTTATTTTTTGATGCAAGGCTAGTAGGAGTGAATGCCTCAATAACTGGACTCAGATGGATAATTATTTACAGAGAAGGAAATAATTATTTGATCCCTTGCTGATTTGTAAGGTTGCCCACTGACAAAGACATGAACAGTCTATAATTTTAGCAGTGAGAGATACAATATCAAAAATAAAATCCAGAAATCCACATTGTCTAAATTTTATAAATGTATCTGGCATTTTGCAGAGAGAAATAAGTATTTGATCTCATTGGCAAACAAGACTTAATACTTGGTGGCAAAACTCTTTTTGGAAAGCACAGCAGTCAAAACATTTCTTGTAGTTGATGAGGTTTGGGCACATAACAGGAGAAATTTTGGTCCACTCCTCTTTGCAGATCATCTCTAAGTCATTACAATTTTGAGGCTGTTGCTTGGCGACTCAAAGCTTCAGCTTTTTCCATAAATTTTCTATGGAGTTAAGGTCTGGAGACTGGCTAGGCCACTCCATGACCTTAATGTGCTTCTTTTTGCCCCACTCCTTTGTTACCTTGGCTGTATGTTTTGCGTCATGTCGCACTGGAAGACCCAGCCACGACCCATTTTTAATGTCCTGGCGGAGGGAAGGAGGTTGTCACTTAGGATTTTACTGTATACTGCTTCATCCATTGTCCTATTGATGTGGGGAAGTAGTCATGTGTCCTTAGCAGTGATAAACACCCAAAACTTAATGTTTCCACTGCCATGCTTGACTGTGGGGGTCGGTGTTCTTTGGGTCAGAGCATTTCTCTTCCTCTAAACACAGTGAGTTAAGTTAATGCCAAAGAGCTCAATTTGTGTCTCATCTGACCACAGCACCTTCTCCCAATCACTCTCAGAATCACCAAAGTGTTCATTGGCAAATTTCAGATGGACCTGCTTCAGCAGTGGGACTTTCTGACACTGCAGGATTTTAATCCATTACGGCATAATGTGTTGCCAATGGTTTTCTTGGTGACAGTGGTCCCAGCTGCCTTGAGATCATTAATAAGTTCCCCCTGTAGTTTTAGGCTGATCTCCCACCTTCCTCATGATCCTGGATACCCCATGAGGTGACATTTTGCATGGAGCCCCAGATCGATGTTGACTGACACTCATTTTCTATTTCTTCCATTTTCTTACTATTGCACCAACAGTTGCCTCCTTCTCACCCAGCATCTTATGGTCTTGTAGCCCATTCCACCCTTGTGCAGGTCTAGGATCGTTTCCCTGACATCCTTAGAAAGCTCTTTGGTTTTGCCCATGTTGTAAAGGTTAGAGTCTGACTGACTGAGTGTGTGGACAGGAGTCTTTTATACAGGAGACAATTGAAAACATCTGTCTGTAATGCAGGTATCGAGTTTATTAGAAATGTTGAACTGGTCTGTAGAGCCAGAACTCCTAATGGTTGGTAAAAAAATCGAATACATTGATATAATTTAGACAATGTGATTTTTCAGATTATATTTTTTATATTCTGTTTCTCACTGTTAAAATAACCTACCCTTAAAATTATTGACTGTTCATGTCTTTGTCAGTGGGCAAACTTACAAAATCAGCATGGAATCAAATAATTATTTTCTTCACTGTAGATGCGAATAAAATGTGGAATGGAGTCCGTGTCATACAAATGGGCGTCTTCTTTATTTCATGTAAAGGTAATGTGCATTACAGAAGTCCAAAGAATCACATGATTACTGAAAACAATGAATTGAGTAACAGCATTCTTAATCATGAAGAGTTCTGCGTCACTCGAAATGCATTGTTTTCGCTAATCAATTTCATTCCTTGGACTTCTGTAATGCACATCATCTATACATGAAATAAAGAAGAAATCCACTTGTATGAGCCATTCCACATTTTAATAATCTTTCTTGGTGTAGAAGAGGCTGTGGTCTGACCGCCATTTGGAAGGAGAAGCGGAGAGCTAGTTTTCTGTATACACATTGTTTAGATGCATTTGCATGCAATGCTCAGTTTGTCAAAATACAAATGTGTGCATGACAATTTAGAGGGAATCTGTCACCAGGTATTTGCCCCCTAGTCTGAGTGCAGCATAATGTAGAGAAAAAGACCCTGATATCAGTGATGTGCACTTAGTGTAGTCTTGATAAAACCGTTGTTTTATCAGCTGGATATTATCACTAGAGGACTAGGTAGTCATCCATATTCATGAGCTTTGTATAACCTGCCCCGACCACTGATTGGCAGCTTTCTGCCTATGCAAAGTCTCCACATAAAGCTGCCAATCAGTGTTGTGGGTGAGGTTATACAGAGCCCAGCATTCATAGAACTGGTAGTTCTGCAGCAGATAAAACCTTGAATTTAGCAAAACTACAGCAAGCAGCCCAGTAAGTGATAGGTCACTGGAAACAGGGTTTCTGCCTCTGCATCATACTACCCTCAGATGGGGTAACAGATTCCCTTTCAGGTACCCATGCACCTCTTAGGCTACTTTCACAGTTTTGCCGCATCCGCTGCATAAAGGATCACTTGCGGCAAGACTGCGTTCGGGACTTGTGCATATGTGCGGAGCGTGCGGTTTTGCTGCGATTCGTCACTTGTGGCAACAGATAAAAATCGCTGCTAGCAGAGCAAAACCACAAATGCCGCACATGTCCGCAAGTCCCATAGGGAATGAATTAGGCCGAATGCAGTCTTGCCGCAAGTGATCCATTACATGGCAGATCTGGCAAAACTGCCGCGAATGGCGAAAAACGCTGTTGTGAAAGCAGCGATGGTTGGTTGAATGCTCGTGCAGGTGACATCTATGGCTCCAAATTCCCCTCACAAAGGCTCCACAGAGTCTAGGGTGTTTCTTTGTGGACAACGAGATAAGCTGCTGCTAGACTCCTCTCTCAGCAGAATATCTCCAGAAAAAAAAATAATCGGGTGTTTAAATTCAGCATGTCTGCTGCAACATGTGTTGGGGAGAGAAGGGAGGCCCCATACACATTATATGGCCTGCAGGTTTCACTGATTAATTGGGATAGGCATGTTTTATTTTTGCCAAGTGACTAACATAGAACTTGCCTTCAGAAATAACAGATCTGTTTACTTAATAAATATATATTTGTATAAACCAACCTCATCGCCACGTTACTTCCATCAATGACAATGGGTCTGAGGTTGTCCGTGTTGTCAACAATTTCATCTTCTAAAGATAGCTCCGGACTTGCAATCTCTTTGGGGCACGGGCCCCTGGGAACTAGGTTGGTCGTGACCATGTCACCGCTGCCCTGGGCTTCTGAGTCGCCCTTATTTCCCAGTCTCACCAGCTCTGCCAGGATATCATTGATAAGGGCATCTGCACCCAGCTTGTTGAGGACTGCTTGGATTTGATCTCCACTGTATCCCAACTTTAGAGCGAAGTCCATCTTAGCTTGATACTCCTTGTCCAGGTGACTCTTGGTATCTACCAGCTTTGTTTGTTGCTCCGGGAGAACTTGAATGCTGCTCTGTGAAAAGCTGGGACGGTCCAAACACGGCGATCTACAAAGCTGTCTGTGAGGTTTGCTTGCGATATCTATCCCCTGAAAAAGTGTATTGACATAACTCCCAATTCCACTGCGTCCTCCCTGCTCTGCTTCACTCTCTGAGCTGGTCCATTCATCAGATTCACTGCAGTCTCCAAGGTCTTGTGAGTAGTCCATCTCATTTGCAGCCGCCCTTTCTTCTTTGGACGGCCTCTTCTTTTCCATTTCCAGTTTTCTGACCATGGACCAGGCCGTCATCACGTTTAGCAGACGACCAGAGATGTTCAAGCTCCCCTCTTTTACTTAATATTTTGCCGATAAGGTGTAATTTATGGCATCTTCCGGGCTGTGCGGCACCACCTCAGCTTAGGGTTGTGATGTCTTGCAAGGTATGTTCTGAGATACAGAGAAATAATGTGTCCCTGCAAAAGAGGAGGCACAAGATTAGCGCAAGAAACAAAAATAATAAGAGCCTTGAATGATAAATATAGTATGCAAATAAACAATAAGGGCAAAGCATAGGCTGCCGCTATTCAAGTAGTAGGAAATAAACAAATGAGGTTCTTCTCTCACGCAGAAAAAGTGAAACTTTCTATTGACTAAATATCAAAAATCAGTTCCTCTATTTCACTTAAGCTTTTTTACATGCCCAGTCCATAGGAGGATAGAAAAGTAGAAATAAAATGCAAAAAATGTCCTCCGTTTGCCCTCGTTCCATCTGATAAATGTTTTTTGCTTGGAACAAAAAAAATTTGTAAGCACAATTTTTTTTCAGGTCTAAAGGATAGCAGATAGACTGGGAGGTGGGAGATTATTAACATTAAAATGTATTGGAAATGGATCACAACAGATGGTTATCTCATGTCATCCATCAACGATCTGTTTATAGCACTGCACATGCACAAAGTGATAGAGCTACTCACAGGCAAGTGGAAGAAAAATGGATATGTTAATAAAGAATAAAAATAATGCAGAATGAAAACCAAAGTTATTTACAGTGCTGTGCAAATTAATTGGGACAAAGCATTTTTTAAGTAAAATCGTAAGTTGGGGTTATCAGTCAGTGATTCAAACCAGTTTTAACTGCTTCGATCAGGTGTGAGTGTACAACCTTGAGTAACAAAATGTGGTTTGACTGGTTTTAGTCAGAAAATAACAGCTAGCTGCCCCCTCAGCTTCAGTTGAGAGCTTGTTTCTGTGAGGAGTGGTTTAGTGTACTTTTTCTCTCAGTGTGATTCGTGCCTGTAAAAATGGATGTTACTCCACGGAAGAGGTCTAGAATTATTACTCTTAATGAACATACAAGTCTGACTATAAGAGAAATCGCCATACAAGTGTGGTTCCATGATGAAGAATTTATGCAAAAACGTGGTAGAATCAATGCCAAAACGCATTGGAAATCTCATATCTGCTAAAGGAGGACATATTTCTTACTAAAATTAGTATGTAACAGTGCATTTTAACATTTAACGTTAAATATTTAAAAATATGTTTTTTTACTTTGTCCCAATTAATTTGCACAGCACTGTATTTATTGTTAAATACTGAATCCGCTACTGAAATGCCGTCGTGTCCCATCACAAAAATACAGAACTGATCTCTCAAACATAATGTGATCTGCATTAGAAAAAATCCAATCATTTCCCCTCTTCCTTATAGTGGGTACAGAAAGTATTCAGACCCCTTTAAGTTGTTCACTCTTTGTTTCATTGCAGCTATTTGGTAAATTCAAAAGTTCATTGTTTCTCATTAATGTACACTTTGCACCCCATCTTGACTGAAAAAGAACAGAAATGTGGATATTTGTGGAAATTTATTAAAAAAAAAAAACTGAAATATCACATGGTCATAAGTATTCAGACCCTTTGCTCAGTATTGAGTATTTGCACCTTTTGAGCTGGTACAGCCTTGAGTCTTCTTAGGAATGATGCAAGTTTTTCACACCTGGATTTGGGGATCCTCTGCCATTCTTCCTTGCAGATCCTCTCCAGTTCCGTCAGGATGGATGGTGAATGTTTGATGACAGTCAAGTTCAAGTCTCTTGATGGTGGTTTACACACACCAATTTCTGTGTCCAATATCTGAACAGATCTCTGGTTGCAGTGAAATCATGGACACATAGTTCGATTTTGTGGCTGTGTACAACATGGAGCAATGTATCCATGATTTCACTGCAACCAGAGATCTGTTCAGATATTGGACACAGAAATTTGTGTGTGTAAACCCACCATTAGAGATACTCAATTGGATTTAGGTCAGGGCTCTGGCTGGCAGTCAAGAATGGGCACAGAGTTGTTCTGAAGCCACTCTTTTGTATTTTAGCTGTGTGCTTAGGGTCATTGTCTTATTGAAAAGTGAACCTTCGGTCAAGTCTGAGGTCCAGAACACCAATGGAAGAGATTTTTATCCAAGACATCTCTGTACTTGGCAGCATTCATATTTCCTTCAATTGCAACCAGTTGTCCTGTCCCTGCAGCTGAAACCGTCCCCCATAGCAAGATGCTGCCACCACCATGTTTCACTGTTGAGACAGTGCCTGGTTTTCTCCACACATACCGCTTAGAATTATCACCAAAAAGTTCTATCTTTATCTCATCAGACCAGAGAATCTTATCCTCATAGTCTGGGAGTCCTTAATGTGTTTTTTTGGCAAACTCTATGCGAGCTTTCATATGTCTTGCACTGAGGACAGGCTTCCATCAAGCCACTCTGCCATAAAGGCCTGACTGGTGGAGGGCTGCAGTAAAGGTACCTTTACACGCGGCAACTTTTCAAGGAATTTCACTGGCAACTTACTGGTTGCAGTGAAATCATGGACACATTGTTCCATCTTGTTGCTGTGTACAAATGGAACAATGTGTCCATGATTTCACTGCAACCAGTAAGTTGCTAGTGAAATCCCTAGAAAACGTTGCCGCGTGTAAAGGTACCCTAATAGTTGACTTTGTGGAATTTTCTCCCATCTTTCTACTGCATCTCTGGAGCTCAGCCACAGTGATCTCAAGGTTCTTCTTTAGCTCTCTCACCAAGGTGCTTCTCCCACAATTGCTCAGTTTGGCTGGACAGCCAGGTCTAGGAAGACTTCTGATGGCTGCAAAAGTCTGCCATTTAAGGATTATGGAGGCCACTGTTCTCTTAGGAACCTTGAGTACTGCAGACATTCTTTTGTAACCTTGGGCAGATCTGTGCCTTGCCACAATTTTGTCTCTGAGCTTCTTGGGCAGTTCCTTTGATCTCACGATTCTCATTTGGTTTGTCATGCACTGTGGGCTCTTAGATAGACAGGTGTGTGCCTTTCCAAATCAGGTCCTATCAGTTTAATTAAACACAGCTGGACTCCAATGAAGGGGTAGAACCATCTCAAGGAGCATCAGAAGGAAATGGACAGCATGTGACTTAAATATGAGAGTGTCTGATCCAAGTGTCTGAATACTTATGACCATGTGATATTTCGATTTTTCTTTTTTAAAAAAATTTGCACAAATATCTACATTTCTGTTATTTTTCAGTCTAGATGGAGTGTACATTAATGAGAAAAAAAATGAACTTTTTTGAATTTACCAAATAGCTGCAATGAAACAGAGTGAAAAAAGACTTTCCATACCCACTGTATAAATTGTGTACAGTGATATAGCTCTTGCTGTCCATCACAGATCAATATCACGATATATTGGTGCACTTTATGGAGCACAGACATCAAGAAGATTGTTGTCTTTTTCTATCCATTTCCTAAAATGTAAACAGTCAATGAAATCAAGAATACTTTTGGAACATCTTTAATCTCCACAAATCCAATGCCGCCCCAGATCAACACAAATGTTAGCACACACTCATCATCTCCAGCCTCAACCACTACCAAATCTTCCTCTGTGTCTCACATCTAACATGCTCACACCCCTCCAATCTAACCTTAGAGGGGTTTCCCCAAAAGGTTCATTTTAGTTGATAAATCTTGGAATAATAATAATTTCTACAACTGGATGTGCTTTAAAAAAACCATGTTCCTGTGCGGAGATAATCTTATATATGTGTCCCCGCAATGTACTGTGTAATGGATGTGTCTGACCATACAGGAACATGATCTGATCATACCATATCTCCTGTGCTGAGATAATCTTATATACCGTATATACTCGCGTATAAGCTGAGTGTTTCAGCCCAAAAATTGGGCTGAAAAGTCCCCCCTTCGGCTTATACGCGAGTCATATACAGCCCCAGTGGTAGTATACAGCAGCCCGCCCGCCACCCCCATCAGTATACAGGCCCCCCCATCAGTATCCAGGGCCCCCCCCCCCTTGCTCCGCAAAACCTGCAAAGTAAAATCATTATACTTATCACTGTCTTCCGGCTTCATCAGTCTTCTTCCGGCTTCCTGTGGTCGGCGCAGGCAATGACGTCATTGCCTGCGTCGACCACAGGAAGCCGGAAGATGCTGGATGAAGACGGAGGAGCGCGATGGCAGCGGCGGGGATAAGTATAATGATTTTACTTTGCAGGTTTTGCGGAGCAAGGGGGGGGCCCTGGATACTGATACGGGGGCCTGTATACTGATGGGGGTGGCGGGCGGGCTGCTGTATACTACCACTGGGGCTGTATATACCTCTGGGGCTGCTGTATACTACCACTGGGGCTGCTGCTGTATATACCACTGGGGAGGCTGCTGTAACACTGCTGGGGCCTGTATATACCACTGGGGAGACCTGTATACCACACTGCTGGGGGCTGTATACCTGTGCTGGGGTCCACCCTCAGCTTATACACGAGTCAACAGGTTTTTCCAGATTTTGGGGGCAAAAGTAGGGGGGTCGGCTTATACACGGGTCGGCTTATACACGAGTATATACAGTAGGTGTCCCTGCTATGTACTGTGTAGTGGTCGTGTCTGACTGTACACGGACATAGTCTGATAATAACATCTCCTGGGCAGGGGAGGGAGCAAAAGAGAATACAGACATTACAGCAGGGATCATATTCTATTTGAGAGTTAAAACATTTCCCTTTTTCCTTTTAAGAAATGTTTTACCTTAAAGAATTATTTGCAATCGTGTGTTGTAATGTTTGTATACTCTATTTCATCATCCCCTTCCCAGGAGATGTGGTATGATCAGACCATGTCCCTGTATGGTCAGACACGGCCATTACACAGTACATAGCAGGGACACATACCGTATTTTTCGCTTTATAAGATGCACCCCCAAATTTGGTGAAGGAAAAGAGAAAAAAATTTTCAATGTTAGATGGGGTCCGTCTTATAATGCCAGTGTACATCTAACAAATCATATAGGGTATATGTTCCTCATAGCCTCCTCATCCTGGTACATGGTCCTTCATCCTGGGATATAGCCCCCCCATCCTAAAAATAGCCCCCATAATCTGGATATGGCCCCCTTATATAGGATATAGCCCCCTTGTGCTGACACATGTCCACCTGTGCTGGTACACGTCCCCCATTGCTGGCACACATCCGCTACTGATGGCACAGGTCTCCTATTGATGGCACACGTCCCCCTGTCCTGGCTATGGCCCCCATGTTACTGCCTATAGTAAAATAAAAAACACTTTACTTACCTTTGCCAGCGGTGTCCTCTGGGTCTCTCTCTTGGCGCTGCGCTCCTCCACTTCCTGGTAATGCCGGTCATGTGATCGGCACAGCAGAGTGACATTATCTCTGCGTGCCCGATCACAGCGGCAAGCAGGGAGACACCAGGGGAACAACGCTGGAGAAGGCGAGTAAAGTTTGTTTATTTTACTATGGGCAGCAGCATGGGGGCCATAGCCAGGACAGGGGGGGACATGTGCAATCACAGGGGGGAGCAGGCACATATAATATGCGCCGCACCCCCAGTCCATCAATGCGGTGCGGTTTCATAATCGGAGTGATGGACAGTGGCAGTGCATATTATATGAGCGGGGGCACGAGACCTCCCGCTGCCTCCTGAAGCCTGCACCAGCCCGCTCCAGCCCCCCAGCACCGCTCCAGAGCTGCCCCCACCTCCCCTGAGCCCTGCAATATATAATCCACATATTCAGTTTATAAAACGCACCCCTCCCTTTCCCCCAAAATTTGGGAGAACAAAAGTGCGTTTTACAATCCGAAAAATACAGTATATAAGATAATTTTTTTAAACACATCCAAATGTGGAAATGATTATAATTCCAAGATGTATTCATGAAAATGTATTTTTTTTCATGGGATAACCCTTTTAACTCTGCTGCCTTATTAATCAACATCTCCCCTCTGCCAATCCCTTCCCTGACTCCACATTACAGAGAATTAAGTTTATAATATTAGCAATGCTATACAAGCCTATAACCTGTCGCCACAAAACATCTCTGACCTAACCTCCCGATACCTTCCTATAGGTAATCTCCGGTCTTCACAAGATCTCATTGTTTCTTCCATCCCTGTATGTTCTTTATACTCCAAGATTTAAAAGAAGCATCCCCCATCCTCTGGAAATCACTTCGCACATCAGATTGTCTTTCACCATTAAAATTTTTATGTAAAATTGGAAAACTGAACCTTTCAGGAAGCCTACAAGCTGCAATAACCCGCTACCACCAGTACGAGCGGTTCCAACCCACCAACCTCGTGTCACCTTTCCCAGTATCATGTAGATTGTAAGCCCATGAGGGCAGAGTCTTCTAACTCTGTACATATGTTTATTATATTAATATGTTATATATACATGATATGTACAGTGACCTGGACTTGATGTGGGTTTTAAAATTAATATAATCTAAATTACTTACCGGTAATGTGTTTTTCATGAGCCACGACAGCACCACCTGAGAGATAGGACCGCCCATCCAAGACAGGAAACCTCTGAGATAAAAAGGCGGGACCTCTCCTGAACCTCAGTTTCGGTTACAGAGACCAGAGAGGGGAACCCAACAAGCATTAGTACACAACCAAAAGAACTCAACAAATCACACCCCCCCCTCCAAACGGGACCAACACCAACAGGCAATAAGGGAGGGATGCGGTGGTGCTGTCGTGGCTCATGAAAAACACATTACCGGTAAGTAATTTAGATTTTTCCCTATCGCCACGACAGCACCACCTGAGAGATTTCAGAGAAAAGAAAATTAGGGAGGGACCACCGCTAGCAGAACTCGTCTACCAAGGTCACCACCATAGCGGCAGCAAGATCAAGCCTGACATGCTCGAAGAAAAGAGAAGGAGCAGCCCCACAGATCAAGTCTAAGGGGACAACAGCCACCCCCCCCCCAGGAAGCAGCTACTGCCCTGGTGGAAGTGCACAAAGGCCCCCCCGGGACCCGCACCTGACCTGAAGAAGCAAGAGCGAAGGCTTCCCGCAACCACCAAGCAAGGGCACCCACGGACACTGCCTCATCCCAAGAGGCTCCCCTAAACAAAAAACAAGAGGGACAGAGCCAGACGCCAGGCCGTGGCCCGACGAAGCAGGCAAGCAACTCCCACCAGACCACGAACGTGTGGAGAACCACGTCCTTCAGAATTGTAGGAAGACCACAGAAGGAAGGGAGAACAAGCTCCCGCAGTCCGCGGAACATGAGAGCCACCTTGGGAAGAAGGAAGGAACTAGGTAGAGGATGACCCTGTCCAGCCGAACCGGAGAACAAGGCCCCACCACCGACAAGGCCAGGAACACAAAAAAAAAAGGCTGGCGGACGGCAAGCCACCGCCCAACAGGACCAACTGCAGAGGCAGGACCCTAGGCGAAGCACAAGAGAAAAGCCCAAAGGGAGGCGTGGTTAAGGCATCCAGAACTAAAATGAGACCCCAAGGAGCCACTTTTGGACAGGGAACAGGAGTGGCCTTCCTCCGGCAGGACCGGAAAACCTACGACACCCAAGAAGACCCATCGAGGGAACAAAGGCACAGGCCCCCAAAGCCGAAAATCAGAGCTCCAGGGAATCGACCGAGACCAATCCGCCACCCACTGGAGGAAGTCGAAAATTGCCGGCACAGGAGCCCACCGTCCGGACTCATCCCTGAAGAAGACAGAAAAACCACCCGGTACCAGAAATAACCCGGTGGCAACCGGCGTCCGACCGGACCTCAGCACACGAACAAGGCCCCCAGAGAATCCCCCACGTGACCGGAGCCGCCTGGTCAAGTCCCACGCCGTCAACCGGAGACCAGCGGAAGGGGGACCGGCCCCCGCAGGAGAGAGACTGGAAGAGGGGGAGAGTCCAGGGAGCCTGGATGGACAAGCGACTGAGCCAAAAGAACCAAGCTCCCCGGGGCCAGAAGGGCGCCATCATGACGACCCTTGCCCTGTCCTACCCGACCTTCCGAAGCACTGCAGGAACCTAACCAAGGGAGGGAAGGGACCCAGAAGGCCCAAGGACCAGGGGATCAGTACAGCGTCCCCAGCAACGGGCCGGACTCCGGGAATCAGAGAACAGAATCCCCACACCAGACCGTGCTCTCGAGTGGCAAAGAAATCCATCTCCAGAAGGCCCAACCTGGCCACAATCGGAGCGAAAAATAAAAAACACTCAAATCCAGGGCCCACTGCTCCCGTTGGAGAAGCACCCTGCAGAGAAAATCCGTCCAGGAAGGTGCCACTTCCCCGTATGCGAAGGGCAGAGAGGGAATCAGACGAGCGTTCCAACAGCTGACAACGCCCCGCGTAACTACCATGAGTGCCTGAGACCGGGTGTCCCCCTGACAGTGCCAGGAAGCCATCACACACTGTAGCCGGAGAGGACACTAAGATGGTGCCCCCGAAGGGAAGTAAGGAACGCAGAACTGCCTTCCAAACAGCCAGGAACTCCCGCATAAGGGACGACAGCCTGGAGAGCCGATGAGTCTCAGGCCCCCCGAGCGGACAGGTCCCGAAGGAGCCAGGAACTGGCCTCCGTGGTAAGCATCGGAGACCGGACCACCCCACGGGACGCCCCTGGAGAGGCGCCCAGGGAGCAGTCCCCGCTCCAGAGAACCAAAGGCGGAGGGGACAGAACAATCTATGCGTCCAAGGCCGCCCCTAACCCGAGCTGACGCTGGGGAACCATCCACAGAAGGGCCCCGAGAGCGCAACCGTGCCCAAGGAACAGCGGGGATACAGGACGAGAGGGAGCCCAAGAGGGACACAGCCCTCTAGAAAACCAACCGAGGAGAGCCCCTGTACTGCAGAAAAGGATGACCGAAGACGCAATGGCCTCGAGGGCAGCGGGGAGCTTCCCAACATTATGCCCGTGCGGGGTCTCTGGACTGCTTTCAGTCACGCCATGACCCCCGACGTCCAGAAGGAGGTAAAGCAGAGACTGGGAACCCAGAAATAACCCCAGAACCAGCTGACGCGTGGCGGGGAACAGCCTGGACCTTCCCAGATCAACAATCCAACTCAGCTGACCCAGGGAAGACTAAACCAGTCGCAGACGGGCACAAACCCGAGGGGTCCCCCACAAGCAGCAAACGTCCAGATATGGATTAATTAAACCCCGCGGACGTTGGGAGTGGCCTCACTACTGCCAGCAGCGCCGTGAAAAAGCCGAGGAACCATCGCCAGGCCGAAGGGGAGAGCCTGGCACAGTAAGGCAGAGGCAGCCCCCCAAACCGGGCGAACATCAGAACTGCCGGTGGTGACGGGGAACCGGAACATTGTGTTATGCGTCCCGCAGATCCAGCCCCACCCTGAAATAATTTGGCAAGCAACCCAGATTGTCGACTACCAAGTCCCCCTCAGGAACGAACTCCGCACCAGAAAGCCGTTCCGGGGATTCAGGGGGTAGAAAAGTCTGGAACGAACCGACTGGCTGTGGCACGAGAAACAGCGGGGAATAGAACCCCCTGCCGCAGGCGGCTGGAGGAACCGCGGAACCCCCCTTGGTCGCACAAGGGCCCGTACCCCTCTTATCAGAAAAACGCCTTTTCCTGAACAGCGGACAGACACAATCACCAGGGGCCCCCAGGAGCCAAAGCGAACCCCAGTGTCAACCCGTCACTGAGAAGAGCGAGAGCTCCCTCGCAAGGCTCAACCCCAGAGCCGGCTGGGAGAAAGGGTCAAGCCTTCCTCCTCCTGGAGCGAGCCGTCACTGATACTGGAACTACTCGCCAAAGGAGGAACCCCTGAACCAAAAAAACTCCGACTACATGCTTTCCCCCTTGGCCCAAGAACTTGGGGTCCGACTAGGGGACCTCTGTTTAGCAAACCGAGGTTCACGAAGGGGAACGGCCCCGGAAGGCGGGAGCCGGAACCCCGGAGGGAAAAACATCTACCTTGGCACAAGCCCCGGCCAAGATATCAGCTAGCGACGTACCAACCGGAAAAGCACCCGCACCAGGTAAAGAAAACCCAGAGTGGGCAACACCGGGCCAGGTCCCCACCATAAGGCAAGGTGAGCAGCATTAAAGAAAGACGTAGCCTTTGCCGCCAATTCCACGAGGAATCCGCCAGTAAAGCTGCCGCAGCAAGAGTCAAAAGGAGGAAGACAAGGTCTCCGCCGTAGGAGACCCGTCCCTCACTTGCCAACTGCTGCAACCAAAACACGAAGGACCAAAAAATGCTAGCAGTGGATTCCCAGGAATTACGCCAGTAGCCTAAAAGGAAGGAGAGCCCTTCCGAACAGGCTTAGTCCAGGAGCTAAAATGTTTTCCTGGGCCCTCAGATTTAAGGGAAAAGTCCGTCTCTGCGTGGAAGACAGACCACTGAACCCTAAATCTGCCACCGAAGAGGGGTCACGGCCATCCACCAACCCCACAGGCGAACGGACCGCTGTAAGCAAAAAACAGTGTCATTAAGTGGAACCCACGGCGTCCCCTCTCCGCTGACCACAGAGGAGGAGGACCCGGAGGAGGAGGACGATGAGGAGGACGGGGCAGAGGATGAGCAAGACCTGCGGCTCCCCCCCAGTGTAAACAACGAGCGGCACGGTCAGTACCAGAGGAAGAGCCCAAAGCCGTCTGCCGCATATGTCCCCCATCCATCCTGGCCAGCTGCATGGACGGAAAGGCCTCCCATCACCAAAGCTCTAAGGCCAGAGGCCAGACTGGGAACCTTGCTCCGTACAGTGTCCGCAATACAAGGGGCACACAAATGCATAACATAATCCTTAACATAATCCTCTGGAAGAGGGACTTAGCAGAGAACACAGACTTTATGTCGATGCTTAGACGCCTTCTTCTAGCCGTCCTAGCCACAAGCAAGAGGGTGTAGTAAATACATATAGCACAGCCCGAAGGCACTCACCCAACCAGAGGCATACCGACGTCCGGGGGGCTTTCGGGTCCACACCTGTCTGGACCCCTTCAGAGAGGACCTGAGGCTGCCAGCATGTAGTTGCTCCCTTGGGTCGGGAGGCATCATGGACTGTTCCTCCATTGTGGCTGGCGCTGCCCTCCATACTCTGCCCCACACCGCCGGCTGCAGCTGCGGCGTCTCCCAGCCGCCGAACGCTGGGCGCCGCCATCTTGGGCTGTACTGCGCAGGCGCGGAGCGTCACTTCTGGTCCGCGCCCCGAAACCGGAAGTAGCGGTTCCCGGCGCGAAAATTCAAAGCTGCCGCCGGGAACCCGCTCCCAGGCCCCTCACAGACCCAGGAACGCTGCGCCAGGCAGGGACTTACCCCTCCAGAGGAACCTGTTCACCCGGGGCATAATCATGCCGGATAGCCACCAATCCTGCAGCTGCGACATCCGGGCGGCAACAAGGGTCGAGAACCGGCCGCTGGTGGCCCTCTCCAGACCCCGTGCCCTCCACCACCGCAGGGGATACCCCGTGGAGGAGCTTCTGCACCCAAGTCCGGAGCCACTGCCTAGGTAAGGACAGCTTCTTCCAGCTACCGGGTCAGGCCAGGACCGCATGAGCTTCAGAGGTCTCCCACCTCCAAGACAGGAAACCTAAACTGAGGTTCAGGAGAGGTCCCGCCTTTTTATCTCAGAGGTTTCCTGTCTTGGATGGGCGGTCCTATCTCTCAGGTGGTGCTGTCGTGGCGATAGGGAAAAAATAGTTTAACAAAAATACAAGACACTAGATATACCCAATGATGAAATTTTCCTTCTCCAAACTAAGGGCTTGTCCAGACGTCTGTGCACATCAGTCTGATCTTGCAATGCACATACTGCTATGGTTGGGAGGCCTGCGGTCATACCAATGTACGTGGACATCTGAACAAGTCCTTAGCGTGTCACTGTTTTGGCAAACAATCCTTTCTAGCATCAATTAGACATTAAACCCTTGATATGTTGTTATGCTCTACCATTAGAGAGATTATTGAGCCAAAGCTTGGGCTTTCTCTCATTTGGCCATTAACCACTTGGCAACAACATCCTGCAATCCATTATCGCTTACCCAAGAACGTCCTTCTACATACGCAAAGGACTCTTCAAAACTTCAATTACAATAATAAGGAAGGATAAAGTGTCTGAGAAACAAAGAAGATGTAACACCAGGTCACCTCATCTTCTCGAGGCACCATGACATCAGCCCCAGCCTACGTCCACTTCTCTATAATGGCGCACTCCTAGTCATATCTACAAGGTTTGATAATGAAGCACTAGACGCCGCAGTCATCAGACAGGGGAGCTGCGCAGTGTTACATTTGCATGTTTAGACGTGGAAGTCATATTATACATGTCTGAGTATATGCCACATCTTTGATAAACAGGAAAATAAGTACATGTTATGTTATAGGTAGCGAGATCATGCAATTACTTCAACAAAGCATGTCTCCTGCAGAACATTTCTCCCTTTTATTCCAATTTTCAGAAGCTCAAAGCACTGTATCTAGAGTATATGGCAGGAATGACTTCCAGCAGGTAAATGAAATATATCTATAGGATCTATTCACCCAGCAACAGTAAACAAAATATGGTATGATATATGTTGGTATAACTTTTTATCAACTATAGGACAAAACAGTAGGCATTTTCTGCACAGTGGGTCATCACAATGGGCAGGTAGACGTCAGGGATCCTCCCAGTACATACCTCACACAATGCTTCTCACAAATGTGCTAAAACCCCAACAAATTCTGTCTAACACAACTCAGAACACATAGGTGGATACCCAGTATCAGCTATGGAGAAGCTAAACAAGGCAGCACGTGGTTATATCTTCAGATTTCCCTTCCAACGTGAGTCATAAAGATAGATCACAGAGAGACTGAGTTTTATTGAAAAATTCCCAGGAGGAAATAACACTGTTTTTTTTCTGCCCGCAGGTCTGATTTACATATAGAAGCAATTGATATTCATACGGTAGGTACAGAAGATGAGAAAGAACAATCAGAGAAACACATACTAGGGAAATTAGGCAATGGATACAAAAAGACAAAAACAGCACAAACATCTTCACAATAAAAGATTGGAAAAAAAACCAAAAACTAACATTTCACAAAGTCGAGTCATATATGAAACGTGGAGAATAAGTATGGGGATAATGTATAAAGGATAGGAGAAATGTAGAGAATAAAGTATGGGGATAATGTATAAAGGATAGGAGAAACGTGGAGAATAAAGTATGGGGATAATGTATAAAGGATAGGAGAAATGTAGACAAAGTATGGGGATAATGTATAAAGGATCGGAGCAATGTAGAGGATAAAGTATGGGGATAATGTATAAAGGATAGGAGAAATGTAGAGAATAAAGTATGGGGATAATGTATAAAGGATAGGAGAAATGTAGACAAAGTATGGGGATAATGTATAAAGGATCGGAGCAATGTAGAGGATAAAGTATGGGGATAATGTATAAAGGATAGGAGATTTGTTGTGATGTTAAAAAGGTTACAATTGCTTGCAGTTTCCCAGTGTTTGAGGCCCAATGGAAAGTTCCCACTAAATGAATACCGTAATATGTTTCTTTAATTTAAGATATCTTTTAAATGGCTCATATATAATAAGTAATAACTAGTTTACTAGAGACTATAACTGGATCACGTATCTTGTGGATGTATGATTTAGTATTTACTAGTAAAACTATAATGCAATTATGTAATCAGATGCTCTGTCAGGAGAAGCTCACACCGCTCAGGTTTTCCCATAGGTAATACCACAGTTGATTATTTAGATATCTCACAGCAGGAATTTGCAGGAAAAAAAATACGGATTGTGAGGTTGGGTCTGTGGCATCAACAACAATGATATGGATTATATAATCCATACTGCGCTCACTGCCCTGGATATCCCATTCACAAGCATTCCCAGCTGATATCAGTGTATGCCCATAGTAATCCTGAGTGAGATCTGAATAGAAATGATTACATAAGATGGTCCAACATCTCCAAGCTCAGCCAGAGATGGTGAATCGGCCTCCAGTCTCTGGGATGTCATTGCAGCATCCTGCAGATCAGTCACATGTAAGTGAATGTAACTTTTGCCCGATCTGCCTGAAGACTAACTGGAAGCGTCCCTCTTCGGTTCGGATTTCACAGGACTGTGGGTTTCAGTCAAATACAATGGATTTTATATTGACAATCTGCGCCATTTGTTCTTGATCCCCTATAGATCGCACTTTTACAATAGGTCTGACTGCACTCTTAATATTCTGATGTCTATTACCGCTACCTCCAGCCCTTCATAAAAGCAGCAGTGAAATGTCATCATTACATCAGAGACGCACACTCTGTTACATAAACTTCTGTGGGGCAAAGAGGTGACCAATCATTAAAAAGATTTCCCCAAACACAAAACTGAGGTCATGATGACAGCCATGCAGAAGGTGACCATTTAGGATGTCATGGTAAATCCTATAATATACAGTATGACCATTTATTGGAAACGCCTGGTGATCTGTAGGGAGAACAGGAGAGATGGCTGCCGGTGATGACGAGAACTCCTCCGGCCTTTTGCCATTTCTATAAGAATCCCTCATCCCTCCACATGTAAACCATGGGACAATGATCAATGAGGGAGCTGAAAGCTGCCCTCATTGTCATAATAGGCTTCATCTGACCATGTGCTGGAGACAGTATTATCTATTGTGTGCACTGCAGGGGTTTCCACTCATATCATGTATTAAAAAGAACTGATGTGATCAGCAGGTTCATTTAATACACAAAATATTATACTGTGAGATAGCAGATAACTGGGCACTGATGGATCTGCTCTCATCCCATAGACACTAGGATCTCAAACTGTGAACCCTCGCGGACAGGTTCCTCTCCCCTCCTGTACCCGTATGACTTTATGTACACGTCCTTGTCTGCCCTCTCCATATGTAAAGCCCCATGGAATCTAATGGCGCTATATAAATACATATTAATAATAATAATATGTCTCCTTGCCTCAGTGATCAGCCTTTATGGAGCCACCCTGCACTCAGTGCCCATGGGAAGTGCAGGATAACAGTGCAGAGGACACAGCCCTGATCACTAAGTGGTGGCAGATCCTGTCATACAGCATTGCTTTACAACATGTAAATCCCCTCTACAAACCAAATTATAGGACATCTAAACTTAGGATCATGAATATCAATTATAACTGAAGAAACATAATACAAATACATTATCCAGTGCGCTAATACTAAAGACTGCACTGGAAATCCCCACAGTAATAGAAATGCCATAGAGGGGACCAGATCCTAGGAGATTCCCAGTACTTACACCATGTATAATGAGGCACTGGGAGAAATCAATGGGGATGGAGAATCCCCCACATGACAATGATGTAACAGTTGCACCGGTATCACTGTATAATGAGAAGATGAAATATGAATATTCCCTAAAATAGATATCCCCTGACCATAACTAAACCCGCTGCTACTTCTCCCCCCTGCTCCGATATAATGCCCACTGCTGGGGTGCCCGACACACCTCTCACCAAGTGCCAGGCAGAAGTAGAAGTTCTCTATACGAGTTCTGGTGAATCTCAGCTGAGTTGTGACCTCTCCCCTTACTAAAGTAAAGGTCACTCTGAGTGGTGGTATCACAATGAAGGAGAGTGCCACCACTGATCTTCCCCTGCATTCACAATGACCATCTATAGGGTACCAGGGGCTTACAGTGATCAGGTCAGACATGTGGATGGAGCCCGGAGATCTGAGCAAAGTCCTCTATCTCCAGGACACAGGCTGATACCAGGGATCAGGTCAGACATGTGGATGGAGCCCTGAGAGCAGAGCAGGGTCCTCCATCCCCAGGACACAGGCTGATACCAGGGATCACGTCAGACATGTGGATGGAGCCCGGAGATCTGAGCAGAGCAGGGTCCTCCATCCCCAGGACACAGGCTGATAACAGGGATCAGGTCAGACATGTGGATGGAGCCCGGAGATCTGAGCAGAGTCCTCTATCTCCAGGACACAGGCTGATACCAGGGATCACGTCAGACATGTGGATGGAGCCCGGAGATCTGAGCAGAGCAGGGTCCTCCATCCCCAGGACACAGGCTGATAACAGGGATCAGGTCAGACATGTGGATGGAGCCCTGAGATCTGAGCAGAGTCCTCCATCCCCAGGACACAGGCTGATACCAGGGATCAGGTCAGACATGTGGATGGAGCCCGGAGATCTGAGCAGAGCAGGGTCCTCCATCCCCAGGACACAGGCTGATACCAGGGATCAGGTCAGACATGTGGATGGAGCCCTGAGATCAGAGCAGAGCAGGGTCCTCCATCCCCAGGACACAGGCTGATAACAGGGATCAGGTCAGACATGTGGATGGAGCCCTGAGATCTGAGCAGAGTCCTCCATCCCCAGGACACAGGCTGATACCAGGGATCAGGTCAGACATGTGGATGGAGCCCTGAGATCAGAGCAGAGCAGGGTCCTCCATCCCCAGGACACAGGCTGAGCCCAGGGATCAGGTCAGACATGTGGATGGAGCCCTGAGATCAGAGCAGGGTCCTCCATCCCCAGGACACAGGCTGATACCAGGGATCAGGTCAGACATGTGGATGGAGCCCGGAGATCTGAGCAGAGTCCTCTATCTCCAGGACACAGGCTGATACCAGGGATTAGGTCAGACATGTGGATGGAGCCCGGAGATCTGAGCAGAGCAGGGTCCTCCATCCCCAGGACACAGGCTGATACCAGGGATCAGGTCAGACATGTGGATGGAGCCCGGAGATCAGAGCAGAGCAGGGTCCTCCATCCCCAGGACACAGGCTGATACCAGGGATCAGGTCAGACATGTGGATGGAGCCCGGAGATCAGAGCAGGGTCCTCCATCCCCAGGACACAGGCTGATACCAGGGATCAGGTCAGACATGTGGATGGAGCCCGGAGATCAGAGCAGAGCAGGGTCCTCCATCCCCAGGACACAGGCTGAGCCCAGGGATCAGGTCAGACATGTGGATGGAGCCCTGAGATCAGAGCAGAGTCCTCCATCCCCAGGACACAGGCTGAGCCCAGGGATCAGGTCAGACATGTGGATGGAGCCCTGAGATCAGAGCAGAGTCCTCCATCCCCAGGACACAGGCTGATACCAGGGATCAGGTCAGACATGTGGATGGAGCCCGGAGATCAGAGCAGAGCAGGGTCCTCCATCCCCAGGACACAGGCTGATACCAGGGATCAGGTCAGACATGTGGATGGAGCCCGGAGATCAGAGCAGGGTCCTCCATCCCCAGGACACAGGCTGATACCAGGGATCAGGTCAGACATGTGGATGGAGCCCGGAGATCTGAGCAGGGTCCTCCATCCCCAGGACACAGGCTGAGCCCAGGGATCAGGTCAGACATGTGGATGGAGCCCGGAGATCTGAGCAGAGTCCTCCATCCCCAGGACACAGGCTGATACCAGGGATCAGGTCAGACATGTGGATGGAGCCCGGAGATCAGTGCAGAGTCCTCCATCCCCAGGACACAGGCTGATACCAGGGATCAGGTCAGACATGTGGATGGAGCCCGGAGATCAGTGCAGAGTCCTCCATCCCCAGGACACAGGCTGATACCAGGGATCAGGTCAGACATGTGGATGGAGCCCTGAGATCAGTGCAGAGTCCTCCATCCCCAGGACACAGGCTGAGCCCAGGGATCAGGTCAGACATGTGGATGGAGCCCGGAGATCAGAGCAGGGTCCTCCATCCCCAGGAACACAGGCTGATACCAGGGATCAGGTCAGACATGTGGATAGAGCCCTGAGATCAGAGCAGGCTCCTCCATCCCCAGGACACAGGCTGAGCCCAGGGATCAGGTACAGGGGGAGGCAGACACTTTTTCCCGGTTGTACTCCTGTTTGGCCGCGGTTGCTCCGCCGTCCTCTGCCCCCGGTGATCTCTCCTTACCTGCTGATCCCGAGCTTAAGGACAGTGGCCGAGTGCAGCCTCCCGCTCCGGTGCCGTCCTGACAGCGGTGTAAAGAACTCGGCCCCGCCCCCGGGACATTCACGTCATGTGACCGGCTAGCTCACGTGACCGGAGCCCGTGATACCGGTGTCACATGATGGCACCCCGGCCACCCCGCACACACTGCGAGGAGGTGATCATCACCCCGGGGAGGACACAGTATAGGGCCAACACCGAGCCAGAGTGCACAGCACCGACTCTGGAGCTCCTGCACCCCACTCCTCACCTCCCGGGGCCCCCCACAGCTCCTGCACCCCACCCCTCACCTCCCGGGGCCCCACAGCTCCTGCACTCCACCCCTCACCTCCCGGGGCCCCCACAGCTCCTGCACTCCACCCCTCACCTCCCGGGGCCCCCCACCCCTCACCTCCGGGGCCCCCACAGCTCCTGCACCCCACCCTCACCTCACCTCCCGGGGCCCCCCCACAGCTCCTGCACCCCACCCCTCACCTCACCTCCCGGGGCCCCCCCACAGCTCCTGCACACCCACCCTCACCCTCCGGGGCCCCCCCACAGCTCCTGCACCCCACCCCTCACCTCACCTCCCGGGGCCCCCCCACAGCACTCCTGCACCCCACCCCTCACCTCACCTCCCGGGGCCCCCCCCACAGCTCCTGCACCCCACCCCTCACACTCACCTCCCGGGGCCCCCCCACAGCTCCTGCACCCCACCCCTCACCTCACCTCCCGGGCCCCCCCTCAGCTCCTGCACCCCACCCCTCACCTCACCTCCCGGGGCCCCCCCACAGCTCCTGCACCCCACCCCTCACCTCACCTCCCGGGGCCCCCCCACAGCTCCTGCACCCCACCCCTCACCTCACCTCCCGGGGCCCCCCCACAGCTCCTGCACCCCACCCCTCACCTCACCTCCCGGGGCCCCCCCACAGCTCCTGCCACCCCACCCCTCACCTCACCTCCCGGGGCCCCCCCACCCCTCACCTCACCTCCCGGGGCCCCCCCACAGCTCCTGCACCCCACCCTCACCTCACCTCCCGGGGCCCCCCCACCCCTCACCTCACCTCCCGGGGCCCCCCACAGCTCCTGCACACACCCACCCCCCCTCCAACCTCACCTCACCTCCCGGGGCCCCCCCACAGCTCCTGCACCCCACCCCTCACCTCACCTCCCGGGGCCCCCCCACAGCTCCTGCACCCCACCCCTCACCTCACCTCCCGGGGCCCCCCCACAGCTCCTGCACCCCACCCCTCACCTCACCTCCCGGGGCCCCCCCACAGCTCCTGCACCCCACCCCTCACCTCACCTCCCGGGGCCCCCCCACAGCTCCTGCACCCCACCCCTCACCTCACCTCCCGGGGCCCCCCCCACAGCTCCTGCACCCCACCCCTCACCTCACCTCCCGGGGCCCCCCCACAGCTCCTGCACCCCATCCCTCACCTCACCTCCCGGGGCCCCCCCACAGCTCCTGCACCCCACCCTCACCTCACCTCCCGGGGCCCCCCCACAGCTCCTGCACCCCACCCTCACTCACCTCCCGGGGCCCCCCCACAGCTCCTGCACCCCACCCCTCACCTCATCTCCCGGGGCCCCCCCACAGCTCCTGCACCCCACCCCTCACCTCACCTCCGGGGCCCCCCCACAGCTCCTGCACCCCACCCCACTCACCTCCCGGGGCCCCCCCACAGCTCCTGCACCCCACCCCTCACCTCACCTCCCGGGGCCCCCCCACAGCTCCTGCACCCCACCCCTCACCTCACCTCCCGGGGCCCCCCCACAGCTCCTGCACCCCACCCCTCACCTCACCTCCGGGGCCCCCCCACAGCTCCTGCACCCCACCCCTCACCTCCCGGGGCCCCCCCACAGCTCCTGCACCCCACCCTCTACCTCACCTCCGGGGCCCCCCCACAGCTCCTGCACCCCACCCCTCACCTCCCGGGGCCCCCCCACAGCTCCTGCACCCCACCCCCTCACCTCCGGGGCCCCCCACAGCTCCTGCACCCCACCTTCCCACCCGGGGCCCCCACAGCTCCTGCACCCCACCCTCACCCTCGGGGCCCCCACCCTTCACCTCTGGGGCCCCACAGCTCCTGCACCCCACCCTCACCTCGGGGCCCCCACAGCTACTGCACCCCACCCCACCCCTCACCCTCTGGGGCCCCCACAGCTCCTGCACGCCACCCCTCACTCCGTCCCGCCCCCCACCTTCACCTCCAGGGCCCCCACAGCTCCTGCACCCCACCTTCACCTCCCTGGCCCCCACAACTCCTGCACACCTACCTTCACCTCCGGGCCCCCAACCTCCCTCACACTCCGGGGCCCCCCACAGCTCCTGCACCCCACCCCTCACCTCCGGGGCCCCCCACAGCTCCTGCACCCCACCCCTCACTCCGGGGTCCCCCCACAGCTCCTGCACCCCACCCTCACCTCCGGGGTCCCCCCACAGCTACTGCACCCCACCCTCACGTCCGGGGCCCCCCACAACTCCTGCACCCCACCCTCACCTCCGGGGCCCCCCACAACTCCTGCACCCCCTCACCTCACCTCCCACCACACCCTCACCTCCGGGGCCCCACACTACTCCTGCACTCACCCATCACTTCCGGGGACCCCCACAGCTCCTGCACCCCACCCTCACCTCCGGGGGCCCCCCACAACTCCTGCACCCCTCTCGTCACCTCCAGGGCCCCCCACAGCTCCTGCACCCACACCCTCACCTCCCGGGGCCCCCCACAGCTCCTGCACCCCCCCTCACCTCCGGGGCCCCCCACAACTCCTGCACCCCACCCTCACCTCCGGGGCCCCCCACAACTCCTGCACCCCACCCTCACCTCCGGGCCCCCACCACTACCTCTGCACCCTCACCTCCCACCCCACCCTCACCTCCGGGGCCCCACAGCTCCTGCACTCCACCCACTCACTTCCGGGGACCCCCCACAGCTCCTGCACCCCACCCTCACCTCCGGGGCCCCCCACAACTCCTGCACCCCACCCTCACCTCCGGGCCCCCCACAGACTCCTGCACCCCACCCTCACCTCCGGGGCCACCCCACCACACCTACCTGCACATCACCACCCTCACTCGGGGCCCAAGCTCCTGCACCATCACTCGGCCCCTCTCTGCACCCACCTCCTCCGGGGCCCCACATCCTGACCCACCTTCCACCTGGGGCCCCCCAAGCTCCTGCACCACCTCACCTCCGGGCCCCCACAATCGACCCTACTCGGGGCCCCACAGCTCTGCACCACCTCACTCCAGGGCCCCCACAACTCCTGCACCCCCCGTTCACCTCCGGGCCCCCCACAGCTCCTGCACCCCACGGCCCCACGCTCTCACCATCACTCCGGGCCCCCAATTCCCCTCACCTCCGGGGCCCCACAGCTCCTGCACCCCACCTTCACCTCCTGGGTCCACCCCTCTCATCAGTCCCAAGCCTCAAGCTGGTCCCCCCTCCTGTGCCGCTCACCCCTCTCACCAGTGGTGAAACTAGAGTCCGATGGGCCCCCAGTGCAAAATTTAGATCTGGCGCCCTCCTCCCTCCGCACACGTTGGTCAGATGGATAGCCATTCACATACAGTGAGTGATACCTCGGTTTTCGTCTACTTCGGATATGGTCTGTTTCGGTTTTCAATGATTTTTTTAAAATGAAATCGGGTTTCTGTTTTCGTTGATTTCGGTCCATACATCGCTTCTAATTTAGCCATAAAAATGAGATTCCCTTCTAAAAATAAAAAGTACCCCCTCTCTCCCCTCCTCGGCATCTCACACACACAGCTTTTTTTTATAAAAAAAAAAAAAACACAAATGTTTATTTTTTTTCTTTAAATTAGTGTTTCATATTCCTTTAAGGGTATGTGCCCACTGGACGTTTTATGGGCTGTTCTTTAGCGTTTTCCGTCGGCGTTTTCGGCTGAGTTTTATGTTAATTTATGTTAATCCTAACCAGCGGTTGGCTTAACATGGTAGTCAATGGCTTTTAGAAAACGCTGTGTACATTAGAACGTTTTTCTTTGTCTCCTTTCCACTTTCTTCACCGGTTTTCAAAGATAGAGCAGGTGAATTCTTTTGAGCGTTTTTCCAGCGGTTCCAGCTTACAAGTCTCAAAAAACCGTCTGTAAAACGCTAAGAAAAACCGCCAGAAAACCGCCGATAAAACGCTGTATAAACGCTATAAAACCGCTCAAAAACGCTAAAAAAACCATGGACACTGCTGAGGTCAGGAATCTCAGTTTCTGAATTCTCCACCGGTTTTCTGACGGTCTGCTAAAGATGCAGAACCGTCCAGTGGGCACATACCCTTACAGTCATTTCTGAGTGATGCTATCATTAACCACCATCTTTATTCACTATGAAATGGGTTTTTTTTGTAGATCTTTTTCAGTGTCTCAAACCAATTAATTCATTTAACATTGATTCCTATGGAAATCGTTGCCTCGATTTTTGTCGATTTCGGTTTTCGTCGATAGTGTTCGGACGGATCAACGAAAACCGAGGTATCACTGTAGTATGATGCAACCATACAGCCGTCCATATACCGTAGCATAATGCAGCCTCACAGCCCTCCATATAACATAATGTAGCTTCCCTATAATTCCTCATATAATATAATGCAGGTTATATAGTCCTCCATATAGTATAATACAGTCTTCTAGCCCTCCATATAGTATAATGCAGCCACACAGCTGTCCATATTATTATTTTATTATTATTTATTTATATAGCGCCATTAGGTTCCATGGCGCTTTACATGAGGATAAGGGAGACAAGCACAAGTACACTAAGTCTAGGCGATCGGGACGTACAGGTGGGGCAGGGACCCTGTCCACGAGGGTTCACAGTCTACGAGGGGTGGGTGGGGATACAGTAGGATGGGGGAATGTCAGGTATGGGGCGGTCGCCTGGGTCTCATGACAGGTTGTAGGCTTGACGGAATAGGTGAGTCTTCAGGTGACACTTGATTAGGTCGAGAGTGTCAGGGTCGGAGAGTGTCTGACGTGTTGGGGCAGGGAGTTCCAGAGTAGGGCAGATGCCCGGGAGAAGTCCTGGACGCGGTTGTGGAAGAGGTGATGGGGGAGCAGAGGAGGAGTTCTTGGGAGGAGCGGAGGTTGCGTGAGGGTAGGTATCGGGAGACCAGGTCGGATATGTATGGTGGGGACAGGTTGTGTATGGCTTTGTACGCCATGGTTAGTGTTTTGAAATGGGATCTCTTGGAGGCGGGGAGCCAGTTGAAGGGCTTGGCAGAGCAGGGAGATAGGGGAATAGCGGGAGGACAGGTGGATTAGTTAGCGGAATTGAGGATAGATTGGAGAGGTGTGAGGGAGTTAGCCGGGAGGCCAGTGAGAAGGAGGTTGCAGTAGTCAAGGTGGGAGATAAGAGCATGAATGAGTGCTTTAGCGGTGTCATGGGTGAGGAAGGACCAGATCCGTGAGATGTTCTTGAGCTGGAGCCGGAGGGATGTGGGGAGGGCCTCGATGTGGGGCTTGAAGGATAGGGAGGAGTCAAGGATTACCCCGAATGCTGTAATAGGACCAAATGCCGGAATGCCCGCGCTGCCACCAAGAATCACCAGGAAACGAAGAGTTAATTGGGCAGATTTTTCTTTATTTCAATCCTACGCGTTCGGAGCCTCTATCCGAGCTCCTTCCTCAGGGAACAGGTTGTTCCCTGAGGAAGGAGCTCGGATAGAGGCTCCGAAACGCGTAGGATGAAAATAAAGAAAAATCTGCCCAGTTAACTCTTCGTTTCCTGGTGATTCTTGGTGGCAGCGCGGGCATTCCGGCATTTGGTCCTATTACAGCATTCCTGTTTCCACGTTTATCGTGAAGGTGCGGCCCTGCAGCAGCCATCTTATAAGCCATCTTACAGGCGATTATACTGGTTGTGGGTGACACAACTGAATCAGGTGAGCAGTTCTTAATTTACACCGATATAACTTTTAAAAAAAGGACAAGACCCTATGCGCATTTATCTCACGTTTGCAAGGATTACCCGAGGCACTTGGCTTGGGGGACTGGGGAGAGGGCGCAGTCGTTGACGCAGATGGATAGGTTGGGAAGTGCGGGGGAATTTCTTGGGGGAAGACTATGAATTCAGTTTTGTCCATGTATTATATAATGCAGCCTCATAGTCCTCTATATAATGCAGCCTCACAGCCCTCCATATAGCATATAAAAGCCTCATAGCCCTCTATATAGTATAATGCAGCCATATCTGTCTATATAGCACAATGCATCCTTATTCCTCCATATAATATAGTGCAGCCTCAGAACCCTTGATATAGTATAATGCAACCTCTATAGTCCTCCATATCATATAATGCAGCCTCTATAATCCTCCATATATTATAATGCAGCATCACAGCCTTCCATATAGCATAATACAGCCTCATCACCCTCCATATAGTATAATGCAGCCATATATCTGTCCATATAGCATAAGGCAGCCTCATTCCTCCATATAATACAATGCAGCCTCAGACCCCCTCATATAGTATAATGCATCCTCTATAGTCCTCCATATAATACAATGCAGCCTCTATAATCCTCCATATATTATAATGCAGCCTCATAGCCTTCCATATAGCATAATGCAGCCATACAGCTGTCCATATAGCATACTGCAGCCTCACTGCCCTGCATATAATATAATGCAGCCTCTCTAATCCTCCATATATTATAATTCAGCATCATAGTCCTCCATATAATGCAGCCTCAGAACCCTTCATATAGTATAATGCAGCCTCATATCCCTCCATATTGCATAGTACAGCCTTATAGACCTCCATATAGTATAATGCAGCCATACAGCCGTCCATACAGCATAATGCAGCCTCACAGCCGTCCATACAGCATAATGCAGCCTCACAGCCCTCCATATAATATAATGCAGCCGGGTCATTCCATATCAAGTTATCCAAATATGAATATTTTTTTTCCCTGACATCTTTAGATTTTTAAAAAAAAAATTCTATATGAAGTACAACTTTAGTTAATTACAAATAAAGTGTTCATTTTTTTTCTTCATCAGTTAATTTTTTACAGATTTTTAAAGTTTAAAAAAAAGGGCAAATTTTGGCCTGGTGTGGCTTTACATTTTCTATCATATCTCGGGCTAGAAATAAGATAGAGAAACAAAATTAACACCGTTCTACTCAGAACTGTATAGACTTTCACCAGATATGTTACAAGAGTATCTTTGTTAATATTTTACCCATGCGAACGCAAAATTTTAAAACTCATTTCTGAAAAAAAAAATTATAATTTAGAAATTCCCAAAAATGCCCATGTGTCGGCTATGCTCTTAGCCACATCTGTACCAAAATTCAAGTTGGGATCGCGATGGGATCATATGTTAAAATGACCGTTATTTCTAGCCCGAGATATGATAAAAAAAGTAAAGCCGTACCAGGCCAAAATTTGCGGTTTTTCAAAACTTTAAAAATCTGTAAAAAATTAACTGATGAAGAAGAAAATTCTAAACTTTTAATTTGTAAGTAACTAAAGTTGTACTTCGTATAGAAAAAAAAAAAATCTAAAGACGTCAGCTAAACAAAATATTCATATTTGGATTACTTGACATGGAATGACCCATTGACACTATTAATAGTTAAATATTTTAAAATATGATCCTATCACGATCCCAACTTGAATTTTGGTACAGATGTGGCTCGGAGCACAGCAGGCACATGGGCATTTTTGGGAATTTTTAAATTATATGTATTTTTCGGAAATGCGTTTTAAAATTTAGCGTTTGCGTTCCCATGGGTAAAATATTAACAAAGACCCTCTTGTGACATATCTGGTAAAAACCTGTACAGTTCTGAGTAGAATAGTGTTTATTTTGTCTTTCTATCTTATTTCTAACCTGAGTTATGAGGAGAAATGTAAAGGCAGGCAACACCGAAATTCACACTTTTTCCAAACTTTGAAAATCAATTAAAAATAAAAAAACATTTTATTTTAGAATTTCTTTCTCTTCACATTTGCATTTTCTGACATGCCATTATCAAATAACAAAATCTCGAAAGAATTAAAAATAGAGATAAAAATCACTGGTTCGCTTGACATGGAATGACCCACTACTGATCTATCAAAGGGTCGCTTTACACACACCAACTTCTGTGTCCAACTTCTGAACAGATCTCTGGTTGCAGTGAAATCATGGACACATTGCTCCATTTGTACACAGCACAAAATGGAACAATGTGTCCATGATTTCACTCCAACCAGAGATCTGTTCAGAAGTTGGACACAGAAGTTGGTGTGTGTAAAGCGGCCCAAACATGGATCTTCTCACCATTCGGCCTTCAGATGCAGCCAAGGGCCGATTAAAGGGAACCTGACCCCTAAAAATGACCCTCCCCAGCCTATTAATACCTGTACCTGCACCCTGACTATGCTAATTTAGCGATCCTTTTCTGTAAGAACAATGTATTTGTGAAGTGTAGAAAAGAGATTTTATTACCTCCGGATCTGTGGCTTCTGAGATTTTGAGAAGTCACACAGGGTGTTCCTGTGGCTTCTGTCCAACACCTATACTGTAATTTTTCACGTTCTGATGTGCGTGATAATCCTTATTGATCATCATTGCCCCCTCCATGGGCACGGAATAGCCGGTATGACGCGATTCGCGTCATATCCGGCTCTCATGACGTTGTACTCCCATGTACACCTTGTGATGCGCATGCACAAGGTTACTTTACGGCAGCTTATCTGTGATGAGCTGCCATAAAGTAACCTTGCACATGCGCAATGCGCATCGCGAGGTGAACGAAGTCATGAGAGCCGGATATGAGGCAAATCGCGTCATACCGGCTATTCCGTGCCCATGGAGGGGGAGAGGATGATCAATAAGGATTATCACGCCCATCGGGACGTGGATAATTACAGTATAGGTGTTGGACAGAAGCCACAGGAACGCCCTGTGTGACTCTCAAAATCTCAGAAGCCACAGATCCGGAGGTAATAAAAGCGCTTTTCTACACTTCACAAATACACTATTCTTACAGAAAAGGATTGCTAGATTAGCATACTCAGAGTGCAGGGACAGCTATTAATAGGCGGGGGGGGGGGGGGCATTTTTAGGGGTCAGGTTCCCTTTAAGAATAGCCAGGGCCCCACACTGTTTAGAAAGCAAGGGTTCCCTAACCCGAAGTAGTATGTGACATGTTTACAGCAGGAGGCCATACACGGTCCCTAGTATACAGCAGGAGGCCCACCACGATGAATTTCGGCTGGATCTGCATCCTCGGCAAGGAAGCAGACTCTGGTAAAGCGGGTGCTGCGGTCAGCAGGCCCCTGTACCTCCGGGCCTGATCACGACCTCTGCGACCGCAGTCGTTACACAACTGCTCATTGTTAAACAGGATGAAAGAAAAATCAAAATGCAGAGATTGCTCTTTTTCGGTCACTGAAACCAGGGCTGTGGAGTGGGTAGTGAAACCTCTGACTGACTCCTCAATTTCCCTGAAGCCGACTCCTTCATACACAGCTCATGTTTAAGTGATAATTTTATTGTAGTACAATGTGAACATCAGGCATTTAATTATCATAATTATACAATAATCAAGAAATACATCACAAAGCAACCACTGACCTTGTGGAGACCAGCGGAGGATAACACTGCGGGCACCAGTTAAAGCACTCAAACACAGTGAATCCCAAAGTGCATTGCTCCCTAGAATTTGAATATGCAGATGAAGTCCATGGAGCCTCGGTTAAGAGTCTACAACATGGACACCAGCCAGCTATCCCACCAGGGAAGGACCTAGCCCAGGGTATTAGTAGCCCTTAAGTCACTATCCAGCCCTTGCGAGCTTGAAGATATGGCCAGGGGTTTACCATGGACTAGGTATCCAACCACAGACAGGTGTTTCGGGGTTGTTGCCCCTCATCAGTGTGGTGCAGGATTCTGGCTGGGTGGGAGCAATGCTTGAAAGACATGAACTTGATCCGTCACATCCGCTCTTCTTGTGATAACTGTCCTTTATGTGGGTGAAGATTCCTATGTCATCCACAGTCTCCCCCATCACGCTTCTGTGCACACACACTTTGCTCTGACCTCAGCAGGGCAGAGAGCAGTATTGTAGTGCACATGCGCAGGTGTTCTTTGACCTTCCTTGCGCCTTACAGTACTTTGCTCTGCTCCCAGCAGGGCAGAAGGACGTGCATAGGATTGCAATGGAGGAGACTGTGTGATGACGTAGGATGCGTCATCCACACGAAGCAAGAATGGAAGACAGTGATCGCAAGAAGAGGAGGTGTCGGATCAAGATCAGCGGCACCCATCAGAGCGGACTGCCCCATAAGTGAATATAATAAAAGGTATTTTTTATGTTAATACAGGTTGGCCTGAGAACTTGTATACAGTATTTGGGAATGCTTTACATAAGGACTTACTGCTGGTGGATGCAGCTTACATTGGAAAAACCTGGCGATAGGTCCACTTTAAGAAGAAACAAAAAGTTATTGCTGTTTGAAAAAGAGGAATCAAAAACGAAAATTGGATGTGTCCAAATGTATGTGTGGTTTCAGGAGAAGTGACGGCAGAATGTTTGTGTCGACCTCTACTCCTCCATAGAGTCTAATGAGCAGCAACACACACCAACTAATGAGGAAATTTGCCATCACCGAATACCCATTTTATACATTTTACCCATAAATGGAGAGTGAAAGATCGGAAAAGAAAAACAGCTTTCTCGGAGAATACATTATATTACTAAATTGATAAAATGAACCTGTCACCCTTTTGTGCATCATAACCTGTGTCCAGTGCCTTAAAGGGAACCTGTCAGACTGTTTATGCCCCTTCAGTTATCACTGTCTGTACTGTAGCTTTAAATACTATTCTAATCATCCCTGTCTGAGCTCATAGTGTAATGTGAAAAAAAAAAAAGCCTTTATACACTTACATTTCCTTATGTAATGAGGCAGTCAGTCCCCAGCTTGGAGGACGGGGACTGTTTGGCAGGTTAATAGTTAACATTTCAGCCTTGTGCTAGAACATGTTGGGAGACCTGATGTGATGTCACAACCATGCGACTACAATAGGCGGAGCTAAGTTCTCTCAGAACATAATACGTTTGCTGGATTAGCTCCGCCCACTATGGTCACATGATCGTTACACCACATAGGTCCTTTAGCCATCCAAGTTAAAAGTGAGTTAACTATTATCCTGCCAGACAGTCCCCCTCCTCCAAGGTGGGGACTGAAATGTAAGTGTATAAATGCTTTTTTTTCACCTTTCACATTACACTATGAGCTCAGACAGGGATGATTAGAATAGTACTATGAAGCTGCAGGTACAGATAGTGATAAGCTGGGGGGACATAACCACCTGACAGGTTCCCTTTAAACATACGGTCTTTGGGGTTATAGTAACCCCTTTATACCCCAGACTAGCCCCTGCATATTAATTTTTAATGTGTCCCGCGCTGTATGATAATTAACTCTGCATGGTCTGGTGAGGTGGTCCTCATTTTAGTCCGACCTGCCCCGGTGTCTGTAAAACCTGCCCGCTGCCTGTAATATGCCGTCCCTCCTGTGTTTGTATATGAATCATTGACACATTCGCCCTGCACGGTGGTGCGGGTAATTGTGCCCTATCGAAAACTGGCGTTGTCTAAGTCTTGTGAGATGTGAAGTCTTGAGAGACTGTGTGGCTTCAATAGAGCACAGTTATGGCCCCTTTACACGCAGCTACAGGTAACAGGTTTTCCACAGGTAACTTACTGGCTGCGGTGAAATCATGGAGACATGGTTCTATCTTGTTGCTGTGTACAAATGGAACTATGTCTCCATGATTTCACTGCAGCCAGTAAGTTACCTGTGGACAACCTGTTACCTGTAGCTGCGTGTAAAGGGGCCATCACTCGCACCACTGCTGTCACTGATTCATATACTAACACAGAAGAAGCGGAATATTGCAGGCAGCGGGGCAGGTTTTACAGGCACAGGGGCGGCTCGGACTGAAGTGAGCACCACCCCACCTGAAGAGCTAATTACCATACTGCGTGGAGCACATGAAAAGTTAATTTCTGAGGTATCCAGGGGCCAGTCTGGGGGTATAAAAGGGGTTACCCAAAACCCCAAAGACAGTATATTTAAGGCACTGGACACAGGTTATAGTGCACAAAGGGGCGACAGGTTCACTTTAATGATACATTCAGGTCTGTTATTGACTTGTGGAATAACAAAATGACGGTAACTCGCTAACTGCAGTTTTTGGTGTTTTTTTCCCATCTTTACGTCATTGGTATCACTCTGTATCAGCTGTTTGGAAATTCAGACTGTAAAAACACATGAGCAAACTAATAAGGAACTAGCTCTATGTTTCACAATCACAAGTAATATTACCAGTCTGTCACAAATTACATAGTTCATAGTAAATGGGGTGTGTTCTTTACACAATAATCCTGACCCTAAGCCAGGGTGCAGGGCATGGCCACATTGGTAGCCAATGGCCACTGACATTTTACATAAGATCACAGACATGAGTGAATCTATACAAGGAGAATTCCCTGGAGTCCAGGAACTTGGCTGACCTAAAGGAGCAACTGCAGAGGACACAGAAGTCTCTGCTGATCTGGTTATCGTTAGTTCTATTAATGTCCAATGCCACATTGGAAACGTTATGACAGATTTGCTTTATATTGGACTTTCCTTTGTAATGAACACCTATTAGAAAATTGGACTGAGATTACATAGTAACAAAGGGAGCTTTATTATTTTAGTTTTTTCACTTCATAAATGGGTAACTTTAACTTTGAGACATAACAGATCCTATACAACAACAAAAGGATATTCCAACCTCATCAACACAAGTGTGTCTGTCAAAGAGAACCTGTCACCCCCTGGTGCTTTCCAAAGTGAGAGCACCACTAAATGCAGTGTGTCTGCTGCATTCAGGGAAGGGGTCTCCCATGTTCCTACCCCCTTGTACCTGATAAAAACATTTTCTAAAGTTCATGGTTAAGAGGTCTGATGGGGCTGCTCACTGTGAACTGAGATAGCCGCCGGCAGGCTCCTCCCTGCCTCCTGTATGTTTGTTCCGCCTCCTCCTTTGTGTCTCCACTCCTCTTTGACGCCTTTGTTCCGCCTCCTCGTGTCTCCACTCCTCTTTGGCGCCCAGCGTGTGAATTCACGCAGACGCACACCAAGGACTTTGTGTGAGTGGGGCCCGGCTGCTGTAGCAGTGCATGCGTTTGACAGAAGCACCAGAGCCTGCCCTGTTAAATGTTATGCTGTATGCAGGGCGCGCTCTGGTGCTTGCGTCACACGCATGCACTGTTACAACAGCCGGTCCCCACTTGCACCAAGTCCTCGGTGTGTGCCAGAGTGAATTCACACGCTAGCTGCAGGCGCCGAAGAGGAGGGGAGACTCAAATAAGAGGAGGTGGAACAAACACACAAGAGGCGGGGAGGACCCTGTCGGCGGCAATCTCAGTACACAGTGAGCAGCCCCATCGGACCTCTTAACCATGAACTTTAGAAAGTGTTTTTTCAGGTACAAGGGGTAAAACATGGGAGACCCTACCTAAATGCAGCAGACACGCTGCATTTAGTGGTGCTTTCACTTTGGAAGCACAGGGGTGACAGGTTCTCTTTAACAGACTAACAGTGGCAGACAATTAGACCCCTTAGCCATGACTTAGAAAGTGTTTTTCAGAGTACAGGGGGCTAGGACATGGTCACATTTCCCTGAATGCAGTTACACGCTGATTCAGTGGTCTTTCACTTTGGAATGGACCAAGGGGCTGACAGGTTCTCTTTGAGTACAGCACATGTAGAATCCTACAGACAGTTCAGCACCATGGTGTGCAGGATATGTCCCAACGCCTCTACTGGCTATTATCACTACACTAGCCTCCATTGACATTGCAGTTAGCAGGTTTATTGATCAATTTCTGTAGACTTCAGCGCAGGCAACATTCTCATTAAAAAGTTCTGCCTCATCTGACAGACATGAAGGAAAAACAGTCCATAAAGTTGGCCAATCCTTACTAGAAACTAGCTCGTAATCTAACATGAAATCAATCATGACATGAATTGAGATTCACAATTTAAACTCCTAAATCATAAGGCCTAGTTCAGACCATAGTATAATCAGTCTATGTGCTTCTCATAAACCTAACACACAGCAGCATGCGGACTCTTTATAACCAGTGCACATAGCTGCTTTTTCGCATGGACCGATTGCGTGGAAAAGGGAGGAAAAAAAAAACCGCAGCATACACAACTTTGGTTAATTTTAAAGACCAGAATAATGCATGCAATATAAAGGCAACTCCAGCACCAGTGTGCAATGCGGACCAGAACATCAAGTTGCAAACGAACCAGTCAATTTGCAATTTGCCTGATTTCCAATTTGGCTGGCTGGACCCAGTCAGATGGTAGATTTAACATAAAAGGCCATCACTACTCTGAAAACACTGTGGTAGGGGAGTGTATGGCCCACTTGCAATGGTTATTTTTCCATCCCCCCTAAATATACATGAACTTGCTCTTTACATTTGTGAGTTTAGCAACATGGACATATCATCCCTCTTACTAAACCCTTCCCTCTCCAATCCATCATGAATGTAGCAGTCGGGATCATATTCCTCCCCAACTGCTACACAAATGCCTCTATCCTGTGCCAGTCATTGCACTGGTTGCCCACAACCAGAGTACAATATAAAATGATCACTGACCCACAAAGCCGTCCACAGTTTTGCACTGCCCTACATTTCCTCCCTCGTCTCGGTCTATCACCCTACATTCCGCAAATGACCCAAGACTGACGTCCTTAAAAATCCAAATCTCCCACTCCTGTCTCCAAGGCTTCTCACAGCAGAATCATTTCTGAAACATAATTTGTTTTGTTAGCAAGTTAGAAAAGCTAAAAGTATATCAGCAATTTCACATTTTTCCAACAAAAAATTACAAATCTTTTTAGTTAGGGACCACGTCACATTTGAAGTGACTTTCAAAGGCCAATGTGGTAGAAAATACCCAAATGTGATACTATTCCAAACACTGCACCCCTCAGACTGTTCAAAAACCACATTCAAGAAGCTTATTAGGTGCTTCACAGGAAATAAAGCAATGTGGAAGGAAAAAAGTGAATATTTAAAGAGGACCTGTCACCAAACCAGGCATGGTGATCTAATTACAGCACTGAATGCAGCATGTCTGCTGCATCCAGGCAAGGGGTCCCCCAGCCCTTGAGCCCCCTGTACCCCGAGTAAATACACTTAGAAAACTTACATCGTGCAGCCAGAAAGGAGGTGGCTAGAGGCTGGAGCCGAAAGGCAGATTCACACCTCCTGCATGTTTAATCTGCCCACTGCTGCCTCCCTGATGCCAATCATTGTGTCCCTCGTCTGCAGCATAACGCAGAGCTTATTTTAGAAATGGCTGGTTAGCCCCGCCCTCTGCGGTGACGTCACTGCTTATACCCGCCTGCTCTATGGTTAACATGGAGCAGGGCGAGGAAAGGTGGTGATGTCAGAGCAGGAGGCCGGCCGCCTCGCCTCCTGCAGTGACATCACCACTTATACCCGCCTGCTCTATGTTAAACATAGAGCAGGGCGGGTATAAAGCGGTGACGTCACCGCAGGGACGGGGCTAAGCAGCCATTTCTAAAATAAGCTCTGCGTTATGCTGCAGACGAGGGACACAATGATTGGCATCAGGGAGGCAGCGGTGGGCAGATTAAATATGCAGGGAGTGTGAATCTGCCCTTTCGCTCCAGCCTCTAGCCACCTCTTTTATGGCTGCAGGATGTACATTTTCTAAGTCATAAAGACATCGGGCGTTGTCATTTGCCGCTCGCAGTCATGTGATATACACGTCACATATCACATGACCGCAAGCAGGCCAATCACAGCGCCCGATGTCATGATGACATCATGCAAGATCTTTGCAGGTCGATGCCTGCTCCTGGCTCCCGGTTACCGAACACCCAGCAGAAGGTAAGTATAACAATCTTTATTATTTTTAATACATTTGGCATTATTTTACATTTGATTTTGCAGTGTATAATGCACTGCGAAATCAAATGGGGCTGAGACAGATGTCACAGAGGGTAGGAGGAACAGGATTCTTCCTCCCTTCTGTGACATTAGTGCCGGTGTATTCCTGCTGGAATTACGCATCGTCTGAACGGCGACAGTAATTACAGCGGCATAATGGCGCCTATGGGAGAAAGCGCGCGCAAAAAGGCGGAAAGAATTAACACATTCATTCTTTTTACACACGCAATTTCTCCCATAAAAGCGCAGCCGAAAATAGCGCTGCGTGTGAACAGCAGAAGTGAAAGTCCATTCACTTTGCTGTCAAACGCAGACACAGGTGCACTTTGGGGGGGAAAAGCGCGCGTAAAAATGCGCTAAAAATACGCACTGTGTGAACAAGGCCTTTCAGTGGCTTAGTGTGGGTTGCAGGTATACAGGGCATGCCAAGTAGTTTGCGACCCCTAAGAGAACATTTAGACTGGCGGATCAGCAACCAGCATTCAAGGAAATGCTCAATCCTGACTGTTTAAACTGGCTAGCAAGCGAATAAGCAAAAAACATGTCAAGTGAAATTATGTTTAACGTGTTCCCAACATATAAGCTACTAGTATGTCATATTTTGGGTGCCAATGTATGAGGCAGGCTAAGGAGCTGTGTTACTCAGCCATCACCAGTAACAGCAGCTAGAGCACTGCCTGCTGGTATTAATCTCTTAAATGCCACTGGCAATCTCTGTGTTACACCTGCTGCGGCACCATCACCTCCACCGTAGGGAGACCGTCGACTGCAACACACTAACCGCGACATCTGCCTGGGTTCTGTCAGTAGCTTCCTTCTCCCAGGACCTGCGCACGCCACAAAGGTGTTCTGGAAGTGCGTCTAGGGTGTGCACGGTACACCTCCATTGCTAAAGAGGCCAGCGCACCCTACCCAGACATGCTTGTCAGCCTATGGCTGAGAAAAGAGGGTTTAAGGCTCTTTCCGCATTTGGAAGGTGCCTGAGCAACGTGGTCTATGCTTTGAGACATGGTTGTCAGGTCCCCCTGCTTAGTCTAGTGCCGTTGCCTTGCCTTGCCTGATCTGTGTCTGTTCTTAGTCTTCTGACCCACAAGCATTCATCTGCACCAGCCCGCTGCGGCACCATTGTACCAGTCCGGTTACCAACCACCATAACCCTAACTCTACATCTGACGCTCAGCAGAAGACTCGGTTACCGATTAGGTTCACTCCTCCAGGTGGAGATTGGTTCAGTTTGTCCGCTCCCGTCACAATGTGCATAATCCATTGACAAGATCACATATCGCCAGTGGGTTACCAAGAGACCCGGAGTCTGCTGAAAACCCTCATACCTGTCATGGTGGTGCCATCATACGGTGCCAGTGGCAGGTTTCAGAGAAGAATGTTTGTTTGTTTGTTTTTAAAATATACTACAATACTGTGGAAAATTATTGCAGGTTCAAGTCCTAACACTGTAGCGACAGCCTACGCCTACATACGTCGGAAAAAAAGGGTACTTATGCCTAGCCGACGTCTGTAGACATCTGCCAAGAATAAGCCCTGTAGCGCCCCCGGTGACCAAAAATCTCCGGGTTTCAGTTACCCAGGGTGGCTGAGACCCTAGAGATTATGGATCAGGGGCTTTTTTACCGGCACCGGTAATGTGATGACCGGTAAGCACCATTTACCGATCATCACATTACAAAAAAAGTCATAGCCGGTAAAAAGTACTTTTTTTTTTTATCCGACATGATCACACATTTCAGATACAAAAGCTACCCACTAGGGTCCCCAAGACCCCCGTGTACCGAAAACCACTTTTCCTCCCCCACCCCTTCCCCGAGCTCCCAAAATGGCCGCGGCCGGTGAACAAACCCAGCGCCTCCCTTGCATCTCTATGCGATCTGACAAGTCAGATCACATAGAGATGCCATACCTGGTGGTCCACTACAGTGCCCCCCAATGTCACCAGTCGCCGCTCCCCTCTACCCCTCTCCCCCTGCTCCCCGTCGTGCCACCATCAGCCTCCTCCATAACTCCGTCCGATCAAACGTCAGATCGGATGGAGTTTTCCCAAACCCCTGGTCCTCACAATAAAGGCATTCTTCCCCCTTACCTGCCTCTTATACTCACCTGCCTCCAGTGACGGCTGTCCCGCTGCATCTTCTCTAAGTGCCTCTGTCCCGGCACCTCTGCTGTGTGTGCGTGCGCGACGGGACAGGGGAACATAGAAATAATAATAAAAAAAAAAAAGGGCTCCGCTGGATTTTGGTTACCAGTCAGGTATAACTAAGCAGCTGGGGGGTGGGGGTAGCCTGTAGCTGCCTAGTTGTGCCTGGCTGGAAACTAAAATACGGTGAAGCCCTTGTCGTTTTTTGTTTTTTTTTCAATTATATTAAGAATTAAAATTTAAAAAAAGGGCTCCGCTGTTTTTTGATTACCAGCCAGGTAAAACTAGGCAGCTAGGGGTGGGTGGCAACCTGTACCTGTCGGTTGTACCTGTGCTGGTGACCAAAAATACAGCGGAGCCCTACGTCTTCAGTGCAAAATCTCACTTGTGGGAGCTCCATTGTTTAGGCACATCAGGGAATCCGTAAATGCTACATGGTGTTCACTAACGATTTCAGCTAATTTTCCGCTTGGAGAGTCAAACGGTGCTCCTTCCGAGCGCCTAAACAGTGGTTTTTCCACAACATATGAGGTATATCGGTTTACTCGGGAGAAATTGCACAATAAATTTTAAGATCCATTTTATCCTGTTGCCCATGTGAAAATGAAAAAATTGAGGCTAAAAGAACATTTTTGTGAAAAAAAAAAAGTACTTTTTCATTTTTACGGATCAATTTGTGAAGCCCTGGAGGTTCAAAGTGCTCACTATGCATTTAGATATGTCCCTTGAGGGGTCTGATTTCCAAAATGGGGTCACTTGTGGGGGAGCTCCAATGCTTAGGCACACAGGGGCTCTCCATACGTGACATGGTGTCCGCTAACAATTGGAATTGATAGTGGACATCATGTCGTGTATGGAGAGCCCCTGTGTGCCTTGAAATTGGAGCTCCCCCACAAATGACCCCATATTGGAAACTAGACCCCCCAAGGAACTTACCTAGATGCATAGTGAGCACTTTGAACCCCCAGGTGCTCTCCTATGATGTCTAGGCCCTAGCAAACCCGGAAAAGCAGTTGAGAAACAACATGACCAATATCGCCCACAGCCAATGAGAAGCAGCTCCAGCCACCACAGTAGGGGTGAGTTGATTGTTTAACCAAATATAGCTGGTCATTTTCAAGTTGATAATTTTGTACGACCCCCGAAGGATTGTAGAAATTTTCAAATGGCCCTTGGCAGAAAAATTGTTCCCTGCCCCTGCTTTAAGGGGATTAAAAAGTAAAGTTAAAAAAAGATTTTAAATTATATTTGAATCAGCTTTTTTTTCTCCATTAACACAATAAACTGAAAAATTAAAATACATGTGGTATTGCTGCATTGTAAAAGTCTGTCTTATCAAAATATAAATTAAGCTGATTGGTAAATGACGTAAAGAAAAAAATCAAAATGCCAGAATTGCATTTTTTGGTCGCTTTAACACAACTAAAAATGCTATTAAAAGCGATCAAAATATCATATTTACACCAACATTTGTAAATTTTTTTAAAAACATTTTCTTTTTTTTACTACTCTTGGGGGATTTTAACTTAACATCGCATGTTCATCTGTACTATGTGGTGCAATACAATAGTGTTACAGTATACAGCCAATTTTACGGTCCGATGTTTCATCATTTCATCATTTCTCAGGCCGCCCTCCATGCACATTAGACTAGCGTTTATTCCCACCGAAATCAGCAGCCTTGGCCGACCATAATCCAGGGTGTCAACCCTTTCCTAACACTAATACTAGTCCTAATTCTTGTCCTAACACTAATTATAGTCCAACCATAGTCCTAACACCAGTCCAAGACCTAACAAACATTTGAGTGGCTTTGTATCCCTCACTCTCTGTTGCTGATCAAAAGTCGACGCGTTTCCGGTCATGCGCACTACGCCTTTCTGAAGCCGGGATACAACCCCCGCCTTAAAGTAGTGCGTGCGACCTGAAGTACGGACAACTTTCGATCATGTGCTGTGAGCCTCTCTGAAACCAGGGGTGCATACACCAAGCGACAGAGACACACAATGTTGAGGGATACAAGTGTAATGGTGCATACTTTTCTCTGTCCTGTATTCATGCATCCATGCAATTTAATGTATTGTAATGTAACTTGTGTCCCTCCCCCAACCTGTGCTCATGGTGTAACAAACTTGTCCATCCCCATACACTACTTCTGGTGGCAGATTGTGTATTTGCTCAGCAGGGGACTCAGCCAAGATACAAATTGCTAGACAGAATGGAGTCAGACGTTTCTAGAATCTTCTGACTGGAGCAAACCATTCAGTAGTAGGTGTGAACCCCCCCTATACATGGGCTGATCGAGGAGTCGGACAATAGACATGTTTAGAATCAGTCAGTTAGTTGAGTGCTGAGGTGCAAGGAGCAGAGATCTTAGCTGAGGCAAGATCTTGGAGCCAGTGGATTGTGCGGTGTCCCTCATCGGTTGGATCCATTGGACTCTATCTGGACTATTTCTTCCGTTAACCTGGCGTCAGGATTGCAGGTGACGCCCCCGGATCTGTTCCCTTTGTGTGGACTCATTGTGGACTCGGCATTTGTGCAGTTCATTTTCCCTGTTCAATAAATCTCGTTGGATTGATCATCGGCCTGGTGTCCCTTCCTGCTCTGTAGCACACCCCGTCACAACAAGCCAAACACAGGCGCTGCTTAATATAGCGATTGGGATGATGATGCTAAGTATAGCATGCTATCACACCCACAGGGTCGGAATAACAGGCTATAAGTGGGTGACTAGTTGGGGGGGGGAACTAGTCAAAGCCCTAATTAGCAATCTCATAAATGATCTTTAGAAATACTTTTACTAAAGAGTGGTTTATGTATTCTGCTAGATGCTGGGACTATCAGGCAGGATTTGAGTACCCAGAACTGGTCATGGTTCTCTGCGCACAGGAAACCTGACAGATTTCCTTAACCCTGCTGTTCTGTTCGGGTCATAGTGACCCGTAGACAATTTTTTGTGGCCCTGTAGATATTTTTCTATAAGTTTCTAGAACTTGAGGTTACTTGACTTTTCCTCATTTGGGGGGACCTATCTATGACTATATATATATTTTGTTTTGTGTTTACTTTTAGCTACACGCCGATTTGTACACTTGTCGTTATCGGGTCATAGTGACCCGGCATCATTTTTTACAGCTGTGAGGCCATATTTTCAGTGAAATAAAGAGTTATAACTCAGTTGGGTCTATTTATTGCATCTACTATTGTATATCAATTTATTTATTTCCTAAAATATTTCAATGGGTCGTACACACGATCTGCTGGGTGTATGCATTGAGATCTGCGCACCATAAAATTGGCTTTATATTGATTATTTTTTGGTGCGCAGTATATACTAAAATGTAGAGAGCATCCAGAGAGATCACTAGGTGTTCACTACATGTGTATATTCTGCGTAGAACGGACTGCACAGAACACACTGTGTAAGAGGGCCTTATTTTGTAAAGCTGATGTTTTTAAAGATGATTTTTTCAAAAACTTGGAAAAGCACTGGTTAGGCCATATATTGAGTAAAGAAAGGTAACACCCAGAACGGAAGGAGCAGCAGGCCTTGTACAGAGCATCCAGCAACATGTTCAGGAAAGTGAAACCATGGCCTACACAACCACTTCTACTCCCTTGGGCTCTACCAGCGGTGCTTCAAGAATAAAAAGAGAAAGGTACAGCTATTGCCCTTATTCTTGTGATAATAAAACAAATATTACATGTTCTGGATGCCAAAAATTCTTATGTTTATTGTTCTTCATGCAATAATACCTAAAGTAATATTACCATGTTAATATGTTCAAATTGAAGTCTTTATTATCTTTAATTTTTTTTTCACAAAATGTTTGATTTGCTTGTTTTTTTTTTTTTTTTTTTTACCACATATGTGTAGTTTGCCATTTTTCATTTTGCTTATTACTAAGATTTTTCTGAATAAAAAAATAATAATTTTCAATTTCATTTTTCTTTCTTTTTTTTTTTATTTTCAAACATGTTTCCATACAGTCTAGTAAGCAAAAGGTATAAAAATAATTGAGTTAGAGTATCTAAAATCAAGATTTAATAAACCGGGTCATAGTGACCCAGGAGCAATACAAGTGTATAGTACATGGGAACAGAACAGCAGGGTTTTAATGAATTTGGCATGTATGAAACATGGAGTGTGGCTCCGCGTGCACCTCATTATGATTTAACAAACCAGGATTGGCAAGCCCTGTCCCATCTTCGCCCACTTTGTCGGAGCCATCTTAAAAATGATGCGAGATTGCAAAATGTTAGAAAACTTGACGCTAAAATTTTGCAACTTTTCAAAGCTTTTTACACCAGGACTCTGGCATGAAAGCTTTGATAAATCGGGCCCAAAATGTCTACTATTTCTATAATTATATTTCTGCAATGTCCTCACTGATTTTTGATTTCCCTTACTGGGTTATCTGCAGAGCTGTGGAGTCAGAGCCCATTTTGGTTGAGTCGGAATAAAATTGACCAACTCCTAAAATATATAATGAATTGGGTACAGTAGTTCAATGCAGAATGTGCTGAATATTATTATTATGAATTATTATTGTGTTCTATCTAAATATCTTGAATATTGTATCATAATTATGATTAAAGCCTGATGTTCACATTGTACTACAATAAATGTATCACTTAAACATGAGCCATGTATGAGGGAGTCGGAGACATGGAAATTGAGGTGTCGAGTAGGAGGTTTGGCAGCCCGGTTACCTGTCATTTTCTTTTAATGTTTTTTTTTTACCGGTGTTGTTTTTTTGCTTATTCTTGTGCCTCTCCATCCCGGAGTTATGATCTCCTGTTTTTTGTCTGTAGTCATTATAGCCAATGGTCCTCCGCTCTTCTCTATAGGAGTCTTCTTGAGGGCCACAACCGTTTGGCTTAAACAACAAGACATATATACAGAGAAGAGGAGGTCGTGTCTGAGAAACGGCAAGGTGCAGGAACAAAAAAGATATCATGCCAGATGAAGGTGAACAGCAGCATTTACACCACATAAAACAATGCCATATTTAGGATTGGTCCTAATTTATCGTCTATAACAGGAGTTCTTGCAATTTATTCATATGTCGAAATATAATGATTTTGTTATCATATGTGAAGCATAACAGAAACAAGCACTAAGACTTGCAGTCATGTTCCAGAAATTACAGAATTTAAAAGGTCAACATCCAAAGCCTAAAACGCAATAGTGACGTGTGCAAACACAGTTTGTATAAAAAAACTAAAATTTCATTTTGCAGAAAATAGATGGATGGTATAGCTATGGCAAAGCAGCCTGCTCGCCATCTCCACGAAAGCAGCGTTGTCTCAATAATAGATACAGGGAGCCGGGCGCGGGAGGGGGAAGCCACCAATGCCCAGCGCTTAGCAACCAAACCTTTCTACCTAAATACTTCTTTTCATGAGAGTCACGACTGACTCCTAGGACAGATAACATCATGCAGAGTACATCAATTTTTTTTCTCACTATAGTCCAAAGTTTACATCAATAAAAGCCACAAGCCTTTATCCATTTCATAACAGAATTTGCAATTGGGGGAAAAACAGAATTCTACTATCAGGGGCCACAAAAATGATGTTAAAAAATTGTGCATTATAGAAAAATTTAAAAGGAAATAAATAAATGAAATATACCTTGCTGACCCGAGGGAATAAATGCATTCTCGTTTATGATCTGTTCCTGCTACTAAACCCATTACTTATGGCCCAGTCTCAGGCTGGTGCAACATGGCGACAACTGAAGCATCACATCTAGTCATCTGTTATGGCACTGCAACCTGCACCCATCTATGTTCTGAAATTAACTGGATTATCTGTTGCTTGTTGCAAGCAAATCACTTGCCATAGAATTCAATGCAAGCCATATGCAACACATGACTTGTCTGCAACTTGGCGGTATTAGTAGGTATTAGGGTACATGCTCACGGTCTGGAGGAGCTGCGTGTTGGACGCAGCTCCTCCGGACCTAAGTGAAGCCGCGGGTGGCCGCAGCCGCCCTGTACTCACCGTGTGCGGCAGGTGCGGGTGGCTTCTCCCGGCAGTCACCCGATGGCAGCCGCTTCCGACTCCGCAGCATGAAATAAACATGCTGCGGAGAAGCGGACTGCCAGCAACCCGCACCGCAGCTACAAACACGCTGCGGGCGGGTTAAGCATAGGGAGGATGGGATTCCTTGAAATCCCATTCACTAAGCTTGTACTGTACTACGCAGCGTTATGGATGCAGCGGCAAGACGCTGCGTCCAAAACGCTGCATATACTGATCGTGTGCACACAGCCTTATTCATAGCAAAGTCAGAGCTCAGAAATAGCCCCACTGCAGGAGGCTGCACAGGTTTTTTTTTTTTTTATTATAAATTCTTTATTTAAAGTTTTTTCTTTTGTCGTGCGACTTATCAGAGAAGTGCTGTCTGTGACCCATGTCAAAGTGTAGCCCCAACCTAAAGACCCTGATGATCGGCAGACAAGTGTTTGCAGGACAACATTTTCCTGACTATCGGCAACCACCTGATGAATAAACAAGACACTTGATATTGGGTGATTTGATTTTGATGCCTAATGTGATCATTATTAACAGCACATAGTCTGGTGTAAATTAGAGTGTGTTGCTGATGACGTGCTGTATATGGGGATAGAACGGTCATATTACAGTTTTGTTGTCAATCACTGCTCATCAACCTGTGTACACAGGCCAGTAAATGAGTGCCGCATTACTGGAATACAGATTTACGGCATCTGCCACGTAACGGCTGCACTTGCGGCACACCCCATTATTCTCTATGGGACATGCGGCAAATGCGTTTTTTGCCATGATCCGAATCTTGCAGCAAGTCAAAAAAAGGCAGCTAGCAGCGTTTTTTTTTCACGTGCCGCAAGTGCTAGATCCGGCAAACCGCACTTGCCGCACCTGACCGCAAGCTCCATAAAGAATGAATGGGGCGTGCCGCAATTGCAGCCGTTACATGGCAGATGCGGTAAATCTGCCGCAAATAAGCAAAAACGCTGATGTGAAATCGGCCTTAGGCTGTGTTCACACATAGCGTTATTTCTGCGCGGGCGCTCTTTCCAATGTTTTGCCCTGCGCAAAAAAGCCCAGTAAAAATACACGGGTGCATTCACACACCGCGTGTTTTTACGGGGCTACTTTTTCAGTGATGTCACAGAGGGGAGGAAGAATCCTGTTCCTCCTACCGCCTGTGACAGCTGTCACAGCCCCATTTGATTTTGCAGTGCATTGTACACTGCAAAATTAAATGTAAAATAATGCCAAATGTATTAAAAATAATAAAGATTCTTATACTTACCCTCCGCTGAGTGTTCGGTAACCGGGAGCAGGAGCAGGGATTAAACCTGCAAGACCATGCATGATGTCATAATGACATCGGCGCTGTGATTGGCCGGCCCGCGGTCATGTGATATATGTGTCACATATCACATGACCACGAGCGGGCCAATCACAGCACCCGATGTCATTAGGACATCCTGCAAGGTCCTTGCAGGTCGATGCCTGCTCCTGGATACCGAACACCCGGTGGAGGATAAGTATAAGAATCTTTATTATTTTTAATACATATGTCATTATTTTACATTTGATTTTGCAGTGTATAATACACTGCAAAATCAAATGGGGCTGAGACAGATGTCACAGAGGGAGGAGGAACAGGATTCTTTTCTCCCCTCTGACATCAGCGCCGGCATATTCCCACTGGAATTACACATCATCTGAACAGCGATGTGTAATTCCAGCGGTTATCATGGGGCCTATGGGAGAAAGCACGCGCAAAAAGGCGGAAAGAATGAACACATTCATTCTTTTTATGCGCGCTCTTTCTCCCATAAAAGCGCAACAGAAAATAGCGCTGCGTGTTCACAGTAAAAGTGAAAGCCATTCACTTTGCTGTGAAACGCAGATATAGGTGCGCTTTGGGAGGGAAAAGCGCGCGCAAAAAATACGCACTGTGTGAACAAGGCCTTACTGATGCAACCTATGTAATTAGTCCTCAAGACTTCTTTTAGGCGCACACAGTGGTCATAGTGCGGATATAAATCACAGAAACCCTGTGTTCCTGTTGTCTTTGCACGGTTTACTAGCACATTCACTTAAAGGGGAACTCCAGTGAGAGAAAACTTCTAAGTACAGTTCCTGCCCTGCTACATGATGAAGCAGTGCTGTACACTGCAATTCTAGTATCTATAGATTGCTTAGAGTTCAATAAAATCATTCCTGCTCCTCAGCTCTGACCCCCCTCTTCTGGGAACCCAGACTGTTCAGCCTGGCAGCTTCATGTAAGAGCAAAAAGCAGGTGGTGTGTCGGAGGTGTGGAAGCTGGGGGCTGCAGGATCAGCTTACATTCACGCCCCCTCACAATTCTGTTTAGTGGGCATGGTAGGGGGCGTGCAAAGATTTCGGTTCCCTGAGCTGGGGGCCAGAGCAGAGGAGCAGGTAAGATTTTATCGATTTATAAGCGATCTATAGATCCTAGAACTGCAGTGTACGGCTCTGCTTCATCATGTAGCAGGACGGGAACTGTACTAAAAAGTTCTCTCACTGGAGTTCCCCTTTAATCTTGCAGGGAAACAGTGGCAAGAGCACAGCAGCTGTGACCTCTGTGGTTTAAAGCCGCAGCATGACCCCTGATAAGTTTCTGGAACAAGTGACTGGGGTCGATTAGCCCTTGTTCTACATGGTGTAATCATCAGATATGCGCAAACTGTAAGAAGACAAACAATGAATATTATGCTAGTTTATTCCAGTCCAGGTGCATTATTATTGCAGAATATCCTTATTTACATGAGGCAAAGTGCTGCTGACAGGAGATTTTTATGCCCATATGAAGAATGCAATCAGATGACAAACCAGTGTGTGCTCATCTGTTGGCGCATTTCCAGGCATGTTGATATATTCATTGAAGATTAGTCAATGTAAAAGAGCCCTGAATGAAAACAGCTAGAGTATGTTCACACTGCGTCCTTTTCTGGGGGTCAAAAACGTCAGTTTTTCAAGCTAAGGGTACAGACACACTGGCGTGAAAGTCAGACGTCTGCAATGCGAGTTTTTCTCGCAATGCAGTCGGACCAATGTTACTTAATGTCCGAGCGCACATTTGCGAGTGTTGGCCAATTTTTTCTCGTCCGAGAGACAGACGAGAAAGCAGTTGCAACATGCTGCGACAGCATGCGAATCACATGCGAGACTCGCCAGTGCAAGTCTATGGGTTCGACAAAATCACGGACCGCACAGAGACCATCCGAGGGGCATCTGATTTTTCACTGATACATTATCATTTTGTAGTTCAGACAACTGTAAAATGTGCCTGCAAATGATTATACAGTAAATAGCTGCTGAGAAGAAAAAAAAATCCACTTGGACACGACTCAGATGTGTTCTGAGAAAAATGTCGAACAGTCGCATAGTAGTTGGATGCAAAACGGAGCAAAAAAACGTCTGACACTCGAAAGACTCTCAGGAACGACAATCGGACCGCATTTTTTCACGCCAGTGTGTTTCTACTCTAAGGCTGGAATCACACTGTCCGTGTGATATGCAACTTAGTCGGACATGTCACGGATGATTAACCTGGAATGTCCACCCCCCTGTCAGGATGGGAGTCGGGAGCTGCTTAGAAACACAAGCAGCTGATGTTCCCGTCCAGAGAGGGGAGAGCCATTCCAGGTTAATCATCCATGACACGTCCGACTTAAGCCGGCTTCACACCAAATTTTTTTGGGTCCGGGGCTGTTCGGAGTGAAACTGACAGCCCCGGACCCGATTTTGAACTAATGCATGCTTATGGTGCCGGATGGAGCCGGATGGCAGTGATTTGCCATCCAGTTTTGGCCCTGTCCAGCAGCAACAGGCTGCATTCAATTTTTGTCCCAGACACAAAATCGCAGCGGGAGGCACTATGACATCCTTTCCCCATCCTGCTCCGTGTTGTGCTATGGAGCAGGGCAGGGAAATGAGAGGACATACTAGCGGGAGGCGCTATGACATCCTCTCATTTCTCTGCCCTGCTCCGTGTTGTGCTATGGAGCAGGGCAGGGAAATGAAAGGACATCATAGCGGGAGGCGAGGCATGCACCTCAACCTCGTTCTGCGCTTGCATCAACACCACAAGGACGAGCAGAATGAGGATTTCATGAATGACACGAGTGAGGAATGGGCGGCACAGAGGGCGTGAATTGCCCCCATGGACGAAGTGGCTCAAGCACAAGGGCCCGCCTCCATGGATTTTTTGTAAGTTTTTATAAGCCTATATCTCGGGGTAGCAGCCCCACAGAGCCATGGGGGACCCCTTGCCTGAATGCAGCAGACATGTCCTCTTTAAGTAATCATGGGAATCCTGGGGCCTTTAGACTATATCTGGCACATGTACAGCTAGGTCAATGTTGGTCTGGGTTGATCAGCTAGAGGAAAAGATCAAGAAAGGAGTTTCCAGAGGGAACCTGTTACCTTCGATCCCATTATTCAGTGGAGCTATGACGTAATCAGCAGATGCTTCTGCGGAATCCCTAAGCCTGGCGGCCAGATCAGCCGGTCTCACAAATTCTGCTTGCTGAGACATATGGCTGAAGGGCTGGAAGAAGTACACACAATCAAAATCTAAGTTGTGTACACAACCAAGCCAGGGTGAGTACCTGTTTGGCAAGGTGCTCGATAAGATCCTCACCAAAGCTTAAGAGAGAAAGAAGGGGTTCGCTAAACCAATTTGTTCCATCCTACAGGAGGACCTTCAAGAACCGCCCACTCGGTAAAAAGAAGTCCTATAGAGACCGAGACCGTTGGGAAACTAAGGAGTCCAAACAAAAAGGAGCCCTTTTTAGCGGATCTTTTTCCAAGAATGGAAACAAATTCTGTTAACCCTCATCCTCCTGTGGGTTGCAGATTAAAATTCTTCAACCACAAATGGGGGGAGATTACATCTAATCCCTAGATCTTGAGCCTGGTATCATCTGGGTTGAAGCTGGATTTTCATCAAATTCCCCAGATTCCTTTATAGTGCCTTCTCTTAAATCCCCTGCACAACAATGGGCTCTTTAGTCAGAGGTCCTGAGCCTGTTGTCTATACATGTCCTCATAGAGGTTCCAGGGGACCAGGAGGGAAGGGGTTTTTAGTCCCCTTTGTTTCTGGTCTCAAAGTCAGATGGTTCTTATAGAACCATCATTAATATTGAAGAGATTCAATACCTTTCTTCAATTTCACACATTCAAGACGGAGTCTATAAAATCAGCTAATAAAACTTTGATATCCCAGATGCTTCATGACTGTCCTGGACCTGAAGGATGCCTACTACCATCAGGCCATACATGTCGAGTTCCAACAGTATCTCAGAGTGGCAGTCACCATGGGAGGTAATGTCTGACATTTCCAATTCACAGTGATGCCATTTCGTTTTTCTATGGTTCCCCGCATCTTCACAAAATTGATTTTGGAGGTGATGGCTTATTTACATCTGCAGGACACACTTATTATTCCGTACCTGGATGATTTTTGGATAGTAGGGAACTCTGCCTCACAATGTAGGGGTCGCCTTGCTAACACAATTTCATCCTTGCAAGCTTTGGGCTGGATAATCAACCTGGACAAGTCCAGACTGGTTCCGGTAGCTCATAAGTGTTTGCAGCAAGAAATCCTCTGTGCAGAATGACGACTTCAGGGTCACCTCAATGGTACAATGACTTTGTCTTTAGAAGTAATAAACTCCCTTTCTTGGTGTTAGACAAGGAGCATGTTTCCTGGGTGGGGTGGTATCCATGAGTAACCAATGGATGTGGGGCTCATATGGGAGATGACCTGGCCAAGGGATGGTGGTCCGTAGAAGAAGCAGATGACACCTCAAACTTATAAGAGTTAAATTTACATCACTTTCTCCCACAGCTGCGGGGATCTCATGTCAGGATTCTATCAGACAATACCACATCAGTCACATATATAAATCGGCAAGGTGAAACTCGATCAAAGACTCTGAGGTCTACTACAGTGGAAATCCTAAAATTGACCAAATCCCATCTCCTTTCCCTCTCAGCTCTCCACATCAGGGAAGTGGACAATCTCAAAGCAAACTTCCTCAATCTCTAAGCTTTTTTTTCCAGCAATTGAAACATCTTGGAGCAGGTTGTGGGTACCTCAGCACACATGGAACACAAACCCACGTGTTTTGACTTACAGAGTCTTATTCATGGATTTTGTAATACGAAATGCGTGGGATGTTTCCTGTGTACTGGGATACCCACAACCTGCTCCAAGATGTTATAATTGCTGGAATAAAGTTTGCGTTGTTTTAACCTACTAACCCTACCTGAGTTTGCTGGAGAATTCTACTTACTTTGGACTGTTATCCACTGGGACCAGGGCGGCTCTGTGTGAAGGTCTGGACCATACATGCCTGGGACGCTAAGGGGAGAGCTGAATATTTTCTTTTACTCTATACCTTGTTTAATGGTAGAAAAATTCAAAGCCTTCCTATAGGCCGATATCCGAGAAGTGTCTATGTCAGGATGCCTATGAGACGGAAGATCAGCGGTGAAGGAGATAAGCGTTGCCCCCCAGGTGACATCACTGATCTCTACTGGATGGCTTATAGTCATAAGATGGGAGCTTTCACTGACGTCACCTGCGGAACTGCGCTTATCTCCTGCATAGCTGGTCTCTCGTCCGACAGGTATATTGACACAAATGCTTTTTTAGATATCAACATATCAATATGCCAACCCAACATAAGTCAGGGACTGAGTAATTGCACAGGGGGCGAGACACTGCATGGGTGGGCTGAGAATAAGCACTGTGGTGAGGGGTGAAGGGCAGGAGGGGCTGAAGACCCTCATGACACAGCACTAACAGCCCTGCCCTGAAACCAGCATCACCGTGATGTTGTATCAGAGAAAGCCAGAAGCCAAGGAAGTGCCTACGGGCTCTCCACCTGCCTGATGATGTTCTGTGTGAGTATCCCAGCATGCACTGGGGCACTCACATGGTACGTCATCAGACAGGAAATAGGAAAAAAAAAACACATTAGCTGTTGGATAGTATAGAGAGGGAATTATTAATGCAAATACATTAGAAAACAGCTTAGATTAGAGATAAATTGGAAGTTAGAAGAACAATACTAGCCTTGGACTAACCCTTTAAGCATAGGCCATGAGTTTGGTAAAGCTGAAGAACACCTTCATTATATGTATACAGGTTGGAGTGGTGAAGGTTTTGTAAATTCAGTTTTTCTATTCCAAATACAGACCATGGATTTGTATTAATAAAATCCACTGTCCAATATACTATGTTTCACTCAACACATATAGAACCCAAATCTCCCGTCCATCCCACGGAAGACAAATGAAACTGCTGTCTCTTTAACACAATTGATCAATGTATTAATATTCACAATTTTAGGGTGCTTTCACATCAGCGTTTTTCGTAATTCGCAGCAGATGCGGTGAAAAAACCGCATCTGCCGCGTTTGCCGCATAACCGTTCCACTTGCGGCACGGTTGCGGTTTTTCCCATAGGAAGTATAGGGGGACTTGCGGCAGATGCGGCAAGTGCGGTTTTGCACTTGCGGCAGGTGCGGCAGCGAAAAAAACCGCGGTCAGCCGCGGTTTTTTTCGCTGCCGCACCTGCCGCAAGTGCAAAACCGCACTTGCCGCATCTGCCGCAAGTCCCCCTATACTTCCTATGGGAAAAACCGCAACCGTGCCGCAAGTGGAACGGTTATGCGGCAAACGCGGCAGATGCGGTTTTTTCACCGCATCTGCCGCGAATTACGAAAAACGCTGATGTGAAAGGGCCCTAATACATTTGTCAAGGTACCCAAATTATAACAGGTTAAAATCCATATTATTAAAATTCCTATATTAATACCTCTCATAAGCAAACAACAGTATAACTAAGGGTACACCTATGTAGTGTATATTATCAGATAGCTTATCTTCTGGTGCTCATAAAAGTACAAGTTCACCATCACATACAGCCCAGAACCAGCCTAATACTTTCCAAGGGGCACTTTTTAAACCCTACTACACACTTTAAACAGGGTCCCCCAGCAGCACATTAATTTAGACTTCTGCTAGTAATTACCTTGAATTCCAGGCTGCACTAACGCTGTTCTGCTACACAGGCTCCTCACCCCTCCAGCCAACGATGAAAAAAGAGCTTTGTTCAACTTTGTTATGAACATTTAATTAGAAATGTAATCATAAAATTGTTGCATATTCTAGACAGGTCACAGATGTATAAAAAGTTTTGTAATTGTCACAAAAGCCAACATTAATGTGCAACATTTGAAACATTTTCTAAGGGTGTGTTGACACTGCATTCTTCACCACGTTCAGTAGACAGTCGATGTCTGGGTGTCCTCCTTAAATAGGCATATACGCCTGAAAACGGTGCACGACAGAGCACATGGTGACTCCATCTGCACCATTATGTCTAAATCTCGTTTTGTGTGGGGGGTTCGATGTATGCTTCAACAGGACCACTGAACGTAGGGAGGAGCCCTTAGTCAGAGAAGCGTACTGTCAAGCTTAAAAATGTTGTACTTGTGTAGTTTGGGCAAGATTCAATTTATCATATTTCATAAACATAGAAGCAGAGTTGAAGAAGTTACACTAGAGATTTTGCAGAAATTACACCATTGTAACAAACTAGGGTTAATATGTTTATTTTACTGATCTCCTTATGTCCAATGACTCTTAAAGAGAAAAGAATAATCTCTGTGGTCTCACCTTTGTTTGCGGCTTTTAATTTACAGTCTGCTAGACTAGTGAATTGAGTGTTTTCATGTTCTTGGCCATGGATTTAGAATGAACACAGATCCATACAGTATGACTATTGAACTCTGCTCTCTCCAGTGTAGGGATTCTTCAAGACTTGGCAATAAATTGTGCAGATTTAAATGTGATGACAACTCTCAAGAAATTTGTGGTTAATAATTGATGGGATCAATTTAGTCAGTAAAGGCTTTTCTTGCCTTATCCTATTTTTTTTTCCAATATGTAAATTTCGTCTGGGTTATTGACATAATGTATGACGGTGTGAACCATTAAATTAGAATATTGGCTGTTAAAAGTAGAAATGTGAAGGTATTAGATTTTAGAGTAGAATTTCTTCAAGATCCACAGTGAAAATATGGTAACATTACAAAACACTGCAATCACAAATTTACAGCATATAGTTACCTTTGTGTGCCGAAAGTGTGTGTGTTAGGACATGTTCACATATGCCAGATTGTACTGATCTGTGATCCGAGCGGTGCTATCAACCCTTTGAATCCTGCTGTCATTCATTGACAGCGAGATCCGAAACCACTGCGGCGGGGATAGCGCCACTCCCCGCCGAGATCGGAGATCCCGCGATAAGATCACGGGATCTCTGGTGGTTACGTGATAGCTTCCGGGTCCAAACCAGGACCCGGGGCTATCAAGGACCGCTTCCTGTCAGTGGTTGGCAATAGTTCAGAGCTATAAACTGCGTAAGGGAAAAAAGGTCCAAACATCAAACTTACTTTTTTTGGTTGCTGCCACATTGACATAAAATGCAATAACGGGTGATTAAAACAGCGTATTCACGTAAAAATGGTATCATTAAAAACATCAGCTCAAGACGCAAAAAATAAGCCATCACACAACCTCAGATCCCTAAAAATGAGAACTCTAAAGGTACCTTTACACGCGGCAACTTTTCTAGGAATTTCACTGGCAACTTACTGGTTGCAGTGAAATCATGGACACATTGTTCTATCTTGATGCTGTATACAAATGGAACAATGTGTCCATGATTTCACTGCAACCAGTAAGTTGCCAGTGAAATTCCTAAAAAAGTTGCCGCGTGCAAAGGTACCTTAAGGGTCACAGAACATGGCGCAATAAGTGCAATTCTTCTTTTTTTTCAAACTTCAGAATTTTTTTTTCACCACTTCGATAACAGTAAAAGTATACATATTTGGTATCTACAAACTCGTAGCCTGAGCCGAGGCATCACACCGTCACGCCAGTTTTACCATTTTGTGATAATGGCGAATAAAAAAAACAAAAAATAACGTAATTGCACTTTTTTTTACAATTTCACAGCACTTGGAATTTTCCTCATTTTCCTGTACACTATATGGTAAAATAAATGATTGCATTTGAAAGTACAATTCATCCCACAAAAAACAAGCTGTCATTTGTCTATATTGATGAAAAAATAAAAAAAAGTTATGGCTCTTGGAAGCAGGAGAGCAAAAAATAAAAGACCAAAACGAAAAATCACCAGGTGGTGAAGGGGTTAAGATCTCATAGGTGCTATTCATGTCAAGTTAAGGAGACCTATAACTCCCAGAAAGTACTGCAGATCCTTGGAATGCTGGAAGTTATAGTTCCACAGAACATTATTAACACTTCATTCTTAGCTTTTACAAGGTGTGCCCACTCACGTTAAATGCTTTTACTCTGGTCCTATTGCTGTGCTAAAACAAGGAAGCCTCTCATCTGCAGGACCTGCAGTGATGTAATGAAGAGGCAGGACTGGAGTAGCACATGACAGCACAGTGTCCGGCCTCTTCACTACATCACTGCAGGTGCTGAGAGATAGTAGTGAATGTAGAGGAGAGACTTCCTTGTATCTAGTGTGTCTGCAGGACCTGCACTGATGTGAGCACTCAGCACAGACTGCGCGCTGTGCTGGTAAGGTATGCCATGCTCTGGCCCTGTCACTGCAGTGACACTTCCTCCAGGCCAGGCACAACTGCAGCGATTTCCTGCTCCTGCCTCCTTATTTCTCCAGCCGCTGCAGGAATTCGGCAGATGGGACGCCCACATGTGTCCGCTGTTTAAAGTCAAGAAATATTCATTTGCTTCTTCCCACGCCCACTTCTCGGCACTGAAGCCAGTACTAAGAGGTGGTGTGGGGAGCCTCTCCCCGAGCAGTGAATATTCAAGAACTTTGAACAGCAAGCACATGTGGTTGCATTGGCCGCCAGATTCCTGCAGCAGCAACCCTTTCCTGCCTCCTGTGATCCCACTTCACCGCTGACCCCTTCCACAGCAAGCCAGTACAAGACACAATTGCACTATAAGACACACCCCACACTTTTCTCTAAAATTTGGAGGAAAAAACATGCGTCTTCTAGTCCACAAAATATGGTATTGACATGCTTGGAGCTCTGGAAGCCAGCATGCATGTAAGATTACGCTGCTGATACAACAAGCACTGTGGACATGGGATTTCTGTACATCCATCCACTGTGCTTGTACTGTACAGCACAGCAGTTTGGACATGGCAATAACACGCTGTATTCAAACCATTGCTAACACTGATAGAGGGCAACGGGGCCTAAGACACTGATAGTGTCTTACTGAATAATGATCCATTGTTGATCCGCTTTTGGTGCTACGTTTTTTTTCTTTATTTAGAATGGTTTCCTATGGGAAAAGTGGATCAGAAAAACGCAACAGAACCTAACATGCATTTTCTTTGGACATATCACTTTTCTAGGGAAAATACGTATCGCACCACAAAATCCCGGTCTGAACAGCAAAAAGTGAAAACCTATTGACTTTGCTGGGATTCCATTTGAGTGATCCATTCCCTGCATTTCACTGCACAAAGCAGGTGCAAAAAATGGATCAAAAACAGTGTATGTTAATACAGCCCAAGGGTGAAACACAATGCAAGATTTTACATACTGCAGATTTTAATCTGCAAGGAAAAATAAGTAGCATGTGCCTGAGATTTCAGAAATTTCATTCACTTGTACAGTAAAACGTTGCATATATTCCACAACAAATCCTTGCAGAAACAAAGCAACAAAAACACAATGTGTATATGAAGCCTTAGGATATGTGCCCACTTTACCATTCTGTTGTGTTTTTAGTGCTGTTTCTGCAGCAAAAACGCATCACCCACAACATTATCAATAATGTCTATGATTTTAAAAAAAGCTGTGCCCACATGTGCGTTTTTTAGGTGGTACATTTTTGCTACAAAAAAATCCTGAACCTAAAAATGTCCATATCAATTAACTTGTGCGTTTTTGGGCTTTTCTTTGAAAAATCGTTTGATTGCAGATTTGTGAACATGTTCACAAATCTATCGTTGGTCGGCCGGTGGACACGCAGCATCGCTGCATGTGACACTGGCAGACCAACGATAAACGAGCTCCCAGTGCCTCACAGCCTATGCTGGAAGCTTGTATCCATGGTAAACATCGGGTCACTAAGCACCGCGCGGCGCCAAGTAACCCGATGTTTACCATGGTTACCAGCGTTCTCGCTGGTCCACATCATTGGTGAGTCTGCCTGTGTGACAGATCACCAACGATGTGAACGATATTGTTAGCGATCGTGCGTGCATGTGATCGCTAACAATATTGTTCTGCAAATTGAACCATGTGACGTGGCCCTTATATATATATATATATATATGCCTACACACCGTATATATAATTTGTAACAGTCACAATAAAAGGAGGAGAGGAACCCAAACATTTCTTGCACAGGGGCCCCAAACGGTCATCGTCTGTCTCTGGTTAGATAGATATACTGTCACGGGTGTGTCAGGAGGCACGGATGAGGCTGTAGAGGTCACTCGCAGAAGGTCACAGCTTCTGGCCAAACCGACAAAATCCTAAAATATATCTCTGCCCCTTTAAGTCTGTAGATGTTTTTTTTTGATGCCCTTGGATTCAGCTTTGATGATCCTGATCGAGTCTTTTTGGACGAGTCCAGATTGTGTCATCTCCAACAGGGGAATCGATCAGCAGAGACTTATGGTTCTGAGTTTTGTAGGTGGGCTACAGACACTGAGGGCTGGATCGTTCCACCCAGTGTCCGTAGCCCACCTATGAAACTCAGAACATTAAGTCTCTGCTGACTGATTTCCCTGTTGGGAGATGACACAAAGGGAAGTGGTTAGCAATGGCACCACATGGAAAAGAAATGTCACAAGAGCTTAGAATATATTTATATACATTTTTTTTTTTTTTTTTTACACACAAGAATGCTTAAGTTTACAAGAAGGTCAGCAACGTTTTACTTATCAGTCAAAATACTGGAGTAAAAGGGATTCAAAAATGTTAAAAGTTGGAACTACAACCATATCACAGAGACATCTTGGTTGATCACAAAACCTAACACCTCAACAGGAACTTCTTCTGATGAGAATGGTTGAATTAAATCAACATGCAAGTTCACTGCAGTTAGGCCCCTTTCACACTAGCGTTTTTTGTAAATTGCAGCAGATATGGCAGACTTACCACCTCTGCCGCCTAACGGCCGAACTTGCGGCACCCTTGCGGCAAGCCTCATGCATAGACTATGGGGCTTGCGGCAGGTGTGGCAAGTGCAATACAGCCGCGAAAAAAAACTGCGGTCAGCAGCATTTTTTTTCTCACTGCCACAAGTGTCAGAACCGTGGTTATACCGCACTTGACGCAAGCCACATAGACAATGCATGTAGCTTGCCGCAAATGTCGAGCAAGTGCAGCCGTTAGGCGGCAGATGTGGTAAATCTGCCGCAATTTGCAAAAAACGCTGGTGGAAAGGGGCTTTCGCTAATGTGCGGTAGATCCGGCCGACTCGCAACCTAGTTCCGGCAAGCCCCACGCATTGTCTATGGCGCTTGTGGTCTGGTGTGGCAATTGCGGTTACGCCAGATCAGCCAGATCCGGCACTTGCAGCCGCGAAAAAAAGCTGCAAGCAGCGTTTTTTTTTTTTCGCGGCCGCAAGTGCCGGATCTGCTGCATCCGGCAGAACCGCACTTGCCGCACCGGACTGCAAGCCCCATAGACAATGCATGGGGCTTGCTGGATTCAGGCCACAAGTCGGCCGTTAGGCGGCAGATCCAGCATCACCTGCCGGACCTGCCGCACATCAGCGAATAACGCTGATGTGAAAGGGCCTTTGGTAAAGTAGAAAGCCAGACTGGGGTGAGTGTTTCCCATGACACAGTATGGTGTATAGTGCAGTAAAATAGTATGCATGGGTGTCATCCATGAAGGAAACTTCTATTAAAACACGCAACTAGGGGACTATTGCTTTTTCTGAATAACACGGTGAAAGTGTGGTCAAGTGTCTCCTGATCTAAACCCAACCAAACACTTATGGGGGATTCTGAAGAGACAAGTTGTCATCACTCTCCATCTAGCGTCTAGGCCAGGGTGGGCAACTCCAGTCCTCGAGGGCCGCACATAGTCCAGGTTTTCAAGATTTCCTTAGAATTTGACAGTTGGTAATTTACAATTATTTAAATTACCAGGGGGTCGGCGGCACCCCATCTCTGAGCCCTACTGTATATAGGTAATATTGGGCCATACTATGCTGTGGAGCAGTCTTAGACATATATATGCCTGCGGACAGGGGTACTTGCCCCTTGTGTATAGGTTACTGTATACTACCTCGTTACATGCAATATATATACCTGAATTTTCTTTGCATAGGTATGATTGTGAGGCATTAGGAGCTATATATGTACCTATATTGCATGCACCTGTCACTTTGGATGCCATTGTACTTTGTGCCAAGGTCTGTAACTTGAATGCAATTATATTTTGCAGCCTTTGTAATGTATATGTCTCAGTTAGGCCAGGGCCACACTTACGTTTGCAATTCTGCTACTGGATCCTGTTTTTCATCCTGGAAACCTGACCACGTGCATGACCCACAGACTCCAGTGTTAACATTTGTTTGCCAAAGTGCAATCTGTCTACTGGATCCAGTTTTTGAGATGTCAGGTTTTAATAGGGTCTGCAATGTTTTTTGGTGTTTGATCAAAACCTGATCAATTATTTTTTACATGGGACTCTATGGGAAACGGATCAGGTACCAGATCAGGTAAAAATGCCTCAAAAATGGCAAGGGGAAAAACTGGATCCAGTAATGCATCCAGTTACTGCATGCAGGCTCCCAAGTGTGGCACTACCCTAACTGCTCTGTAATTGTTTATGTAATAGTTTCAAAATTGTGCTCCTTGGGTGCTAGCTTGCCATCCTGGATGCTAACTCTGTAGGTTCTTGACCCCCCTCCTTCTGGCTTTAACCAGTAAATAAGCACTTCATCACTTTGAACTAGACATATGGTTGTATGGTTTTTCTTGATTCATAAAGTACTAGATGTAGTATTTTTGATTGGAGTGTACTAATTTTTACATCAACTAAACTGAGTAAAACTGAAGATTTTGTAATAGAAGTTATATTATTTACCTTACTTTCATTTTTTTGGATTACCGTATATACTCGTGTATAAGCCGAGTTTTTCAGCCCAAAATTTGGGCTGAAAAGTCTCCCCCTCGGCTTATACACGAGTCAATACGGGGGGGGCTGTGTCCGGGGCTGTGTCCGGGGGCTGTGGAGGCTTCAGGAGGCGGGGGGGGGGGGGAGGCTGCTGTATGAGCGGCCCCGTCGCGTGGGGCCGCTCATTAAATATGCACTGCTTTCCCCTGTCTATCACCGGCAGGGGAAAGCAGTGCATAACTAATTAAATCCCCCCCCAAGTGCTGGCACCTGCCCCCCCTTGTAAGGGCCCCCCCCCCCGATGGTTATATTACCATTCCGGACTTCTGATCCGCGCCGCTCCTCGCTCCTCCTCGCTGCTCCGTCCGTCTTCTACATCTCGGATCTCCGGCCGTCGCAGGCATGTGACGTCATCGCGCGGCCGGGGATCCCGGATGTAGAAGACGGACGGAGCAGCGCGGAGGAGCGGCGCGGATCAGAAGTCCGGAATGGTAAGAGAAGCGGGGGGGGGGGCCCTTGCAAGGGGGGGCGAGGGCCGCTGTGTACCCCCAGGGGCTGCTGGGGACCCCCAGGGGGCTGCTGGGTACCCCCAGGGGGCTGCTGGGGCACCTGCTGGGGACCCCCTGGGGGCTGTTGGTACCCCCAGGGGGCTGTTGGTACCCCCTGGGGGCTATTGGTACCCCCAGGGGGCTGTTGGTACCCCCTGGGGGCTGTTGGTACCCCCAGGGGGCTGTTGGTACCCCCTGGGGGCTGCTGGGGTACCTGCTGGGGACCCCCAGGGGGCTGTTGGTACCCCCAGGGGGCTGTTGGTACCCCCAGGGGGCTGCTGGTACCCCCAGGGGGCTGTTGGTACCCCCAGGGGGCTGCTGGTACCCCCTGGGGGCTGTTGGTACCCCCAGGGGGCTGCTGGTACCCCCAGGGGGCTGTTGGTACCCCCAGGGGGCTGTTGGTACCCCCAGGGGGCTGTTGGTACCCCCAGGGGGCTGCTGGGTACCCCCAGGGGGCTGCTGGGTACCCCCTGGGGGCTGCTATATGTACCCCTGGGGGCCTGCTGTATACCACTGGGGCTGCTGTATACTACCACTGGGGCTGCTGGGGCTCCTGTATACTACCACTGGGGCTGCTGGGGCTCCTGTATACTACCACTGGGGCTGCTGGGGAATCTGTATACTACCACTGGGGCTCCTGTATACTACCACTGGGGCTGCTGGGGCTCCTGTATACTACCACTGGGGCTGCTGGGGCTCCTGTATACTACCACTGGGGCTGCTGGGGAATCTGTATACTACCACTGGGGCTGCTGGGGAATCTGTATACTACCACTGGGGCTCCTGTATACTACCACTGGGGCTGCTGGGGCTCCTGTATACTACCACTGGGGCTGCTGGGGCTCCTGTATACTACCACTGGGGCTGCTGGGGCTCCTGTATACTACCACTGGGGCTGCTGGGGCTCCTGTATACTACCACTGGGGCTGCTGGGGCTCCTGTATACTACCACTGGGGCTGCTGGGGAATCTGTATACTACCACTGGGGCTGCTGGGGAATCTGTATACTACCACTGGGGCTGCTGTATACTACCACTGGGGAGGCCTGTATACCACACTGCTGGGGTCTGTATACCTGTGCTGGGGTCCACCCTCGGCTTATACACGAGTCAATAGGTTTTTCCAGATTTTTGGGGCAAAAGTAGGGGGGTCGGCTTATACACGGGTCGGCTTATACACGAGTATATACGGTAAATGAATTAATGAAATTTTGGAAATTGTTCTTTTGTTCAGTACTCTTATGTAGAGCACTGTACATAAAATCATTTATCTATCATTATGAAGTTTTTAGCTGGAGGAAAGTTTGTCTTTTAGGCATATGATGGAAACAAACATGTCACCTCCCAGATATAGCGGAGGTACTCACTGCTACATCCGTCCCAGGAAACACAAGACAGACACTGTGATTTCCTCAGCAGATTACAGAAATGATCCTGAAGCACAACCTTGTGGTTATTACTCATCATTACAGGAATCACATTCCTAATGTCATCAGAACATTTGAGTAAACTGCAAAATACCAACACCACCCGTCAATTGCCAGTTAAAGGCAACCAAGTCGCATCACATTACCTTGAGACATGATGGTGTTGAAGATCTGGCGACAGTGACCCCTCCAAACCTCGACACGTGTTTCACTGCCAGGAGGCAGCTTCGTCAGGCCTCCTGGCTGGTTTCACACTGATTTTTTTTCCCTGATCAGACTGGATCAGGTTTGTGTGTCAAAACCAGGAATGTCTCCTAAACCCAGAACAGGTGTCAATCTTTCAATTATACTTTTTCTCTGCAAGTTCCTCTCCTGGTTCTTCTCCTGGTTTTGACACACAAACCTGATCGAACCTGATCAGGGAAAAAACTGCAGTGTGAAACCAGCCTAGATATCACTGATATTTTTGTTTTATATGGGCAAAAAATAGATTTTCAGTACTGATTCGTTTTTTACGATAAGAAATTTTCACATATGGAAAAAGAAATACCGTAATTGCAAAGCTTCTGCTACTTGTTGCAATGTTAAGCACAGGCGACACATGGAGTACTCCAAGTCATACAGTACATCTGTGAGCTGCCCGTGATGATCATAGACCCATAAGATTTGCATTGGTAATTTAGATCTGTGACTTGGATAAAAAAAAACACATTTCTGTGATGAACATGTAAACAATTCTGCTGACTGGAGGAGGTATGTGTTCTTTCTACATGTGAAAACCACTGACGGAATGTGTATGTGATAAGTGGATGTCTAAAGCTACATTCACACACTGCACAATTGCAGGGCTTTTGACCTGCTAATTGTGGGTCCGCTACTGCAGTGAAGCACAGTGATGTTAGCTGTCCCAGCCAAGTCAATGAATTTCACTGTTTTCCCTTCAAATGCTGCTGTTTTTACACATCCGCTTTTGGCCTGAAAAGCGGATGCATAAAAACGAGCATGTCAATTCACGGAGATCTCTCCTCATCGCGAAGCTGTAGGACTTTGGAGGACCCAGGACTGTACCATGTGACCGAGCAACGTCACCCAGTCACATGATGCTGCAGGGTCCTAGAGGCAGCGCTCGCTGCGGCCTCTGGGATGAGAAGAGATCACCACCAGCGGTCACGGAGGGAGCGTGGCGAGGTGAGTAAGTGCAGGTGAATAGCACAGTGGTGTTCACACACAGAACGCAGCGTGCAATAAGGATCCGCTTCGGTGATGTTTGTGCACCAAAAACGGATCCTCACAAAATGCATGCAATACTCTGGTGTGAACGCAGCCTAAATAAGGCCTAAATCTGAACCACTGTTCTTAGAAGAACTTATTTTGCTCTCATGTCAGTTTTTAGGCCTTATATTACAGAAGAGTTCTTAGATTTTTAAACATAAAACACATACCCATTCATAGTCTGCGTCACTGCTCAAGTCTGTGTTTTGGTCTGCAGAAAACACCAGAGACATGTCTTTTTGTCCTAGACAAGGATCAACTCTACTCATTCAAGCCTATGGATAGATTCCAAGTCTTTTCCAGGGCTGCACCAATTCTCTGAAGTCCTCTACCCCAGAAATTAGGACTAACCACATCTTACACAGTTTTAGGCGCTCCATAAAAACACATCTTTGTAAAGGTGGCCTATAGTGTTACCTAATCAAAATCATTTATATGTAGCCCACTCACAATTTTTCTGAACAAAATTCTCCATCAAACTCCACCACAACCAAAAGTCATTACACAGATTGGCTAGTGATGACTCATGCAGATTTTATCCCTCCCCATTTCCTCAAGATGGATGGACCAGCATTGTAAATAAGCACCTGTACTTTGTGTCACCCTCACCTCATGTTCGATTGTAAGCTCTGACGAGCAGGGTCGTCATTATTTTTGCTTTAATTATTGTATCAATTCATGACTGTTTATATACACCATGTTCCAAATTATTATGCAAATGTTCTTTTTCTCTGATTTTCCTAAATGGTCAGTGCAAATGACAGTCAGTGTAATAAAAGTATCACCCATTAGAGTATACATCAAATTTTATTGAAGAAACCTCCCATTGATAACAGTTTAATCTTCAAAATTAAAAAAAAAAACTCTAAATGCACTAGGCACAATAGAGTTTCTAAACATTTGATATGTTTGAAAGAACTGAAAATGCGGATTTGTTGAATTAAGCAGCATTAACAGGTCACATTCTCTGAAATAAAAGCTATTTAACTCCAAAACATCCTAACAGGCCAAGTTACATGTTAACATAGCAGCCCTTCTTTGATATCACCTTCACAATTCTTGCATGCATTGAACTTGTGAGTTTCTGGAGAGTTTCTGCTGGTATTTATTTGCATGATGTCAGAATAGCCTCCCAGAGCTGCTGTTTTGATGTGAACTGCCTCCCACCCTCATAGATCTTTTGCTTAATTATACTCAAAGGTTCTCTCTAGGGTTGGGGTCAGGGGAAGATGGTGCTCACACCATGAGTTTATCTCCTTTTATGCCCATAGCAGCCAATGACACAGAGGTAGGTATTCTTTGCAGCATGAGATGGTGCATTGCCATGCATGAAGATGATTTTGCTCCTGAAGGCACGATCTTTGCTTTTTGTACCATGGAAGAAACTCTATATACTTTGCAGAGGTCATTTTCACACCTTCAGGAACCTTAAGTGGCCTACCAGCTGTTTCCCAATGATTCCGGCCCAAAACATGACTCCTCCACCTCCTTGCTGACGTCGCAGACTTGTTGGGACATGGTGGCCATCCACCAACCATCCACTACTCCATCCATCTGGACCATACAGGGTTGCTTGCACTCATCAGTAAACAAAACTGTTTGAAAATTAGTCTTCATGTATGATCTGGGCCCACTGCAACTGTTTCTGCTTGCGAGCACTGCTTAGGGGTGGCCAAATAGTAGGTTTATTCACCACAGCAAGCCTTTGAAGTATCCTACACCTTGAGGTTTGAGGGACTCCAGAGGCACCAACAGCTTCAAATATCTGTTTGCTGGTTTAAAAGGCCTTTTTAGCAGCTGCTCTCTTAACCTTGCCTGGCAGAAACCTTCCTCATTCTGCCTTTATCTGCACGAACACATCTGTGCTCAGAATCAGCTACAAATCTTCACAGTATGATGATCACGCTTAAGTTTTCGTGCAATATCTAATGTTTTCATTCCTTGTCCAAGGCATTGCACTCTTTGTTGCTTTTTGGCAGCAGAGAGGTCCTTTTTTTCCCATGTTACTTCAAAACTGTGGCCTGCTTAATATTGTGGAACATTCAGTTTTCCTTTTATTGGGCTCACCTGCCAAATTAATTATCACAGGTATCTAAGATTGATTTCAGTGATCCAAAGAACCCTGATGGTGGGTTTACACACACCAATTTATCTGTTCAATATCTGAACCAATCTCTGGTTGCAGTGAAATCATGGATACATTGCTCCATGTTGTACACAGCCACAAAATGGAGCAATGTATCCATGATTTCACTGCAACCAGAGATTGGTTCAGATATTGAACAGATAAATTGGTGTGTGTAAACCCACCATGAATCACAATACCATCAATGGGTTTCATTGAAGAAAAAAAAAACCCTATGACACTTAAAACCAATTTGCATAATAATTTGGAACCGTTTATAGACCTCTGAATTCTAAAGCTCTTCGGAATATGTTGGCGCTATATAAATAAAGATTATCGGATCTGTGGGAAAAAAAATTGCACATCACTTGGATGCCATCCTAGTGATTTTTTTCTTATTTGCTAGGCGAAGCTTTAGAATCCTCCAAGCTTTATTGCAGACAAGACTAAAGGTAGAAAACGAAAATTAACTGATCCATTTTTCCTTACGAGAAAAGCGACTTAAGTCTGAGGTCTTATTTAGTGGCTGTTGCAGCTGCCTGACATCAGCCATACTGGTTATTGTTGAAACTTAGGTTGCTTTGACACTGGCATATTTTCAAATCTGTGTCCATCTGTTTTGAAACAGATGGCCATGGATATGTTATGGCGTCCCATGTTATCCTATGGTCCTAAAGTGGGCATCCGTCTGTGACCGTTTTGTCCCAGATCTGTTGGTGTCCACAATGTTTATGTACCCAGAAACGGAAACTGTTCAGTTTCCGGGCTTCCTTGAAAAATGCGGACACCAAACGACAGACACGGATCCATTGGTGTCCATATGAAATTAACATGGACCTCTATGGAAGACGGATCCATGAAAAAGACGGATCCGTGAAACAGATCCATTTTGCTGTACAGAGTATGCTCAGAAGCAAAGTACAGCTCCCCCCACCCCTATCCCTGGTGACTGATGACAGATCAGTTCTAAAAATATTCCGTGGACATCCGTTGACATCTTTTTGAACAGATCCGTGCTTGTCCATTACTGTACATGAATTTCATAGAACCACCCTGATTTGAAAATATGCCACTGTGAAAGCAGCCTAACAAGGAATAGCTGAATCTCCATACCAGATTAAAGCGGTTGTCTGGGCTTTTTAGAAAAATTCTGTGTATATCTAGGCTGCAAAATGCTGACAGTTTGTGATTCACAGCCTGGCAGCATTTTGCAGTGTTACCTAGATATCACTATATTGCATCTGCAGGAGACCGGTGTGTTTGTTTTAGAGGCTGGGGGCTAACTTCATAACTGGTCGTTTACGCCTAGTCTCCTACAAACACGCCTCTGACTCCTACAGGCCCGCACCCCCAGTCTCAGCATGCTCGGTCAACACCAGACTCCTACAGGCCGGTTTCCCCTGGGCTTCTGTATGGCCGCCCACCCAGACCCCAACATGATCACCTATCCCCATTGCACACAGCGGTCACCTCCTCCTTTGACACAGTGTGCCAGATCCACAGCTGTGTGAACATAACTGCTAAGTGCAATGAGCTGCAGATTCAGCACAGTCAGTGGAGGAAATGAGCGCTGTATGCAATGCTGTGTGTGCGCACTCATCTCCCATGTGACCGCGCTGTCAGTGCAGCTGGCCCACCTCTCTCTTGCAGCCGCTGACTCTGTGCTCCGCCGTGTGTCCAAGGACATACAGAGAGGAGGAGCATCGGCTCACTGACACAGAGCGGAGCACAGAGTCGGCGGCTGCAGGAGAGAGGATGACCAGCTCCACTGACAGCGCAGACACATGGGAGAAGGTGAGCGCGCGCACACACATAGTATTGCACACAGCGCTCATCTCCTCCACTGACACAGTGTGCCGAATCTGCAGCTCAGTGCACTTAGCAGACATCTTCACACATCTGTTATTCAGCACACTGTGTCAAAGGAGGAGGTGATCATTGTGTGAAATGGAGGTGGTCATTGTGTGCAATGAAGGTGATCATATTGGGGACTGGGTGGGCTGCCATGCAGGAGCCCGGTGGTGGCCAGGCCTGTAGAAGTCAGAGGCGTGTTTGCCGGAGCCTGGGCGTAAATGACCAGTTGTGAAGTTTGCACCCAGGCTCCAAAATAAACACTCCCCCTGGGCGGTCTATTGCAGACGCAATATAGTGATATCTAGGTAACAATGCAAAATGCTGACAGGTGTAAATTACAAACTGTCAACGTTTTGCAGCCTAGATATACACAGAGATTTTATAGAAAGCCCGGACAACCCCCTTGAAGTTATATTTTATGTTAACAGGGTGTATTTCCTAGCGATTTTGACTTGCGCCTTTACCATGATTTTATGTTAATTTATGTTAATACAAAGCTGCTATTTTGTTTCAGAGCAAAACCTATGTAAAAGCAGAAAATGCTGTCCACACAGATTGGTTTATGTGATGAAGTGAAAGTACAGGTTTTCCTGCATTTTGAAAAGAATGAGCATGTCAATTCTATTCAATACACAGTGTGTATTTTACTATAAACTGTGCATTGTCAATAGGAAAAAAGGAAGGGAGGGGAGTCTCACCCTCGTTGACCAGAGCAGTTATACATAATGAGTGAGTTTGTAAATTTTTGGAGCTAAGGCTGCTGTCAGTTTGTCTCTTTTGGAATCTGTGGGGATACGGTCAAACGCTGTATACCAACGAATTCCCACGTACAGGCAAACTGGATGCTGCAAGCAGCATCCGTCTGAGCTGTTTTCATGGATCCGTAGGATCCATAATGACATGCCTCTTATGGGGCATGTCAGTAAAACTTACATCTCACAGCAATGGAAGTACAGATTCCCCGGGATCCGTACTGTCCGTGCCCATAGGCACTCGTTATAATTTTTCACGTGATGCCATGGATCCGCGGCATCACATTACTTTTCATGAAGACCAAAAACATAGCAAGATACTTGCCATGGATCCATGGCAAAACAGTGACACCAGGATACCCATGGAAACTGATTCCGTCCTCATTGAAAGACAATGGGGCCGAAAACTGATCTGTGGGCATCCTGTTTGTCACAGATCAAAACGGCTGCAGTGTGAAGGCAGCCTGAATGTGTCTGTTATAAGTTGCCCTTGTCATTTTTTTTTTTACTGAGTTCCCACACTTGTGGCTGAATTGATTACTGATTTTGTAATATTTGGGTTGACTCTCATTGACATAGCTCAGTTCATTACTTTGTCTTCAACACCCACTTTTTGACATATCTTTGGCGCAGACTACTGGCTCTTGGAGGCTTTCTTTCTGCCTTCCTATGCACATTACAATTAGGATAAAACTGACCAATAGTATACTGTATGTTCTATTTTTACTATGCTGGTCACTTATTCTCCTTAAACTATTTGTAATATTTCATATAGGTTTATGGAGTCTGTATCACTTGGATTAATTACTTGGCACCTATTTGCACCTTCTAAAAACTACCGTATATACTCGTGTATAAGCCGAGTTTTTCAGCCCAAAATTTGGGCTGAAAAGTCTCCCCCTCGGCTTATATACGAGTCAATAAAACGGATGAGGGCTGTGGAGGCTGGAGGAGGTGGGGGGAGGATGCTGTATGAGCGGCCCAGTCACGTGGGGCCGCTCATTATATATGCACTGCTTCCCCCTGTCAATCAGCGGCAGGGGGAAGCAGTTCATATACGCCCCCAAATGCTGGCACTCTCCCCCCTTGTAAGGGCCCCCCCCGCTGGCTATATTACCATCCCGGTCTTCTGATCAGCGCCGCTCCTCGGTGCTCCGTCCGTGCAGCTACATCCGGGATCCCCGGCCGTCGCAGGCATATGACGTCATCGTGCGACGGCCGGAGATCCCGGATGCAGCGAGGACGGAGGACGGAGCATGAAGAACGGAGCACCGAGGAGCGGCGCTGATCAGAAGACCGGGATGGTAAGATAAGCAGATGGGGGGTGAGTGCCAGCATTTGGGGCTGCTGGGTACCCCCAGGGGGTTGCTGGGTACCCCCTGGGGGCTGCTGGATACCCCTTGGGGGCTGCTGGGTACCCCCAGGGGGTTGCTGGGTACCCCCAGGGGGCTGCTGGATACCCCCTGGGGCTGCTGGGTACCCCCAGGGGGCTGCTGGATACCCCCAGGGGGCTGCTGTATTACCCCTGGGGGCTGCTGTATATACTGCTGGGGCCTGTATACCACTGGGGCTGCTGTATACTACTGCTGGGGCTGCTATATACTACCACTGGGGCTGCTATATACTACCACTGGGGCTGCTATATACTACCACTGGGGCTGCTATATACTACCACTGGGGCTGCTATATACTACCACTGGGGCTGCTATATACTACCGCTGGGGCTGCTATATACTACCACTGGGGCTGCTATATACTACCACTGGGGCTGCTATATACTACCACTGGGGCTGCTATATACTACCACTGGGGCTGCTATATACTACCGCTGGGGCTGCTATATACTACCACTGGGGCTGCTATATACTACCACTGGGGCTGCTATATACTACCACTGGGACTGCTGGGGCTGCTATATACTACCACTGGGGCTGCTATATACTACCACTGGGGCTGCTGGGGATGCTATATACTACCACTGGGGCTGCTATATACTACCACTGGGGCTGCTGGGGATGCTATATACTACCACTGGGCTGCTGGGGCTGCTGTATACTACCACTGGGGCTGCTGTATACTACCACTGGGGAGGCCTGTATACCACTGGGGAGGCCTGTATACCACACTGCTGGGGGCTGTATACCTGTGCTGGGGTCAACCCTCGGCTTATACACGAGTCAATAGGTTTTTCCAGATTTTTGGGGCAAAAGTAGGGGGGTAGGCTTATACACGGGTCGGCTTATACACGAGTATATACGGTAATTTTTCATTTTTGTATACATGTATATCTATTTATACTGTAGGAGTAGTTGCTTCTGATTTACTCTTTTTATGGGATCCATTAGATTCTAACCTATGCTATTTCTTCTAGTATGTAGTAGTATGACAAGCACAACCTAAAGGATCTCATGCACATGAAAGATGCTGAATATTGCTGTGTGTAAACCACAAAACACAAGGAAAAGTGTTAGTTTCTTTCCTCAGATATTGCATTAGCTACAGACATCAGTTCTCTTTTCTTACTGCTACTCATGTTGCTGAGAAGTGAAGTATTTTGGAGAATATGGAACCTCCACATAATATAATATGGTACAGATTCACTGCTCCTAGGGTAGAATATCTCCCTATGTATAGGACCTGAAGGAAAATGCCATACTTTTAATGTTTGATACACATGAAATCAGATAGAGATAAGGGAGTCCAAGTAGACGCCTCGTCCAGCCCTATGAAAGGGAATCAAACAGCAGGATTTATACGTATCAAGGTAGTGCCATACCGGCGCTGGAATAGTGAATACAATCATACCCTCAGTTTCTCTATTCAATCTTTTTATTACAGTTAAAAGTTTTGTCAAAGGTCCTGATATCACAATATCAGTTAATTGATATAAGCAGCAGGGGGCAGAAATATGTGGCCCAGGTCTTCTTTTTCTATCGCCTGCCCCCCCAGCTGATATGTTCTGCTTGCCTCCGTGTCATTACTCAGCAGTCATTATACAGCAGTCTGGCGCATGCGTACTATACGGTTGATGAATTTCATTCACACTTCACTAACACGGCGTCAGAGTCAGGGTGCGTACAGACCGCTGTCTCCAGCGCTATTTTGGTGAAGATCCTGTCATACTTATGTCACATCCACTGCTCGTCTCCTCGACAGCTTTTCAGATGTGGTGAAATGCACGCTCCCGCTGAGGATGCAAGAGTGCATGCGCCCTTGCGTGACAGGACAGCATCTTCACTAAAATGGCACCGGAAACAGGAGGGCGTGGGCTAATTACAGATGTATAATGTGGGGTGGGGCTAATTACATAGAAGCAAGCAGAAAGAAGACCTGGTCCACACATTGCTGCCCCCTACTGCTTATATCAATCAAATGCTTTTGTAATTTCAGCGCCTTTGATAAAACGTTTTACTCCAATGAAATATTGAATCTAGAAACTGAAGGCATGATTTTATTCACAAGCCTAGCGCCAGTATGGCACTGACTTTACTTCTTATGTGTAAATCCTGCTGGTTGGTTCCCTTTAAGGGAAAAGTTAAGGTACCGTTACACGGGGAAACATCTCCAGCAACATCGCCGGCAACTCAGGGGCGTGGCCAAGTTGAAGCAACATCGCTAGTGCGTTGCTCTGTGTAACAAGGTGATTTCAACGGAGATAGCTGCTTGAACAACATCGCCTGGTTTCCCAACAATGTTGTGAAACCTGACAGAATCGCCCAGTGTGACAACGCAACAGCGATGTTGAAAGCAACTTCCCACATTCACTGCAATGTTAATGATCGCTGCCTGTGTTGAGTTTAACCCTGGCAGTGAAAGTTGCTTTTAACATCGATGCTGCGTTGCCGACGATGTCTCCTCGTGTAACATTTCCACAGCGATCTTGGCAAAGTTCCCAAAACGTGCGCGCTCCAGTGAGTTGCCAGCGTTGTTGTAGGAGATGTTTCCCTGTGTAACGGTACCTTTAGGGTGTTCTCATCCTGGTTGACAAGAAGGGTGACCCCTTTGTAATAAATATGTATAGGACGTTTAATCATCCAACGTCTTTCTTCTGTTTCCCCCTCACTTTCTTTCCTATATATTTTTGTTCACACAAACTGAGATCTTTTGAATAAACTGTATTCTGTTTCATTCGCTGAGTTGGAAGGCAAGTAATCCAGCCACACTTAAAAACAAAAAATATAATAATATTATATAGTTGGACAACCTCATTACCTTATAGAAATTACATTGATAACAACTGCACAGTACTCACTCCAGTCTATGGAGACTGGCACGCCGACTGAACCTTAACATATGTCTGCCTGGCATGTAAACCTGTGTAAGCCATAATGTCAAAAACTGAATTAGTCCTTACCAGTAATTCCTTTTCTTGGAGCCTTCCATGACAGCATTGGTGGATGTCGTCCACACCCTATTGGGGGACAGGAACACAGAGAGGTTAAAAAAGCCCCTCCCCTTCCTCAGTACTCCAGTGTTTACCAAGATCACCTTTAGCCATGGATTACCTGATACAAACCGGATCCAAACAGCAACAAGGGGGGAACTGATGCTGTCGTGGAAGGCTCCAAGAAAAGGAATTACCGGTAAGGACTAATTCAGTTTTCTCCATTCGCCTTCCACGACAGCATTGGAGGAATACCACAGATACTCCTCAGGGTGGGACTATTGCCTGTAGGACTTTCCTACCAAAGGACAGATCCCGACTGAAGGCCAGATCTAACCTATAGTGGCGAGAAAAAGTGTAGAGGGACGACCACGTAGCCGCTCTGCAAATCAGCTCCGATGAAGCTCCAGCCCGCTCTGCCCAGGATGTAGCAGCAGCCCGAGGTGAAGGAGCCTTCAACCCCACCGGAGGAGCAAGGTTCTGAGCGACGTAGGCCTCACAGATCGCCTTCTTGATCCAGGAAGCGATGGTAGCCTTGGAAGTCTTCTTCCTTTATTTTTCCCAAAATGCTGAACAAACAGGTTCTGATCTAACTTTCCAGGAAGCGGTCTCTCGGAGGTAGTGGAGGACAGTCCAACGTCCGACGAACATCCAAGGAGTGAAACACGGCCTCCGCTGCATTAGCTGGAGATACAACGAAGCAGAACCATCTGGACGATGGAAATCCAACACAACTTTCGGAAGAGAGAGAGACGGAAGGGATGCAGCAGACAAGGGTTCAAAGCAGGGCTGTGGAGTCGGAGTCCTGCCCATTTTGGTGGAGTCGGAGTTCGGTAGAAAATGTTCCGACTCCTAAAATATATAATAGTAGTTCAATGCAGAGTGTGCTGAATATTATTATTATTAGATTTATTATTATGTTCTATCTAAATATCTTGATTATTATGTCATTATAATGATTAAAGCCTAATGTTACCATTGACTACAATAATTTTATCACTAAAAACGAGCCATGACTGAAGGAGTGGGAAGTCAAAGGAGTCGGAGTTGGAGTCCAGCAGGAAATTCAGGAGTCGAGTCGGAGTTGGAGTCGTGGTTGATTTACCGACTCCACAGCCCTGGTTCAAAGGGACTGCGAGAAAGTCCCTGGAGAACAATGTTCAAATCCCAGGGACAGGACAGAAGGCTGAATCCGGGGACGCAGCCTACAAGCATAAGTAAAAAACTGCTTGATCCATCGATGGGAAGCAAGATCCTGTTCAAAAACAGCCCCAAGCGCAGACACCTGGACTTTAAGAGTGCTCAGCCAAAGCCCCAAATCCAAGCCCCGCTGCAAAAAATCCAAGAGTTGGGCCACATTAGGATGATGTATGTCCAGGATGGAAGGAGCACACAGGAAAGGAACCGTCTCCAGACCTTCCTGTAAATAGCGTTCGCCACAGGCATCCTGCTCTGCTGAAGCGTGGATCACTGCCTGGGAGAGACCCTTGGTCCTCAGAATCTCGGCTTCAACAGCCAAGCCGCCAGATTGAGCCACTGAGGGTCCGGGTGAAACAGAGGACCCTGGGACAGTAGGTCGAGTTTGTGGGGCAACATAATCGGTCCCTCCAGGCACAGGTCTCGGAGGGTGCCGCACCACGCCCACTTGGGCCACAGGGGAGCCACCAGGATAGCCGTCACTCCCTCTGCCTGAATCTTTTGCAACGTCTTGGGAAGTAGCGAGGATTGGAGGAAATGCATACACCAACCGGAAGTCCCAGGATGGGTGAAGGCGTCCAGCCTCAGAGGATGGTCCGACCGCGTCAGGGAGAAAAAGTGTCGGCACCTTTGCAATCGAGCCCGAAGCGAACAGGTCGATCGAAGGGACTCCCCACCTGTCCGTAAGAGAGCGAAATACTTCTGGATGGAGGCTCCATTCTACTGGGTGGACCTCCATGCGGCTCAAGAAATCTGCCTGTACATTGTTCGTTCCCTTCAGATGTACTGCCGATAAGGACAGAAGATGGCGTTCTGCCCACGAAAAGAATCGTCTTGCGAGCACCTGCAAGTTTAAGCCTCGAGTACCTCTTTGGTGCGTAAGGCAACCGTAGTCATGTTGTCTGACAGGAACTTGACATGATGACCCCGGAGAACGTGAGCTGCAGCATGAAGTGCCTCCTCACCGCCAAAAGTTCCCGGACATTTGAAGACTGGCGACTGACCGAGCGACTCCAAATCCCCTGTAACGGTGTGCGATCCACCATTACGCCCCAACCGGAACCAGCTGGCATCTGTGGTAACGGAGGTCACAGGAGCTGCAGCCAGGCCACCCCCGTCCGAAGGTTCCTGGGATTCATCCATCAGGAAAGCGATGCTACCACCCACCCCAGGGTCCGGACCCGCGAGTTTAAGGAATCCTGATGCCTGTCCCAGGAACTCAGAATGTATTCCTGAAGCAGTCGGGAATGAGCCTGAGCCCATGCTACCGACTGAATGCAGGCCGTCATGGACCCTAACAGGGACATTGCTTCCCGCAAGGAGGGCGACCCCCTTGCCCGGAAGCGGGTCAGTTTCTCGTGGAGCAGAAGCCGATGTGCCGCAGGAAATCAGGTCTGTCTGGAGGATTCCAGCAAGACTCCCAAAAATTGATGACAGGTTGCCGGCACCAGTTCCGAGTTCCGAAGATTGGGCACCCACCCCAGGGACTGAAGAATCTCCAACGTTTTGGAAACCTGTGTGCGCAGAACCTCTGCCGAAGAAGCCACCACCATGTCGTCTAAATCACACATATCCCCTGGGTCTGGATCCCTTCCCCCATGAGTTTGGTAAAAACTCTGGGGACCGACGAAATCCCGTCCCGCCTGTCCCGGAGATCGCGAATCGCAGAAAGCGCTTGTGGGACGGGTGAATGGGGACATGATAATACGCGTCCTGGAAGTCGATGGAGGCCATCTCGTAATCGAGACCGATCAGGGGGATTGCCGAGCGGATTGATTCCATCTTGAATCACCTGCAGAGGACATGGCGATTGGGAATAGATTGAATATGACACGAAGAGCCTCCGAGGGTTTTCGCACCACAAACAACCTGGAGTAGTGCCCCTGGCCCTCCTCCAGGAGGAACCCTGGACACCACTCTCGAATCCAACAGGTCTCGCAGACCCAACAAAAAAAGCGTGCGAAAGTACCCCTGAGGAAGGGAGGTGACTTGAAGACACGGAGGGGGCTGGCTCTCAAATTCCAAGCCCAGACCCTCCCGAATGGTCGAGAGGATTCAAGGGCACCAGGAGATTGCTTGCCACTATGGAAGAAACCGCAGGAGCCGCCCCACAATGGAGAAGGCATCTTTGTTTAGGGGGTGGCTGGTGATGCTTCTGCTGGGGGAGCAAGATATTACGGGTCTTGTCCCCTTTCTGGTAGGCCCAGCGACCGGTCTTACCCTTCCCTTTATACAGGGAGGGTTGGCTGCGCTCAGGCCGAAAGGACTGCCTCCGAAAGGGCTTCTGTTCCGGGAGACACTTCTTCCGATCTGACACCTTTTCCAGGATGTCATCCAACGCCAGACCAAAGACATAAGACCCCTGAAAGGGGATGCAACACAGCTTGAGCTTAGACGTGACATCCCCATTCCACATTTTAAGCCACACTGCCCTTCGAGCTGTGTTAGCCAACACTGCGCACGTGGCGTCAATGCGGATCGACTCAGCAAAGGCATCGGCCAGGAAGCCCGTAGCACGTCTCAGAAGTGGAATGGAGTCGAAAAGCTCCTCCCTGGGAGTACCCTGCAGGATGAATTCTTCCAGCTGGGTAATCCACTTAAAGAGAGACCTGGCCACACATGTAGAGGAAATGTTCACCTTTAAAGACATAGCTGCCGCCTCCTTGGATTTTTTTTAGGACACTCCATCTTACGATCGAGGGGGTCCTTCAACTGGGATTAATCTTCAAAAGGTAATGCGGTCTTTTTTGCTACCCTGGCCACCTGGATGTCCACCTTCGGGACCTCCCAGACAAAGTCATCACCCTCCAAAGGAAAATTCTGTTTCAACTCGGATGGGGTGATCAGCCTATTTTCTGGAGACTCCCACTCCCGACAGACGAGATCCCGGATGACCTCATGGACAGGGAAGCCCAACTGCCGCTTAGCATTCAGGCCTCTGAACATTTCGTCCTGCACAGAAGAAGGGGATTCCACCACTTCTACTCCCATGGTACTACGGACAGCGCCAAGCAATTCACCCATGGACTCCGTGGAAAAATAGTAATGTCCAGATTCTCGAGCCTGGACAGGGCAACAGAGGCAATATCCTCGCCGTGCTCTGACGCTGAGCTCTGGGTAGCCTCCATGAGATCCACAGAGTCACAATCCTGGAGCTTCCTCTTTATCGGAGGGGAAAGCCTGGATGCTGCAGCAAAAACCGGCAGTGCCGAGATAGAAGCCTACACCTCTTCCCTAACTTGTCTAACCATGGATTGGAGCTCCTCAAGCAGGGATGGGGATTCTTGCCTGACAACACTCTCAGTACATGGCTTAAACAACTTCTTTTTGTAGGAAGAGGGAATTCGTGCCGCAGATCCCACATTTCCTGGACGGGTTTTTGCTCCCTTTCACAGGCAGGCCCTTGTCTCCCTATAGAAAAAAAGGGAAGAGAAGGGGGTCCCAGTGCGAGTACAGGGCCCTAAATAACTCTACCCCTAATGACCACCCCCAGAAACAAACACTTACATGAGCTGGGGGAACGTTGGGCTCTGCAGAAGCAGAGGTGGAAGACCTATCACCCTCCATGTCTTCAGGGATCAGCCTTACCTGGGTGTAGCTTCCGGCGGGTACTCATCCAGAAGTACCATGCCCTTAATGAGAAACACCTGTTCCCTCCCTCCTCCTGGTCACCGGCTGTGGGCTGTTAGGCCTGCTGGATTCCCTGGAGCCGCGCAATGCCCGCCGCAGCCCGTACAGGAGCTGCCACCCGGAACCGGAAGTGCCGCAGCCCGAAACCGGAAGTGCCACCCTGGCACCTCCGATGCGCGCCCCCCCGGGACCGCAGCTGGAGGAGGGAGATGCCGGAGAGCTGAACAGGCATCCGGCGCTTCAATACACGGCCTGCTTTGCCCTGTAGGACGCAGGAAGGCCGGATGGTCCCACCACGGGAGCCCCGAGAAGGAGGAGGAGGCCGCCCCCGACGTCCATCCCTGGCCCGGCTGTAAGTACACTCCAATGCTGCCTCTGCTGGCCCACCAGCACTGGAACCTCTCCATACCCCAAGAGGGACAGGAAGACACTGGAGTACTGAGGAAGGAAAGGGGCTTTTTAACCTCTCTGTGTTCCTGTCCCCCAATAGGGTGTGGACGACATTCTCCAATGCTGTCGTGGAAGGCGAAGGGGAAAAAAAGCTGGATGATATGCTAGCGGCAAGCAGACTATGGGTTCTAAGGGACTAAGGGTGGCATGCTCACGATCAGGAATTGCAGCATTTTGGATGGAGTGTCTTGCCACTGCGTCCAAAACACTGCATTGTACAGTACAAGCATAGTGGATGGGATTTCTAAAAATCCGGTGCTCACTATGCTTCTCCCCACCGCAGCATCTTTTCAGCTGCGGTGCAGGTTTCCGGATTTTTGCATCTCCATGAAGCATGTTAATTTCATGCTGTGGAGTCTGAAGAGATCATCATCGTGTGCACATAAAGAATAGCCCCCCTGCACTCACTGCAGATCGTTAGTACAGTGCAGCTGAGGTCTCCCTGTGTTCACCCGCTGGTTCTTGCAGGTCCGGAGGCACTGTGTCCAAGACGAAGCGCCTCCGGATCGTGAGCACATACCCTAAGGGTTCGTTCAGACGATTGTATTTACGCTCTGAGTGCTATCTGACAAAATATTGGATCACACTTGGAACAATGTTATTTAATGAGGCCGTGCACATGTCTAATTTTTCTTTGGACTGAGTGGTGCGGAGGACAGAAGGACTCACACACATACACTAAATATTGGAAGTAAAACATGTAAAATATCTACTGTGCTAGAAACAGCTGCCACCTGAGCTCCAGTGCAGAAATGAGTCATCTGTCAGGTAGTCGGGATCAGCACAGGGATGACTCATGTATTATCTGCATGTGGGAGATTTCTCTGTGTGTGGGGTGCTGCGGATCTATTTGCTGCTCTTCAGCAACACAAAATATCCAGCAATAATATGAGGTTAGGAAAACAGATTGCACAAGTCCATAGTCACACCCAGTCCAAAAAGAGCCATTACCACGCAGATCGGGTGATTGCAAACACAATTACTGCAGAGATTTTGCTTCTTATGGTGATATGTAAAATGAGTTTTAAAAAGGTGTACTCCATTTCACTGCTGATCAGCATATTTCCAATTCTTACCAATGAAGTGAATTTGTGGAGGTAAATCTGGCCAATGACCTACAAAAAAAAAAGTGAATGACATCCTGTACATTACAAATACATGACAATGATGGTAATGTGTATGTTCAATAGCACCATTTATTCTCTTGTTAGCTGGCACCAACACACAGATGTTCAGAAATGCAGATGCAGACCCATCATGTCCACATAAAGCTATAATCACCTGCACAACGGACCATTGAGCTTATGACAAGTGGGAGAAAATGTTATTATACAATGTCCAGTGGTGTAACTTCAGGCCCAGGGGCCCCGATGTGAAAACTCCAATGGGGCCCCCAATTATTGCAATAGAATTAATCTTTTTCTATAGGCCAAAGGGACTTCTGGGGCCCCCCTAGCCTGCAGGGCTTGGGTGCGATCGCAACACCTGCACCTACTGTAGTTACGTCCCTGACAATGTCTTCTTCAGATACAGAGCCTTGAGAAAAAATTCACACTGTTACCCCCACAAATATATTATTTTTACCGTATATACTCGTGTATAAGCCGACCCGTGTATAAGCCGACCCCCCTACTTTTGCCACCAAAACCTGGGAAAACCTATTGACTTGTGTATAAGCCGAGGGTGGACCCCCAGCACAGGTATACAGCAGCCTCCCCAGTGGTATATACAGGCCCCAGCAGTGTTACAGCAGCCTCCCCAGTGGTATATACAGGAGCAGCCCCAGTGGTAGTATACAGCAGCAGCCCCAGTGGTATATACAGCAGCAGCCCAAGTGGTAGTATACAGCAGCAGCCCCAGTGGTAGTATACAGCAGCCCCAGAGGTATATACAGCAGACCCAGTGGTAGTATACAGCAGCCCCAGAGGTATACAGTGCCTACAAGTAGTATTCAACCCCCTGCAGATTTAGCTGGTTGACACATGCGGAATTAACTTGGCATTGTGACATTTGGACTGTAGATCAGCCTGGAAGTGGGAAATGCACTGCAGCCAAAAAGATTTTTTAATTTTTTTTTTTAAAGCGTTAAAAGTTAATTCAGAGGGTCATTTATTATTCAACCCCTCAAACCACCAGCATTCTGTTTGGTCCCCCTAAAGTATTAAGAAGTAGTTCAGGCACAAAGAACAATGAGCATCACATGTGTGGATTAATTATCTCTTTTGCCAGCCTTTTCTGACTATTTAAGACCCTCCCCAAACTTGTGAACAGCACTCATACATGGTCAACATGGGAAAGACAAAGGAGCATTCCAAGGCCATCAGAGACAAGATCGTGGAGGGTCACAAGGCTGGCAAGGGGTACAAAACCCTTTCCAAGGAGTTGGCCCTACCTGTCTCCACTGTTCATCCGGAAGTGGAAGGCTTATGGAACTACTGTTAGACTTCCACGGCCTGGACAGCCTTTGAAAGTTTCCTCCCGTGCCGAGGCCAGGCTTGTCCGAAGAGTCAAGGCTAACCCAAGGACAACAAGGAAGGAGCTCCGGGAAGATCTCATGGCAGTGGGGACATTGGTTTCAGTCAATACCATAAGTAACGTACTCCACAGCAATGGTCTCCGTTCCAGACGAGCCCGTAAGGTACCTTTACTTTCAAAGCGTCATGTCAAGGACTCTGAGACAGACTTGTTCAAGGTTCTATGGTCTGATGAGACCAAGATCGAGATCTATGGTGCCAACCACACACGTGACGTTTGAAGACTGGATGGCACTGCATACGACCCCAAGAATACCATCCCTACAGTCAAGCATGGTGGTGGCAGCATCATGCTGTGGGGCTGTTTCTCAGCCAAGGGGCCTGGCCATCTGGTCCGCATCCATGGGAAGATGGATAGGACGGCCTACCTGGAGATTTTGGTCAAGAATCTCGCTCCTCCATCAAGGATCTTAAGATGGATCGTAATTTCATCTTCCAACAAGACAACGACCCAAAGCACACAGCCAAGAAAACCAAGGCCTGGTTCAAGAGGGAAAAAATCAAGGTGATGGAGTGGCCTAGTCAGTCTCCTGACCTTAACCCAATTGAAAACTTGTGGAAGGAGCTCAAGATTAAAGTCCACATGAGACACCCAAAGAACCTAGATAACTTGGAGAAGATCTGCATGGAGGAGTGGGCCAAGATAACTCCAGAGACCTGTGCCGGCCTGATCAGGTCTTATAAAAGACGATTATTAGCTGTAATTGCAAACAAGGGTTATTCCACAAAATATTAAACCTAGGGGTTGTATAATAACTGACCCACACTTTTATGTTTAAAATTTATTTAAATTCAACTGAGCAACATAACTTTTTGGTTTGTAAGATTTATGCTTCTGTTAATAAATCCTACTCTCGTTTGCAGTTTGAAGGCTCTAACTTATTTGCATCTTATCAAACCACCTAAATCTGCAGGGGGTTGAATACTACTTGTAGGCACTGTATATATCAGCAGCCCCAGTGGTATATACAGCAGCAGCCCCAGTGGTAGTATACAGCAGCAGCCCCAGTGGTAGTATACAGCAGCAGCCCCAGTGGTAGTATACAGCAGCAGCCCCAGTGGTAGTATACAGCAGCAGCCCCAGTGGTAGTATACAGCAGCAGCCCCAGTGGTAGTATACAGCAGACCCAGAGGTATACAGCAGCAGCCCCAGTGGTAGTATACAGCAGCAGCCCCAGTGATAGTATACAGCAGCAGCCCCAGTGGTAGTATACAGCAGCAGCCCCAGTGGTATATACAGCAGCAGCCCCAGTGGTATATACAGCAGCAGCCTCAGTGGTATATACAGCAGCAGCCCCAGTGGTAGTATACAGCAGCCCCAGTGGTAGTGTACAGCAGCCCCAGAGGTATATACAGCAGCCCCAGTGGTAGTATACAGCAGCCCCAGAGGTATATACAGCAGCCCCAGTGGTAGTATACAGCAGCAGCCCCAGTGGCAGTATACAGCAGCAGCCCATTGGTAGTATACAGCAGCAGCCCCAGTGGTAGTATACAGGCCCCCCCCCCCCCCATCGGTATACAGGGGCCCCCCCTTGCTGCCGCAGACCTGTAAAGGAATACATCATTATACTTATCCCTGTCGCTGTCCCGCCGCCATCGCGCTCCTCCGGCTTCATCCGGCTTCTTCCGGCTTCCTCCTCTGGCGCACAAACAATGACGTCATTGCCTGCGCCCACCGGAGGAGGAAGCCGGATGACACCGGAGGAGCGCGATGGCGGCGGGACAGCGACAGGGATAAGTATAATGATGTATTCCTTTACAGGTTTGCGGCAGCAAGGGGGGGGGGGGGGTTGCCTGTATACCGATGGGGGGGGGGGCGCCTGTATATGACTCGCATATAAGCCGAGGGGGGGGGACTTTTCAGCCCAATTTTTGGGCTGAAAAACTCGGCTTATACGCGAGTATATACGGTATTTACTAACACAAAGTAACAAGTATTTGTGAAGTGTAAAGGCAATGACATATGGTTTTCTAATTATCTTAAAAATATCAATCTGAAAATTGTCACGTGCACTTCTATTCAGCCCTCGAGTCAATACTTTGTGTTCATGTGTACAAATATTCCACAATCCAGACCTAAATCCATCTGAGAATCTGTGACATGACCTGAAAATTGCTGATGACAGATGCCTCCCTCCAATCTCACTGAGATAGAGATATTGGGCAAAGAAAAATGGGCACAATGTCATCCTCTAGATGAGCAAAGCTGGTAGAGACATCCCCAAAAAGACTGGCAGCAGTAATTGCAGCAAAAGGTGGTTCTACAAAGTATTAACCTATTGGCTGAATACAAATGCTATCAAGATTTTCAGATTTATATTTCTTAAATATTTAGAAAACCATGTATCATTTACTTTACACATCGCAATACCTCCGCCTTAGTGTTGGTATATCAAATAAAATTCCAATAACATACACTAAAGTTTGTGGGTGTAACGAGAAAGAAGTGTAGAAAAGTTCACAGGGTATGAATACGTCAAGGCATTGGGCATACTACTTTTATAATACAAGCAGTGACACTTTGCCAAAAGCAGCTCCCCCCAACCCCTCTCCCCCCATCCCGAAGGGAAAAGGAAAGCATAATTACCTTAAAAGTCAAAGTAGGTCACTAATTAAAGAAAATGCAGTAATAGATACCCATACGACAATCAACACCAAGAATTCATAAAAAAAAATAGAAGGCTCTATTCACATGACGAGAATATGATGCTATTTTTTCACTGCATCAATTATGCAGCATCTTAGGGGATGTGTACAAGATCCGGAGGCACTGTGTGTTGGATGCATTGCCTCTGGAACCTGAGGGAAGCCGCAGGTGAATTCATGGTGAACGCAGCCGCCCCCTTCCCTTGATCTGCATTTGTGGCAGGGCACCTTTGCTCTGCATTTACCCGCTGGAGATCGCTCCTGCCTCCGCAGCAATAAATTAACATGCTGCGGAGATGCGGAAGTCCGGCATCCAGCACAGCAGGTGAGATAATGCCGTAGTAGGGAGAAGCACAGTGAGCATGGGATTTCTAAAAATCCTATTCAGTGTGCTGGTACTGTACAACGCAGCATTTTGGATACAGCGGTGTGTGAGTTGTTTGGTGCCTCTAGGATCTGGCACTGCACTACGTGTCTATTTTAGTATTTACTAGAGATTCCTAATGGCTAGGTCTAACATTGGCCCGACATTATAAATCTTGAACTTAGTGCCAGCTGCCAATACAACGCTGGCATTAACCCCTTTATTACCCAGTTCACCACCGACACCAGGGCAACTGGAAGAGTCAAGGTAAAGTGCAAGAAAATGGCGCTTCAATTAATGTAATTTGCAGCATGGGGCACCCAAAACACTTGGTTCTCCCCACGCTGAGGATTCTAGACCCCAGCTGCATAGGCTGGCAACCAAAAATACGTTTTTGTTTTTTTTTAATTATCTCTAGAAATGAGAAAAGGGTTACACTGTATTTTTGTTTACCAGCCAGGTAAAACTAGACAGCTGGGGGTGGGTGGCAGCCCATACCTGCTTATTTTACCTGTGCTGGTGATCAAAAATACAGCGGAATCCCACATCTTCAGCGCAAATCCCCACTAAATACACAAATTCTCACTGTGTGAACAGTGTTGCGTATTTGCATATTATTCATGCCATTTCCACCACAGGAAAATCTGCAGCACAACACTTCTAATTTCCCATAGTTTGCAGGGAACGTGCTGTACTGCAAAATTGTCAAAAATACACCCAAAAAACAGCGGCAAAAAAAGCAGAAAATCCGCTGCATCGAAGCATAGCCTAAAATTTATATACCAGGTTCCCACTCAAAAACGTCACTCCTTCCCATCCAAGCCCTGTCATGCACCCAAGAATTGTTTTCCCACCACATATGGAGAGATTGTCCAACATATTAAGGAGTCCACTTTATCATGTTGCCCGAGTGAAAATGAAAAAATCCTTTTTTTTCCACAGAAATGTTCTTTTAGTCTCCATATTTTGATAGCCCAATGTCATAAAAAAATCTTGAAGCACCTGAGAGTTCATAGTGCTCACCACAAATCTAGATAAATTCCTTGAGGGGCCTAGTTCCCAAAATGGGGTTACTTGTGGAGACTTTTCCACTGTTTAGACACACATCGGGCTCTCCAAACACAACATGGTGTCAGCTAACGATTGTAGCTAATTTTCCGCTTGAAACATCAAATGACGCTATTTCACTGTAGAGCCCTCCCGTGCATCTAAACAGTGGTTTTCTGCCACATATGAGGTATGGGAGTACTCAGTACTAATTCCCAAACAAAGTTTAGGATCCATTTTATCCTCTTGCCCTTGTTACAATTAAAAAATTGAGGCTAAAAGAACATTTTTGTGCAATAACAAGTACCGTATATACTCGAGTATAAGCAGAGTTTTTCAGCACAAAAATTGTGCTGAAAAGTGCCCCCTTCGGCTTATACTCGAGTCAGTGGTACTGGGTGAGTGTGGGGGGGCAGTGTCCGGGGGCTGGAGGAAGCGCGGGAGGCTGTACAGTGGGTGGCCGGTCACGTGGGGCCGCTCATTAGTGCAATGCAATCAGCGGCAAGGGAGCGGTGCATATTACATTGCACTGTGTATGCTCCCCCCACCCCATCACAGGTTACAGCCCCCCATGCTGCCGCACACCTTAAAATAATAAAGCATTCATTCTCACCCTCCGACACTCTGTCATTATTGTGTCCTCCGGTCCCTGCTTCTTCCTGCTTTCGTCGGCGTCATGTGACTGGCACAGCAGCCATGACGTCATCGCTGCTGCGCCGGTCATAGCAATAGAAGCCGGTGGAAACAGGAAGAAGCAGGGACCGGAGGACACAATAGTGACTGAACGACGGAGGGTGAGAATGAATGCTTTTGTTTTAAAGTGTGCGGCAGCATGGGGGGCTGTAACCTGTAATGGGGCATGTATACCACTAATGGGGGCCTGTATACCACTAATGGGGGCCTGTATACCAATAAAGGGGGGCTGAAACCTGTAATGGGACCTGTATACCACTAATGGGGGCCTGTATATCACTAATGGGGGGCTGTAACCTGTAATGGGGCCTGTATACCACTAATGGGGGCCTGTATACCACTAATGGAAGCCTGTATACCACTAATGGGGGCCTGCATACCACTAATGGGGGCCTGCATACCACTAATGGGGGCCTGCATACCACTAATGGGGGCCTGCATACCACTAAGGGGGAGCTGTCCACTGATGGGGCCTGTATACCACTAATGGGGGGCTGTATACCACTAATCGGGGCCTGTATACCATTGACGGGTGGTAGGGCTGTATACCAGTGAAGAGGGTGCAATATACCAGTAATGGGGGGCCATTTACCATGATGAGAGTCTGCTACATTTCTCACCCTAGGCTTATACTCGAGTCAATACGTTTCCCTAGTTTTGGAGGGTAAAATTAGGGGCCTCGGCTTATACTCAGGTCGGCTTATACTCGAGTATATACGGTACCATTTAAATTTTACGGCTCAATGATTGAAGCACCTGATGGTTCAAAGTCCTCACCACGCATCTAGATAAATTCCTTGAGGGTCTAGTTTCCAAAATTGGGACACTTGTGCGGGATTTCCACTGTTTCGGCACACAGGGGATTTCCAATCACAACATGGTGTCAGCTAATGATTGTACCTAATTCTCCATTTAAAAAAGTCAAATGGCGCTCCTTCCCTTCCAAATCGTACTGTGTGCCCAAACGGTGATTTTCGACCACATATGGGGTATCAGAATGCTCAGGAGAAATTGAACATCAAATTTTAGGGTCCATCTTCTGCTTTTACGCTAGTGAAAATGCAATATTTGAGGCTAAAGTAACATTTTTGTTAGAAAAAGTAAAATGTTCATTTTTTCCTTCCGCATTGCTTTAGTTCCTGTGAAGAAACTGAAGGGTTAATAATCTTCTTGAATGTGGTTTTGAGTATTTTGAGGGGTGCAGTTTTTGGAATGGTGTCACTTTTGTTTGTTTTCTGTCATAAAGAATCCTCAAAGTCACTTCAAATGTGATGTGGTCCCTAAAAAGTGACTTTGTAAATTTTGTTGGAAAAATGAGAAATTGCTGATGAACTTTGAACCCTTCATACTTGCTAACAAAATAAGGGTATGTGCCCACAGGACGTTTTTGCTGCGTTTTTTGGTGCGGTGTGTGCATGCAGTTTACCATTGGTTTTATGGTACCGTACATACCGCGTATAAGCCGAGTTTTTCAGCCCAAAAATTGGGCTGAAAAGTACCCCCTCGGCTTATACGCGAGTACACCAACGCAAGTGCCGCCAAACCGCCCGCCCGCCACCATGAGTATACATGCGCCCCCCCCCCCATCAATATCCAGGGCCCCCCCTTGCAGGCCACACCTGTAAAGGAAGATCCTTATACTTACACCTGCGCCCGCCGCCGGCCCCGCTCTGCACCGCGCTCCTCCATCTTCTTCCGTCTTTCTCCTCAGTCGCACAGGCAATGACGTCAGCCTGTGCGAGTCATTGCCTGTGCGACCGAGGAGGAAGACGGAAGAAGATGGAGGAGCGCGGTGCAGAGCGGGGACGGCGGCGGGCGCAGGTGTAAGTATAAGGATCTTCCTTTACAGGTGTGGGCTGCAAGGGGGGGCCCTGGATACTGATAGGGAGGGGGGCGCATGTATACTCATGGTGGCGGGCGGGCGGCCGGTATATCGCTGCGGCTGCTGCCATGTATACCCCTGGGGCTGCTGCTATGTATACCCCTGGGGCTGCTGCCATGTATACCCCTGGGGCTGCTGCCGTGTATACCCCTGGGGCTGCTGCTGTGTATACTCCTGGGGCTGCTGCCGTGTATACTCCTGGGGCTGCTGCCGTGTATACTCCTGGGGCTGCTGCCGTGTATACTCCTGGGGCTGCTGCTGTGTATACTCCTGGGGCTGCTGCTGTGTATACCCCTGGGGCTGCTGCTGTGTATACTCCTGGGGCTGCTGCTGTGTATACCCCTGGGGCTGCTGCTGTGTATACCCCTGGGGCTGCTGCTGTGTATACCACTGGGGCTGCTGCTGTAACACTGCTGGGGCCTGTATATACCACTGGGGGGGGCCTGTATACCACACTGCTGGGGGCTGTATACCTGTGCTGAGGTCCACCCTCGGCTTATACACGAGTCAATAGGTTTTCCCAGGTTTTGGGGGCAAAAGTAGGGGGGTCGGCTTATACACGGGTCGGCTTATACACGAGTATATACGGTAATTTATGATCATTTGTTCCTATGGTTTTGATTCCCAGCAAAACCAATGTGTTTCACAGAAACGCTGTGCCCACACATTGGTTTTACAAGTGTCAAGAACTGTCAAATACCTGCGTTTTTGGTGCGGATGGGAGAGAATTGACATGTTACCGTATATACTCGTGTATAAGCCGACCCGTGTATAAGCCGACCCCCCTACTTTTGCCCCCAAAATCTGGGAAAACCTATTGACTCGTGTATAAGCCGAGGGTGGACCCCGGCACAGGTATACAGCCCCCAGCAGTGTGGTATACAGCAGCCTCCGCAGTGGTATAAACAGGCCCCAGCAGTGTTACAGCAGCCTCCCCAGTGGTATATACAGCAGCAGCCCCAGTGGTAGTATACAGCAGCCCCAGTGGTAGTATACAGCAGCCCCAGAGGTGTATACAGCAGCCCCAGAGGTGTATACAGCAGCCCCAGTGGTAGTATACAGGTATATACAGCAGCCCCAGTGGTGTATACAGGGCGGGCCCCAGTGGTGTATACAGGGCGGGCCCCAGTGGTGTATACAGGGTGGGCCCCAGTGGTGTATACAGGGCGGGCCCCAGTGGTGTATACAGGGCGGGCCCCAGTGGTGTATACAGGGCGGGCCCCAGTGGTGTATACAGGGCGGGCCCCAGTGGTGTATACAGGGCGGGCCCCAGTGGTGTATACAGGGCGGGCCCCAGTGGTGTATACAGGGCGGGCCCCAGTGGTGTATACAGGGCGGGCTCCAGTGGTGTATACAGGGGCCCCCCTTCCCCTTGCTGTCAGCCACCTGTAAAGAAATAGATAGTTATACTTATCCCTGTCCTGTCGCCGCCGCTCTCCGACACCGCGCGCTCCTCCGTCTTCTTCCTGCTGTGACCGGCGCACAGACAATGAAGTCATTGCCTGCGCCCGCCGGTCACAGCAGGAAGAAGACGGAGGAGCGCGCGGTGTCGGAGAGCGGCAGCGGCGGCGACAGGACAGGGATAAGTATAACGATCTATTTCTTTACAGGTGGCTGACAGCAAGGGGGAAGGGGGGCCCCTGTATACACCACTGATGGTATATGACTCGTGTATAAGCCGAGGGGGGGACTTTTCAGCACATTTTTTGTGCTGAAAAACTCGGCTTATACACGAGTATATACGGTAATTATTTTCCTGCGTTTTTGCTGCAGTCAATGGAAAAAACGCTGCAAAAGCGCACAAAAGATGAGCAGAAAACACAGACAAGATCATAGCTAATCTCCTGTCAAGGACTCTAGGCTCCTCAGGTTTTGCTGCGTTCAAGACTGCTTAAAAAACATCCTGTGGGCACATACGCTAAATGTTGTTTCCAAACATGTGCTGATATAAAGTAAACATGTGGGAATTATATTTATTAAATGTTTTGTGTGACATAACAGTATACGGTAACAATTCAAATTCTGAAAATTGCTAAAAATTTTCACCAAATTTCTATTTTGCAACAAATAAACGCAAAAATGATCATCCTAAATTTACCACTAACATTAAGCCCAATATGTCACACAAAAAAAAAAATCTATGAATCGCTGGTCTGACACTGGTCAGAATTGCAAAAAATGGCCTGGTCATTAGGGTAAAAAAATGCTTGGGAGTGAAGGGGTTAAACATGAGCCATGTATGAGGAAGTCAGAGTTCGGTAAATTGAAGAGTCGAAGTTGGTGGTCTGGCTTACCCACTTCCACAGCCCTGGGGCAAACAAAACTTTTTTGTCCACTTTGAAAAAAAAAGTATTTTTCAGGATCTGTTCTTTTAAAGGGACACAGTCTGCTAACATTACTCTTGAATAGTGTCTGGGCAGACCTTTAAAGACATGTAATATCATTAGTGTACACTTTCTAGTTTCCATGCTGTAAGCATTTTCACACCCTGCAAGCAGGTGGTATTTTAGTCCACTCCATTATATTCACAGCCGAATAGTCTCAGCTGCTGTATAAGTGTTATTTAAATATCCATACCCATCCAAGCTGATGTTCCGTCCCTCCCCCCTGTGCTGGGAGGGGAGGTGTTTTGTGCTGTACTGTGTTATCTGTAAGGTTTCTATTATATGAAGGTTGGTTTTCCTGCAAACATGTAATGTGTGTATCTGCTGAACAAACAATCAATGTTCTTATAATCACACTAGATGGGTGCCGATGCACAATGCATCGGATTCTAGCAGAGCGAGTCTCTGACTCGCAATGGCCGCTTCGCGGCCAATGCTTCGCGCTGCTAAGGCGACTCGCCATGCCGCTGCGCGGCATAGCGAGTCGCCTTAGAACTGCTCGCAATGGCCGCTTTGCGGCCAATGCTTCGCGCCGCTAAGGCGACTCGCCATGCCCGCTGCGCGGGCATAGCGAGTCGCCTTAGAGCTGCTCGCAATGGCCGCTGCGCGGCCAATGCTTCGTTCGTATCCACATGACCACGCTGAGTCGCATGCGAGTGTGGTGCGCGAAATCCATTCGTGATTATATAGTAGATAGAAACATCTCAAACCGAACACACTACACACGTCTCATATATACATGAAGATCTCTAAAGTACACACACCTCCTCCCCCCTCCGATTTGCTCTACAATAAGTCACACAGGAGACAGATCAGAGAGGAGGACAAGGCTGTGTAGTGATGCATGAATATTCATTTCTTGGGGAGTGGGCAGCAGAGAGCTCACTGTAATTGACAGATGGAATTAATCTTTTATTTTGAAGTGTACAGAAAATAGGAAGGAAGCATAAATATTATAAACACACTAATAGAGAGAGCTTAGCGAAAGGAATTAGAAAAGGATATCAGTTATATATGATTTTTGACCTGACAGATTCCCTTCAACCCCTTCCCGACCCATGACGTTGTACAACGTCATGGGCCAGTTACTGGAGTTTGATATGAGCTCCAGGGTGGAACTCACATCATTCCCCAGACAGAGATGAGATCAGCTGAGATGTCGGGCTTGCAGCACCAGTCAGATCCAGGATCCAAAGCCGCCGCGGCGGGAATGCGCTGTTTCCTGCCTTCACTGGAGGTCCCATGATAATTTTGCGAGATCTCCGGTGCTCATGTGATAGCCTGGGGTCCTGCCGAGGCCCCGGAAGCTATCAGGGACCGCTTCCAGTGAGTGGATGGCAGGCGCTGCCAACCACTAACAGTGCGCATTTGTGGCAGATCCCGATGTGCTGCAGCTCATTGGGACCTGCCACAAGCAATCGGACACTGCAGCAGTGTGCCTCCCCATGGGGGTGTGTAAAATGAATTAAGTTTTTACAAACATGTAAAAATTAAAAAAAAAAAACATAAAAGTTCAAATCACCCCCTTTTCCCCCATTCAAAATTAAAGCATTACAAAAAAAAAAAAAAACACGTTTGGTATCGCTGCATTCAGAAACGCCCGATCTATCAAGATATAAAATCAATTAATGAGAGTCGTAAACTGCGTAATGGAAAAAAAGGGCCAAACACCAAAATTACGTGTTTTTGGACGCAGCAACATTGCTATAAAATGCAATAACGGGCGATCAAAACAGCGTATCCACCCAAAAATATTATCATTAGAAATGTCAGCTCAAGACCCAAAAAATAAGCCAACACAATAAGCCAGATCACAAAAAATGAGGATGCCATGGGTCACAGAACATGGCACAAAAATTGCCATTCTTTTTTTTTTTTTTTTCAAACTTCAGAATTTTTTTTCACCACTTAGATACCAGGAAAAGTATACATGTTTGGTATCTACGAACTCGCACCGACCCGAGGCATCACACCGTCATGTCAGTTTTACCATATAGTGAACATGGCAACTAAAAAACAAACATGTAATCGCACTTTTTTTTTGTAATTTCACTGCACTTTTAATTTTTTTCCCCATTTCCCTGTCTCCTATATGGTAAAATAAATGATTGCATCTGAAATTACAACTTGTTCCACACAAAACAAGGCGTCATATGTCTATATTGACGGAAGAATAAAAAAAAGTTATGGCTTTTGGAAGAAGGGAGTAAAAAACAAAAAAGAAAAATCGCCAGGTCATGGAGGGGAATAACCCATTCACGACCAAGGACATAGTGGTACACCCTTGGCCATGTCGGTCCCTCTGATGCGAGCTCATATACTGAGCTTGTATCATCCCACACACGTCAGATGATTTGATCAGCTCACATGTGCAGCTAACAGAACCGAGCGGATCAGCGATTAACCCCTTAGATTGCGCTGTCAATCACTGACAGCACGATCTAAAGGCACTGTGGTGGGGATCATGCTATTTCCTGCCAGCATCGGCGGCCCAGTAATGAGATCATAGGGCCTAGATGTGTTGCCAAGACAGCTCAGGGTCAGTTGATGACCCAAGGTACTTTTATGATTCACTTCCTGTTAGCAATGCTGCAGCAGCGTCACTCCCAGAAAGTGATAATTTCTTCGGTTTAGAGCTGTGCAGCAGAACGGCTATGAACAGGAGAAGCAATCAAACACTGAGACGCTCTCAGGGGATAATTAAAACAAAGTAAAAAAGATATAAAAAATATGAAAAAAAAATAAAGTTCAAATCACCCCTCTTTTGCCCCATTGAAAATAAAACTATTAACAAAAACCTAAAACTACACATATTTGGTATTGCCACGTTCAGAAATGCCTGATCTATAAAAATTTAAAATCAATTAATCAGATCTGTAAAAACTGCAAAAAAGTCAAAATGCCAAAATTATGTTTTTATGGTCACCACAACATTGCAATAAAAAGCAATAACAGGAGATCAAAACATTGCTTCTACCCAAAAATGGTGTAATTAGAAATGTCAGTTCATGATGCAAAAAATAAGCCATCATACAGCCCCAGAGCCTGAAAAACGAGAACCCTATGGACCTTGGAAAATGGTGCCCAAAGCGCAATTCTTTTTTTTCTTTTTTTTTAATTTCTGAATTTTTTCCCCACTTTAATAAAAGTAAAAAGTATGCGTATTTGATATCTACGAACTCGTTCCGACTCAAGACATCATACCGACACATCAGTTTTGCCATATAGTCAACATCATGAATAAAAAACAAAAATCAATTGTGTACTTGCACTTTTTTTTTGCAACTTCACTGCACTTGGAACTTTCTTTTCCGTTTCCCAGTATGTTATATGTTAAAATAAGTGTTGTCATTCAAAAGTACAACCAGTCCCACAAAAAACAAGTCCTCATATGTCTATATTGACAGAAGAATAAAAAAGTTATAGCTCTTGAAAGAAGTGGAGGAAAAAACGAAAATTGTGAGGGGGGAAGGAGGTGGGCAAGCTGGAGAATGAAGCGGGACAGGCATACTTGGGACTGGGACGTGTTTATAGCAGTCTGGGGCGTGTTGGTAGCAGAGTGGGTGGAAATGAAAAGTAGTGACATACACACGTGATCAAAATTGTTGGCACCCCTCTTTCACTTCAAGGGCCCACACTCAACATGGACCAGAGGATGTGAAGGAAATAGTTGTCTCAAGGGATTAGAAAGAAAATTATGGACAAGCATGTTAAAGGCAAAGGTAATAAGACCATCTCCAAGCAGCTTGATCTTCCCGTGACTACAGTTGCATACATTATTCAGAAATTTAGGATCCATGGTACTGTAGCCCATCTCCCTGGACGTGGTCACAGGAAGAAAATTGCTGACAAATCAGAGACGAATAATACAAATAGTAACAAATGAGCCCAGAAAAACTTGTAGAGAGATTAAAGGTGAACTTCAAGCTCCAAAAATATCAGTGTATGATTGCACCATCCGTCAGTGTTTGGGTCAAAGTGGACTTCATGGGAGACGACCAAGGAGGACACTATTGTTATAAAATAAACCTAAAAAAAGCCAGACTGGAATTTGCAAAACTACATGTTGACAAGCCACAAAGCTTATGGGAGAATGTCCTGTGGACAGATGAGGCAAAAATTTAACTTTTTGGCAAGGCACATCAACTCTATGTTCACAGACAGAGAAAGGAAGCATATCAAGAAAAGAACACTGTCCCTACTGTGAAACATGGAGGAGGCTCTGTGATGTTCTGGGGCTGTTTTGCTGTATCTGGCACAGGGTGTCTTGAATCTGTGCAGGGTACAATGAAATCTGAAGACTATCAAGGAATTCGGTGTGCAGTGGATATTTATCTAGTAACGTTATGTATTTTTCCAGCTAGCACCCAACATAGAAGTATGCCAGCCATCTTTAATATTGCAACAGGATAATGACCCAAAAAGCACAGCTAAAAAACACCCAAAAATGGCTAAGAGTAAAACATTGTCACATATTCTTAACGGTACCTTTACACGCCGCAACCATGGGAGACAATTTTGGCAGCGATATTGCGATATTTCTCGTTGGAATGATCGCCGCCAAATTGCCTCCTTATTGTGGCGGGTAAATTGGTTTTATCGCCGCCAAATTCCCTATTTACATGCCGCAATAAGGAAGCAATTTTGCGGCGATCATTCCAGTGAGAAATATCGCCGCCAAAATTGTCTCCCGCGGTTGCGGCGTGTAAAGTTACCCTAAGTTGCCTTCTATGAGCCCTGACCTAAATCTTATTGAGCATCTTTGGAAAGAGCTGAAACATGTCACATGGAAAAGGCAACCTTTGAAACACGACACAACTGGAGCAGTTTGCTCTTGACGAGTCGCAAAATACCTGTCCAGAAGTCTCATTGACAATTAGGCTGGTTTCACATTGAGTTTTTTTCCTGTCCGTGGGGATCCTAATTTTTGCAGGACCCCCCTTAGGACAGGAAAGGATCGGATCGGATGTGGCCTCTGGATGCAATTTCTGAGTCCGGGTCCGTGATTTTCACGTATCCGGAAATAGAAAGAGCTGGGAGACGGCAAACGGGGCACTTTCACTTTCGCAATGTATATACATACATTGTGGAAGTGAAATTAGCTAAAGTAAGTGTTAAAAAAAAAACAAAAAAAAAAAAAAAAACATCCTCACCTCTCCGGCGTGTCCCGCGATGTGCGCCATCAAGTTCCGAGGGCTTTAGGACCTTGCGGGGCGGGGCGGGGCTACCTGATCGGCTGATCGTCACATGACTGGTCACTGCGGTCATGTGACCGATCAGCTGATCGGGTAGCCCCGCCAGGTCCTTAAGCCCTCGGAACTTGATGGCGCGCATCGTGGGATACGCCGGAGGGGTGAGGATAATTTTTTCTTTATTTTTTACACTTGCTTTAGTTAATTTTAACTTAAGCAATGTATGTACAGTCATATGAAAAAGTTTGGGCACCCCTCTTAATCTTACTCATTTTTTTGGGTTTAAAATTGGGTTTTTGCAACAGCTATTTCAGTGTGATATATGTAATAACTGATGGACACAGTAATATTTCAGGATTGAAATGAGGTTTATTGTACTAACCGAAAATGTGAAATATGCATTATTTCAAAATTTGACAGGTGCAAAAGTATGGGCACCTCAACAGAAAAGTGACATTAATATTTAGTAGATCCACCTTCTGCAAAAATAACAGCCTCTAGTCGCTTCCTGTAGCTATTAATGAGTTCCTGGATTCTGGATGAAGGTATTTTTGACCATTCCTCTTTACAAAACAATTCCAGTTCAGTTAAGTTTGATGGTCGCCGAGCATGGACAGCCCACTTCAAAACATCCCACAGATGTTCAATGATATTCAGGTCTGGGGACTGGGATGGCCATTCCAGAACATTGTAATTGTTCCTCTGCATGAATGCCTGAGTAGATTTTGAGCGGTGTTTTGGATCATTGTCTTGCTGAAAGATCCATCCCCGGCGTAACTTCAACTTTGACACCGATTCTTGAACATTATTCTCAAGAATCTGCTGATACGGAGTGGAATCCATGCGACCCTCAACTTTAACAAAATTCCCGATGCCGTCATTGGCCACACAGCCCAAAGCATGATGGACCCTCCCCCAAATTTGACACTGGGTAGCAAGTGTTTTTCTTGGAATGCTGTGTTTTTGTGGCACCATGCATAACGCCTTGTTGCATGACCAAACAACTCAATCTTTGTTTCATCAATCCACAGGACCTTCTTCTAAAATGAAACTGGCTTGTCCAAATGTGCTTTTGCATACCTCATGCAACTCTGTTTGTGGCGTGCACGCAGAAACGGCTTTTTTCGCATCACTCTCCCATACAGCTTCTCCTTGTGCAGTGTGCGCTGTATTGTTGACCGATGCACAGTGACACCATCTGCAGCAAGATGATGCAGCAGGTCTTTGGAGGTGGTCTGTGCATTGTTCTTGACTGTTCTCACCATTCTTCTTCTCTGCCTTTCTGATATTTTTGTTGGCCTGCCACTTCTGGCTTTTACAAGAACGGTCCCTGTGGTCTTCCATTTCCTTACTATGTTCCTCACAGTGGAAACTGACAGGTTAAATCTCTGAGACAACTTTTTGTATCCTTCCCCTGAACAATCTTTTTTTTAAGATCATTTGAGAGCTGTTTTGAGGTGCCCATGATGCCACTCCTCAGAGAAGATGCAACTAGGAGAACAACTTGCAAGTGGACATCTGAAATAGCTTTTCTCATGATTGGAAACACCGGGCTATGAACTACAAAGCTCAATGAGGTTACCAAACCAATTTAGTGCTTCAGTAAGTCAGTAAAAAGTAGTTAGGAGTATTCAAATCATGAAAATCAGAAGGGTGCGCATACTTTTGCACCTGTCAAATTTTGAAATAATGCATATTTCACATTTTTGGTTAGTGCAATAAACCTCATTTCAATCTTGAAATATTACTGTGTCCATCAGTTATTACATATATCACACTGAAATAGCTGTTGCAAAAAACAATTTTAAACCAAAAAAATGAGTAAGATTAAGAGGGGTGCCCAAACTTTTTCATATGACTGTATATACACTGGGGAAGTGAAATTAAACAAGAACAGAGAAGGTTTAGTGTACTGAGCATGTTCAGTAGACTAAAATCGGGTCCGGAAAACGATCCGATGTTTTCCCCGACCCGTGTTCTATAGGCCACCATGTTAATTGCTGCGGACCGGGTTGGATCCGATTCTGTCCGATTTGGTTTTTGCTGTGCCCATAATCGAAGCAGTCTACAATTCTGGGTACAGCAAAAAAAAAAAAAAAAAAAAAAAACCGGACACAATCGGATCAGTGACAAATCGGACAGCAATAGAGCACCAATCCGTGCTCATAGGGATACGTGGGGCCCAAATCGGATCCATGTCTGTCAGTTTCATAATGGACAGCCACGGATGCCCAAAAAGCTCAATGTGAAACCAGCCTAAGGGCCGCTTTACACACACCTACTTCTGTGACCAACTTCTGAACAGATCTCTGGTTGCAGTGAAATCATGGACACATTGTTACATTTGTACACAGCCACAAAATGGAGCAATGTGTCCATGATTTCACTGCAACCAGAGATCTGTTCAGAAGTTGGTCACAGAAGTTGGTGTGTGTAAAGCGGCCCTTACAGGAATCGTTTGATTGCACCGATTGCCTGAAAAGGTTGTGCAACAAAATATCAAGTTAAGGGACCATTATTTCTGTCCAGGCCTATTTCATGAGTTTAATTTTTTTTTTAAATTATGTGGATGCAGGGATGAAAAGCAATATCTGACTTTCATTTGTCCATTTTCAAAGATTTTTTAAATTTATTATTACTTTTGTCAGATTCAAGTTATTTCTGTGACCATTGTGGATTTTTCTATAATTAAACGAGGGGGACCAACAATTTTGATTACGTGTGTATTCACCCAAGCACCAAAACAAACGCCCCTTGACTGGCTCCTCAAGACGCAAAACAGTGATATCTAGGTAACCCTGCAAAATGCTGACAGGGTAAATTACAAACTATCAGCATTTTGCAGCCTAGATATACACTTAGATTTTATTTAAAGCGATCCTAAACCCAGAAACTGACCCCCCTTATCTTTAGGCCTGTCCCTGCACCCCCTCTTATCATTCCTAGCCATCCCTTTTGCATAAAAAATCGCTTTTGTAAAGTAAGAGAAAAGTATATAATAGTTTGACCTGTGTGAGTTCTCCGTTTCTGTTGGAAGCCGCAGATAGGCGTGCCTGTCTGCTGCTGCCTGATAATTATTCACGCCCTTCTCTGCTTGCTGCCTTTGTGAGTGTGTGGCCGCGTCATGAAAGGGGGCGGGGCTAAATCGCGTGATACCGGAGCCCCGCCCCCTTTCATGACGCGGCCACACACTCACAAAGGCAGCAAGCAGAGAAGGGCGTGAATAATTATCAGGCAGCAGCAGACAGGCACGCCTCTCTGCGGCTTCAAACAGAAACGGAGAACTCACACAAGTCAAACTATTATATACTTTTCTCTTACTTTACAAAAGCGATTTTTTATGCAAAAGGGATGGCTAGAAATGGTAAGAGGGGGTGCAGGGACAGGCCTAAAGATAAGGGGGGTCAGTTTCTGGGTTTAGGATCGCTTTAAATAAATAAAAAAAAGCACATACAAGCCCTTTAAACATCACTTCTTTTATTTCAGTTCACCAATTGAAAATATTTTGGTTCTCCAATTGCGAGCAATAAACTTGCAGCTTGTAATAACTCAAATCTATGAAGATGCTGGTCACTCCTTTGGTCCATTTTCTCCAAAGCAGCTTGACCTTCCAGAAATTAATGAGTTAATCATCTCATCCTGGGTCTCAAGTCTGCAGCTTATTGCTGCTCTCTCTGTCTGCTTCCTCCTCTTCCTGCCACCCACATACGTTGTAAGAGGACAGGAATCTGTGACTTCGCACAATTGGGTTACATCTGCAATGAGCGTGACTATGATTCAGTCTCCAGTGCAAAGATGCTTCTATTATATGTAAAAGCAAGATGGGCACTGTGAGGGTGGTGGTAAAGGTTCATGTGTTTATCTGTGTGCCATGTCTAGGTTGCCATCTTGAGTCTTTCTTCCCTTCTAAAAATGTTCTTCTAATTTCCTGTGATGCCAAAGTCTCAAATTGCACATCTTTAATGGCACCATGTGATTTACGGTAATAGTAATATATAGCAACTGTCGCCTGGCGCATGCAAAGTCATACGTTTCTCCTGTGATGTATACAGCAGTCCCAGTGCCACCTATATGATGTACGGTAAACAGCAGTCTTTGTGTCTCCTACGTGATATATACAGAAGTCTCAATGTATCTTATGTGATTATATACAGCAGTTTCAGTGTCTCCTGAGTGATGTATGGAGCAGTCTCAGTGTCTCCTGTCTCCTATGTGATGTATACTGCAGTCTCAGTGTCTCCTATGTGATGTATACAGCAGAGTCTCAATGTATCCTATGAGATGTATACAACATAGTGACAGTATCTTATGTGATGAATACATAAGTCTCAGTATATCCTGATGTACACAGAGCCTTTAAGTGATGCAGCATTTCTTACTTATTAGCACTGCTCGCTTATGTAAAGCATCAATTTTGGCAGATTAATAATATGGTGTAAAATAAAGAAAAACAAACTGTTTTTGGTGCCCAAAGTAACCAATCAGAGGAGATTTCATTTTTTTAGTAAACTATTCAAAGATAAAAGCTGTGCAGTGATTGGTTGATATGGGCAACAAAGACAATTTTTATTTTAGACATTTTCATAAGTCTTCATCAACAAAGGGAGAAGGAAGGTGGTGGTGAGAAGGAAGGTGGTGGTGGTGAGAAGGAAGGTGGTGGTGGGTGAGGAGGGAAGAAATCAGACAGCTGCCAAGAAGGATTTGATAGGTGCTGTCATCCTGTAGGTCACAGGAAGTCACAGACTGACTTTCTGCTTACACTTTGGTGCGTGTAGTGGACTGGTTGTCAGACTGGATATCATATAACCCCAACTTCCTATAATAAAGGGAGAATATGTATAGATGTAACTAATGTGGGATGAAATAAATTTAACATCAAAAATATTGATTGTAAGAATTGCCACATATGTGCATAAAAATGCTGAGATGGTCATTAATAATAGAGCAAAGTGGAAAAAAACATTTATTAACTCTTCTATTAAAGGGACTCTGTCAGGTCATTTTTCAGTATGATACTAATATTACCCTTAAATAGTGCCTGGGCAGACCTTTAAAACATGTAAAATCTTTATAGTTTCCATGCTATCAGCATTTTCACACCCTGTATGCAGTTGGTATTTTAGTCCTCTTCATTATATTCATAGCTGACTAGTCCGTCTGCCGTATAAATGTTATGTAAATATCCACACCCACCCAAGCTGGTGTTCTGTCCCTCCCCCTGTGCTGGGAGGGGAGATGTTTTGTGCTGCACTGTGCTATCTGTAAGATTTCTATTATATTAAGGTTTTGTTTCCAGCAGACATTTAATGTGTGAATCTACTGAACAAATATCAAATGTTCTTATAATCATATAAAAATAACTCAGACTGCACACACTGCACGTCTCATACACAAAATGAAGATCTCGAATGGTGGGTTTACACGTCCCGATATCGGGCCGATATCGTATCCAACGACACGGGAGCGCGCTTTTCACTGCATCGCATCGCCGGTTTACACAGCACGATATCGGGATACAACGTCCTGACGATGTGTACGCCCCCCAACCCAGGAACGACCATTTAACATGGGAGTGAATGGGTGACGTGGCAGTACACATCGGAGTTGGGCTGTCACACAGGAAGATCCGGCTCCAACCGGCATCCGATATCGGGCGGTTGAATAGCACGCTCATTTGACCCCCGATATCGGTTTGCTATCGTTTCTGCATCGGGTTGTACGTTTACACCATACAACGCACGAACGATATCGGTTCCAACGCCCGAACCACGTGACTTTTGGTCGGAGTTGGACGCCGATATCGCAACGTGTAAACCCACCATAAGAGTACACACACCTCCTCCCCCCTCCTTTCTGCTCTGCAATGAGTCACACAACAGACAGATTAGAGAGGAGGGTAGGGCAGTGCAATGATGCATGAATATTCATAATTTGGGGAGTGGGCAACAGAGAGCTCACTGTGATTGACAGACGGAATGAATCTCTTATTTGGAATTTTACAGAGGATGGGGAGGCAGGGGTTTATAATAGAAATACATGAATAGAGACAGCTTACAGAAAGGATTTAGAAAATTATATCAGTTACATATGGATTTTTAATCTGACAGATTCCCTTTAAATAGATAATTAATATACAGTAAATTCTAGCATTTACATTACTCTGACAATACCAATACAGAACATAAGGCATTATGGCTAGATGATAGGTTCAAAACAAACCAAACTGTACTCTTTCAACTTAGGCTATGTTCACATCATGTTTGTAGCTACGTTCAGTGGCTCCATCGATGGTTACGCATCCCCCACAAAACGAAGCCATTGACTGAAATGATACAGAGTCACAGTGTGCTGTGTCGTGCATTGTTCTTGGCCAAATACACCTGAGGTGGAAAGCAAGATGTATTCGACTTATCACTTATTCACACCCCCTGCAAAGTTAAACTAAACCTGTCACATGTAAAACTACTATTAACCTGCAGATATGGGGTTAATCTTCAGGTTGATAACATTTGCAAACTGCTTGGCGAGAGCACATTAAACTCCACTGCCAGGAGGAAATAAACTTTAATTCCCCAGGCAGCGTTCGAGTTTCAGTCACAAGGGGCAGCAGCAGTACGGGTTCAGACACTACTCTGTGTATGGAGAGCGGCAGCTGTAGCTGTGCCCCCAACCACACTGACTGAAAGACGCTCAGCATTAAAGGAGGCTGCCAGTCAGTGTGTGTGTGTGGGGGGGGGGGGGGGTGTTTATAGCTGCTGCTCTCCATACACAGAGCTGTCCTGTGACTGAAGCACAAATGCAGATGGGACGATTAACATTAATCACCTCCTGGCTGTGGGGTTTAATGCTTAGGATCCGGGCAGGCTTCAAACGATATTATCCTGAAGAGTAACCCCATATCGCCAGGTTAATAGCATTTTTACATGTGACAGGTTCCCTTTAAGGCTACATTTACACTGTGTGGTTTTTGATCGGTTTTTTTTCTCTGTTTTTTGCAGTGTACTGCAAAAAATGCATCACTCAAATGACATCTCTGCAAAGTGTATGGGTTTTCATTTTTGCCATTCAGACTGTGCTCTTGTAGGGTGCGTGCACACGATCAGTGTACGCAGCATTTTGAACTCTCGTCTTGCCGCTGCGTCCAAACACTGCGTAGTACAGTATAAGCATAGTGGATGGGATTTGCAGAAATCCCATGCCCACTATGCTTAACTTGACCGCAGCGTGTTATCTCCTGCGGTGCGGGTTGCCGACATTACGCTCCTCCATAGCATGTTAATTTCATGCTGCGGAGTCGGAAGCAGCTCCCATCGAGTGCGTGCAGGGAGAAGCCGCCCTGCATCTGCCGCACATGAAGTACAGGACAGCTGCGGTCTCCCTGCGGCCACCCTCGGGTTCTCAGGTCCAGAGGAGCTGCGTCCAACACACAGCTACTCAGGACTGTGAGCACATACCCTTAAAGTGATCTGTTTTTTGACTTTAGGAGAGCTCTGTTTTGGAAAATGACATGTCAATTTCTGTTTTCTCCTGCGGTTTTTCTCATAGCAGCCCTTCAGAATGGGGAAAAAATGCAGCAGTAAAAAACGTATCAGAAAATGGATGTGTTTTTTAAAAAAAACGCATCTTTCTTTGAAGGCTACAACAAAAACGCAGCACAAAACAAAGAAAGAAAACACACAGTCTGAATGTAGCCTAATGCTTGTAGACACAAGCAACAACAACAAAAATATCATAGAGGGATGTTATCTTCCTGCTATAGATGCCTCTATTTCTCAGTACATATTGGCACAGATTTATTAGTGTGAGTGCATTACAAATGGCAACGAATTTGGGGGTCAAATTGACAAATTTAGCTTTAGGCTACATTCACACTGTGCATTTTATGATCCATTTTTTTGCAGTGCAGTGCAGAAAACAGATCACTCAAATGGCACCCCAAGAGTCTAAGGGTTTTCATTTTTGCCATTCAGACTGTGCTCTTCTAAAGTGATCTGTTTTTTCACTTAGGCTATGTGCACACGGGGGGCGGGTTAGGGGCGGCGGCGGCTGGGCGGACCCGACAGGAAGCTCCGGAGCCGCCCACCGGCTTCCTGTCGGGTCCGTGCTGCGGAAGACGGTCGGGTGTGCGGCGGTGCACAGCGGGTTAGTGGCGTCGGTTCTGCAGCGGCTGGAAGCAGCACATGATTCTGCTTGCAGCCGCTGCAGAACCGGCCGGATTATAGGACATGCACATTCTTTGCTAACCCGCTGGGAACCCAGCGGGTTAGCAACGGATGAGCATGTGTAAACCGCCGCTGTGTGCACAGCGGGTGTCGGTTTACATAGGTTTCAATGTTAATCCAAACGCCGGTTTGGATTAACATAAATTTACATGAAATTTATGTAAACCGACCGGCGGTTTACACACCTAATCCGGCCCTAACCCGACCAGTGTGCACATAGCCTTAAGGGTGGAGGCACACTATCATGCATCAAAAACGAGCCTCTCAGCATCCTCTGCGCACACATGCGGTGCAGAGGATGCTGAGGGGGTTAATCAGTAAAATAACCCCAGACTACATTATTTAAAGGGATCCTGTCACCCCCAAAACACCTCTAAACCTATTAAAAGTTATTATAGTACCTAATTACTGATGATAATGAGTGACTATGCTATTCATAGTCACTCATCCAGGCTGCCCCTCTTCTTCATATCACGCCGCGCTGTCAGCTTCAAAATGCGCAGTGCGCATGCGCAGTGCGCATTTTGAAGCTGACAGCGCGGCGCGGGTGTAAATACGTCACCCGGCGCCAGGAATGACGCGGATCGCGTCACCCAGCCACACTGCAGCCTCGGACGACACAGGGCACAGCGGGGAGGCGCGAATTTGAATCTGGGATGTAGATCACGCCTATTCAGGCGTGATATGAAGAAGAGGGGCAGTCTGGATGAGTGACTATGAATAGCATAGTCACTCATTATCATCAGTAATGAGGTACTATAATAACGTTTTTATTCACATTGACTATGTGCATTTAGGAGGTAAAAGGAGTATAGGGAAAGTGTTAATATGCTCTAGGGACAGCTTTTAATAGGTTTAGAGGTGTTTTGGGGGTGACAGGATCCCTTTAACTACAATCAGCATTGTCTTAGCTAAACATCTTGTACCACAGTGGTACAAGATGATAGCTTACTGTACAGCACAGCGGAAAATTTAAACTTGCCGGCTTTAACAGCCGGCGAGTTTAAAGCGTTTTTGCCTGCACACTCGCACAGTGTGCTGTATGGGGGCGAGATTTTCTCGCCCCCATACACTTGCATTGCCCTCACGCGCGTCAGAATCGCGTGCAATCGCAGCATGCTGCGATTGCACTCGCTTCTGACTCGCAGTGCGAGTTAGGTGCGGGGGACTCGCACCAGTTTGCCCTGCCTGATAGGGCAACACTGGCCCAAGTGCAATGCGTTTTTTTCACGCATTGCACTCGCACGAGTCTCACGCCAGTGTGCCTTCACTCTAAGGAGAGCTCTGTTTTTGAAAATGACATGTCAATTTGTGCTGCTTTTTTCTCCAGCATTTTTCCCATAGGAGTCCTTCAAAATGGGGAAAAAGATGCAACACTCAAAAACAGATAAAAAAAACGCATAAGAAAATTGATCTTTTTTTGGGTGTGTTTTTTCACAGCTCCTGTTTTGCAGCTAAAAACGCAGCAGAACAGAAGAGAAAAAAGACGCACAGTCTGAATGTAGCCTTAGGCTGCGTTCACACGCTGCGTATTTGTAGCATCTTTTTCCCCATAAAAATAAACGCAAGAGAACAACTTGAATTGTGCTTTTTCACGTGCGTTTCTTACAGTGCTTATAATGGGGCCTATGGAAGAAACGAGCGTAAACAAGCACAAATAATTGACATGTTCATTGTTTTTACGCGCACGTTTTTTGCTCCAAAAACGCTGCGTAAAATTACACGGCGTCTGAATGGCAAAAAGTGAATGTCCATTCACTTTGCTGGGAAACGCAGACGCACATGCGTGTAAAAAGACGCTACAAATATACAGCGTGTGAACGAGGCCTTAGTCCTATTTAGTCTGTCTGTGACCCAACATGGGGAAGTGGTTTATCTGTAAAGGAGGTGTGTGTGTTAATAGGAGCCTATGGGCACCTAATGGTGCTGTCCATTGGAGATTAAAACTGATCTGTGCAGTGTGATAAAATTGTACACGGATGTTACATGGAGACTGGGTGACAAAAAAAAATTAAAAAAATTGCACTAGCATAGCACTCGCATGACATACGGACTGAAAATTGCATGTCATTTGTATCTCACTCAGAGGAGTTTTTTGAAGCAACAACGGATGGATTTTTAATAAGCCAGTGTGAGAGCACCATACAGATTGCACTCCTCCAAGTTTTCAGGAGCAGAATCGCACCAGAATTTTACACGCCAGTGTGAGAGCAAAGTTAGTCTATATATAAACCAGTCAGAATAGGGTGTAATAGAGTTAGATGGGTCTAAAGAAACCCAGAATTAATAATCATTCAGTATGAGCCATCTGGCTATTACCAAGGGTACAAGCAATCACAAAACTGGGGATGCAAACATGGCATGCGTCAGATGAACGTGTAACCTGGTATTCATAGTATTAATGCTAGAGAACTGCCACAAGGACACGAGAAACATTAGTCACATGAGCAGAGGCGAAGCTGTAAAGAAATGGAGAAAAGGACAGGATAGTAATGAAGAAGGCAAGAAGAGTCAATGGCTGAAAACTAAGAAAAGAGACTATTCTACAGAGAGAAGAGGATGGACACTCAGGAGATAACTGTAGTTGGCGAGGAGTAATCATTATGTGATGCCTTAAGAGACAGCTATTGTATAACCAAGAGAAAGAGGATGGCAAGTAAACATCACAGGGCCTCTGTATAACAATACATGCACACATTGGGTGTTTTACCTCAGTATTTGTAGCCAAAACCACGAGTGGGTGAGAAATACAAAAGTGGTGACATGTTTTAATGTTTTCCTCTTATTGTTGCATTCCTGGTTTTGGCTACAAATATTGAGGTAAAAACTCACCAATATTGAACATGTGCACACGGCTGTAAGGCTGCCTTCACACTGGCCTTTCCTCTCCGCAGCGTTCTGCGAAGGGGAATCGCCATGTGAGCGCAGCCACCGCAAGCCCCTATGTTTATAATAGGAGCGCACGGTGCTGCGCTTAACTGCGCATGACCGTGTGCACCCATTCACTGCCATATGTGATTTGTGCGCAGGCGCATGCCTGCGTACAAGTCACACAGTCTCGTCCGCACCAGGAATGCAACATGTGTCGTTCCTGGTGCGGACAAGACTGTGTGATTTGTGCTCAGGCATCCGCCTGCGCACAGATCTCATGTGGCAGTGAATTGGTACGCACGGTCATGCGCAGTCAAGCGCAGCACCGTGAGCTCCCATTATAAACATAGGGGCTTGCGGTGGCTGCGCTCACATTGCGGATCCCCTCCGCAGAATGCTGCGGAGGGGTCCGCAAGTGTGAACCCAGCCTAATGCCTGAGTGCTCTCTACTTTTACCCATACCTAAATAGCTAGCGGGGTTAGTCACAAGTCCGTGATTTTTCTCAGACTGAGCGATCCGTGCACTATCGTGTAGACATGTCTGATATAGATCTGTTAGATCAAAATCAGCAATGAGGGGTATGGGTCCAAGAGAAAATAACTGGTCAGCATTAGATACCATCGGATTGCAGGCCAATTTTTGTCAATTATTAGAAAGTGGAGAAACTTATTTCCTCACATACGAAAAAAAAACTGATGAAAACCACTGAAGATACTCATTTCATTTTTCTTGCATGTGAAAAGAACAGACGCCTGAATGAGGCCTTACTCTATGAACAGGAACAAATATGCAAGAGAGTTGCTGCTCCTATGCAATGTAATGTGCACGGTGGCCCCCAACCAGTGTGGACCCAGGTCTCCGCATATCACTCATCAGCTGCAAATATTATTGTAAGGATGTCACAGCATTGCCAAAACGGTTAAAATCATATCACTGCCAATCACCTGATTTATTGAATATCTAAAAAGAAAAATATCAATTACACATTTAAAAGAAATCATAAATATTATAAAACAATGGGAAACACCCCCACCTGTTACAGCATATCCCCACTGACCCAGCAGGAATGATGTGCCAATGTTTATGTACTACCAGCCAGCATGTGACACGTCAGAAGCAGCACCGCTCTGTGTGGGGCACATGTTGGACACCTATATATAGAGACACAGAGGAGCACACACCGGTGCACCACTATGCTCAGGAGGAGTGGCACCACTATGCTCAGGAGGAGTGGCACCACTATGCTCAGGAGGAGTGGCACCACTATGCTCAGGAGGAGTGGCAACCACTATGCTCAGGAGGAGTGGCACCACTATGCTCAGGAGGAGTGGCACCACTATGCTCAGGAGGAGTGGCACCTATGCTCAGGAGGAGTGGCACACTATGCTCAGGAGGAGTGGCACCACTATGCTCAGGAGGAGTGGCACCACTATGCTCAGGTGGAATGGCAACACTATGCTCAGGTGGAGTGGCAACACTATGCTCAGGTGGAGTGGCAACACTATGCTCAGGAGGAGTGGCACTACTATGCTCAGGAGGAGCGGCACCAATATGCTCAAAAGTGGGGTAACTTGAACAGCATTGGCCCCGATGCGAAAGCTCAAAAGGGGCCCCCAAATATTTCAAATCTTTAATAGCATTAGTTTTTATTCTATAGGACAAAAGGGACTTTGGGGCCTCTTAGGCACCTATTGTAGTTATGTCCTGCTCAGGAGGACCACGCTCTGGAGGAGTAGTCCCTGTTTTAATGTAAAACACCTGATGACGTGTTCATATTTTCAATAAACTTTTTCCCCATTAATATGTCCTGTGGCTCTGTAGTGTGTGTGACAGGCTGGACAGGGGGCCCCTGCTGTCCCCATCACTGGCCTGGAGCAGGGCACCGGTCCTCCATGTGACAGCTCTGGGATGTGACCTGTCTTACAGGTCAGAACATCGATAGTGATGGGGAGATGGGGCAGCACAGACTTTGAAGTTCAGCAGAGTACAGTCTGTGGACGGCAGGCACTGTGAGCTCCTCCTGGCACGGGCTGGCACTGCAAGGTCCTCCTATTACTGGCTGTACTGTGAGCTCCTCCTGGCACAGGCTAGCACTGTGAGCTCCTCCTGGCACAGCCTGTACTGTGAGCTCCTCCTGGCACAGCGAGCTCCTCCTTGCATTGGCTGGCAATGCAAGCTCCTCCTAGCACTGCGAGCTCCTCCTGGCACAGGCTGGCACTGTGAGCTCCTCCTGGCACAGGCTGGCACTGTGAGCTCCTCCCGGTACTGCGAGCTCCTCCTGGCACTGGCTGCACTGCGAGCTCCTCCTGGCACTGGCTGCACTGCGAGCTCCTCCTGGCACTGGCTGGCACTGCAAGCTCCTCCTGGCACCTGGCTTGGTTTGCACTGTGCAGCTACTCCTGGCACTGGCTGGCACTGCGAAGCTCCTCCTGGCACTGGCTGGCACTGGAGCTCCTCCTGGCACTGGTGAGCTCCTCCTGGCACTGTGAGCTCCTCCTGGCACTGGCTGGCACTGTGAGCTCTCCTGGCCTGTGCACTGCAAGCTCCTCCTGGCACTGGCTGCACTGCGAGCTCCTCCTGGCACTGGCTGGCACTGCGAGCTCCTCCTGGCACTGGCTGGCACTGCGAGCTACTCCTGGCACTGGCTGTACTGTGAGCTCCTCCTGGCACTGGCTGGCATTGCGAGCTCCTCCTGGCACTGGCTGGCACTGTGAGCTCCTCCTGGCACTGGCTGGCACTGTGAGCTCCTCCTGGCACTGGCTGGCACTGCGAGCTCCTCCTGGCACTGGCTGGCATTGCGAGCTCCTCCTGGCACTGGCTGCACTGTGAGCTCCTCCTGGCACTGGCTGGCACTGTGAGCTCCTCCTGGCACTGGCTGCACTGCGAGCTCCTCCTGGCACTGGCTGGCACTGCGAGCTCCTCCTGGCACTGGCTGGCACTGCGAGCTCCTCCTGGCACTGGCTGGCACTGTGAGCTCCTCCTGGCACTGGCTGGCACTGCGAGCTCCTCCTGGCACTGGCTGGCATTGCGAGCTCCTCCTGGCACTGGCTGCACTGTGAGCTCCTCCTGGCACTGGCTGGCACTGTGAGCTCCTCCTGGCACTGGCTGCACTGTGAGCTACTCCTGGCACTGGCTGGCACTGCGAGCTCCTCCTGGCACTGGCTGGCACTGTGAGCTCCTCCTGGCACTGTGAGCTCCTCCTGGCACTGGCTGGCACTGTGAGCTCCTCCTGGCACTGGCTGGCACTGTGAGCTCCTCCTGGCACTGTGAGCTCCTCCTGGCACTGGCTGGCACTGTGAGCTCCTCCTGGCACTGCGAGCTCCTCCTGGCACTGGCTGGCACTGTGAGCTCCTCCTGGCACTGGCTGGCACTGTGAGCTCCTCCTGGCACTGGCTGGCACTGTGAGCTCCTCCTGGCACTGGCTGGCACTGCGAGCTCCTCCTGGCACTGGCTGGCATTGCGAGCTCCTCCTGGCACTGGCTGCACTGTGAGCTCCTCCTGGCACTGGCTGGCACTGTGAGCTCCTCCTGGCACTGGCTGCACTGTGAGCTACTCCTGGCACTGGCTGGCACTGCGAGCTCCTCCTGGCACTGGCTGGCACTGTGAGCTCCTCCTGGCACTGGCTGGCACTGTGAGCTCCTCCTGGCACTGTGAGCTCCTCCTGGCACTGGCTGGCACTGTGAGCTCCTCCTGGCACTGCGAGCTCCTCCTGGCACTGGCTGGCACTGTGAGCTCCTCCTGGCACTGGCTGGCACTGTGAGCTCCTCCTGGCACTGGCTGGCACTGTGAGCTCCTCCTGGCACTGTGAGCTCCTCCTGGCACTGGCTGGCATGTGATGACACCAGTAGCTGGCATGTTTGGGGCAGCCTACAGGGTGGAGGGCGTTCCTATCAGACATCCTAGCACAGGGGGCACAGACAGGGGGAGGGAGTCAGGTGCCCATGACACTTACCACAGTCCGTCCTCGCGTCTCCTCATCCCCGATGTGTCCGGATGGCGGAGGGCAGCGCGGGGCGCCGGGCTGCCGTACATCAGGGCGCCGGATCCTCCAGTGTAGTCCTCTAGCAGCACAACACGGGGCACGACACAGGCCGGGCAGGCCTCAGCCTGGGGAGGTGGGCACCCGCCGGGAGCGGCCTTCCTCCAGGTCCGGGCCCTGCAGCTCCCGCGGTCCCTCCTCCACCTCAGCCCGAGCCCGCGGCACCAGCTCCAGCGCTGCCTGCAGCTGCCCACACACGTCTCCTAGCAACGGCGGGCAGGCGGGCGGGCTGGCCGGGCCTGCCTGCCTAAAGACCAGCGCCACCTATGGAGGGGAGGTGGCAGTGCAGGGACCGCTGCCGGCCGGGCTGTGAGCAGAGCTCGGTGTACAGGACGGCGCAGATTATGCAGCTGATGTAACTAATGCTGAAGAGAGTGAAATCTGCAGTTTAAAGAAATCCTCGGGATAAATTATAGCTGGAAATATTGCAAATCTTCACCACGTGTGAAGTTCTGCACTGTCAGGGGCATAATCAGAGGCGGATCAGGGTAGGCAGGGCCCCGGGCTGTTCAGACCCCCCATGTGACGGTGTCATTATCATATACCTGGAACATTACTTACATGCCAAATGAAACTATAACCTGAAAAACATCCAGTGATCTACTAAATCGATACTTAAATATACATACAAACCTGATCTCTTGGCAGTAAAAAGAGCTGCGTATTGTCACAGAAATGCACCAAAACCAACACAGATGTGCGCTTTAATGTCACTATTGCTTCAAGTGGTAGAAAAAAAGCAGCAAATATGCTGAAAATATGGACACGCTGCTTCTTTTAAAATCACAACAAGCTGTCAAAAAAGCAGGTGTGTGAGGGAGATTTCTTGAATCCTTGGTGCTGAAGAAGAGCAGCTTTTTATCAGCATGGATTTTCATAAAACCAATTAAAAATGCCCTGTGTGAACTTAACTACATGAGGTAAGAAACCAAATACTGAACATCGCACAAGCATTACAGATACTGAGTAAAACACCAAATACTGAACATCTGCACAAGGCATTACAGATACTGAGGTAAGAAACACCAAATACTGAACATCTGCACAAGGAATTACAGATACTGAGGTAAGAAACACCAAATACTGAACATCTGCACGAGGTCTCACAGATACTGAGGTAAGAAACACCAAATACTGAACATCTGCACGAGGTCTTGCAGATACTGAGGTAAGAAACACCAAATACTGAACATCTGCACGAGGTCTCACAGATACTGAGGTAAGAAACACCAAATACTGAACATCTGCACGAGGTCTACAGATACTGAGGTAAGAAACACCAAATACTGAACATCTGCACGAGGTCTCACAGATACTGAGGTAAGAAACACCAAATACTGAACATCTGCACGAGGCCTTACAGATACTGAGGTAAGAAACACCAAATACTGAACATCTGCACAAGGCATTACAGATACTGAGGTAAGAAACACCAAATACTGAACATCTGCACAAGGCATTACAGATACTGAGGTAAGAAACACCAAATACTGAACATCTGCACAAGGCATTACAGATACTGAGGTAAGAAACACCAAATACTGAACATCTGCACAAGGCATTACAGATACTGAGGTAAGAAACACCAAATACTGAACATCTGCATGAGGCATTACAGATACTGAGGTAAGAAACACCAAATACTGAACATCTGCACAAGGCATTACAGAACTGAGGTAAGAAACACCAAATACTGAACATCTGTACGAAGGCATTACAGATATTGAGGTAAGAAACACCAAATACTGAACATCTGCACAAGGCATTACAGATACTGAGGTAAGAAACACCAAATACTGAACATCTGCACAAGGCATTACAGACACTGAGGTAAGAAACACCAAATACTGAACATCTGTACGAGGCATTACAGATACTGAGGTAAGAAACACCAAATACTGAATCATCTGCACAAGGCATTACAGATACTGAGGTAAGAAACACCAAATACTGAACATCTGCACAGGCCTTACAGATACTGAGGTAAGAAACACCAAATACTGAACATCTGCACAAGGCCTTACAGATACATGAGGTAAGAAACACCAAATACTGATCATCTGCACAAGGCATTACAGATACTGAGGTAAGAAACACCAAATACTGAACATCTGCACAAGGCATTACAGACACTGAGGTAAGAAAACACAAATACTGAACATCTGCACAAGGCATTACAGATACTGAGGTAAGAAACACCAAATACTGATCATCTGCACATGGCTTACAGATACTGAGGTAAGAAACACCAAATACTGATCATCTGCACATGGCCTTACAGATACTGAGGTAAGAAACACCAAATACTGAACATCTGCACGAGGTCTTACAGATACTGAGGTAAGAAACACCAAATACTGAACATCTGCACAAGGCCTTACAGATACTGAGGTAAGAAACACCAAATACTGAACATCTGCACAGGCATTACAGATACTGAGGTAAGAAACACCAAATACTGAACATCTGCACAAGGCATTACAGATACTGAGGTAAGAAACACCAAATACTGAACATCTGCACAAGGCATTACAGATACTGAGGTAAGAAACACCAAATACTGAACATCTGCACAGGCATTACAGATACTGAGGTAAGAAACACCAAATACTGAACATCTGCACAAGGCATTACAGATACTGAGGTAAGAAACACCAAATACTGAACATCTGCACATGGCCATTACAGATACTGAGGTAAGAAACACCAAATACTGAACATCTGCACAAGGCATTACAGATACTGAGGTAAGAAACACCAAATACTGAACATCTGCACAATGGCATTACAGATACTGAGGTAAGAAACACCAAATACTGAACATCTGCACAAGGCATTACAGATACTGAGGTAAGAAACACCAAATACTGAACATCTGCACAAGGCATTACAGACACTGAGGTAAGAAACACCAAATACTGAACATCTGTACGAGGCATTGCAGATACTGAGGTAAGAAACACCAAATACTGAACATCTGCACAAGGCATTACAGATACTGAGGTAAGAAACACCAAATACTGAACATCTGCACAAGGCATTACAGACACTGAGGTAAGAAACACCAAATACTGAACATCTGTACGAGGCATTACAGATACTGAGGTAAGAAACACCAAATACTGAACATCTGCACAAGGCATTACAGATACTGAGGTAAGAAACACCAAATACTGAACATCTGCACAAGGCATTACAGATACTGAGGTAAGAAACACCAAATACTGAACATCTGTACATGGCCTTACAGATACTGAGGTAAGAAACACCAAATACTGATCATCTGCACATGGCCTTACAGATACTGAGGTAAGAAACACCAAATACTGAACATCTGCACGAGGTCTTACAGATACTGAGGTAAGAAACACCAAATACTGAACATCTGCACAAGGCCTTACAGATACTGAGGTAAGAAACACCAAATACTGAACATCTGCACAGGGCATTACAGATACTGAGGTAAGAAACACCAAATACTGAACATCTGCACAAGGCATTACAGATACTGAGGTAAGAAACACCAAATACTGAACATCTGCACAAGGCATTACAGATACTGAGGTAAGAAACACCAAATACTGAACATCTGCATGAGGCATTACAGATACTGAGGTAAGAAACACCAAATACTGAACATCTGCACAAGGCATTACAGATACTGAGGTAAGAAACACCAAATACTGAACATCTGCACATGGCCTTACAGATACTGAGGTAAGAAACACCAAATACTGAACATCTGCACAAGGCATTACAGATACTGAGGTAAGAAACACCAAATACTGAACATCTGCACATGGCCTTACAGATACTGAGGTAAGAAACACCAAATACTGAACATCTGCACAAGGCATTACAGATACTGAGGTAAGAAACACCAAATACTGAACATCTGCACAAGGCATTACAGACACTGAGGTAAGAAACACCAAATACTGAACATCTGTACGAGGCATTGCAGATACTGAGGTAAGAAACACCAAATACTGAACATCTGCACAAGGCATTACAGATACTGAGGTAAGAAACACCAAATACTGAACATCTGCACAAGGCATTACAGACACTGAGGTAAGAAACACCAAATACTGAACATCTGTACGAGGCATTACAGATACTGAGGTAAGAAACACCAAATACTGATCATCTGCACAAGGCATTACAGATACTGAGGTAAGAAACACCAAATACTGAACATCTGCACAAGGCATTACAGATACTGAGGTAAGAAACACCAAATACTGATCATCTGCACATGGCCTTACAGATACTGAGGTAAGAAACACCAAATACTGAACATCTGCACGAGGCCTTACAGATACTGAGGTAAGAAACACCAAATACTGATCATCTGCACGAGGCATTACAGATACTGAGGTAAGAAACACCAAATACTGATCATCTGCACATGGCCTTACAGATACTGAGGTAAGAAACACCAAATACTGAACATCTGCACGAGGCCTTACAGATACTGAGGTAAGAAACACCAAATACTGAACATCTGCACGAGGCCTTACAGATACTGAGGTAAGAAACACCAAATACTGAACATCTGCACAAGGCATTACAGATACTGAGGTAAGAAACACCAAATACTGAACATCTGCACAAGGCATTACAGACACTGAGGTAAGAAACACCAAATACTGAACATCTGTACGAGGCATTACAGATACTGAGGTAAGAAACACCAAATACTGATCATCTGCACGAGGCCTTACAGATACTGAGGTAAGAAACACCAAATACTGAACATCTGCACGAGGCCTTACAGATACTGAGGTAAGAAACACCAAATACTGAACATCTGCACGAGGCCTTACAGATACTGAGGTAAGAAACACCAAATACTGAACATCTGCACGAGGTCTTACAGATACTGAGGTAAGAAACACCAAATACTGAACATCTGCACAAGGCATTACAGATACTGAGGTAAGAAACACCAAATACTGAACATCTGCACAAGGCATTACAGATACTGAGGTAAGAAACACCAAATACTGAACATCTGTATGAGGCCTTACAAATACTGAGGTAAGAAACACCAAATACTGATCATCTGCACATGGCCTTACAGATACTGAGGTAAGAAACACCAAATACTGAACATCTGCACGAGGTCTTACAGATACTGAGGTAAGAAACACCAAATACTGAACATCTGCACAAGGCATTACAGATACTGAGGTAAGAAACACCAAATACTGAACATCTGCACAAGGCATTACAGATACTGAGGTAAGAAACACCAAATACTGAACATCTGTACGAGGCCTTACAAATACTGAGGTAAGAAACACCAAATACTGAACATCTGCACAAGGCATTACAGATACTGAGGTAAGAAACACCAAATACTGAACATCTGCACAAGGCATTACAGATACTGAGGTAAGAAACACCAAATACTGAACATCTGCATGAGGCATTACAGATACTGAGGTAAGAAACACCAAATACTAAACATCTGCACAAGGCCTTACAGATGCTGAGGTAAGAAACACCAAATACTGATCATCTGCACAAGGCATTACAGATACTGAGGTAAGAAACACCAAATACTGAACATCTGCACGAGGCCTTACAGATACTGAGCTAAGAAACACCAAATACTGAACATCTGCACGAGGCCTTACAGATACTGAAGTAAGAAACACCAAATACTAAACATCTGCACGAGGTCTTACAGATACTGAAGTAAGAAACACCAAATACTGAACATCTGCACGAGGTCTTACAGATACTGAGGTAAGAAACACCAAATACTGATCATCTGCACAAGGCATTACAGATACTGAGGTAAGAAACACCAAATACTGAACATCTGCACGAGGCCTTACAGATACTGAGCTAAGAAACACCAAATACTAAACATCTGCACGAGGCCTTACAGATACTGAAGTAAGAAACACCAAATACTAAACATCTGCACGAGGCCTTACAGATACTGAAGTAAGAAACACCAAATACTGAACATCTGCACGAGGTCTTACAGATTCTGAGGTAAGAAACACCAAATACTGAACATCTGCACGAGGCCTTACAGATACTGAGGTAAGAAACACCAAACACTGAACATCTGCACGAGGCCTTACAGATACTGAGGTAAGAAACACCAAATACTGAACATCTGCACGAGGCCTTACAAATACTGAGGTAAGAAACCCCAAATACTGACCATCTGCACAAGGTCTTACAGATACTGAGGTAAGAAAAACCAAATACTGAACATCTGCACGAGGCCTTACAGATACTGAGGTAAGAAACACCAAATACTGAACATCTGCACGTGGCCTTGCAGACACTTAGGAAAGAAACATCAAATACTGAACATCTGCACGATGCCTTACAGATACTGAGGTAAGAAATACCAAATACTGAACATCTGCAGGAGGCCTTACAGACACTGAGGTAAGAAACACCAAATACTGAACATCTGCACGAGGCATTACAGATACTGAGGTAAGAAACACCAAATACTGAACATCTGCATGAGGCCTTAAGGTACCTTTACACGCCGCCACAGTGCCTAGCAACAGGTATCCACCGCACGTGCACGCGCACGTTTTTGACGGTGGATACCGATCACCGATGCCGCATGTATACGCCGCCATTGCGTTGTCAACTGAAGGTATCTTTGTTCCCCGGAAGTTCCGACAGATCCTGTGGCTAACTTCCTGTTGAATACCTTCACTGCTTCACACGCCACTACCACAAAGGAATATGGGCGTACATCTTTCGCGCCGCAGGTACATAGGCGTGACAGAGTTGTCTATTCCGTGACGCTAATACGCTGATTGGACAACACAATAGCATCATGATTGGCCAGCCTGCGCAGGAAGGCTGGCTAATACATGACGCCATTCCAATTGTGTAGTGTGAATGGATAGCTCTTTAAATATGGCGCCCTGTGAAGGGACAGCCAATGGTAACACAGTAGCCTCCACCAATCATCGCTGATGGGGTGCGGTATCTAGAAGGCTGTGTCATGCCCCTGGGAATTCACTAGGCGACGGTGATTCAATCCCTGTGCCCCGTTTAGACGCCACTACCATGGCAATTGTGCCTTTGTATTGCCTTGGGTTTTTGAACACGGCTCAGAAACAGGTATCCGAGTCAACTGCAGGAAACCCGATAATTTTCCCTATTTACACGCCGCCATTTCGTAGCAATTTCAAGGCAACAGGCACAAAAATCACCATTGCCAGGCAGTTGCTACCATGCAGTGGTGGCATGTAAAGGTACCAAAAGAGACTTTCTGTGTGTGTTCATCATTCCAGTTCCACACCACAACGACCACCATCCGTCCATACAGCCCGGGGACCCCGCTCTTCCTGTAGAGAGCCACAACACATTGCTGCCGCTCATCCCCCGGAGGTCTCAGAGGTGCTGGTGCCATCACCGGACCTACAGGTGGCGTCACGACTGACAATAACTTTAATCCCTGTAAATATACCCCTTTTCATTGTCACCCAAGGGCACAGGCTCGGGCATGGAACACCCATGACATCCCTGCACCCGACCGCCCGAGACCTGAGTATCTAGTCCTTTGTGGCCCCAGACAACTTTGGCGTCTACGAACAGGATCAAACCCACCCATGAACTACGGGTATTGTGCGCCTTATAGACTTTACCACTTGGCCTAAAATAGCTTTTTCCCGCCATTCTCAGTGGATCCAAAATGGCGGCCTTGAAAATATAAGAGACAATGTTCTGGCCCAGGGGCGTGCCTTGGCCCCTTACCATGGGAGGGCCATACCAGAGGCACAAAACTGTTTGCCATCAAACAACCAAGGGGGCGGCCAAACACTAAACCATGGTTGAGCACCTGGTAACCAGTGAGGACCGCCAGCCAAGATGCAGTGTGCAGTGCAGAAGTCGGGGCAGAGCGAGATGAGACTGAGGCCCTACATGATGACAGTGGCAGCGAGACCAGAGCGGAGTCCGAGGAAGCTGAGGAGCCATCCAGCCAAGCTCCAAGGAGGATGACCGGAAAGGCGACATCGAAGAAGTCAGGGCATCCGGGCCCTGCATGGTGCAGAAGGAGCTTCAACCGCATGGACCGGCTAGACAGGTTGGTGTAGCTGCAATCACAGGTGGGTGGAACCGTGCACCAGCTCCAGAGCACTCGGACCGGGACTTGTACCTGAATGACCGGGCTAGCCATGAGCAGCACGCAGGGCCGAGAGGATGGTATGCCCTGTGTGTTCACAAATGTGATGACTAAAGACTGCAAAACCTGGTCATGTATATGTATCGCCCTCAGGGATATGGGTTACTCAGGACTGGTCCTTATTTTCTGCTTACAGGGGGATGTCACAGTGGTGGCCGTGGACCGGTTCCGTGGCCCTGGAGGGACCGCAAATAAAAAGGGAAAAAATACAAATACAAATAAGAGTTTGTCAGTGACGCCACCTGTAGCATACGGCCAGATATGACCACCGCTGCTTATCTCAGCTTCAGGAGGTGATGTTGGGATGCAGCAGGATGATAAACCCTCCACAGGTAGGGCTAGGATAATCCCTGAGCTAGTGATAATAATTGTTATTGGTGTTGATGGGGATGCAGGAATTAGCTCAAACAATAATGTGGAGACACAAGAGTAACAGTCTTTTCTTTTAATGGTGGAACTTGGGTAGTACCAGGTACTGTTTTCTAAAGTTCACGGGGTCCAAAGCTTGGAGGCAATTTTAGGCTTTCCACGCCAGGCAAGTCCTGAGGCTTTCCTTTTAGATTGTGTCCGTTGGGCCCTGGCTGCATAAAGCAATGCTGTGACCCTCTCTGTTCTGTATTAGCTATAGGACAAGCAGCGTGAATCCCTTCTTTTGGGCTGTATTTCTACTTAGCTCTCCTGGGCTCCGTAGTGCGGCTGTGTCTCTTTAGCTTTACAGTGAACGGGGCTGTGTATAACTATCTGTTCTCCGGATTTGGCCGCTGGGTGTATAATCCCTTACGATCTCGGTCTCCGGTGACCGTACTATACTTAATTCTGGGCTTGCTGGCACTACTACGACTTCCAGATCTTCCTTCTCTCCTCCTCAGGCCCTCGCTATGGGCTCCACACACTGTCAGTTGCCTTGGACCGGCCTAATACGGCTCCTGTCCCCAAGATCACTTTCCTCCCCTCCTTTTGCTCTGCTCAACTGTCACCTCATTCTCCTGACAGAAACTGACTAGCTCCGCCCCCTACACCTGCATATCTTGGAGATCTCTACTGATGTCAGCAACTGACCTGACCTCAGCTGTTAGATCTCCCCCTACAGGCCCAGGTTGGGATATGTTATATGTTGGCTTTACCTGGTGAATGCCTTGCCTTCGAGCTTGTAATGTGATTATCAGACCCTGGGGCGCAACACTTCCCCCTTGGTTAATTTCAGTACTCCCAGACTGAGAAAACATATAAAAAATAACATTAGTATAACAGGAATAAATCACAGTTTCAAAATAAAAATTACAAAAAACAAGCAAAGTTACTGGAAAAGCAGTCCAACTAAAAGAATAAAAGTTCAAAAAGTAACAAATGTCTTTACATTTACCCAGCCTGACAGGCCAGTTTGCTCGTGTAGCCCTGGTAGTAATCTTCTTGCATTGACACTCCAGTGTCCTTATCACCACCGGGCTGCTACCCGTGTTTCCCCGAAAATAAGACAGGGTCTTATATTAATTTTTGCTCCTAAAGATTGCGCCATGTCTAATTTTTCGGGGGGTGTCTTACTTTTATCATCCCCTTGCGGCCCCCAATTAAGTAACCCCATCATCCCCCAATATGGTATCAGGGACACACACACACAGGGGCACACACGCGAACACACAAACACAGGGGCACACAAACAGGGGCACATACACAGGGGCTCACTACGAGAGTCTTTTGCCAGTTCAATTAGTTCTCTGCATTGGAGATTCTAATTGCAAACCATCCTAATGGGCCAGGGTAGCATTCATAGGTTACCTGCTCACCTCTGTATAAGTCCCGCCGTGGGTGTCCTTTGCGCAGGAATGATTCTACATCCCGCCGGGTAAAGAAAACATCGTCTAGTAGTCCAGGTTCTCGTAGAAAACCCCATCCGTCTTCTTGGTAAACAGAGATAACTGTTCCAGTTTTCCTGAGTTCTATTGGAAGTGGGGGCTGGGCTTTGGCTTCCTCGCGGAGTCTCCTCGTTGCCCGCTCCCGCTGGTACCAATCCTCTCGTCGCCGTTGCATCGCCACCTGGTCTCTTTCATCCATGGCTGGCCGGGTGCACTGTAACAACTGGTACTGTGGGGGTGGGGAACTGCTGCTGGAGACTCATGGTGTTACTTGCGTTTCTGCGGAGCTCAAAATGGCGGGAACTCCATGCTGGTGCTGCTGCCATGCAGTCCACCATGCCGCTTCTGGAGTGCTTCCCCCGAGGCTCCGTCCGTTCCTCGTCAGTGCCGTCGTCGAACTCCTCCTCACTTCCACATCTGGCGCAGTTAAGGGTGTTTGAGCTGTCTCCAGCCGGAGACAACTGCTAACCCGGGACGGTGGTGAAGTCGGGGGCTCGGTCTGGACCCCCATGTCCCAGGTCTGCACGGTGGTGGTATGGGTGGTAAGGAGGCGCAGTATTCTCCAACCGCTCGTTCGGCCACCGCTGCCTCCCGTGCCTCGCGGGTCGTTCTTTTAGAGGACAGTTCAAATGTCCGCTCGGCACTCCACCGCCGACACACCCAAGTCAAAGTCTGTTCCATCTCTTGGCGGAGTCGGGTGAAAACATCCTGCCAGTTGTCAGCATCCCCCTCCATGGTTAAGAGGGCACCGCTGCCGGGTCGCCTTGCTGACGCGGGTCTGCTGCTCCAGTCTCCCACTATATATTTCCACCGGGGTGCCGCCATGCTGCCGGTTACAAAGGAGCCTTGTTGTTTCTGTCCTTCTCTTCCGGTTTGTCTTGTTAAAGGCGGGCACTCCCTGGGAATTTCCTGTGGGCTGAACCCCTGATTGATTGATGGCAATCGGGGCGGCCACACTTTTTGGCGCCTCCGTCTAGGCACTCCTTCTTCTAGGGGCTGAGGCACGCCCCCGAACCTGCACATGGTGTTTAGTACATGGCTATGGCGCCATCTTGGGTCCTCCTGCGATAATGGCGGGAACCCATTTTTGGCGTCAAGCAATGGCAGAAAAGCATGTGGATTGAGGTAACAGATGAAAGCGGCACTCGTGGATCTTTTGTTCCATATGCTGTTTAATGATCCAGTTTAGGATACATCCATCGGGGAGGGTGTGCAGGGAGGGAGTGTGCAAGCAACGGTGACCGTTTCGAGGATGATTCCTTTTCTACGGGCTCTCTCATCCTCGAAACGGTCACCGTTGCTTGCACACTCCCTCCCTGCACACCCTCCCCGATGGATGTATCCTAAACTGGATCATTAAACAGCATATGGAACAAAAGATCCACGAGTGCCGCTTTCATCTGTTACCTCAATCCACATGCTTATATCTATAAGCTGAGCACCGGGATTCCAACCACCATCATCCAGACAAAGGAAAAGACACCAGCAGCTACTACAGGTCAGTGCCCTTTCAATCTACTCCATGGCAATGGCAGAAAAGGTTCTTTTTAAGTCCAAGTTCAAGGCGCACAGTACCCGGTAGTACTGGGCACGATATCCTGTTCATGATGCCAGAAAGAGATGTGATGCCCCAGGGTGTGGGGTACTCGGGTATCAGGCGGCAGAAGGGGTTAACTGTGTCACGGGGAATGGCGGCCGCGCCTGATCACGTATCCCGGGGGACGTTCTCTTAAAAAAGGGGGAATTATGTAAAATGGGATTATTTACAAAGTTAGTTGTCGTGACGCCACCTGCAGTTCCTGGTGAAGTAGCACCAGCGCCACCACAGTCCTCCGGAGGTCGGTGGTATTGCGGCTGAGATGTTGTAGTCCTCCGCAGGCAGGACTGGGACCTCCGGGCAGCAATCCTATGAAGGGAATCAGTTCTTAGAAAGAAGATGCAGCAGAGTCGAAGTCACTTCACTCCAGGTATTTTACTGGAAACTTTAGCAGCAATGGTTACAGTTCTCAGTGCAGTAAGATGTTAAACAGGCAAGTAGCTAACGGGAGGCTGCAAGCGGATCTCAGGTAGCTGGATGGAACCCTCAGCGTGTGCCTCTTCTCTTTCAATTCCTCCCTGCTTCCCCGTAGTTTTGTGTGAAGTCTGACCCCATAAAGCGATCTGGCCTCCTTCTGTCTCTCACTCTCTTCGCTCCCGTCGGTTACCTTCTGCTGGCCGACCGCCGAACCATCAAGCGGTGCCTGGTACCCTCTTCTGGTTGCTTGAGAGCCTGGACAGTATAATAGATATACTCCCAGATCGCCGGATTCTCTGTGGTCCGTGGAGGATCCCACAGGTGCGGGCTCTGGTGCCCGGTAAGCTGCCGGGGTTGGACTCTCTGAAGTCCCTCTTTCCCCCCCAGGCTGGCTGTCTGCGCTGGGAAGCTTTCTTTCTGCCTTTAGCCTTTCCCGGGTCCGTCAGCCGAGAGACCCTCCTTGCTCCCTCAGGCTCACTGCCTGGATGACTCCGGTCAAAGACCTTGAGGCAAAGACCTCCTTTCTCCCCCTGGAGGTGACTATATCCCTTCCTGGGTTCCCTCCCACCATGTGATCTAGCGTGAGGGTGCTTGTGTGTAGGTTCCACCCATCAGCCTGAAATCTACTTGCAGCTGGAGTATCTGCACTGCTTTTATGGGTGCAGTACCCCTCTGTGACGCCTGCTTTGCGGGGCGCCACACTATTTACATTACAAATTTTACTTCCCTCTCCCGGCCCAGGGCTAATCATCTCTATACCGAGCTGGAACCCGACCTTTGTTGCTACGCATTGACCTACGCATACCGGTGCTTCTGTCAGGGTATTTAAATCTGTATCAGCTATGTGTGGAGAGGGTACACTGTTGTTTAGTGCTTGTGATTCTAGTGGAATAACAGGTACACTCTGACTCATCCGGGGACTGACAGGTTACTCTATAGCACGAGGGGTGTCGTATTCATCAAAGTCTTCAGCACGTAAGGCTCTGGCGGGTGGATCAGTCACTGGCATAAAGAAAGTGAGCACTGGAACCACAATGGCTCCATCAATCTGAAGCCAATCTGAAGCAGGGAGGTCACCCATCATGGTATGGATTATCTCCTCTTTTTCTGGTTTGTGAACAGGCATTGACAAGCCCAGTTCAGGACTCCTTAGCTGTTCAGGACATTGTTTCAAATGGTCTCGGGTGACAGTAACTGAAGTTTCTCTCCCATCCCGGCTTATCAAGCAAACCTTCTGAGGATCAATATGAGACGGCATCACAGTGTAGGGCTCGGCCTCCCATTGGTCATCTAATTTGTGGATCCGCCGTTTCCGCTTCAGGACTTGCTCACCTGGTTCCAGAGGGCCGGTAGGCGCATTTTGGTTGTGGACCCTCTCTTGCTTCTCCCGAGCCTGAGCCAGATTTCTCTCCACACATTCTTGTATCTGGCGATACTTCTGTTGACGCTCAGCGTCATAGTCCATTTCCAGGAGATTACATTCAGGGTTAAATATCCCCATTTCAAGGTCAATGGGCAGCTTACCAAGTCTACCTCTCATTAGGTAAGCAGGACTGAAATTGGTGGAATTTACTGGAATATTATTATAGATATCCACTAGATCTGGCAGCCTTTCCGGCCACATGTTCCTTTCTTCTGTTGGAAGGGTCTTCAGTAAATCCATCACAATTCGGTGCATTTTTTCACATAAACCGTTTGTCTGCGGATGATAAGGTGTAGTCCGGATCTTCTTACACCCATGAAGATTGCAGAATTCCTGAAACACTTCCGCTTCAAAGGTCGGACCTTGATCAGTTAATACCTGCTTTGCGTAACCATGAGCCATACAGAAGTACATTTGAAAGGCTCGTGTGGCGGTTCTTGCCGTCTGATCTTTCACAGGTACCACTGCCAAGAATCGAGAGTAGTGGTCCACGATCATGAGGGCGTAGACATAGCCAGATCGACTTGGGGTCAATTTCACGTGATCCAAAGCCACCAACTCCAGAGGCTTCTTAGTGACAATAGTTGCAGTGGAGCCCTCTGGCTATCACGATCTTTCCTGCGAAGACTACAAGGGCCACAGTTCCTGCACTAGGCCTCAATGGTTGGTCCCATACCAATCCAATAAAATCTTTCCCGCAGCAGGGCCTTCAGCTTCTTCCAGCCGAAGTGTCCAGCTCTATCGTGATAGGCTTCCAGAACCATCCGGGCGTCCTTTCTTGGGATCACTATCTGCCATACTAGTTCTTGAGTTCTGGGGCTAATATGCCATCGGCATAGTTTACCGGCATAGATAAGCAGCCTTCCTTTATACTTCCAGAGCTGCAATGCCTCCTCTGGGGCATATGGGCTTAGGTGTGCCCCTGCTTGTTGCAGTAAGTCTTTGACCAGATTCAAAGCCGGATCACCATCTTGCATCTCAGCCCAGTTGTGATGAGGCGATCTATGGTAACTTCCTGCCTCCAGGGTCGCTGGTCACTCACTTCATAAGACCATAGGGACACATGCTTACGGTGTAAGGCTGGCAACTCTACCTCTTCCAACTCATCCAAGTCTTCTCCATCTTCCTGAAGATGGGGCATTCTAGATAAAACATCAGCGTTGGCATTCTTTCGCCCGGCTCTGTACTTGTTGGTGAAGCTATAGTTAGATAGTCTGGCCATCCATCTTTGTTCCATCGCACTTAGCTTAGCATTTTATAAGTGAGTCAGGGTATTATTGTCGGTATAAACCATGAATTTAGCAGCTGCCAGATAGTGCCAGGAGAAGGGACGGAGAAGGGGTGGTGAAAGGAGGAGCGGGGACAGGAGGAGCGCTGACAGGAGGAGAGACGGGAGCGGTGACAGGAAGAGTGGGGGGCAGGGGGAACACGGGGTAGGAGGAGCACGAGGCAGGAGGAGCACGAGGCAGGAGGAGAGACAGAGGAGCGAGGAAAGGAGAAGCGGGGGGCAAGAGGAATTCGGGGGAGGAGGAACGCGGGGACAGGAGGCAGGAGGAGCGCGGGGCAGGAGGAAAGACGGGAGACGGAGGAGCGAGGACAGGAAGAGCGGGGGGCATAGGAGCATGGGGCAGGAGGAGAGATGGAGGAGCGGGGACAGCAAGAGCGGTGACAAGAGGAAAGACGTAGGAGCCGGGACAGGAGGAGAGACGGAGGAGCGGTGACAGGAAGAGAGATGGAGGTGCGGGGACAGGAGGAGAGACAGCGGAGCGGGGACAGAAGGAGCGGTGACAGGAGGAGAGGCTGAGGAGCGGTGACATGAGGAGTAGTGACAGGAAGAGAGACGGAGAAGTGGGAACAGGAATAGCGGGGACAGGAGGAGACACGGAGGAGCAGTGACAGGAGAAGCGGTGAAAGGAAGAGAGACAGAGAAGCGGGGACAGGAGGAGCGGGGACAGGAGGAGCAATGACAGGAGGAGAGACGGAGGAGCAGTGACAGGAGGAGCGGGGACAGGAGGAATGGTGACTGGAGGAATTCGAGCTTGAATGAGCTATAGTTATCAGAATTCCTCTCAGTAGGCCTAAGTTTTCTGCTGGCATAGGCGATTACTTTCTCTTTTCCATTCTGCTTTTGTGCTAGTACTGCCCCCAATCCTACATTGCTAGCATCGGTATCTACTATGTCTACTATATAATGAACCTCAAAAAACAAGCGATAAACAACTGTATATATACAATTTATTTAATTACAGATAGACAAGGGGAGGTATACACAAGGAAGGGGGGAGACAACCCACAAGGGAAGCTCCTGTTATAAGTACTGTTGCATGTAAGTAGTTTACAATATATCCAAAATGACACTGCAGAACTGACAAGTAAATACAGCCCACTGCCTCCAACAAGATCCTCATGCAGTTTAATAAATATAAATTTATGAACCGGATATAGTATATAGTTCATATATACTATATCTGGTTCATAAATTATATTTATTAACTGCATGAGGATCTTGTTGGAGGCAGTGGGCTGTATTTACTTGTCAGTTCTGCAGTGTCATTTTGGATATATTGTAAACTACTTACATGCAACAGTACTTATAACGGAGCTTCCCTTGTGGTTGTCTCCCCTTCCTTGTGTATACCTCCCTTGTCTATCTGTAATTAAATAAATTGTATATATACAGTTGTTTATCGCTTGTTTTTTGAGGTTCATTATATATGAACACTGCAGAACTGACAAGTAAATACAGCCCACTGCCTCCAACAAGATCCTCATGCAGTTTAATAAATATAAATTTATGAACCGGATATAGTATATAGTTCAATATATACTATATCTGGTTCATAAATTTATATTATTAACTGCATGAGGATCTTGTTGGAGGCAGTGGGCTGTATTTACTTGTCAGTTCTGCAGTGTCATTTTGGATATATTGTAAACTACTTACATGCAACAGTACTTATAACGGAGCTTCCTTGTGGGTTGTCTCCCCTCCTTGTGTATACCTCCCTTGTCTATCTGTAATTAAATAAATTGTTTATATACAGATGTTTATCGCTTGTTTTTTGAGGTTCATTAATATAGCGATTTATCTGCTCCATAGTGTATACTCCTCCATATTTGGAGGTTACTGTCTAGTATCTGATGAAGATATTTATATGTTATATCTACTATATAATTGTCTAATGGCCACTTCCGTCTGAGGCCAAAATCGCGCGCCGCAGACGGAAGTGGCCAGTATGCAAAAGAGCCGCGCGGCTCTCCTCAAAGCCCAGTTGCTCCTCCTGCCCCCGCTCCCCGTGGCACCTCCACTCCCTGCGGGTCCGCCGCTCCCCACGGCCCCCCGCTCCTCCACGGTAATAATAAAAATAAAAAAATCCTCAGTGAGGATACTCACCCATCCCCCGGCTCGCTCCACCTCCGTCTTCTAGCTCCTACTGGGCTTGAGGACCTATCGATGCCTGGGAAACGGTGTCTCTGTGGATTCTGCCTGGCTGCAGTTCCCTATGTGGCCACCCTGGTCTCAGGGGCACCACATTCCCCAGAGTTAAACCAGCGTGTCCCCACGCCGTCCGGCATGGATCCGCCTGAAAACATTTTTATTATAAACTATAACATTAAGCATTATTTTTCATCCATTTAAGGAGGCACAGGTTCTTTAAACGTTGCATAAATTAACTATATACACAAGACACAGTTCGCAGCCCGTCTATGGCTGTAAATGCGGAAGCCTCCAGGCCCTCGGGTCACCAACATGTGGCCAAGTTGTTTCTCTCGTGCAGCATTTTACACCACATTGTCCTTTAACCCTTCAGGGACAGGGGTTACACAGTCACTGTTTTAAAGGTCTAGAGTCCTGTGGCATAACTACCAGCTCTGTATTATCACACCAGGTTACGTGCTAAACTTCTTAAAACTACACACATTAACTATTCACATTATTCTCTAATAGGCAGATTACTTTCTAGCAAAAGTATAAAAACTAGCAGAGGCACAAGTGCTTCAAATGCAGTTCAAAAGCACCTTACAGACTCAAGTTCTGTGCACAGTCTCAATGTGCAATTTGGTCTTAAAACCTATGGGGAGCATACCGGGTATTCAACTATATACAATGAGAGTTCTTATCACTTCATCGTCCGTGACATTGATTGTCTATTACACATAAAAGACAAACAGGGGAAAAGGCTAATTATTCATTCATTCAGGATTGGGATGGGATCAATAAGGATCACATCACATTTAGCTGCTTGGAGTCTGTGTAGTCGCGTCCACCATGGCTGTTACGGGAACCTCTTCTGCGACGGTTGCTTCTACATCTGCATTGCTTTCTGAGGTAGAATCCGGGTTAACAACTGGATCCGGGTGGACTATCTCAGGATCCTCCTTTTCCCATTTACGGATATACCGTCTTAAGTACTCATCCTGTGTTATAACTTCTACGGGGCCCACTTCACCACCAGGGTCCCCAGGAAAGCCCATCAGATTGTCCTCAGTTTCACTTTTCTCCCACCAGCAGTGGAGCTGCTCCCCTCTCACCCCGGTTGATACAAGTGCTGGTATCAGGGGCTCCAGTAACTGCAAATCCCTCTCGACTAGGGCTCCTAGTGGGTCGGCCACTCCGATGGTATGTCGTGGTACGGCTCTGGGGACCGACACATCTACGAGGACTTCCATGCTGTGATCTTCCTCGCTCCGGGTATCATTAGAGGTGCCAGCCCAGCCGGGCTGCACAGACAGGAATTGCTGATTTTGTAGAACATCAATTTGAATCAGGGTTTGCTGCTCAGCCTGAACCCGGGTCATCTGCTGGGGTAACTGTCGCAGCACATCCCGCCGGGTGTCTCGGACCTCCGGACCTCTCTGATAGCTTCCGCCATGCTGCCGTGGTCACCGAAGCTCTTTCCCTGGTCGGGTTCCTGCACGATCTCGTTCTGTGGGCCCTCCGGGATCACTCCAGGTCTTTCTACAGCAGCGCTCTCCTTGGCGTCCTCGTCTTCCGTCCGTATGTCCTGTAATGGCGACTCTTTCCATCCGGTTTCCTGTCCCCCCTCCTTTGGGTGTCAACTTCCTCTTCTGCTCCCGCCAGTTTCTCATTGGTAGGTGCATTTGGGGGTGGAGGCTCCTCCTTGGGATTGATGGCTGGCGGGCCTTTCTTTTACAACACAGTTCACGGTACAGTTCAATTCACAACTCCATCAACTCCGGACACTTGAACCCTCTGCAGCCAGGCAGTCGCTCTGAGACCCCTCAATCTTACTATATGTCCTTTCAGGCTTGTTCTTTGTCTCTCTGTTCTTCCTGTGGATTGTATGGAGGCAGCTCGGCCCCTTGTATGTAGCTTTCCCCTATGTGTGTGGGCGGTAAGCCGGGTTCTCTTGGATGCTGCTGAGCCTCCAACCCTGTAGTGGGAACACGGATCTGGAATCCGGTCGGTCTCTGTCCTCACACTCCCCTGGGATGCCGGCTTTTGGACGAGCTTTCTCTCCATGGTAAACGGTGTCTCTGTGGATTCTGTGTCTCCAGGAAGCCCAATCCCACTGGGTTGTGTCACTGTCTGTCTGGTCTTGGCGGCTCTGCCCACTCTGCCTCCTTGGTCTTTTCCTCTCAGCCTACTCCGGCCCACTAACTCCTTCCTCCTCTTTTCCTCTTTTTGTACTATCTGTCATCTGACCTTCCTTCCTTCCCACCCACTTTCCTCTAAACCCCACCACCCCTTGTCCGCCTAGAGTCCCGGGCTCCGGGTTGGGTGCTGTGCACTAGTGGGTGTGTATGTGCTGTGAGGGTGTTTGGTGCACAAACTGCCTACCTTCTGCCTGGCTGCAGTTCCCTATATGGCCACCCTGGTCGCAGAGGCCGCCACATGGATACTCCTTCTTGCTTCCACACTCTCTGCCCCTATATCATGCTGCTTTCAGGTTAAATAGCAAAAACCTGTTGACAGATGCCCTTTATAGCGCCATAAAGGCTACAAAATCTTATGGCCACTTTACACACACCAACTTATCTGTCCAACTTCTGACCAACTTACTGGTTGCAGTGAAATCATGGACACATTGCTCCATTTGTACACAGCCACAAAATGGAGCAATGTGTCCAAGATTTCACTGCAACCAGTAAGTTGGTCAGAAGTTGGACAGATAAGTTGGTGTGTGTAAAGTGGCCCTTATGTTGGAACCAGTAATAACTAATTTTATCTACGAATATTTGATTATCTTTCTAAGGCTGCTTTCACACTGGCATTTTTGACAAACTGCGGCAGATCCGGCAGATTTATCGCATCTGCCGCCTGACCGCTGCACTTGCGGCACACTTGCGGCAAGCCCCATGCATTGTCTATGGGGCTTGTGGTCGGGTGCAGTAAGTGTGGTTCTGCCGGTTTCGGCAGATGCAGCACTTGTAGCCGCGAAAAAAAACCCCGTCAACCGCGTTTTTTTTTTCGGCGCCGCAAGTACCGCATCTGCCGCAACGGGCAGAACCGCACTTGCCACACCCGACCGCAAGCCCCATAGACAATGCATGGGGCTCGCCGCAAGTGTGGCACAAGTGCGGCCGTTAGGTAGCAGATGCGGTAAATCTGCCGCAATTTGTCAAAAACGCCAGTGTGAAAGGGGCCTTAAAGTGGCATTCATTTTATATACACTGCTCAAAAAATAAAGAGAATTCTAAGGGCCGCTTTACACACACCAACTTCTGTGACCAACTTCTGAACAGATCTCTGGTTGCAGTGAAATCATGGACACATTGCTCCATTTGTACACAGCCACAAAATGGAACAATGTGTCCATGATTTCACTGCAACCAGAGATCTGTTCAGATATTGAACAGATAAATTGGTGTGTGTAAACCCACCATTACTTATTTACTGCTTTACAATCCATGAGTGCTGCAGCTGTGTTTAAATTGAGTTTTTTTCCCTTATGGCGGGTTTACACGTTGCGATATCGTAGTCCAATTTCAATGAAAAGTCACGTGGTTCGATCGTTGGACCCGAGATCGTTCCTGCGTTGTATGGTGTGAACGTCCAATACGATGCAGGAACGATGTCAATGCGATATCGGGGATTGAATGAGCGTGCTATTCAATGCCCCGATATTGAAGGGAGATTGGAGCAGGATCGTGCTGTGTAAACGCACAACTACAATGCGATTTGAAACGTCACCCATTCACTTCCATGTTAAAGGATCGTTCCTGGGTTGGGGGGCGTAGACATCGCACGGACGTTGTATTCCGATATCGCAGCATGTAAACATCCAATGTGATGCGGGAGAAACGTGCACTAATTGCGCGCTCCCGCACCATTGAGTTGCGATATCGCAACGATATTAAAGCGTGTAAACCCACCCTTAGTATTCTGTGTGCTGCAGTCTGCAAGTGGAGGAGTGATTCATAGCATTTGAGTGGAGGTGGAAGGGTGTGTCTTAGTATTTAGATCTCCACTCCTCCAGCCTTAAAATAGCTCCACTTTCCTCCACTAGGTGTCTATAGGTAATTTCTACTTGGACCTGTGCTGTGAAGTTGTGCTGTGCTGAGCTGTGTTTTTGCTGCTATAAATAATAATCTTTATTTATATAGCGCCAACATATTCCACAGTGCTTTACAATTCATTGGTTCATATACAAATGGTCATAAGTAACAATTATAAAAAATACAGTACAATTAAAGCAGACAAACAATGTAGAAAATACAATACAGTGATTAAAGTAGACAATCAAGGAAAAACAATACAATAATTAAAGCAGAGAAACAATGTAAAACAATACGATATAGTAATTAAAGAAGAGGATCAATGTAAAATAATACAATACAATAATTAAGGCAAAGTAACAATGTAAAAAATAGTACAATAATTAAAGCAAAACTAAAGGCGACCCTGCTCAAAAGAGCTTACAATCTACAGCGAGATGGGGTTTACACAAAGTACAAGGGGCTTATTACAATGATGGTCCAGGCATCTTGAGCAAGAGTGGGATAGAAAAAAAATTAAATGTATGGTCACCAGCCCATTTGGGTTTGGTGGAGTTTGAAGGAGTGTTAAGGCCACTTTACACACACAGATATATTGGTCACTGATCTCTGGTTGCAGTGAAATCATGGACACATTGTTCCATTGTACACAGCCACAAAATGGAGCAATGTGTCCATGATTTCACTGCAACCAGAGATCTGTGACCAATATATCTGTGTGTGTAACGTGGCCTTTATGCCCAGAGAAATACTGGACTTTTCAACCTTTTGCCACATTTCAGGCTTCAAACATAAAGATATAAATTCTAATTTTTTTTGTGAAGAATCAACAAGTGAAACATAATCGTGAAGTGGAACGAAATTTATTGGATATCTTAAACTTTTTTTAACAAATTAAAAACTGAAAAGTGGGGCGTTCTGCAATATTATTCGGCCCCTTATCTTTCAGGGCCACTTTACACACACCAACTTATCTGTCCAACTTCTGACCAACTTACTGGTTGCAGTGAAATCATGGACACATTGCTCTATTTTGTGACTGTGTACAATGGAACAATGTGTCCATGATTTCACTGCAACCAGTAAGTTGGTCAGAAGTTGGACAGATAAGTTGGTGTGTGTAAAGTGGCCTTCAGTAGTGCAGCAAACTCACTCCAGAAGTTCAGTGAGGATCTCTGAACGATCCATTGTTGTCCTTAATGACTGGTAGGGTACCTTTCCCCCCAGCTACATTTGTAGCTTGTCACCAGGTAACTTACTGGTTGCAGTGAAATAATGGAGAGATTATTCCATTTGTACACAGCAACAAGATAGAACCATGTATCCATGATTTCACTGCAACCAGTAAGTTACCTGGTGACAAGCTACAAATGTACTCATATACTTCTTGTTAACGTTTACATGTCTGCTTTTATATATTCAATAAAAGTTATATTTTATTAACAAAAACTCCATAGTGGTTTTCCACTTATTTAAATGATTGAAAGGAGTGTTATTTACTTCCTAAAACATACACCTTGAGGGATGATTTGTAATTAAATATGAGATCATTGATTTACTTAAGGTGTTTGATGATTTTGAATATTTATATTATCTCCGTATAAATGCACCTGCTCTGTGATAGTCTCATGGCCACTTTACATGTCCCGATATCGTCGTCCAACTTCGATAAAAAGTCATGTGGTTAGTGCGTTGGCGGCGATATCGTTCGTGCTTTGTGTGGTGTAAATGTGCTATGCGACGCAAGAACGATGCCAAACCGATATCGGGAAACATTGTGCAGGCTCTCCAACTGACCGATATTGGATGGACGATGTGGCAGGATCGTGCTGTGTGAAAGCCCAACACCGACTTGGAGAGCAACTTCCCCTATTCACTCCCATGTTAAATGGTCGTTCCTGGATCGCTCGTACAAGGGGGTGTAGACATCGCAGTTGTGTTGCCTGCCGATATCTCCCTGTGTAACATCTCCTATGCGATCTTGGATTTCAGCCAAAAAAGTGCGCGCTCCCGTGCTGTTGTATACAATATCGAAACGATGTTGGGACGTGTAAAGTGGCCATTAGGGTTCTGTTACAGGTGCAGAGAGCATCATGAAGACCAAGGAACAAGGACCACGGCTCTGCTTCGTACACCTCATGCACACTCGGCTCTGCTCTGTACAACTCGTACACATTTGGCTCTGCTCAGTATACCCCATACACACTCTGCTCCGCTCCGTACACACTCTCCTCCACTCCGTACACCTCGTACACACTCTGCTCTGCTCCGTACACCTCGTACACACACTGCTCCGCTCCGTACATCTCGTACACACTCTGCTACGCTCCGTAGACCTCGTACACACTCGGCTCCACTACATCCCCACTGTGAATCCCTCCCGACTCCACATATAACCTTCACCTCATCCAGGACTGAGGAGCTGATCATGTGACCCCTGACTCCTCCCCTCCATTGACATTATCACAGGTCCTGTCAGCACAGAGCAGAGTGTGTGGCTCTGTGGAGAATAACGTCGACTCAACCTGTGGGAGATGGGGGAAGGGGAGCAACATGTGGCCGGATGGGGAAGACCGTGGGCGCTGCAGCAGGAGGACCAGCGGCACCCCCCTGCCTGCTGCACCCAGGGCAGATGCCCTACCAGCCCCCCCCTAGATATGCCACTGACATGGTTGCAGCGGCGGCCAAGACTATAGGAGCAGGAGCGGCATCTGCAAGGGGCCGCGCTAACACAAGGCGCCCCTGCTGATGCCGCCCCCTGTCTACTAGCAGGGGTCGCCACCTGAGGAAGACACTTTATGTCACCTCATGGATTCTGTGCCCCTGTCGACTGTGTCAAAAGCTTCAGAGAGGTCCAGAAGAATAAGCAGAGAGTGGTCACCAGTACGTTTTGCCGTCAGAAGGTCATTGGGCACTTTGAGGGCAGTTTCTGTAGAGTGTAGAAGGTGGAAACCAGACTGTAATGAATCCTAGAAGAGAGTGAGTGGAGAGGTAATGGGAGAGGCGCATGTATAACAGGCGCTCCAAGAGTTTAGAGATGAAGGGGAGGTTGGAGACTGGTCTGTAGTTTTTAGTGCAGGATGGGTCAAGAGAAGATATCTTTAATAATGGAGTAATGATAGATTGTTTGACGGAGGAGGGGTAGACGCCAGAAGAGGGAGAGATTGAAGATTTTGGTTAGGTGAGTAGTGACCACTGGAGAGAGAGATTGGAGTAGATGTGAGGGAATGGGGTCAGTGGTGCATGTGGTGGGACGAGAAGAAGAGAGGAGCCTGGAGACTTCTTCTGTGACTGGACTCAATATGGAGAGTAAGCCGGAGGAAATGGAATGGGAAAAAGAATGGGAGCAACAGTGCTTGAAGGCCGGGAGCTGATTTATTGGCGGAAGTTGTCTATTTTCTCTGTAAAGTAAAAAAGCCAGATCATCAGCACAGAGGTCAGTGATGGGGGCCTGCACTTTAGGACTGAGGAGAGAGTGAAAGGTGTCAAAGAGTTTTTTTGGATTGTTGAATAGTGAGGAGATCAGGGTGGGGAAGTAGGTTTGTTTGGCGAGGTGGAAGGCAGAGTTGCAGGTTTTTAACATGAATTTATATTGGATAAAGTTATTTGGTGTGCGGGTTTTCCTCCATAGACATTCAGCACTCCTAGAGCATCGTTGGCGGAATCAAGTTTTTGATGTGACCAAGGCTGTTTAACTCTGTGTTTGCAGGTTCTGAGGGTGAGGGGCGCTACTTGGTCCAGGGTGCTTCTGAGAGTGTCTGCCAGATCAAGACAGGAGAAGGAGGAGATTGGGGACAGTGAGTGTAGAGAGTCTGTGAATGTATGAGGGTTAATGGCCTGTAGATTTCTGGATGTGTGATAGGTAGGGGTGCAGTGGGGGTGGTGGTGAGGATTTGTGAGCATGAAGGAGAGAATGTTGTGGTCAGAGAGAGGAAGAGGTGAGTTATCTAAGGAGGAGGTTGAGCAAAGCTGAGTAAAGACCAGGTCAAAGGTGTTACCATCTTTGTGTGTCTCAGAGGTTGAAAGCTGTGAGAGGCCAAGAGAGGAGGTTAGAGATAGAAGCTGGGATGCAGATTGGGAGGTGGGGCTGTTTATGGGGATGTTAAAATCTCCCAGAATAAGGGTTGGTAATTCTGAGGACATGAAGTGCGGCATCCCTGTGGAAAAATGGTCGAAGAAATGGGTCGAAGAAATGGGTGGGTGAACCTGTTGGGCAGTATACCACAGCTAATCTGACGGGGAGGAAATGGAATATCCTAATCGTGTGGCTCAAAAAAAGGAAATAAGAGTGGTGGGGCTGGGGGGATGACCTGGAAAGTACATTGTGGTGACAGGAGTAAGCCAACTCCACCACCATGTCTGTTCCCTGGTCTTGGGGAATGGGAGAAATGTAAGCCGCCATGAAAAATAGTGGCAGGGGAAGCAGTGTCTGAATTCTGGATCCAGGTGTCTGTGAGGGCTAGCAGATTAAGAGAGTTGGTAAGAAAGTAATAGTGAATGAAGGGAAGTTTGTTGCATACAGACGTGCAGCTAAAAGAGGGAGATGAAGGTCTGCAGGTAATGTTAATGAGGTTAGTAAGGTTTCTATGTGAGGTGGGGGAGGGGTTGAAGTTGGCAGAGGGTGGACCAGGGTTGGGAGAAATATCACCTGACAGTAATAGTAAATAGTTTTTTGGTTTGTGACATGGATTATGATGCCATGCCATTGACTTCCATTGAAGCTGCTTGGTTTTCCTGGTTCGTGGTGGAAGGTAGGGGCTCTTAGTCTAGGGCTGATCAGGAGTGAAGGGCTAGGGTGGTGACTCAAACCTCCTCATCTTCAGAGGTACCTTTGGGAACAGGGCTAGTCAGGGACCCCAAGTCCAGGGCCAGACTAGCTCCCCTGAATGCCCTTGCCCACCTTACCATCTTGCCTCCTTATTATCCATACGTTATACCACCCTGTGACAGTAAGTCCAAGTCAATCACACTTCTGTGAAATCAACCTGTCCAGTTATGAAGCAACACTGATTGTGAATTAATTTCTCCTGCGATTGTGCAAATGAAACAGACAACAGATAGAAATGATAGACAATTAGCAAGACACTCCCTATAAAGGAGTGGTTCTGCAGGTGGTGACCCCAGGCCATTTTTCTGTTTTCATCCCTTTTGGCTATTGTCTTGGTCACTTTTGAATTCTTCATTGTTCTCACCCCTAGCGGTAGCATGAGGAGGTCTACAACACAGACATTGCTCAGGTACTGCAGCTCATACAAGACGGGAGATCAAGGCGAGCTGTGGAAAGAAGGGTAGCTGTGTTTGCCAGCACAGTGTCCACAGCATGGAGCAAATATCAGAAGACATGGAAGGGGCTGTAGGAGGGCAACAATCAAGCAGCATGACCTTTGTGCAAGGAGCAACAGGAGGGGCAGTGCCCAGAAGGAATCCAGGTCCCAGTGAACCTTTATATGGTCTCACAATTGGTCTGAAAATCTCATCCTGGTACCTAATGGCAGTCAGAGTCCCTCTGGCTAGCACATGGAGGGCTGTGTGGCCCTCCAAAGAAATGCCTCTCCCCACCATTACTGACTCACTGCCAAACTGTTCATGCTGAAGGATGTTGCAAGTGATGAGCCCCCTGGTCTGTGGGGTACTCGACACCGGGCTTTCCTACTTCTGGGGGATTCACAGGGGTCGAGACCCGGCTCAGTGACCCTGGGCGTCAGAATCAAAGTTCAGAGGTGGGGGATGTGATGCCACCCGTGATGTTTGGTTATTGGGGCCGATGCTGTGGTGCGGAACCTCTGGGGATGATGGGCTTGCAGCTAAGATTTATTGCTCCCAACGGGTGGAGCGGTTTCCCAGGGCAAGCGGTAAAGGCTATGGCGATGGTAGGCCATTGGGGTGCAAGACAGAGGGCGCAGAATGACAGACAGACACTCGTTTGTAGTCTCCTTTACCTTTACTGGTGATAGCAGGTCCAGACCAGGGTACTGTCCACAGGAGATGTTAGGAATCCGGGTGGCCTGGAAGCAAGTTGGGGATCTCCTCACCCAGTGAGTTCTGAGGCCTCCCTGCTGCAGGTCTCTGTGCTGGTCCTGGCTGCTTGTAGCTAACCCGCGACCCTCTCTCTCTCCCGCTGCTGTTAAGTCTTTCACCCAGTGGCGTAGCAACAGTTTGTGGCGCCCGGGGCAATCGAAAAATTTGCCGCGGCTGCCGCCCACCAGCAATACAATGATACATAATCAAAACCACCATCAATACACCACCAGGAAAGTACGTTCCCTATATAAATGTGTATGCCATACTGCTCATCCTCCTTCCACATATCCCATACTGTTCACCCCCCATATGTCCCATGCAGCTCATTCTCCATCCATATGTTCCATGCAGTTCATCCTTCCCCCCCATACACCTCCAATGTTCCATGCAGCCCCTCCCCTCCGATGTTCCACGCAGCCTCTCCCTCATCCATGTAGCTTCTCCCCTACGTTCCATGTACCTTCTCCCCCATCCATCCATCCATCTTTTGCCCCCTTTTCCATGCCCCCTCCTCCATCCATCTTCTGCCCCCTTTTCCAAGCCGCTCCGTTCATCCATTACTCAATCCCATTCTGACCCCTCTTCCAGGCTGCCTCATCAATCCATCCCATTCTGGCCCCTCTTCCAGGCTGCCCCATTCATTCATTCTGCCCCCTCTTCCAGGCCGCCCCATCTATCCGTTCATCCTTCCATCCCATTTTGCCCCCTCTTCCAGGCCGGCCCATCTATCCATCCATCCATCCCAATCTGCCCCCTCTTCCAGGCCACCCCATCCATCCATCCATCTAACCCATTCTGTCCCTCCCAGGCTGCTATCTTCGGCTGTAACAGCGCCTTACCTAACTCCACGCTCCTGATTCTGGATCCTTCATCCCGGCAGCTTCTTCCTCTGCGGCTCCCGGTCTCCAGCTCTCCTGCACCCGACACCAGCACCAGGCACCCAGCACTTGACACCAGCACCACCCCTGTGTACATCCATATCCCAGCACCCCTGTCCCATCCATATCCCTGCACCCCTGTGCCCCATCCATATCCCTGCACCCCTGTGCCCCATCCATATCCCTGCACCCCTGTGCCCCATCCATATCACTGCACCCCTCTGCCCCATCCATATCCCTGCACCCCTGTGACCCATCCATATCCCTGCACCCCTCTGCCCCATCCATATCCCTGCACCCCTGTCCCATCCATATCCCTACACCCCTGAGCCCTATCCATATCCTTGCACCTCTCTGCCATATCCATATCCCTGCACCCCTGTCCCATCCATATCCCTGCACCCCTGCGCCCGATCCATATCCCTGCACCTCTCTGCCCCATCCATATCCCTGCACCCCATCCATATCCCTGCACCCTTCTGCCCCATCCATATCCCTGCACCCAAGGCGGCAGCTCCCAGGCGGCAGGCAGCAGTTCCCAGGTGGCAGGTGGCAGTTCCTAGGCGGCAGGTGGCAGCTCCCAGGAGGCAGGTGGCAGTTCCCAGGTGGCAGGCGGCAGTTCCCAGGCGGCAGGCGGCAGTTCCCAGGCAGCAGACGGCAGTTCCCAGGCGGCTGCCGTCGATGTGCTGCCCGCCGTGCTGAGCCTCCGCGGGAACTTCAAATTCCCTTCTCTGCTGCCGCCCCCACACACGTGCGGCCTGGGGCGAGACCGCCCCCCCCACGCTGCGCCACTGCTTTCACCTGCATGGCAGGTAGCTTGAACTCTTCCTGGGCACCACTCCTCTAGCAACTGGTCCTGAGCTCTCTGGTGCTGCTGTGTCTCCAGGTGCTATGGTTGGGAGACTTGGAACCTCCCTTCCTCTGGATTTGGCTGCTGGGACTGGAATCCATCACAATCTCGGACTCTGGTGTCCGCTGCTGGCGCTCCACACTGGGGTGAACCGTTTGACTGGATCCAATCACCAGGCCTGCTTCTCTCCTTCCTCAGACCCTCGCCTACGGCTCCCTTACACTTGCTGGTCTCTGTCCCGGGATGAGCCTTACAATGCTCCAGTCCATAGGACTTCTTCACAGCCCTCCTAGGAGCTGAACTGACTAACCCTGCCTCCAGGCCAGAATTTATAGGGGAGCTACCCTGAACCTGGGTTTCAGAGCTCCCCCTTCTGGTCAGAGTCAGGAAAGGTGTTGTATGCTGTGGGCTTACCTGGTGTGGATACCCCTTCTTGCTTCCAAGCATGACATCACCCCCCGAGAGAGACAATACCATTGTGGCAATTGGACTCTGGGGTGTCACATAAGCTGCAGAACGTTCTCCACAGTGTCTCCAGACTTTGTCACATCTATCACATCTGTCACATGTGCATGCTATGAACCTGCTCTCATCCGTGAAGATCTTGGTGTTCTCTGGCAAATGCCAATCGCCCTGCATGGTGTTGGGCTGTAGATGTCGGTCCCTCATATCACCCTCATGGAATCCGTTTCTGACAGTTTGAGCAGACACATGGATGTTAATGTTCTGCTGGATGTCATTTTGCAGGGTTCTGGCACTGCTCCTTCTGTTCCTCCTTGCACAAAGGAGGAGGTAGTGGTCTTGCTGCTGAGTTGTTGCCCTTCTATGGCTCTTCTACGTGTTAGTTTTCCGCCACACACCTAGCATTTAAGTTTGTGGGTGTAACGTGAAAATATGAAGAAAAGTTCATGAGGAATGAATATTTTTTCAAGCCACTGTATTTAAAGAGAGCCTATCACCATGAAAATGTGGTCATACTTTCAAACACCATGCTACTAAGCTGGGAGAGATGAGCAGATTGATATATAGTTTGTGAGAAAAAAATGTAGTATTATCTGTTTTTCAATCCTCTGCTCTTTCTGGCATTTTTGGTCCAGTGGGTGGTCCTACCACTGATTGACAGCTATCTCGATGCACTCTTGTACAAAGAAAGCTGCCAATTACCGTTAGAACCGCCCACAGGACAGAGAATCCCCCAAAAAACAGAGGATTAAATGATTAAAATACAGGTAATACTACAGCAGATACGGAAAGTATTTAGACCCCTTTAAATTTTTCACTCCGTTTCATTGCATCTATTTTTGTTTAAGGGTAGCAATCTTCTACCCTTAGTTTTTGTCCCAAAAAAACCCTTTTCAACCATTTGATGTGTACCTCGGCTAATGTTTCCTTCCCTCCTTTTTTCTTTCCCCTCCTCCCTTTTCTCTCTCTTCCCCCCTCCCTTCTTCCCCTGTTTTTTTTCACCACTCTCATTTTTGTGATTATTTTATTTCCATTTTGTTTAAATTTACTTTTTCATTTTCATTTTCACTTATGAATTCCTTGTATGGCTCACCCAGCCTAACGCTCATACATATAAAAAGACATCCTTCTATAATATAAAAGCCGAAGGCCACTTCCGGATAACCCGAAGGTTACTTCCGTGATGGCCGCCGGACCATGGTGGTCACGTCACCAGTGCGGAGTAACCGGGCGGTGCCCGGCTACAGGGACCGTTGGAGGAACGTTCCCGTCTGTTCCGGCGCCTCCTCTCTCCTCCGCTCCAGCCTCTCCCGCTCCAGCCTCTGCCCGCTCCATCCTCTGCCCGCTCCATCCTCTGCTCTCTCCAGCCTCTGCCCGCTCCATCCTCTGCCCGCTCCAGCCTCTGCCCGCTCCAGCCTCTGCCCTCTCCAGCCTCCTCTGCCCTCTCCAGCCTCCCCTGTCCTCTCCAGCCTCCCCTGTCCTCTCCAGCCTCTCCTGCCCTCTCCAGCCTCCCCTGCCCTCTCCAGCCTCCCCTGTCCTCTCCAGCCTCCCCTGCCCTCTCCAGCCTCCCCTGTCCTCTGCCCTCTCCAGCCTCCCCTGTCCTCTGCCCTCCTCACCCCTCAGGCCTCTCCTCAACCCTCCTCACCCCTCCAGCCTCCGCTCTCCTCACCCCTCCTCACCCCTCCAGCCTCCGCTCTCCTCACCCCTCCTCACCCCTCCAGCCTCCGCTCTCCTCACCCCTCCATATGCAATGTACAGTATGTGTATATATGTGTGTATGTAGGCACTTCCGTCACTTTGACCGCACTTCCCTCAACTTTGTACACACACACACACACACACACTCCGTTGTACTTACCACCGGCCCTGCGTCTGCTGCCTGGATCCTCAGTTGACATTTCGCCGACCCCGAACTACTGGATCCAATATAGCGTCCAAAATGTCTCGCCAAACTACCCGGACGACATATTGGATCCAGTCGTCCGGGGGCGGCGACATGTCGACTCAGGATTCAGGCGGCGGGGAAGACGCAGGGTCGGTGGTAAGTATAGCGGAGTGTGTGTATGTGTGTGTGTGTATGTGTGTGCTGACCACTCTGCCCGCAGTGCTGCGCTGACCACTCTGCCCACCGCGCTGCGCTGACCACTCTGCCCATGGCACTGCGCTGACCACTCTGCCCACGGCGCTGCGCTGACCAATCTCTCCGCACTCACTGCTAACCACTGAGCCACCGCACTCACTGCTAACCACTGAGCCACCACACTCACTGCTAACCACTGAGCCACCGCGCAGTGCTAACCACTGAGCCACTGCGCAGTGCTAACCATTGAGCCTCCGCGCAGTGCTAACCACTGAGCCACCACGCAGTGCTAACCACTGAGCCACCGTGCAGTGCTAACCACTGAGCCACCGCACAGTGCTAACCACTGAGCCACCGCGCAGTGCTAACCACTGAGCCACCGTGCAGTGCTATTCACTGAGCCACCGTATACTCTGCTACCCACTGAGCCACCTGTATACACACAATTAATTTCACAGCACTCCCCTAACTATTAGTAAATAAACTATATATGGATTCTAGACGCCGCCATCTAGTCTTTTTATAAATATATTTAACACTTTTTTCCTTTTACTAAAGTTCATTATTTTACGGCTACTTGATTACAAACAGCGGGGTTGCTTAACTTGTCTTTGCTCCTGAAAGGCATAATACATTACAATATATTCTCATAGTCTTAATTCCGTTCCTAGGCCCACCCTATTTGACTCTTGAAGTCCTGTGACTTGTTCTTCTGATTGATCATTTGCACCGTACTGAGCATGCGCGCTCAGCTAGCAATGACCGGCCTGCCTGCGCCTGCGCCTCATCGCCTAGCGATGAACTAACACACTTCCGCCCCAACTTTCACATACGCGTTGCCTATTTCTGCACGCCGCGGCCTCTCCGACAAGCAATATGCAGTTGTAAGTTATTTGATAACTAAACAATGCCTATTTTAAGGACTCTGCCACAATATGGCATTGCACTCCTTGTCCTTGAAGAAGCTGTCTGCTGGCAGCGACACGCGTTGGGTTTTGGAGTCAGCTTGTACCGATGACAAATGGCTCCTTTAACTCCTAGATGATAGTTTTTTTTCCCTGGTAGCAGGGAACTCTTTAATTGGCAGGCCCAACATCTTGATATGTGCCTTGTTTGCCTTTACCTGCCTTCAGCTCTTATTGGCAGACCATTCCTGTCTCTGCATTATATTATACTAGCTGTGAGCCCGATGCAAATGCATCGGGTGTCTAGAATATTTTTAAATATTTTTTAAGATTTTCAAATAATAATCCAATTATTCCAATGACATCTTTACACCAACTACATATATTTGTATGGTTGATATCATTTAAGGAAAATTGAACTATTATGTTGTAAGGGTCTTAGAACACAAAGTAGCAATACTACTTAATGTGTCAATCATTTGAATTGATGAATTAACAGTAGTAATGTGTGTATCAGCCAGTTTCTGTCAGCCCACCAATCGCGTCAAGATGCCCTTACGCCTGGTGGGACCTACTCTAACTAAATCCGAATTTATATAATTTAGATTATTTTTTATGGCTATCCTACGGTAAATGGAGTTAACATAGCTACAGCAGGTGCATAAGATGCATCCACTAACTAACCACAGGTGACTGCAGTTGATGTGGATGACACTGCCGCAACTATGTTGTCTGCACAAACCACATGTTAAGTACAAATTACATATATGCAATTATGAAAATTACAGCAAGTATGTTGTTGGTGAGTCCTTCATGATCAATTATTATCATTTAGTATATTCCTCAACAAAGTGAAAAAATCTAAGAAAAATGTTGTGGTAGAATCTAATTAATAATTTATGTTTGTCCCTATCTATCTAAACATGTGGAACACACCTTGCTAATAAGATGTGTGTGAACAGCCGTCCCACCCGTCTCTTAGCTGTTCACAAAAACCTCTCCCTTTAAAGAATAAGAATCAAATCTCTCAGCACGTAGAGTACTGGAGCTTAAAATAGTGGTTTCTATCACCCTGTGAGAAAATCAGAATGATACACATCTCCAATGAAATCTGAAATGTGTTTTTCCACAAATATTGTATAAACTATGTACATAAAAAACAGAAAATGTAAATACTAAACTAATTTTTTTTTTTTTTTTTTTTTTTTAAATAGAAAAGGTAAAAAAATAAAATAGGCAAAAGTTCATCCCAAAATATTCCGATAGACAATATTTTTGGTGAAGACTTTCTCACTGTTAGGCACCAATTTGCCTTGAATGCATGAATCCACCACTTTCACCTTCACATTGCATCGTCTCTTCACACGTGAGAAAGCCACATATAATTGTCCATGACCAAAAACAGGTTCTGGCAAATAAATCCCCACTTTCTCCAATGTTTGGCCTTGGGATTTATTTATGGTCATGGCAAAGGCAGGCTTCACGGGAAATTGCCGACGTCTTAGTTTGAAAGGCAATCCAGTCTCAGATGGACAGAGATCAATTCTTGGAATGAAGACTACATTTCCTTCATCCGAGCCAGAAATTACTTTTGCTTGTATCAAGTTGTCAAACAAAGCAATAACAATCATGCGAGTCCCGTTGCAAAGTCCTTTTCTGCTGTTAAAATTACGCAAAAGCATTATAATTGTACCAACTTTTAATTTGAGGAGATGAGAAGGCATTCCTGTTGGTGTTAGAGAATTTAGAAATTCCACGGGATATTGTTCGGGATTTTCAGTCTCATCTGGATCAATGGAATCATGGCTCATATATTCAATGTATTCTCCAGGAATACAATCCATAACTTTTGAATTGATCAAATCCACAGCGTCATTTTTGGGACAAAGAATGGCATGTGATGCAGCATTCTGAATACTTTCGTCATTATTCACATCAATGACAATGTTTTCACCAAATATATCCAAGATTAAAGAGCCAGTGCAGATCATGTCTTGCGGGATCTCAATGACATCATTACCAAGGTTGTAATCATTGGACAATTCTCCATTTCCCAATTGAATTAACCAATTGCTATATTCCGAATCAATGGAGCGCATGTTGTTAATGAGCGGCAATTGATTGAAAAGCTGCCATTGTCGTGAATATTTAATGCAGCTCTCTACGATGTCTGTCCTTGTTCCATGAGAGATGATAGGAAGACACTGCCGAAAGTCTCCTCCCAGAACAATGACTTTCCCTCCAAAGGGTAATTTATTTTTCTTGGAGACATTAGTTGTCATGACATCCCGTAATAATTGATCAATTACATGCAAAGCGTATTTTGACAACATAGTAGACTCATCGATGATGAAGAGTTTGGTAGTCTTCAAATGTTGGGCCGCATCAGTATCATTTTTGATTCTTGAAACGGATGTCTCATTAATTGGTATTGGTATGCCATACAGTGAATGGATAGTTCTTCCTCCTTGCAATAGATTAGCAGCAATCCCTGTACTGGCTGCAGGTGAGACAACTTCTCCTTCTCCTCTCAGTTCATGAATCAATAGATGATAGAGATATGTTTTCCCACTTCCACCTGGACCGTCAAGGAAAAAGCACTTTGGCTTATCACTTGTATCCTCTAAAGCTTGATGGATTGCAGTATAGGCCAAACGTTGTTGATCATTTAAGGTAACTTTCATTTCACGTGCTCTTACTAACTCTTCTTCTTTGTTGTATTGAGGACGAATGTGTGGTTTTCTTTTTGGGCGTGGCAGATTAAAATCAATAAAATGTTTAGCATGAAATTTGAAAACATGTTCAACATCAGTCATGGCATATCCTTCACAATGCTCACAATCATCAGTGTCAGGGTGGTAGGCATGGCAGTAATCTTGAACGAAGTGTTGTTTAAATTCTTGCCACAACTCCAGGGGATGATTAGGAGGACCAAAGACACATATATATGCAAACATGTCACAGAGCTGTGCAGGCATATTGAGAACACAGGCATCCAATAAAGTTTTTCTCCAAACACTGTCATCGAAGAGCAATCCAAGGGCTAATGCCGCCTCTTTAAACGTTGGGTATGTGACTTCCTTAACAGTCTTAAGGTTGTCAAAACTTGTAGCTCCTTTAACATGGAGTAACAACAGCCTTAAAAAATACAGTTCTTGTTCTTGAATACTAACAGTGTAAAGTCTACCAATGACTGAAGCACCTCCTCTCCTTCTAACTTCCCATGCACCTTCTTTCCAAACATAATGCTCAGGAATTTGACGATATAAGTACTCCCGAGCATTGGGATCATTCTCATTGAGGGCAAAGTAGGCCATGAGTGTTGATTGTCTGTCCACTGAATAACTGATGTTGTCCGCAGAATCACCCTCGTGAAAAAAAAGTGATTGTGAATGAGGCAGATGTACTGCAAGACGAATAATGCTGTGAGATTGTCTATGCATTGGGAAAGCAAAGATTCGCCAAGCTGCCTCTGGTGCACTGACATATCTGGAATCCATGAATTTATGAGTTTCATCGTGTCTGATGTTGGTTTCACAAATTTCCACATTGGCTTTGTCATGACCTTTGTACACATATTTGAAGAGGTATTTTACGCTCTGAATGGAAGCACATACTTCCACATTGATATGGCACTTATATTTTAATAGAAGGAAAGGGTTATATGGAACCACCCAAGAATTATCAATCATCTTGGAATGGTGTTGAAAAGAAGGTCCTTCGTTTCTTTGATAACTTGGATATGCATCCTCAGGTATAACAGTTTTTGTTTGAAACTTTTTGGGAAAAGCTTTTTTACACTTTCCATTCTCCATACATGGAGAATTGGGATTGTGTTGTCCACAGGGGCCATGGATCATGTGTTGCATGACAATTTGATGGAGCACAGGGTAATGTGATGGATCAGGAATTTCAGCCCAAACAGTATTGTCCACTTCCACCTCAGTTCTTAGTTTTGAGTTGGCATCCAGAATAATTAGAATGTGAGCATGTGGTAGGCCTCGCTTTTGAAATTCTATCACATGAACCATAGCACAAACCTTACCAAATAATCCAGAATTAATATCTTTCAAAAGGGCTTCAAGTTTAATCCTGAATACACGGGCCACTAAATCCGGGCGATGTTCAGCACGCTGCCATGGGTGTAAATTGGTTGCAATTTCACTCCATTTTGGATTACAGGTCATCGTTATAAAAAGATCTGGTCTTCCAAATTTAGTTACAATCGCCATGGCATCTTGATACCTCTGCTGCATGTTTCGGGACTTCCCTCAAAGGAAGATGGTAAAATTACCGTCTTGCCAATGGGGATTCCTTTTTCTACGGATTTTCTCAGCAAATGTTCTTGAAGGAGACAATAATCCTCCACCTTCAAATCCTTCTGGTGTTGTCGTATAAAATTTAAACGATTGGCCTCGATCTTAACATAGGCATCCACCAAGTACTGCTGTGTCAGCTTACCTCCATTAAGGACAGGATTGAATTCTGTCCGTACTGACAGCAAATAACAGTAATACTGCAGCTGTGTCACCCTGCGAAGATGTTGGCCTTGCTGCTTGAGTGCTTCATGCCACCCTTGCTCTCCATGAGGGAAAAACAATGGATACAGTAATGCATCCAAATTACTGTGTAAAATACTTATTTGCTGTGTTTTGGGGGCCAACGGATTATTTGTGTCTGGTTTTAGATGTATTAAAATGTCTCTATTAAATGGTGGCTCTCCATCAGCATTTTCAAAGACGACAGCGACTTCATGGACAGTAGGGTTGTTATACCGTCTTGGGTCTTGCTCTCTGTCTTGTTTAACCTTCCTAGCGTTATTCCCGAGCCTGACTCGGGGTTAACATTCACTACCAGAAGCGTTAACCCCGAGTCAGGCTCGGGCTTACCCGCGTTCGCGGCAGATGCGGTGAGAATACCGCATCTGCCGCACTTGCGCCGCACTTGCGGCGCGGTTGCGGCGCGGTTGCGGTAATCTGCATAGGAACCAACCACCTCGGATGACCCTCATACACTGTTAATATGTGCCCCTGCAGCCTAGTAAACCATTAGCAGCACTGTTTTTGTGTGAAAAGTGGCTGCAGTAGAAGTGAGATAGTGATTTTATACACTTACATGCCTGCGTACTTGAGGGCGTCTCCCTGTGTGTGCTGGCACTTGTGGGCTGTGCTCATCATGTCTGCTCTCCCCCTCCCTTATGCACGCCCCCTCTCAGCCTCCTATAGTGATGTGAGGCTGATTGCGTCATAAAGGGGCGGGGCTACTGGGATGCCACGATTTAGCCCCGCCCCTTTATGACGCAATCAGCCTCACATCACTATAGCAGGCTGAGAGGGGGCGTGCATAAGGGAGGGGGAGAGCAGACATGATGAGCACAGCCCACAAGTGCCAGCACACACAGGGAGACGCCCTCAAGTACGCAGGCATGTAAGTGTATAAAATCATTATCTCACTTCTACTGCAGCCACTTTTCACACAAAAACAGTGCTGCTAATGGTTTACTAGGCTGCAGGGGCACATATTAACAGTGTATGAGGGTCATCCGAGGTGGTTGGTTCCCTTTACTATGCAGATTACCGCAACCGCGCCGCAACCGCACCGCAAGTGCGGCGCAAGTGCGGCAGCTATGCGGCAAGTGCGGCAGATGCGGTTTTTTTACCGCATCTGCCGCGAACGCGGGTAGCCCGCTTTTAGCAAAAAATTCAAGACCTAAACAGACCGCCAGGGAGGTTAATTGCCATGATGATATTAGGCATATTTGTGCCATGTTCCAATGCTTTCTGTTCTTCCTCTTCCTCCACTTGCCGTAACATTTTGTAAGCTGAAACAAAGGGATTAATACCTTCCAATTGCTCAGCAATAATTCTCATCAAGGCTGGATTACACTTGAGATTTTCTGGAGACTGTAGGCGTTGTTCAGTAGCAGTAGCACTATCCAAAATATACAGCTGTGCATATGCTGGAACTTGACCTTCAGCGGGGTGGAGAGTTCCAGTTCTATGGTAAATTTGGCCGTGAATCCTGAAACAATAAGGACCGTGTCCACGTGGTTGAGAAACACTTGCACCCATGGAAGCAAATGCAAAGGAACTATTAATGCTCCTGATATTCTCCATGAGATTTTTACTATATGGGCTGTCTCCTTTCAGTAAAGTAGTGAAGAGCTCAGGGTACTGAGGTAATGGTACCTTAACTTTGCCCTTGTGACAACAAAGGGAGAACTGTCCATCAGATGGCCTTTCAGCCTCAAAATGTTGTGCTTCACAATGTTCACATAACATATTCATGGGCCCACAGGTATGTTCTAAAATACCGGTATCGTCATCAGTAAAGCCAATAGGGATTGATGATGTAGGTGAAGTGAGCAACCGATGACCTTTTTTGTAGATGCCTACATAAATAAGGCGTGGCTGTGTAGAACTGTCAACACATTCAAGAAAAGAAGTAGTGACTGGAGACTTCTTACAGAGGATTTTTTTTTGGCGTAGTTGACGCTGTAAGGCAGCCAAATGGGCCAAATGGCGTTGTTTTGAGGTAGGTGACATAATTTGTAAACGTTTGACTTTAGCCAATTGATGTCTTGTCATGGCAGAAGCAATCTTGTCTGTTCTTGTTTTAGAAGAACATTTGCCCTTCACTTTACCCGTGCCAGATGTTGAAGGCAGTTGAGTTTCAAAAAGTGTTGGAGACACAGATATGGACGCCATATCAGAGGTAGATGGTTTTCCTTGCACCTTCACCTTTTGTTGTTTACGGCCAGATGTTATAGGCAGTTGAGTTTCAGAAAGTGTTGGAGACACAGATATGGACGCCATATCAGAGGTAAATGGTTCTCCTTGCACCTTCACCTGTTGTTTTTTGCGTCTTTTGCATTCCGCATCAGCTTTTTTTGCCAACCGACTACTTCTTTCTTCAGCAGACTCCTTTGCAATTCTTTTATTCAAATCCTCCGTGAGCTTAAGCAAACGGAGACGTCTTGTTTCCGGATCTTCCTGCGCACGCTTCTTGCGCTGGCGTGCAGCATTCTTAGCTCTAACAGAGCTTTTTTGGTTGTCAGAGCTCATATTGAGCACAGTACAGAAAAATGTATGCAATAATAGCTACAGTATATTATTTAAGGAAGCAATCAATATACATTCTGCATAGCAATATAGTCAAAGTAGTAATATTTATATTGATAATTTGTATTATATACAATATATTTTTTATATATAAATTATATCATAAAAATATATAAAAAAAATATATTATATATTATTAACTTAAATAAATTATGTATATTATATATTACAATTTATTATGTGTATATATATATATATATATATATATATATATATATATATTTATATAATAGAGATATATATATATACTAATCATATACATAATATGACATATATATCTATATATATATATTAATCTATATCTATATATCTATATATATATATATTATATATATATATATATATATAATTATGAATATATCAATAAATAATCGATTATATTGGCCCAAAAAGATATCTTTAGCTGATATTGTAGGGATGAGGTTCCAGCACTGGTTTTCCGACATCCTTCCACAGGATCACCAAGGCAGGAATGATTTGTGAGGAAAAGTTAAAGGAAACACTATAAAATGGCGGATTAAACATATTATTAATCACTAAAATAGCGGCAGGAGGGAGTATAGTGATTGGTAAGCAAAAAGCTACGTTTTTTTTTGCGGCCGCACTTGCCGCAAGTGCAAAACCGCACTTGCTGCACCTGCCGCAAGTCCCCCTATACTTTCTATGGGGATTACCGCAACCGCACCGCAAGTGTAATGCATTTATGCGGCAAACGCGGCAGATGCGGTTTTTCACAGCATCTACTGCAAATTAGCAGGGGTGTGCGGACATATGGGGGGGGGGTGATGACATATCGGGGGTGTATGTTGACAGGGCTTGGAGTTGTATGCTGACAGCGGCAAGGGGTCGCAAGAAAAAAATTAAGATCAAAAAAAGTCACCAAAGAAGTTAATGAAGTAAGGAGCATTATTTACATATAGATGACAATCGATGTTAAAAGAATTATAACAGATAATATAGATTTAATATTCATGCACTGCCATAATTTCAGACAAAAATTTAATATAAGGCTGAAAAAGATGTATATAATTGTGTAACATATAGATCAATAATTTATTTAATACCAATATATGCAAAATATTTTTATATATAAATAATATCATAAAAATATATCAAAAAAATATATTATATATATTATTAAGTTAAATAAATTATGTATATTATATATTACAATTTATTACAATGTGTATATATATATATATAGATTAATATACAATATATATATATATACTAATCATTTACATATATATAATATGACATCTCTCTATATATATATATATATATATATATATATTTATCTATATAATGTGTATATATCTATATATATATATATAGAGAGAGAGAGAGAGAGAGAGAGAGAGATTAATATACAATATATATATACTAGCTGGGTGCCCGATGCACATGCATCGGGATTCTAGAAGGGCGAGTCTCTGACTCGCAATGGCCGCTTCGCGGCCAATGCTTCGCGCTGCTGAGGCGACTCGCCATGCCCGCTGCGCGGGCATAGCGAGTCGCCTTAGAACTGCTCGCAATGGCCGCTGCGCGGCCAATGCTTCGGGCGTATCCACATGACCACGCCGACTCGCATTGCGAGTGGACTGAGAAGGGGCAAAAAACCCATTCGCAATTATATAATAGATACTAATCATATACATATATACAATATGACATGTATAATATATATATATATAGATATATATTAATCTATATCTATATCTATATATCTATATATCTATATCAATATATATATATAATTATGAATATATCAATAAATAATCGATTATATTGTGCCAAAAAGATATATATATAGATTAATCCCATAACCATTACCGCAACCGCGCCGCATTGCGAGTCGCTGGCTGAGTGGGAGCACTTGCGGCGCGGTTGCGTTAATACCCATAGGGATTACCGCAACCGCGCCGCATTGCGAGTCGCTGGCTGAGTGCGAGCACTTGCGGCGCGGTTGCGGTAATACCCATAAGGATTACCGCAACCGGGCCGCAAGTGCAAGTTGCGGCGCGGTTGCTGTAATCCCCATAGAAAGTATAGGGGGACTTGCGGCAGGTGCGGCAAGTGCGGATTTGCCGCACCTGCTGCAAGTCCCCCTATACTTTGTATGGGGATTACCGCAACCGCGCCGCAAATGCGGTTTTTTAATAAAATAAAATTATCTTAATACAAATAAATTCACTTAAAATAACAAATAATAAATCAATTTAATAATAATAAAAATAGTAAATAAAAAAAACAAAATAAATAATAAAATAAAAAATAATAATAATAATATATATATATAGAGAGATTAATATACAATATATATATATAGTAATCATATACATATATCTATATATCTATATCAATATATATATATCTAATTATGAATATATCAATAAATAATCGATTATATTAGCCCAAAAAGATCTCTTAGCTGATATATATAGATTAATTTACAATATATACATACTAATAATCTACATATATATAATATGACATCTATATATCTATATATATATATATATTAATCTATATAATGTGTATATATATATATATATATTATATATATATATATATATATATTATATATATCAATATATATATATATATATATAATAATGAATATATCAATAAATAATCGATTATATTGGGCCATAAAGATATCTTAGCTGATATATATAGATTAATATACAATATATATATATACTAATCATATACATATATATAATATGACCTCTCTCTCTCTATATATATATATTAATAGATATATCTCTATATCTCTATCTATATATCTATATATATATATCTATATCTCTCTCTCTCTCTCTCTCTCTCTCTCTCTATATATATATATATATATATATATATATATATAATTATGAATATATCAATATAATAATAATATTAATAATGGATTAATACTAATAATTAATATTAACACTAATAATAATAATATTAATAAATAATCATAATGAATAATCAATTATATTGAGGCAAAAAGATACATAATTATGAATATATCAATATAATAATAATATATTAATAATAATAATTAATATTAACACTAATAATAATAATATTAATAAATAATCATAATGAATAATCAATTATATTGGGTCAAAAAGATATCTTAGCTGATCTTGAAGAGATGAGGTTCCAGCACTGGTTTTCCGACGTCCGTCCCACAGGATCACCAAGGCATAATCGATTCATAATAATAATTAATATTAACACTAATAATAATAATATTAATAATTAATAATAATTAATAATCGATTATATTGGCCCAAAAAGATGTCTTGTAGGGATGAGGTTCCAGCACTGGTTTTCCGACGTCCGTCCCACAGGATCACCAAGGCAGGAATGATTTGTGAGGAAAAGTTAAATTAAACACTATAAAATTGTGGGGGGGGGGGGGGGGGGGAGTATAGTGATTGGTAGGCAAAGGGGAGTATAGTGATTGGTAGGCAAAAAGTGTTGCCACCCAGCAACAGCGCAGTCAGCCGCGGGTTTTTTCGCGGGCAAATCTGCCGCAAGTGCAAAACCGCACTTGCCGCAGCTGTAAAACCGCACTTGCCGCACCTGCCGCAAGTCCCCCTATACTTTCTATGGCAATTACCGCAACCGCGCCGCAAGTGCGGCAGATGCGTTTTTTTTTCACCGCATCTGCCGCGACTGCTGTTAAACCACAGCTTGACTCGGGATTACCGCTTCTGGCAGTGAATGTTAACCCCGAGTCAGACTCGGGAATACCACTACAAAGGTTAAATAAATTATGTATATTATATATAACAATTTATTATAATGTGTATATATATATACATATATATATATATATATATATATATATATATTAATATACAATATATATATATAGATTACTTAACAATATATATATATATATATAGATTAATATACAATATCTATATATATATATAGATTAATATAGAATATATGTATATATATATATATTAATATACAATATATATATATATATATATAGATTAATATACAAATATATATATATATATATAGATTAATATACAATATATATCTATACATAGATTAATATACAATATCTATATATATAGATTAATATACAAAATATATATATATATAAATTAATATACAATATATCTATATATATAGATTAATATATCAATATATATCTATATCTATATATATATATCAATATATATATATATATCTATATATATATATCTCTATATTTCTCTATATATATGTAATTATGAATATATCAATATAATTCTAATATTAATAATCGATTAATAATAATAATTAATGTTAACACTAATAATGATAATATTAATAATTAATAATAATTAATAATCAATTATATTGGGCAAAAAAGATATCTTAGCTGATCTTGAAGAGATGAGGTTCCAGCACTGGTTTTCCGACGTCCGTCCCACAGGATCACCAAGGCATAATCGATTAATAATAATAATTAATATTAACACTAATAATAATAATATTAATAATTAATAACACTGGTCAACAGCATTTTTGGTGCCAAAGATATTTCATTGAATTTAGGGTAACTTTGGGTGCTGATTCTGAATATGTCATCAGTTTTGCCAGATTGGCTCAAGTTTTTGAGATTTTTCGTAAAATGTGTAACAAAAAAGACGTTTTTTTGCTACTTTTTTAACGAAGTCTGTTATGTTTCTTCTATGTTTTGTCAGTGTATATTCACCACAAATGTAACAGAATGAGTCTGGATCGTTAAGACAACTTCTTCTTGATGAGTTCATGCTTTTCACTGGACAACAGACAACAACATAAAGTTAGTGCCAAAAACCAAGCTATGAACAAACTTTTAGAACACTAATTAACACAAAACTATATTGAGAACTGCTCAGTTCAAGTACTAATCCAAAGAAATTAATGAGATGATGCGTCGCATTTACGAACAAGTGCTATAAATAAGATACCAAAAATCTCAAAAACTTGAGCCAATCTGGCAAAACTGATAGCATATTCAGAATCAGCACCCCAAAAATACCCCAAATTCATTAAAATATTTTGGGCACCAGAAAAAAAAATTTTTTTTGTTGACCTGTGTAATAATTAATAATCGATTATATTGGCCCAAAAAGATGTCTTGTAGGGATGAGGTTCCAGAACTGGTTTTCCGACGTCCGTCCCACAGGATCACCAAGGCAGGAATGATTTGTGAGGAAAAGTTAAATTAAACACTATAAAATTGCGGGGGGGGGGCGGAGTATAGTGATTGGTAGGCAAAGGGGAGTATAGTGATTGGTAGGCAAAAAGTGTTGCCACCCAGCAACAGCGCAGTCAGCCGCGGGTTTTTTCGCGGGCAAATCTGCCGCAAGTGCAAAACCGCACTTGCCGCAGTTGTAAAACCGCACTTGCCGCACCTGCCGCAAGTCCCCCTATACTTTCTATGGCAATTACCGCAACCGCGCCGCAAGTGCAGCACATGCGGTTTTTTCACCACATCTGCCGCGACTGCTGTTAAACCACGGCTTGACTACCGCTTCTGGCAGTGAATGTTAACCCCGAGTCAGGCTCGGGAATACCACTACAAAGGTTAAATAAATTATGTATATTATATATAACAATTTATTATAATGTGTATATATATACATATATATATATATATATATATATATATATATATATATATATATTAATATACAATATATATATATAGATTACTCTACAATATATATATATATATATAGATTAATATACAATATCTATATATATATATAGATTAATATAGAATATATGTATATATATATATATTAATATACAATAAATATACAATATATGTATATATATATAAATAATATAGATTAATATACAATATATATATATATATATAGATTAATATAGAATATATGTATATATATATATATATATTAATATACAATATATATATATATATATAGATTAATATACAATATCTATATATATATATAGATTAATATACAATATCACCAAGGCAGGAATAATTTGTGAGGAAAAGTTAAAGTAAACACTATAAAATTGCGGCAGGGGGGAGCATAGTGATTGGTAGGCAAAGGGGAGTATAGTGATTGGTAGGCAAAATGGGTTGCCACCCAGCAACAGCCCAATCAGCCACGGGTTTTTTTCGCGGGCAAACATGCCGCAAGTGCAAAACCGCACTTGCCGCACATGCAAAACCGCACTTGCCGCACCTGCCGCAAGTCCCCCTATACTTTCTATGGAGATTACCGCAACCGCGCCGCAAGTGTAACCGCATCTGCCTCGTTCGCTGCATAAGCATTACACTTGCGGCGCGATTGCGGTAATCCCCATAGAAAGTATAGGGGGACTTGCGGCAGGTGCGGCGACTGAGGTAGCGACTCGCAATGGCCTCGCGGCCATTGCTCGCGCTACACAGCGACTCTCAATGGATCCCCATTGAAAGTATAGAGAGACTTGCGGCAGGTGCGGTGGCTGAGGTAGCGACTCGCAATGGCCTCGCGGCCATTGCTCGCGCTACCTCAGCGGTACATCGCTAATTTTGTAGCCGAGCCTCTGGTTCTATTTTCGGCCAGCGACTCGCAATGGCCGCTTCGCGGCCATTGCTCGCGCGTGGTGACGTCACAGTGTGACATAGCCACGGCGTTTTCGGGGGCCGACACGAAAATGCCTACGGCAATTATAGAGTAGATGATGTCTTTTCCTCCACAGCTTAATGTGCTCCAGATCATAGCGGTCCTAATGATTTTCATTGTCAACAATTACAATTTCTTTCTCTTGTGCATAAATAACTTGGGTTACCATTGACTATTATATTTTCAATAATTGTTGTATCCACATTTTGGTGCAGCTTATGACCCCATTCACACACTGCTGACGCGACAGGTATGTGGGAGGACGAGCGGTCCTGCCTGTCATGCTGGATGGCATCCCCATGAATGCTTTACTGGACACCGGTTCGCAGGTGACGATGGCTTTTATCCTTTATAGATGGTACTGGGCCGACTCTGACCTCACCCTTGCAGTTTGGGGTTCTGATCTGGCATAAATCCTAAAAGGCTTGTTAAAGAGTCGATTATGACTTTAAAAATTGTTACCCTTATTGGGTGGCGTTAGAGTTTTTCACTACTTCACTGAAGTGACAATTTGCATATTTCCCAGAGAAGCATTGCGGCTATAAGTCTCCTTATCAGCTTATCCATTCTCCTTATGCCGGCAGGCAGATTCCTCTCCATGAGGAGAATAGCTAGTTCCCCAGACCCGTCGCCCAGATGAAAGCTTTACAATATACACGAGTAATCGTTTTTTTTCCTCCCTTTTGGGAAATTGGTGTGTGTGTCTAGATACGATTGGTCCAAAGATAATGGTCTGTTATTTCCTTTCCCTACCAATAGAATAAATTAATACATGTATATAGTGATTTCATGGTAGTTGAAATGTTTTTGTGGTACTATTTAACGAGTAATGGTCAACCTCTGCCACAAGTGGGGTTCAAAGAGGTGACCATTAAGGTGGGACATGCAGAACTAACCGCCCAGGGAATGATAATTGTTGATGTTGACAAGGTGAGAATGTAACCCAATGATAACTCTAGGCACTAATGTAATTGAGAATTGTCTAGGAGAAATTATTGCTGTGTTACAACAGGTTGCCAAAACTGCCAGCACCGGGCAGCAGAGAGTCCTGCAGAAAGAGATAAAGGCCCTAATGCAAAGGCAGCAGGCGGAGCTCTCTGGTGGAGAAGTCGGCAGTGTGAGAGTAAGTGACCCAGTCCCCATTGCAATACCCCCGAGAAGTGAAATGTTAATCTGGTGTAGGGCAGCAATAGGCCTTAGGGGTCAAAACTATCAGGCCCTGGTAGAGACCGTGTACTCAGATAGTAGGTCCACTGTTCTGACAGCCAGGGGAGTAGTTGATGTGCGCAAGTGGAGGGTACCTATACGTAGCTTAAACTGTGGAGAAGAAGAGGTCAAACTACCCCGGTATGCTACCATTGCTAAGCTGTTCACTGTCAATTACAATGCAATAATGGTAGTGGAACCTTTGAATCCGTCCGACCAGGCGGAGGACAAAGGCTCCGAGGGGCAGCTGGAGGACTGGTGGAGTCAGTGCCTACGTAGGCACTGACTCCACCCCTTCACACCAAAAGCATGGAGTTTACCTGGTAATTTAAGAATATGAACAGGTCTTTAGTAAACATCCTTTAGACTTTGGGAAGGTAAAAGGGGTACAACATCACATCCCTGCCTGTACAGACTGTACCACCAACTCACTATCAATGTGCTAAAGAGATGTTTCTGGAAATGAAGGAGGCTGGGGTGATCCAAGATAGTTGTAGCCCCTCGGCAGCTCCACTAGTCCTGGTAAAGAAAAAATATGGTACAATGAGAATGTGTGTTGATTACAGGCAGATTAATCACATTACAACATAAGGATGCTTACCCATTACCCAGAATTGAAGAGTCATTAGCTGCACTGAGAACTGCTAACTATTTTTCCACCTTATATCTCACCAGTGGGTATTGGCAGGTTCCCGTGGCAGAAGCGGACAGAAAAAAGACCACGTTCACGACACCGATGGGCCTCTGTGAGTTTAACTGCATGCTGTTTGGACTCTGCAATGCATCGGGAACATTCCAGAGGTTGAGGAAGTGTTGCCTGGGGCATAAAAACTTTAAAACCGTGTTACTATACCTGGATGATGTAATAGTCTACTCGAAGGCATATGAAGGCCATCTGAAGCTCCTGCTGAAGTGTTCGAGGCATTATCCAAAATTGGCATGAAAGTGAAGCCTTCCAAGTGCCACTTACTGAAGCCCAGGGTACAGTACCTAGGATATGTGGTCAGCGCTGAAGGTGTGACCAGACCCTGATGAAGTCACAGTAATCAGGGACTGGCCGAGGCCCACTACCATCAAAGAAGTACGACAGTTCCTGGGACTGGTAGGTTACTACCGGAGGTTTATCAAGGGCTTCACGAAGATAGCAGCGCCTTTGCAAGAACTCCTGGTAGGCCAGTCCAAGAAGGCCAAGAACCCGAGCCCTCCGTTTGAATGGGACAGCAGAGTAGAAGACTCTTTCACCCAGTTGAAGTGGGCTCTTACGGGGGACGAGATCCTGGCCATCCTGACTATGGCCAACAGTTTGTGCTCTACACAGACGTGAGCAACGTGGGATTGGGAGCTGTATTATCCCAGGTGCAGAGAGGCAAGGACAGATTGCCTATGCCAACAGGAAGCTCCATCCTACAGAAAGGAACCCGACAACTATAGCTCCTTCAAGCTAGAGTTTCTTGCGATAGTTTGGGCTTGGCTGAATGCTTTAAACATTACCTGGCTTCAGTGAAGTTTACCATCTATACGGACAATAATCCACTGACCAATTTAGAAACCGCTTGGATGGCTTGGTTTTCCAATTACAACTTTACCATCAAGTACTGGGCAGGGCATAGAAGCAACGTGGTGCGCTGTCAAGGATGCCCAACTTGTCAGATGCGGGAAAAGACCTGGAGGAGCTGGAAGGGATAAAGCTACTGTCGTTTCACCGCAGTAGTGCGTCCCAGTGTTCCCATGGTGTGAGAGACAAGCGGGCAGTCATGTAAGAAGCAATGTTCAACCCGGTACCTCACCACGGTTGAGTGGAGGCGCAAGATAGCGACCCAGCCGTCCACTTAGTCAAGGAGTTGTTGACACAAGCCGACTAATGGCCTGGTCTGTTATGAACCGATGACTCAGGAGTAACATTCAGATTCCATAGAAGTTGTTGGTAGCTATACTGACCGCAATCCCTGACTACACACCGCAAATAGAAGTAGTCGTGGGATGTAACTAACCAGACCTAGACACTAGAGATGAGCGAGTATGCTTGTCACTACTCGGTACTTGCACGAATATCTCAGTATTCGGGGTACTCGGCGAGTACCGAGTAATCTCGCGATACACTTGCTATGCTCGGGGTCCACCTCCCTGCATGTTGGCACTCTTTTCAGAGCCAGCCCGCATGCAGGAATTGGCTGACAGACTCTGTAATGCCACAGCCATGTTGGTTGTGGCATTACAGTGATTGGCTGGCCGCACAACATCATCAGGTCTTTATAAGACCTGACCGCGCTGTGCTCGTCACTCTGCGCCATTAGACAGTCAGTGTAGGGAGAGCTGCTGCTGATTGAGGACAGATTTGTGGGCTTTCAGCTAGTGTAGGCACAGGGCTGCCAGTCTAATTACCACAACAGTCCTTCTGAGAACTAATAGAGCAGTATACAGGCAGGCAGGGAGGCAGGGTATATACCAAACTTCGCTGTGCCAGTATACCAGCCTGCATCGCATCTGGGGCTGGTTTCCAGTCTCATCCATCCCAAAAACCATGCTTTAAGGGATTTATTTAGCACACTATATGCAGGAGTAGGTTTTAGCTCAAATTAGGGTACACCAAAAGCCTTGTGCTAAAAACCAACTCTTGTCTGCACTAATTTAGCATCTAAGTGCTGCTGCTGTAGGTTGCAGCGTAAACTAGGGTACACCAAAAGCCTCGTGCTAAAAAACCAACTCTTGTCTGCACTAATTTTGCATCTAAGTGCTGTTACTGTTGGTTGCAGCGTTAATTAGGGTACACCAAAAGCCTCGTGCTAAAAACCAACTCTTGTCTGCACTAATTTTGCATCTCAGTGCTGCTACTCTAGGTTGCAGCGTAAATTAGGGTACACCAAAAGCCTCGTGCTAAAAACCAACTCTTTTCTGCACTAATTTTGCATCTAAGTGCTGCTACTGTTGGTTGCAGCGTTAATTAGGGTACACCAAAAGCCTCGTGCTAAAAACCAACTCTTGTCTGCACTAATTTTGCATCTCAGTGCTGCTACTCTAGGTTGCAGCGTAAATTAGGGTACACCAAAAGCCTCGTGCTAAAAACCAACTCTTGTCTGCACTAATTTTGCATCTAAGTGATGCTACTGTCGGTTGCAGCATAAATTAGGGTACGCCAAAAGACCCCATGTAACAGTGTTTGTGACTGACTAGTCCACCTGCAGGGCCTTCATTCAAAACTTACGGTCGTGCTAAAAACCAACTCTTGTCTGCACTAATTTTGGCATCTAATAGCTGCTATCAAGTAGGTTTCAGCTTAATTAGGTACACCAAAAGCCTCGTGCTAAAAACCAACTCTTGTCTGCACTAATTTTTGCATCTAATTGCTGCTACTGTAGGTTTCAGCGTAATTAGGGTACATCAAAAAGCCTCGTGCTAAAAACCTACTCTTGTCTGCACTAATTTTGCATCTCAGTGCTGCTACTGTAGGTTGCAGGTAAATTAGGGTACACCAAAAGCCTCGTGCTAAAAACCAACTCTTGTCTGCACTAATTTTGCATCTAAGTGCTGCTACTGTAGGTTCCAGCGTAAATTAGGGTACACCAAAAGCCTCGTGCTAGAAAACCTACTCTTGTCTGCACTAATCTTGCATCTAAGTGCTGCTACTGTAGGTTGCAGCGTAAATTAGGGTACACCAAAAGCCTCGTGCTAAAAACCAACTCTTGTCTGCACTAATTTTGCATCTAAGTGCTGCTCCTGTCGGTTGCAGCTAAATTAGGGTACACCAAAAGACTCGCTATTGTAGTCAGCGTTTGTGTCTGACTAGTCCACCTGCAGGGCCTTCATTTCAAAACTTAGGTGTGCTAAAAACCAACTCTTGTCTGCACTAATTTTGCATCTAAGTGCTGCTACTGTAGGTTTGCAGCGTAAATTAGGGTACACCAAAAGCCTCGTGCTAAAAAACATCTCTTGTCTGCACTAATTTTGCATCTAAGTGCTGCTACTGTAGGTTTGCAGTGTTAATTAGGGTACACCAAAAGCCTTGTGCTAAAAACCAACTCTTTTCTGCACTAATTTTGCATCTAAGTGCTGCTACTGTAGGTTGCAGGTAAATTAAGGTACACCAAAAACCTCGTGCTAAAAACCAACTCTTGTCTGCACTAATTTTGCATCTAAGTGCTGCTACTGTAGGCTGCAGCGTAAATTAGGTACATCAAAAGTCCGTGCTAAAAACCAACTCTTGTCTGCACTAATTTTGCATCTAAGTGCTGCTATTGTAGGTTGCAGCGTTAATTAGGATACACCAAAAGCTTGCTAAACCATCTTGTCTGCATAATTTTGACTAGTGCTGCTACTGTCAGGTTGCGCGTACATTGTACACCAAAAGCTCGTGCTAAAACCAACTCTTGTCTGCACTAATTTAGCTGTATACAGTCAGCACCACATTGAAAATGCGCAAGTCCGGTGGCAAGGGACAAGGAACTGGACGTGATGGTGGTGCCAGCAGAGGACGAGCCCGTGTGCAAGCTCGAATTGCGCCACGACAAACGCCCACATCATCTCGCTCCATTTTCTTGTCACAATTTCTAGGTGAACGCAGCAGTGCTCCACTATTAAACCAAGACCAATGTCAACAGATTGTTAGTTGGATAGCGGATGCTTCCAGTCAGTTTGGCACCACCACAAATACCCTGTCTTCCACACGGTCAAGTGTCAGTAGCCGTGATCCACACCCTGATCCTCCTTCCTCCCACCATGCCGATTGCCCAGACTCGGACATAACTGATCCCACACTTGGACACTCTGAAGAGCTGTTCACTTATCCATTCGTAGATTCTGGCCTCTCACCAGCTCCAGTTGAAGTGGGTCATGAGGAGATCGTATGTACCGATGCCCAAATATTGAGCAGCCACGTCTCACGAAGGCAACGGTGGGAACGTGTCTCAACAAGAGGTGGATGATGATGAGACACAATTGCCACGAAGTCATGAGGAGGACCAGGGTGCTGAAGTGGAAGATGACGTGGTGGATGATCCAGTAACTGACCCAACCTGGCAGGAGGACATGCAGAGTGAGGACAGCAGTGCACAGGGGGAGTTAGGCGTAGCATCACAACAGGCCGGAAGAAGCAGGGTGGTGTCCACAGGCAGAAGGCAGGCAACCGTTCCCCGCAACAACAACACGAGTGATGTTGCCAGTACAACTGCTAGGTCTTCCCGAGTCTGGCTGTTTTTTAAGGTGTCTGCAGATAATTCGAAAAAGGCCATTTGCAACATCTGCCATGCCAGCATCAGCAGGAGTAGCAAAACTAGCAGCCTGACCACCACCAGCATGATCAGGCAAATGGCAGCAAAGCACCCAACTTTGTGGGATGTACAGCAGAGTACAAGAGCATTGTCTGCGGGTGACACAGCTGCGTCTTCCACTGTTGTGCGTGCAAGCCAATCCCCTGTCCACACTGCAGGCGAAGATGCCTCCTGTCCTTCACCTGTACTTGCACAAGCAGAAGTAGCACCATCATCAGCCACGTCCTTGTCCCAGCGCAGTGTTCAGTTATCCATACACCAATCTTTGGAACGCAGGCGCAAATACGCTGCCAACGCCCCACATGCCACAGTTCTAAATGCACACATTTCGCGACTGCTTGCGCTGGAAATGTTGCCTTATAGGCTGGTGGAGACGGAAGCATTCCGCAACCTGATGGCAGCGGCTGTCCCAAGTTACTCGGTCCCCAGCCGGCACTATTTTTCTCGGTGTGCCGTCCCCGCATTACATAAGCACGTGTCACAAAACATCATACGTGCCCTTAACAACGCTGTTTCCAGCAAAGTCCACCTAACCATGGACACGTGGACAAGTGCTTGCGGGCAGGGCTGGTACATCTCACTGACGGCACACTGGGTTAATATTTTGGAAGCCGGGACCCAGTCTGACCTTGGGACGGATGACGTCCTTCCGACACCGAGGATTGCAGGCCCTAACTCAGTCAGGGTTTCACCCACAGTGTACAGCTCTGGCACGTCATGCTCCTCCTCCTCTTCCTCCACTTCATCCTCCACAGCAGTCCCAAGCTGGAAGCACTGCAGCACTGCCTCGGCTAAGCGGCAACAGGCTGTGCTGAAGCTAATATGCATAGGTGACAAACCCCACAATGCTGAAGAGTTGTGGACAGCTCTGAAACAGCAGGCAGATCACTGTCTCACACCGCTGAACCTACAGTCAGGCATGGTCGTGTGTGACAATGGCCAGAACCTTGTGGCGGCTCTGAGGCGAGGCGAGCTGACACATGTTCCATGCGTGGCCCATGTGCTCAACCTCGTGGTTTAGCGGTTTATTAAATCCTACCTGGAGCTGTCTGATCTGCTCGTCAAAGTACGCCACCTGTGTGCCCATTTCAGAAAGTCACATACTGCTTCTGCCACCCTTGCCGGCTTTCAGCAGCGTTTACAGCTTCCGGCTCACAGACTGGTGTGTGATGTCCCCACACATTGGAATTCCACACTGCACATGTTGGTCAGGATTTGTGAGCAGAAGAGGGCAGTTGTTGAGTACCAGCATCAACTAGGCTGTCGGTATACAGTTCAAACTCCACACATAAGACCTCAGGAGTGGACATGGATGTCCGGCATATGTACCGTCCTCCAAAACTTTGAGAACTCCACCAAGATGGTGAGTGGCGATAACGCCATCATTAGCGTCACCATCCCGCTTATCTGTCTTCTAAAACGCTCTCTGCTCAAAATCAAAGACGATGCATTGCAGACGGAGCACGATGAGTTGCAGCAAGAAACCGTACTGGTGATTACACACAGCCCAGCCTCATCTCATCCCAACGTGCATTGGAGGACTATGACAAGGAGGAGGATGAAGAAATGGAGCTACTTTGATTCGGAATTGACAGTAATACATGCACAACTGTCAGACCGTCGGTTGAGCGTGGATGGCCAGAGGACAGGGGAGAGGAGGAGGTCAGCATGGCCAGTCATGCTGTTGGTGAGGACCCAGAAGTATTGACTGATAACAGTCTAGCGCACATGGCTGACTTTATGTTACGCTGCCTGTGTCGTGACCCTAGTGTTATCAAGATCTTGACGGACACTCATTACTGGTTGGTGACACTTTTAGACCCATGCTACAAAGAGAACTTTATTTCTTTTATTCCCGTAGCGGAGAGGTCTACAAAAATGCTGCAGTACCAGAAGGCCATAGTGGCGGAATTATTAAAAAAATTCCCTTCTGAAAACGCTATCGGCAGAGGTCACGATTCAGTGGACAACCAAGGCGTCCGGCAGAGAGAGGCACAAGTCCAATCCAGCAGAGGTAGGGGAACACTCTCAAATATCGGGGACAATTTTCTCAGCACCTCCCGTACCACAGGCCCTGAGGTGCGGGGTAGTGTCACAAGGAATGCAAAGTTTGCAAAGATGCTGAGGGAGTACCTTGCTGATTGTACTAAAGTGCTCCTAGACTCCTCAGTGCCTTATAATTATTGGGTATCCAAGCAGGACACATGGCAGGAATTGGCTCTCTACACCTTGGAAGTCCTGGCCTGCCCTGCCGCTAGCGTTTTGTCAGAGCGTGTTTTTAGTGCCGCAGGTGGAATCATTACAGATAAACGCACCCACCTGTCAACTGAAAATGCTGACCGGCTGACTTTAATCAAGATGAACAAGGGTTGGATATGGCCTGACTTCACCACACCACCACCAAATGATAGCGGAATTTAAATTTTGTGCCGGTAGATTCCCATGCACCTCCGCACACCCAAACATCGGTACAGACGTCATGTGTTTGGCTACTTGCTGTACTGCTCCTTCCTCTCCTCATCCGCCACCATCATATAATCAGTGTGACCGTGGTTCATGATGCCACAAAACCATCATTTTTCTCCAATCGCCTTCCACGACAGCATTGGAGGATGTCATCCACGCCCTATTGGGGGACAGGAACACAGAGAGGTTAAAAGCCCCTCCCCTTCCTCCGCACTCCAGTGTCTTCCTGTCCCCCTTGGGGCATGGAGAGGTTCCAGTGCTGTCAGGCCGGCAGAGGCAGCATTGGGGTGTACTTACAGCCGGGCCAGGGATGGACGTCGGGGGCGGCCTCCTCCTCCTTCTCGGGGCTCCCGTGGTGGGACCATCCGGCCTTCCTGCGTCCTACGGGGCAAAGCAGGCCGTGTATTGCAACGCCGAGAGGCCTGTTCAGCTCTCCGGCGTCTCCCTCCTCCAGCTGCGGTCCCTGGGGCATGCATCAGAGGTGCCGCGGAGGCACTTCCGGTTTCGGGGATGGCACTTCCGGTTTCGGGGATGGCACTTCCGGTTTCGGGCGGCGGCTCCTGTAAGGGCTGTGGCAGGCTGGGCGCGGCTCCAGGGAACCCAGCAGGACTTTCGCGCGCTACTGCCCGCGGCCGGTGACCAGGAGGAGGGAGGGAACAGGTGTTCCTCGTTGGGGGCACGGTACTTCTGGATAAGTACCCGCCGGAAGCTACACCCAGGTAAGGCTGATCCCTAAAACATGGAAGGTGATAGGCTTCCACCTCTGCTTCGGCAGAGCCCAGCGTTCCCCCAGCTCATGTAAGTGTTTCTGGGGGTGGTCACAAGGGGTAGAGTTATTTAAGCCCTGCACTCACACTGGGACCCCCTTCTCTTCCCTTTTTGTCTATAGGGAGACGAGGGCCATCTGTGAAAGGGAGCAATAATGTGGCTGCGGCACAAAATGTCCCTCTTCCTACAACAAGGTGTCGGCCATGACTGACAGGGTTGTCAGGATGGACTCCCCATCCTTGCTTGAGGAGCTCCAATCCATTAGGGAAGAGGTGCAGGCTTCTATCTCGGCACTGCGGGGTTTTGCTGCAGCTTCCGGGCCTTCCCCTCCGTAAGAGAGGAAGCTCCAGGATTGTGACTCTGTGGATCTCATGGAGGCTGGCCAGAGCTCAGCGTTAGAGGACGGCGAGGATATTGCCGCTGTTGCCTCTGTCCAGACACGAGAATCTGGACACTACTATTTTTCCACAGAGTCCATGGGTGCATTGGTGGACACTGTCCATTGTACCATGGGAGTAGAGGTGGTGGAATCCCCTTCTTCTGTGCAGGACTAAATGTTCAGAGGCCTGAAGGCTAAGCGGCTCACCCCATCCGAGTGGATTGGAGGGTGATGACTTTGTCTGGGAGGTCCCGAAGGTGGACATCCAGGTGGCCAGGGTAGCAATCAGCTGCTATTGTAAACCCATTGTGCATGCCCTTGACACACTGTTGAGGCTAAGCAGCAGGAGCCTCAGTCACGGGCTGGATGGGAGACCTCATGAGAGACCCAATGGGAATCTCTATGGAAGTCTCTATAAAGTCAATGGGACTTCGAACATGAAGGTCTATGGCAGTATTCCATTTGGGAAGCTTAGCATATAAGACCACGTTGCCTTTTGAAGATTCCTCCCGGTTGAAGGACCCCCTCATTCGTAAAATGGAGAGTTTCCTCAAAAGATCCTGGGAGGCGGCAGCTATGTCTTTAACGGTGTACATTTCCTCTACATGTGAGCAGGTCTCTCTTTAAGTGGCTCACCCAGCTGGGAGAATTCATCCTGCAGGGTACTCCCAGGAAGGAGCTTTGGACTCCATTCCACTTCTGAGACGTGCTATGGGCTTCCTGGCCGATGCCTCTGCTGAGTCGTTCCGTGTTGGCGCCAGGTGCGCAGTGTTGGCTAACACAGCTCGCAGGGCAGTGTGGCTTACAAGGTGGAATGAGGAGTTCACGTCTAAGCTCCAGCTGTGTGGCCTCCCCTTGCAAAGGGCATTGGATGACATCCTGGAAAAGGTGTCTCCCGGAACAGGAGCCCTTTCGGAGGCAGTCCTTTTGGCCTGAGCGCAGCCAACTCTCCCAGTCTAAAGGGAAGGGTAAGTCTGGTCGCTGGGCATTCCAGTATGGGAACAAGACCCGTAATATCTTGCTCCCCCAGCAGCGGCATCACCAGCCGCTCCTAAACAAGGTCGCCTTCCCCATTGCGGGGCGGCTCCTGCGGTTTCTGCCACAGTGGCAAGCAATCTCCTTGTGCCCTTGGATCCTCTCGACCATTTGGGAGGGTCTACGCTTGGAATTCGAGAGCCAGCCCCTCCGTGTCTTCGAGTCCTCTCCCTTCCTCAGGGGGACTCTCGCACGGTTTTTCTTGTCGGGTCTGCGACACATGTTGGATTCGGGTGTGGGGTCCCCGGTTCCTCCTGGAGAGGAGGGCCAGGGGCGCTACTCCAGGTTGTTGTGGACCTCCAGAACACGTATTCTCATGTCCCCATTCACCCGTCCCACAAGCGCTTTCTGCGATTCACGATCTCCGGGGCAGGCGGGACGGTCCATTCTCGGCTTAATGTGCTGCCCTTTGGGATTTCGTCGGCCCCAGAGGTTACCAAACTCATGGGGGAAGCGATCACATTCATCCAGACCCAGGGGATATGTTTGCTTCCCTATTTAGACGACATGTTGGTGGTGGCTCCTTCGGCAGCGCTTCTGCGCACAAAGGTCTCCAACACATTGGAGATTCTTCAGTCCCTGGGATGGGTACCCAATCTTTGGGAATCGGAACGGGTGCCTGCAACCCGACGTCAATTTTTGGGAGTCTTGCTGGCCTCCTCCAGACAGACCTCGTTCCTTCCTGCGGAATATCAGCTTTTGCGCCCGCGTGAATCTGACCCGCCTCAGGGCAGGGGGGGTCGCCCTCCTTGCGGGAAGCAATGTCCCTGTTAGGGGCCATGATGGCCTGCATTCAGTCAGTAACATGGGCTCAGGCTCCTTCCCGACTGCTCCAGGAACACATACTGAGTTCCTGGGACAGACGTCAGGATTCCTTAGACTCGCGGGTCCGGACCCCGGGGCGGGTGGTAATCTCGCTTTTCTGGGGATGAATCCCAGACACCTTCCTGTGACCTCCATTCCCACTGATGCCAGCGGTTCCGGTTGGGGCACGATGGTAGTTCGCACACCGTTCCAGGGGATTTGGAGTCGCTCGGTCAGTCGCCAGTCTTCAAACTTCTGGCAGTGGAGGAAGCGCTTCTTGCTGCAGCTCACGTTCTCCGGGGTCATCATGTCAAGGTCCTGTCAGACAATGTGACTACGGTTGCTTTCTTGCGGTACCAAGGCGGTACTCGTGGCTTACACTTGCAGGGGCTGGCAAGACTGTTCTTTTTGTGGGCAGTACGCCATCTTCTCTCCTCCTCGGCAGTACTTCTGAAGGGAATGGCCAATGTACAGGCAGATTTCTTGAGCCGCACGGAGGTCCACCCTGGCGAATGGAGCCTCCATCCGGACGTGTTTCGCTCTCTCACGGACAGGTGGGGAGTCCCTTCAATCGACCTGTTTGCATCGGGAGCCAATGCCAAGGTGCCGACGTGTTTTTCCCTGAGTCGGTCGGACCATCCTCTGGGGCTGGACGCATTCGCCCATCGCTGGGACTTCCGGTTGGTGTATGCGTTTCCTCCGATCCCGCTGCTCCCCAAGACGTTGCAGAAGATTCGGGCGGAGGGGGTGACGGCTATCCTGGTGGCTCCCCTGTGGCCCAAAAGGGCATGGTACGGTGCTATCCACGACCTATGCCTGGAGGGTCCGATTCGGTTGCCCCACAACCTCGACCTGCTATCCCAGGGTCCTCTGTTTCACCCGGACCCGCAGTGGCTCACTCTGGCGGCCTGGCTGTTGAGGCCGAGATCCTGACGGCCAAGGGCCTCTCCAAGCTGTAATCTGCACGCTTCAGCAGAGCAGGAAGCCCGTGACGAACGCCATTTACGGGAAGGTTTGGAAACGCTTTCTGTCCTGGTGTGCTCCTTGCATTCCGGATATCCATCATCCTAATGTGGCTCTCAATTTGGATTTTTTGCAGCGAGGCTTGGATTTGGGCCTTCAGCCGAGCACCCTTAAGGTCCAGGTTTCAGCTCTCGGTGCCGTGTTTGATCAGGATCTTGCTGGCCATCGATGGATCAAACGATTTTTTACCTCTGCTTGTAGACTGCGTCCCAGGCTTCGGCCTTCCGTCCCTACTTGGGATTTGAGCATTGTTCTTCATGGGCTTTCTCGGGATCCCTTTGAGCCCTTGTCTGCTGCTTCCCTTCCATCTCTCTCTCACAAGACGGCGTTTTTGGTAGCCATTACTTCGGCCAGGCGAGTTAGGGAACTGCAGGCGCTCTCGATCCAGGCGCCTTACCTCGTGGTTTCCGATGATCGCATTACGCTTCGGTTGGATCCGTCCTTCCTTCCTAAAGTTGTGTCGGATTTTCATCGGTCCCAGGAAGTGGTGCTCCCGTCCTTTTGTCATTCGCCTGCTAATGCAGCTGAGGCCGTGTTTCACACCTTGGATGTCCGTCGGTCCGTCCTCCACTATCTCCAAGTGACCGCTTCCTGGAGATTAGATCAGAACCTGGTTGTTCAGCATTTTGGGAAAAACAAAGGGAAGAAGGCTTCCAAGGCTACCATCGCTTCCTGGATCAAGAAGGCGATCTGTTCGACCTACGTCGCTCAAGACCTTGCTCCTCCGGTGGGGTTGAAGGCTCATTCCTCTCGGGCTGCTGCTACATCCTGGGCGGAGCAGGCTGGAGCTTCATCTGAGCAGTTATGCAGAGCGGCTACGTGGTCGTCCCTCCACACCTTTTCTCGCCACTATGGGTTAGATCTGTCCTCTAGTCGGGATCTGTCCTTTGGTAGGAAAGTCCTACAGGCAGTTGTCCCACCCTGAGGAGTATCGGTGGTATTCCTCCAATGCTGTCGTGGAAGGCGATTGGAGAAAACTGAATTAGTCCTTACCGGTAATTCCTTTTCTTGGAGCCTTCCACGACAGCATCAGTTCCCCCCCTTATTGTCGATTTTTGGATTCAGGTGTATCAGGTAATCCATGTCTTCAGGTGATCTTGGTAATACACTGGAGTGCGGAGGAAGGGGAGGGGCTTTTAACCTCTCTGTGTTCCTGTCCCCCAATAGGGCGTGGACGACATCCTCCAATGCTGTCGTGGAAGGCTCCAAGAAAAGGAATTACCGGTAAGGACTAATTCAGTTTTTTACATCATATTTATGATGATGATGCACCTAACCATTCTAAAGTTAGGCATTAGTTTCATGTATACCCCCCAGGGGTAAATGTTTTAGTCCATGCTTCCAGAATGGGCATTACAAGTACCGGAGACCCGCTCCTTTGTAATGGGAACAATTTTTAGAGGCTCTCCTCCATGTTTCTTTCTTGGGGCATCGCAATGCCTCCCAATTTTTGGCTTCCCTGCCTATGGCAATCCTACAAAATACCCAACTACTTCAAATGGGCACATTATTGAAAAAGGCTCTCATGCACGTGTGGCACCACTGCAACCAGGAGGCCACACAGGGAACTGCAGCCAGGTAAAATAGGAAGACATGTGCACCACGACACCCTCACAGACATCCCACACATCACTAGAGGGCAGCACACAACCCGGAGCCCGGGACTCTAGGAGGGCAAGGGGTGGTGGGTTTAGAGAACAGTGGGTGGGACAGCAAACAGGTCAGGTGATAGATGGTAGAAATAGAGAAGGGGAGGAGGAAGGAGTCAGTAGGCCGAGGTAGGCTGAGCAGAAAAGACCAGAAGCACACGTCCTGGAGGAGTGGGGTGAAAGGAGCGTAGAATCTGAAGAGCCAGTGCAGCACACAAGAGAAAGCCCATCCGGAGCCAGCACCCCAGGAGTGTGAGGAAAGAGAGGACCAGCAGCACTGGGTCCTAGAAACACAGCTGAGACGACCAACTGCAGGCGGAGTAGCCTTCTGTATGGAACCTAAGTCACACGGTTGGAAGGGAGCCTGATAGAGCCTTGGTACCAGAGGACTATTGGAGGCTAGGCTAATGGAAGAGTGTCGGCTCTGAAGGGGACCAACGATCCACCCGGTTTCCCCAGATTAACCGACGGGAAGCTCCAACTCCAGGTTGAAGTTCCTACCACAAAGGACAGGCAGCTCAGTGGCGACCACGCACACAGTGAGAGAGAAAGAGAGAGTAAAGCCTGGAAAGGACAGAGAAAGAGTGAGGGGTCACAGAGAGGAACAACCTGGCTGCAGGGAGTAAAGGGAACCCGAAGGGGAAAGCTTGTAACCCGTGTAAAAACTGTAACTGAACTGTTTTACTGAAGAACTGCAAAGTAAACATGGTGAACCCTGCCTCTGACTCCCTTGCATGATTCTCGATTGCCTCTGCCTGATTCCCTCCAACAGGACTGCAGAGAGATCCCGCCTGGAGAGCCACAGCCTGTCAGCTCTGAGCACCGAAAGCAAGAAGGCTGCAGCAGCAGGACAGTAAGTGCACTGCACCTATCACAAGCCTACACCATACACTTTAACATCACTGCCCCGGGGAACCAAGTTCTACCCACGGAGAACTATTCCATCTACAACTGCTTTAACATCATCCCCGGAGATTCTGCAGCAGCGGTGGTCCCATTATTGACCACAAGCCGTGGGTGGCGTCACAACAAACATTTAATCCCCTGTAAATATTCCCCTTTTGCTTGCCAGGGCCAGGGGCACGATCTGGACCAGGACCTCCGTGACATTCCCCAGCAGCAGACCCAGTCTGGTTCCAAGTACCCCCGTCCCAGTGGGCTCGACACCCTGGCGTCACGAACAGGATGTACCCGGTCCAAAAGAACTGGACCCCGTGTGCCTAAATAACATGTTCTGGACTTTTCCCGCCAAATCTGGGCATAATGGCGGCCATGGAAGCCTGAGAACATGTGCAGAGGAGGCGTGCCCAGACCCCCCCATCGTGGGCCGGCCCCGGTCCAAAGCTCGAAAAGAAAGACCTGCCCTGGCTCCCATTAACTCCGGGGGAGCCAGCCATCAATCCCAAAGAAGAGCCTCCGCCCCTAAATCCATCTACCAATAAGAAGCTGGCGGGAGAAGAACAGGAAATCGTCATCAGGAAGAGGCTGGATGGACAACCGGAGGAGAAGAAGTCGCCATCAGAGTACATGAGGACGGAAGCGGAGGACGCCAAAGAGAGCTCTGCAGCAGGAAGTCCCCAAGTGATCCCGGAGGGCCCACAGAGAGCATTCGTGGAGGAACCCGGCCAGGGAAAGACCTTGCGTGACCACGGCAGCATGGCGGAAGGCGGCAAAGAACGTCCTGAGATCCGAGACACCCGGAGAGGTGTGATGAGACTGCTGCCGTTACAGACCACCCGGGCTCACGGAGAACAAAGAAAACCGGATCCACGTAAATGTACGGCAGAGCTTCCAGACCTCACCCACGCAACACAGCTGGGTTGGCACCTCAAGCTACAGCTTTGAAAGTGAGCAAATCTACCGCACTGCAATCTTGAATGATGTATCCATCCCTGAAGTCGCATCGCGCCCCACTGCAAAAGAGATTGACCCGCTCGGAGCCTTGCCGGAAGGATGCCCACCGATACCAGAGCCCCTGATCCCAGCACCTACGACATCTGAGGTGAGAGGAGAGCAACTCCATTGCTGGTGGGAAAGGAATGAGAGTTGTGAGCACTTAATGGGCTTCCTAGGTCAGAGGTCCCCAAATCCAGGCCTCAAGGGCCGCCAACAGTGCAGGTTTTCAGGATTTCCTTAGTATTGCACAGGGCTTGAAATTATTACCTGTGCAGATGATCATGTTAGCACCTGTGCAATACTAATGAAATCCTGAAAACCTGCACTGTTGGCGGCCCTTGAGGCCTGGAGTTGGGGATCTCTGTCCTAGGTGATCCCGGTGGCGCAACAGGCCCAGCAGAATTAATTACCCTAGCTGAATATATAAAACGCTGCGTGCGCAGATGGGAACAGGAAGAAATTGAGAGACAGCTCCAAAAACAAATTGTCATAGCTCGCATCAGAGAAGCTAAAAACATGGCCAGGTGAGATAGAGAGGTGCAGAAATCCTCAAGACATCAAGGACAGATTGTGAAGGTTATTGAATAGAGAGGTTTCGCCTTTGCTAGAGTGCCAAATGCACAAAGGGATGTCTTCATTAACAGACGGGAGGTAGAAGAACATTTACCCTCAGATGACACGGATAGGAGAGTAATGATCGGTGAATGGGTTGTCGTATCATGTTGTGCAAGGAGAACGAGGCCCGTACGGGATAAATGTAAAAAGACTCTGTTTAAATGTCTCAGAGGAAAATGAACCCCCTGCTTTGGAAGATCCAGATCCCGCAGTTTGTCCGGATGTGCCTGCATACACGGATTCGGCAACTAACACGGATCCTATAATTACAATTGAGACTGTTGCAACAAAATCCACGCTATCTGCTTACCCACACATTGCAGGACTAAAGGTACCTTTACACGCCGCTACAACAGGATGGATACAACCCGCTACAGGCTACAAATGTAGCTTGTAGCGCCAATATCGCCCGTAGTAGCGGCGGGTGAAGACGGGACGCGACAGCCAGCTACAGATACATCTGTTTCCGAGCACTGCCCAATAACAGATGGCTACAAAGCCGATTGTAGCGAGCTGTATCGGCGTGTAAAGAAGGAACAGAAGGGATGTTCCTACACCATGCTATGTAGCTGGGGCGTGACACAGGCTCCGGGTTTCCGCGCCCCCTTCAGCGATCATTGGAGGAAGCTCCTGCGTTGCGATTGGTTGTCGCCGCACAGGGCGGCATATTTAAGGAGCTGACGAGTCACACTACACAATTGCTCGAGCGTCAAGTATTAATCAGCCTCCTGCGATGCCTGGCCAATCATGGTATTATAGCTTTGTCCTATCAGCGTATGGACGTCTCGTAATCCACAATTGTAGCACGCCTATGTGCTGTCCCTGCTGCACCAGGTACGCCCATAGTAGCTGTTTGTAGCGGTGTGTAAATGAGCTACAGATGGCTACTTGAGACACCCGGCGATGTAGCTAGCTGTAGATGTAGCGTAGCGTAGCGCACCTTGTGGCGGCGTGTAAAGAGGGTGCGTTTTCCGTTTGTAACCGTTTGGGCGTGCTCGTGCACGTGAAGTAGTGGTTGGTATCCATCCTGTTGTAGCGGCGTGTAAAGGTACCTTTAGAGTTATATCCCAGACGGCGAATACCGCAGATATTACCCTGGAAGATGGAAAAGAAGGAGTGAAGTCCCAGATCCTACAGAAAGACTTGTAAGTGTGACTGCAATGTAACCCTTAATGCTCCCAACCCAATCCTGAATGAATGTTAGCTTTCCCTTGTCTGTCTTACATGTTCCATAGACATTGCTATCATAGATGATGATATGATAAAAACTCTCTTGTAAATAGCTGAGCACCTTGTGTGCTCCCCCTTGGTTTTAAGACCAGCTTGCACTTGAATGACTGTGCCTGAACTTTTAAAACTTTTTGAACTTTGAGCTGGACTGCAGAGTGCTTATGCGAGGTATTTAAAGGGAACCTGTCAGCTAGTTTATGCCCCTCCAGCTATCATTGTCTGTACCTGCAGCTTCATAATACTAGTCTAATCATCCCTGTCTGAGCTCAGAGTGTAATGTGAAAGGTGAAAGAAAAGCATTTATACACTTACATTTCCTTATGTAATGAGGCAGTCAGTCCCCAGCTAGGAGGACGGGGACTGTTTGGCAGGTTAATAGTTAACATTTCAGCCTTGTGCTAGTATTCTGCCACCGATATATGTGGGTGAGATGTGTCTGAGGGATGTGATCACGATCTCTATATAAACAATGGCGGATAGTGTTACTCACTAATCGGTGCTCCTAGATCTTATCAGCTACGTAGATGTCCGGAAGGATGATGCAGTGATAAGTTAACAGTCTTTATTTACAATACCTTGAATAGATGAGATGCCAGGGAAGATGAAGGGATGAAGATGAGGTAGGAGTTAGCACTGTAGATTAGAGCTGTTATAGATGCACCAGATTACAGGTAACAAGAGAATCCTTCCTCCAGTCCTGAAGCATGAGGTCAGAATGGTGGAGAAAGAAGAAAGCAGGAAGAGAAGCCTTTCGAAGGAGGAGTTACAGACAGAAAAGAATTAAGGGAGGTAAGACATACAGTGAAATGCACAATGACCAGTAGATGGCAGCAAGGATAGCAGATGCATAGATTATACAATTAAAGCACAACATTACAAATGTCCATGTATGGCTGAAAGTCAATAGATAAACTGGGAACAGCACACTCCCCGTCTGAAATCCTTGGATTTCACTAAATAGACAGTTCCGAATTTGGGGTATTTACCGGAAAGCGCGAAGGAATACCTCAACCTGTAAGATAAAAGAAACAATGTATGCATGCAACAATAACCAAAAATAGAACGAGGTAGACAAATGTCTGTAACAAGTTCCTGAAGTAGTCCAAAGGATAACCCATCTTCAGATTGGAGAAGCCGCGTGTCACGGTCGCGCTCGCGACCCATGAGGTAAGGGGAATGTGGACCCACTGGACCACAGGGGGGACCCGGGCCTGCCCAGACTAGGGAAGAACAGCAACCGGGTTCTGTGGCAGCTGAGCATGTGGGCTAGATGGTAACCTGCAGGACAAGACGACACCGCACACTTCAGGTATAGCAAAAGTAACGTTTACTGAACAAGAATCCTGGACAAAGTGCTTCGGTGTCCGCGCTGCTGCTCCAAAGCCAAAGAAACACAGACACGGGAATGTCTGGTACAGCTACAGCCTTTATTTTCCTCCTACGCGTTTCGGAGCCTCCTCCCGAGCTCCTTCCTCAGGGAACATCCCTGAGGAAGGAGCTCGGGAGGAGGCTCCGAAACGCGTAGGAGGAAAATAAAGGCTGTAGCTGTACCAGACATTCCCGTGTCTGTGTTTCTTTGGCTTTGGAGCAGCAGCGCGGACACCGAAGCACTTTGTCCAGGATTCTGTATTACGACCACGGTCACCGTTGAGAGTGCGGTCCCTGCAGCAGCTGCCTGTACGCTATTCTACCAGTTGTGGGTTTCACAACTGACTAAGGTGAGCAATTCCACATCGACAAGTGAGAGTTTTTAATTGAGATAAGACCCTATATGCGCATTCTTTCTTTCACAGTTTACTGAACAAGAACACACATCAAGGACACGGAACATCATGGACACGGAACATCACGGACACCAGGCGGGAACCTCAGGGTCATCTCGGACACCAGGCGGGAACCTCAGGGTCATCTCGGACACCAGGCGGGAACCTCAGGGTCATCTCGGACACCAGGCGGGAACCTCAGGGTCATCTCGGACACCAGGCGGGAACCTCAGGGTCATCTCGGACACCAGGCGGGAACCTCAGGGTCATCTCGGACACCAGGCGGGAACCTCAGGGTCATCTCGGACACCAGGCGGGAACCTCAGGGTCATCTCGGACACCAGGCGGGAACCTCAGGGTCATCTCGGACACCAGGCGGGAACCTCAGGGTCATCTCGGACACCAGGCGGGAACCTCAGGGTCATCTCGGACACCAGGCGGGAACCTCAGGGTCATCTCGGACACCAGGCGGGAACCTCAGGGTCATCTCGGACACCAGGCGGGAACCTCAGGGTCATCTCGGACACCAGGCGGGAACCTCAGGGTCATCTCGGACACCAGGCGGGAACCTCAGGGTCATCTCGGACACCAGGCGGGAACCTCAGGGTCATCTCGGACACCAGGCGGGGACATCGGGGTCATCTCAGACACCAGGCAAGACATCGGGTCATCTCGGACACAAGGCAAGACATCGGGGTCATCTCGGACACAAGGCAAGACATCATCAGGCAGGACCTCAGGACCATCTCGGACACCAGGCGGAACCTCGGGGTCATCTCGGACACCAGGCACGGACACCAGGCAGAACCTCAGGTCCATCTTGGACACCGACAGTCAGGACGTCTGGACTCCATGCAACGGACATGGCTCCAGACCGGGAACAGCAAGACACAAGCAGGAACAAGACAAGGACGTTGGCACCAACACAGATAAGACAGGTCCAGGGACACAGACATCAGCTTTCCCAGAACTGATTGCAGGCAGAACAGGAGCTGTAGACAAGGCAGACCAGGAGCAGCATGTTGGACCAAACACACAGGGCTAGGTCAAGAAACCTAATGCGAGGCTCTGGCGACGCCCAACAGGGAAGAGGAACTTTAAATAGGAGCTGACCCTCAGCTATAGGCTGGGGACAGCAATTCAAGCGCACACCCTCCATCTTACTAAACTGGGGAAGGTGTGGCGGCGCGCACCCTAGGCACAGTCAGAACCCATACAGCATAGCCAGCACAGGAACCGATGCCCAGAGCACCTGGCAGCGGCTGCAAGCCTAGACACACGTGGAAAGTCATGCACCAGCTGCAGAGGACCTCACAACCCGCGGATAGCTTCCACAGCGGGAGCCAGGGTCCACACGAGAGGTAAACAGCGGAGCACTGACAATACAACACGTGCAGCTACGCAGCGGAGCTGGGAACTGAGCAGAATCCTATCCAGGTAACATACTACAGTCTCCCAGCTGGACAGGGGGGGAAGGAGCATTGGGTGAAAGCGCAGTAACGCCGAGGGAACCAAGACACCAGACCACCGGCGTTACACCGCGCTAGGCCAAACTGTCTCCAACCCAATTGTAATCCAAAGGCTAAGTTACTAGGAAGAGTTCCTTTGGTTGGACGGATATTCTGCTGCACATTGCGTATCACAAACAGTTCACTCGAAGCGATGTCTTCTGCAGAGAGAGGCTTATGGCAGATATGCCAACCACGGCAATCAGTGTTACTGTCCTTATTGCGATAGCATTGTACGATGTGGACTAACCTTGCAATGGCGCAAACCAACCTCGTCCATCTTGAGAACCGCTCAAATTGCCCATAGTCAAAGCCAACCTTCTCCTTGGATTTGGTGATGAAGGTGTTGACATCAGGACGAATCTCTGGGTCGACATCTGGATCCTGAATGCTGAAGTTGTCTTCGACAGCGGTCTCTTCGCACTGGTTGTGAAGGAACTTTGGTCCAGTTAACCAAGAAAAGTTTGCGAAAGCATCAACAGACATTGGTCTGGTAGCAAGGTCCGCAGGGTTCAGATGGGATGGAATGTGCTGCCATTGCTGCGGTTTAGAGGATCTCCTTATCCTTTCAACGCGGTTACTGACGTAGGCTGTGGTCACAGTACCATTTTTCACATGCATTTTTGGAGACCTGCGTTTTCAAAAACGCATGTAAAAAACGCACCCATAGGCCCCCATGTTAAAAAACGCATGCCCTAATAGCCAAAAAGCATGTGTGACTGTCCCATTCGTTTTTGGAGCATATCCAAAAACGCATGCGTTTTTGTAGAAAACGCATGCGTTTTTATAACATGGGTTCCTATGGAAAACGCATGTACAGTTAGTACCTTTTAGTGCCATTCAAAAACGCATGCGTTTCCCATAGGAGCCCATGTTAAAAAAAAGGCATGCGTTTCTGGAAACGCATGCGTTTTTTTTTACATGGGCTCCTATGGGAAACGCATGCGTTTTTGAATGGCACTAAAAGGTACTAACTGTACATGCGTTTTTGCATGCGTTTTCCATAGGAACCCACGTTATAAAAACGCATGCGTTTTCTACAAAAACGCATGCGTTTTTCAAAACGCTCAAAAAAATACTACAAGCACTATTTTTAGGTGCAGATTCAAAAACGCACCCAAAAACGCAGGGAGCCATCACACACCTTACAAAACTCATGCTGACATGAAAAAAAGCATGAGTTTTGTTAAATCACTTAAAAAAACGCATGACAACTGTGACCACAGCCGTAGACATAAAAGCGTTTCGTCTGGTTGTATATGTAGCCCAGAACTACCTTACTGTCTGTGTAGAATCTTGTGTTGTCCACGTGAATAGCCAGTTCGCTTTGTATGAAGTCTGCAATTTCTACGGCTAGTACAGCCCCACAGAGCTCGAGTCTGGGTATGGTGTGCTCGGGTTTAGGTGCTAGTTTGGCCTTCCCAAACAGAAATCCAACATGGGCTTCATCATTAGAGTCCGTAACCTTCAAATAAGCAACGGCTGCAATAGCTTCAGTGGAGGCATCAGCAAATACATGAATCTCTTTCCTACGACTCGTAGAAAGGGATGTCGGGATGTAAAAACGTGGTATGTCGACCTTATCCAAGGCACAATGAGATTCTCTCCACGACTTCCACCTTAACTGTTTGTCCGCAGGGAGTAGTACATCCCAGTCCTTGATGGATTCTGAGAGTTGTCTCAGCAGAAGCTTGCCTTGTATAGTCAGGGGTGCGACAAATCCAAGTGGATCATGTAGACTGTTCACCACCGACAGAACCCCACGCTTAGTAAATGGTTTTTCAGCACCATTAACCTGAAAGCTGAAGGAGTCCTTTAACAAGTTCCACCTCAGGCCCAGACTTCTTTGTATTGGTGGATTGTCTGAGCCTAGGTTCAAGTCCCTGAATTCTGTGGCATGATCATTAGGGTGAAAGGCCTTCATGTCAACAGCACTATTGGAGGCAATTTTATGCAACCTTAAATGAGTTTTAGACAGCATACCTTGTGTCCGTTTAAGCAGATTTATGGCTTCTTCCATTGTGGGCAGGGATTTAAGTCCGTCGTCCATATAGAAGTCTTTTTCAACGAACTGTTGGGCATCCTTCCCGAACTCTGCTTCGCCATCGGAAGCAGTCCTACGTAGGCCGAACGTAGCGACTGCGGGAGAAGGACTGTTTCCGAACACATGCACCTTCATGCGGTATTCGACCATTTCCTTGTTGGTGTCGTTGTCTCTGTACCATAGGAAACGGAGATAATTTCTGTGGTCTTGTCGTACGATGAAACAATGGAACATTTGTTCGATGTCAGCGGTAATGGCGACCGGTTCCTTCCTGAATCTCATGAGCACTCCCACTAGGTTATTAGTCAGGTTGGGACCAGTGAGGAGAACGTCATTCAGGGAACACACCCGCCATGTTTGGCGCTTGAATCAAACACCACTCTGATTTGTTTCGGCTTTCTTGGATGATATACTCCAAAGGAAGGTAGATACCAGCATTCTTCATCAGCTTGCAATGGTGGAGCTGGCTCTGCATGGTCATTGTGAAATATTGTGTCCATAAAGGCTATGAAATGTTCCTTCATTTCGGGCTTGTTCTTTAATGCTCTCTGCAATAAGATGAACCTAGAGAAGGCCTGTTCTCGATTGTTAGAAAGCTTGGTCCTTGTAGTCTTGAAGGGTAAGGGAGCAACCCAGCGGCCAGATTCATTTTTGAAGAATCCAGTGTCCATCATTTTAAGAAACTCCTTGTCTTCTATGGATAAGGCAACCTTGTTGTCGTCCTGTGATGTGTGAAACACTGTCCTCCCTAAGCCATCGCCGTAGGGGGTGGGAATGATGTCGGGTTCCTGGATGCATTCTGAGAACCTTTCTTTTATTTCGTAGTGATGAGGGCATGGCTTAAAGTGAGTTGCGCTACCATTTTGGAGCACATACGTTTTGCAGGTGTTTACTTCGGATGCCTCGTGACTTCTTTCCAGAAATACGTCGCCCACGATTACCCAGCCTAGATTAAGTCTTTGGGCATATGGAGCATCATCTGGGCCGTTGCATTGTTGGCGCACCTTGTGGACCTTCAGAATGTCCCTTCCGAGTAGGATTAGGATTTCAGCATTCGTGTCCAAAGGAGGAATTTCATTAGCTAAGTGCCTCAAGTGACGATGATGAAGGGCGGCTTCCGGAGTGGGAATCTCCTCCCTGTTATCAGGTATCTGGTCACATTCAATTAGGGTTGGCAAGGGTAAATGCACGTTTCCTTTGACTGAAGAGATTATGTACCCAGAGGCTCTCCTACCAGAAGTCTCGACCCAACCAGAGCAGGTGTTGAGGGTATATGGGGTCGTTTGTCCCTTTATGTTGAAGATCTCAAAGAGTTTGGGCCTTGCTAGAGACCGGTTACTTTGTTCATCTATTATGGCATACATTTTGGAGGCCTTGTCAGGTTGTCCTTCTGGATAGACCTTAACCAGACATACCTTGGCACAGCATTTAGGTCCAGTCCCTTTTCCACAAACCTGAATGCATGAGGAGGTAACGGCAGTTGCAGTTGGGTTAGGAACCTGTGGCTCCCGCCATGCTTTTGAGCAGGGTCGGATGTGGAAGGTTGTGGGTTGTGTGGAGCTGGCGTGGGATGCATAGACGCAACGTGTTTGTCACTACTGCATTCAGTGCACTTAATGACGGCCTTGCAGTCCTTAGCGCGGTGGTCTGAAGAGGCGCAACACTTATAACAAATCCCAAGCTCCCTGAGGATATCTTTACGCTCCTGCAAAGTCTTTGCCCTGAATCCACGGCATTCCTTTAGTGGGTGAGGCCTTTTGTGGATAGGGCACATATGGTTATTGTCCATAACTGTAGGTGTAACATAATTTGTTTTAGTGGAGGCTGGATCAATAGGTGGAACGTCGGTCTTTCTCACAGACACTGTGTTCCTTGACTCTCTTCGTTTGGCGATGTTGTCATACCTTGTAGAAGATGATTATGCTGGTGGAGTAGGTTCAGTGAAGTCAAAGCTGGGGTCGTTCTTCTTCCGAGCTTGGTCACTGATGAACCTGGAAAAATGCGAAAAGGGGGGAAAGGACACATTATGCTGCCTTTTATACCATGAGCCATGGTCTGCCCATTTATCTTGCATGCCGTGTGGTAACTTGGACACTATTGGATTAACACCATGAGCAGTATCTAGGTAGCTCAGTCCTGAAAGACGTGGGTCTAATTTTGCCAATTCTATTTCCTTTAGCAGGTCGCTCAGATCTTGAAGTTTTCTATTGTCCTTATTTGTTATCCTTGGGAAGGTTGGCAGTCTCTTGAATAAGGCACATTCTATGGCTTCTGAGCTGCCATAGGTTTCTTCCAGTCTCTCCCAGGCTGCAATAAGGCCTGCATCTGAATAGTCCACATGAACTTCCCTTATTGTCTTGATGCGCTCTGCTGATTCCGGGCCTAACCAGTTAACAAGCAAATCCAGTTGTTCCTTCCCAGTGAGGTTAAGATCTTGGATCACTGCTTGAAAGGTCGATTTCCAGGCTCTATAATTCTCGGCACGATCATCAAACTTAAAGAGACTGATGTTTATTAATTCCTGGCGAATCATGTATCTGGCGAAGTCAGACATGTCCGATCTCCCGGCCATTGCTGCAGGATGAACTTGTGATATCCGTGGAAGATGTAAGTTCTCTGGCTTATATGACTGTGACAAATCAGGACGAAATGATGCGACATAAGGGTTAAGCTGCGTTTAGTCTCTATTGGTTCCGCAGGCTGCGGCCTAAATCGTGAATTAGTGCCGGAAGTTACCTTGTCAGCAGTAGGTGGCGACATCTCTTGGCTTGTCGGTGCATCCGTATTAGAAAACGGAGGTGGTGCTGGTGCAGATGTTAAGTGTCTTAGCACGTAGTCAGTAGCGCGTTCAAGTGAGTCCTCCATTTCTCCTGGAATAAGACAGTCCGAAATATGATCTTGTCCCAGTGCTTGTTCAAGGTCCTTCAGTTTAGCAAGGGCTGTTGCTTCTTCCTTTTCTGCTTGGAGTATTTTTAATTTCCTTTGAGCCTCCATCTCATTTTTCTGAGTTTCTAGTTCCACTTCAGCCTCCTTCTTAGCAAAGGAGCTTTTTACTCTAGCTTCCTCTGCAGCCAGACGGACCTCCAGTAACTTGTCGGACAATATCGACTTCCTGGAGTGAGATGATCTGGAAGACCGAGACGTGATTTTGGTTGACGTTGTACGATATGACCTAGCCTCTTGGAGGTAAGCAATGCGGAGCTCTGCCTTATCCTGAGCGTCTCGCACTAATGAGGCCCTTTCTTGGAGGAGAGCTTCCCTTTCATCTTGTTCTGCTGGGTCATTTTCATGTCACAGGTACTCAAGAACGTGACGTACTTTGCAGACAGTCTCTGGTAGCGATCATAGGTGGCAGATAACGATTCAATGTGGCAGTTAACTTTGCGGCGTCACTGTTAGAGCATGGAAGAGCTGCTAAATAGTGATTGACTTTGCCCCATAAATGTTCTAGGTTATCATGGACTCGTCTCTAGTGGTTTCAAGGTTCTCTCTGACCTTTCGTGTCGGCTTGGTTACACGTTTGGATCGTACGTCCTGCTCTGCAATAAGTGTGGACTCTACTCCTGCAGCGTCCTGCTGTGCAGTATGTGTGGACTCTGCTCCTGCAGCATCCTGCTGTGCAGTATGTGTGGACTCTGCTCCTGCAGCATCCTGCTGTGCAGTATGTGTGGACTCTGCTGCTGCAGCATCCTGCTGTGCAGTATGTGTGGACTCTGCTCGTGCAGCGATCCTGCTGTGCAGTATGTGTGGACTCTGCTCCTGCAGCATCCTGCTGTGCAGTATGTGTGGACTCTGCTCCTGCATCTTCCTGCTGTGCAGTATGTGTGGACTCTGCTCCTGCAGCATCATGGTGCGCTTCACTTGCCAATGGGTCCGCGGTGCTTTTCCATGGACATGCTTTAGCTGGGATGGTGGCGGTGAAGACTTGCTAGCAGACAATGTATATGCATACAGACACTGAAGGCTTAGGTCTCTTGTTACTATTCTGCCACCGATATATGTGGGTGAGATGTGTCTGAGGGATGTGATCACGATCTCTATATAAACAATGGCGGATAGTGTTACTCACTAATCGGTGCTCCTAGATCTTATCAGCTACGTGGATGTCCGGAAGGATGATGCAGTGATAAGTTAACAGTCTTTATTTACAATACCTTGAATAGATGAGATGCCAGGGAAGATGAAGGGATGAAGATGAGGTAGGAGTTAGCACTGTAGATTAGAGCTGTTATAGATGCACCAGATTACAGGTAACAAGAGAATCCTTCCTCCAGTCCTGAAGCATGAGGTCAGAATGGTGGAGAAAGAACAAAGTAGGAAGAGAAGCCTTTCGAAGGAGGAGTACAGACAGAAAAGAATTAAGGGAGGTAAGACATACAGTGAAATGCACAATGACCAGTAGATGGCAGCAAGGATAGCAGATGCATAGATTATACAATTAAAGCACAACATTACAAATGTCCATGTATGGCTGAAAGTCAATAGATAAACTGGGAACAGCACAGCTAGAATATGTTGGGAGACCTGATGTGATGTCACAACCATGTGACTACAATAGGCGGAGCTAAGTTTTCATAGAACATAATATGTTTGCTGGCTTTGCTCCGCCCACTATGGTCACATGATCGTTACATCACACAGGTCCTTTAGCTATCCAAGTTAAAAGTGGGTTAACTATTATCCTGCCAGACAGTCCCCCTCCTCCAAGGTGGGGACTGAAATGTAAGTGTATGAATGCTTTTTTCACCTTTCACATTACACTATGAGCTCAGACAGGGATGATTAGACTGGTATTATGAAGCTGCAGCTACAGACATTGATAGCTGGAGGGGCATAAACACCTGACAGGTTCCCTTTAAAGCACTTGTGCCTTGAACTTTGAACCTTTTGCATATTTGAAGTTTTTGCATTTTTGAGAAAAAGAACTTTTATACTTTTCCAAGAAAAGTACTGTTATTTATGTGTCTTAGAATGTGTTATAGCATTGGACCCGGTAAAAGGTCTAGAAGGGTGGTGAAGCCAATACACCAGTGCACTTATGTAAATAGTTAATTTAATGCAACGTTAAAATACCCGTGCCTCCTTAACTGGAAGAAACCAAGAATACTTAATGTTGAACTCTAGACTTTAAAACAGTGACTGTGTAACCCGTCCCTGAAGGGTTAAAGGACAATGTGGTGTAAAATGGCACAGAGAGAAACAACTTGGCCACATTTGGTGACCCGAGGCCTGGAGGCTTCCGCATTTACAGCCATAGACGGCTCCGAACTGTGTCTGTGTATATAGTTAATTTATCAACGTTAAGAACCCGTGCCTCCTTAAATGATGAAATAATGCTTAATGTTATATTATAATAAAAATGTTTCAGGGGATCCATGCCGGACGCATGGACACGCCGGTTTACTTCGGGAATGTCGCGCCTGCGACCAGAGGCCACATAGGGAACTGCAGCCAGTAAGATAGAAGACAGTTGCACACGACACCCTCACAGACATCCACAAACCACTAGAGGGCAGCACCCAACCTGGAGCCCGAGACTCTAGGCGGGCAAGGGGTGGTGGGTTTAGAGAACAGTGGGTGGGACAGCAAGCAGGTCAGGTGATAGATGGTAGAAATAGAGAAGGGGAGGAGGAAGGAGTCAGTAGGCCGAGGTAGGCTGAGCAGAAAAGACCAGAAGCACACGTCCTGGAGGAGTGGGGTGAAAGGAGCGCAGAATCTGAAGAGCCAGTGCAGCCACAGAGAGAAAGCCCATCCGGAGCCAGCACCCCAGGAGTGTGAGGAAAGAGAGAACCAGCACCAGAACTGGGTCCTAGAAACACAGCTGAGACGACCAACAGCAGGCGGAGTAGCCTTCTGTATGGAACCTGAGTCACACGGTTGGAAGGGAGCCTGATACCGTAGAGCCTTGGTACTAAAGGACTATTGGAGGCCAGGCTAGTGGCAGAGTGTCGGTTTTTGAAGGTGATCGACGATCCACCCGGTTTCCCCAGATTAACCGACGGGGAGCTCCAACTCTAGGTTGGAGTTCCTACTCCAAAGGACAGGCAGCTCAGTGGCGACCACGAGGACTCACAGGGTCCGAGCTACCGCTAAACTGTCCGGAGACACGCACACAGTGAGAGAGAAAGAGAGAGTAAAGCCTGGAAAGGACAGAGAAAGAGTGAGGGGTCACAGAGAGGAACAACCTGGCTGCAGGGAGTAAAGGGAACCCGGAGGGGAAAGCTTGTAACCCGTGTAAGAACTGTAACTGAACTGTTATACTGAAGAACTGCAAAGTAAACACGGTGAACCCTGCCTCTGACTCCCTTGCATGATTCTCGATTGCCTGTGCCTGATTCCCTCCAACAGGACTGCAGAGAGATCCCGCCTGGAGAGCCACAGCCTGTCAGCTCTGAGCACCGAAAGCAAGAAGGCTGCAGCAGCAGGACAGTAAGTGCACTGCACCTATCACAAGCCTACACCATACACTTTAACATCACTGCCCTGGGGAACCAAGTTCTACCCGCGGAGAACTATTCCATCTACAGCTGCTTTAACATCATCCCCGGAGGTTCTGCAGCAGCGGTGGTCCCATTATTGACCACAAGCCGTGGGTGGCGTCACAACAAACATTTAATCCCCTGTAAATATTCCCCTTCTACTTGCCAGGGCCTGGGACCTCCGTGACATTCCCCAGCAGCAGACCCGGTCCGGTACCGAGTACCCCCGTCCCAGTGGGCTCGACCCACATCTCTATCCAGGGGCATTGAAGTGCTACACAATTTTTGCCATCTCTGACTAGGGAAATACTACAGCAGACACACTTGCTTACAATGGGCACTTTTTGTTTTAAAAGGCTCTCATGCACGTCTCTATCCAGGGCATTGAAGTGCTACACAGTTTTTGGCTTCCCTGACTAGGGAAATACTACAGCAGACACACTTACAATGGGCACATTTTTTGAAAAAGCCCTCATGCACGCCTCTATGCAGGGGCATCTTGGTGCCTCCAAACCTTTGGCTTCCCTGCCTAGGGCAATACTAAAAAAGACACACTTGCCTACAATGGCCACATTTTTTTAAAAGGCCCTCATGCACGCCTCTATGCAGGGGCAGGGGCATCTTGGTGCCTCCAAACCTTTGGCTTCCCTGCCTAGGGCAATACTAAAAAAGACCCACTTGCTTACAATGGGCACTTTTTTTGAAAAGGCCCTCATGCATGCCTCTATGCAGGGGCATCTTGGTGCCTCCAAACCTTTGGCTTCCCTGCCTAGGGCAATACTAAAAAAGACCCACTTGCTTACAATGGGCACTTTTTTTGAAAAGTCCCTCATGAACGCCTCTATGCAGGGGCAGGGGCATCTTGGTGCCTCCAAACCTTTGGCTTCCCTGCCTAGGGCAATACTAAAAAAGACACACTTGCTTACAATGGGCACTTTTTTAAAAAGGCCCTCATGCACGCCTCTATGCAGGGGCATCTTGGTGCCTCCAAACCTATGGCTTCCCTGCCTAGGGCAATACTAAAAAAGACCCACTTGCTTACAATGGGCACTTTTTTTGAAAAGTCCCTCATGAACGCCTCTATGCAGGGGCAAGAGAAAAGGGGGGGGAGACAAGAGGCGCAATAGTGCCCTTATCACTAGACACTGATGGGTGTAATGGTGAGTAATTAAATCTGCTCACCTGGTCCAGTTGTGAGACCCACAACTGGTTTGAAGGCTTATTGGTAATATGTCATGATGGCTGCTGCTGGACTCCCACCGGCCACACTCACGTGTAGGTTGTAACAATGCTTAGGGAAAAAAGGTGTGCTGTAGTCCGCGCTGCCAGGATCACTCACTCCAATAAATACGAGTAGAAAATCTTCATCAAAACCTCCTTTATTCTCCTACGTGTTTCAGTGCCCTCCTGGCACCTTCATCAGGGATCCCTGATGAAGGTGCCAGGAGGGCACTGAAACACGTAGGAGAATAAAGGAGGTTTTGATGAAGATTTTCTACTCGTATTTCTTGGAGTGAGTGATCCTGGCAGCGCGGACTACAGCACACCTTTTTTCCCTAAGCATTGTCTATGCAGGGGCAGGGGCATCTTGGTGCCTCCAAACCTTTGGCTTCCCTGCCTAGGGCAATACTAAAAAAGACACACTTGCTTACAATGGCCACATTTTTTGAAAAAGCCCTCATGCACGCCTCTATGCAGGGGCATCTTGGTGCCTCCAAACCTTTGGCTTCCCTGCCTAGGGAAATACTACAGCAGACACACTTGCTTACAATGGCCACATTTTTTAAAAGGCCCTCATGCACGCCTCTATCCAGGGACATATTGGTGTCTCCCAATTTTTTGGCTTCCCTGCCTAGGGCAATACTAAAAAAGACCCACTTGCTTACAATGGGCACATTTTTGGAAAAGGCCCTCATGCACGCCTCTACCCAGGGGCATTGAAGTGCCTCTCAATTTTTGGCTTCCCTGCCTAGGGCAATGCTACAAAACACACACTTCCTTATAATGGGCACATTATTTAAAGAGGCCTTCATTTACGTCTCTTCCCAGGGACATGGGAGTGCCAGATAATGTAAAAAAAAAAATCTTTCATATAATCCAAAAAACTAACATACACCAACTCTGTCTCACAAGTGGGTATGAGCCCTTAATATTTTTTCCATGAAAATCTGTTTTGGTTTCATTTTGTAACGTTTTCTTGACAGTCCGCAAAAGTGGCGTAATAGTCTGACAACATTGTTGACATCAGTGACCTTGGGGTCTGAAATGCTTCCAGGGGTCTTCCCCATGCTGTTCCCATATCTTTTCAGCACTGTCCTGATACTTTTGTGACATTTTTAGGGTTTTTCCATGCTGCCGGGGGTCATGTGAGAAAAATACTCGGGTCTCCCATAGGATAACATTGGGCTCGGTGCTCGGGCCGAGTACACGAGTATCTACGATGCTTGGCCCAAGCTTCGAGCACCCGAGCATTTTAGTACTCGCTCATCACTACTAGACACCTCTGCACAGCTGGAGAACTAACTGCTCCTAAAGATGGATGTAGGAAAAGCTGTCTTGCCTCAGAGCAGAACCCCAAAAGAATAGCTAGCCCCCACAGATATTAACTGGGAAACCAGAGAAAGAAAAACAAGCACAGGTAGAGTAAATGGTTTAGCAAAAGAGGCCAAACTAGCTATATAGGAAAGACAGGATAGAATACTATTGCGGTCAGTATAAAACACTATAAAAAAACCACCAACAGCAGATAGAACAAAAATTACCCTGAGTCACTAAGACTCGGTGCTCTCTATATCTGCAGACTTCTATAAATCAAATGCCAGCAGAACTGGAAATAATATATAATAGTGAATGGTAAAATTCCTAGGAATAAAACTTCCTATCTGAGAGCAGATAAACAAATATACAGACTAAATTGCAAACTCACAGCTCAGAATAAGACAAAACATAAGCAGAACTCTAAGCACACAAGTGTGCCACAAAATATCAAAAAACCATCCACTTAGCTTGCAAAGAATTCCACAGAGCAGAAGAAACCAGAGAGATGTGAACTCCTCCAGGAACCAAAGACAACTGGCAAGGATTGATCCACTTCAAACCATTATATGCTCCAAGAACCAGATTGCCAATCATTACCATAACCTGTGAAGCCCACACAGTCAGCTGCATCACCAGCAACAACCACCGGAGGGAGCTCCAATGAATTCACAACACTGGTCCAGATGCTCCGCAAGAGACAAAACAGTTGTGGAAAGAAAAGAGCAAGTTATTCATTTATGGGGATAAGCTGTGCATGCGGCACATCAATGCACAAACCCATGAACTGGTCTGGCAGATAGTGGTCCCAAAGAGAGATGTTCAGTTGGTCCTGGAAGCATACTACAATGGGGTAGGACACTTCGGGTGGAAGAAGCTGGAAGTTCTGTTGTGTGAATGCTTTTACTGGGTTGGCATAAGGAAGGCCATCGAATAATGGTGCAGAGACTGCGGCCCATGCAACCTGTGGAGGAAGGATCTTGACAGTCAGAGAGCTTCTCTACAGCCTATTGTTACCAGGCAACCACTTGAACTCGTAACCTTGGACCATGTGAAACTGACCCCGAGCCGGTCAGGCTACATCTACCCCATCCCCATCGCAGATTACTATTCCCGCTTCTTGGTAGTAGTGCTGTTGAAAAACCTAACAGCGAGGACAGCGGCTAGAACCTTTCAAGCCCATTTCTGCAGATCCCACGGCTATCCTGAACAGGTCCTTACGGATGAAGGTCCAGCACTCGAGGCAGAGGTGTTCCAGGAATTTTGCAACTTGTACAGCTGCAAGAAAATAAGAACAATACTGTATCATCCACAGACCAATGGCATGTGCGAGAAAATGAATTAGGTAGTGATAGACTTGTTGAAGACACAGCCACTGGGAGAAAGAAATATGTGGCCAGAGAAGTTGCCAGATTTAGTGGACTTATATAATCATATTCCTGTGAATTCCACCAACTGTACTCCTGCCTACCTGTTGAGGGCAAGACCTGGCAAGCTGCCCATTGGCTTACACATGGGAGTCCTGACACTGGAGACAAATCCACCAGAACCAGATTGGGATACAGGACGTCAACAGAGGTACCGTCAAGTGCAAGAGTGTGTTGAGAGAAACCTGTTGCAAGTTAGAGAAAGGCAAGACAGAGCAACAAACTTGCACCTGCAGTTTCTTAACACCTGGAGAACAAGTTCTCAATAGGAAAAGACGAACTAACAAACTGGATGACCAGTAGGAGGCAGAGCCATACTGTCACATCGCCGTTGGACTCAGTGGCTGGTATTCCTGCCTTGGCCGCTGGGAGGCGCCGGACTCCTTCGGCTGGTGGTGCCGGTGATAGGAGGGCTATGTCCTCATATGGACCTGCTCCCTAGACACCTGCCTCTGTCGCTGGGCATTGCCGTGTTTCTCCTGTGGGTGATGTTGGTAACAGAAGAGAGGATCCTGCAGAGGCATCTGGTAGGTGCAGGCTTCGTTCTTCTATCAGAAGTGAGGTGGTTGGTGCCAGTCATGCATCATCGTCTGGCCTGCTTCTAGGGGTGGTCCGGATGAGGTCATCAGGCTGTGAGCTCCAGCCTTTGGGAGGGAATTGCGCCCTTCAACTACCTTGGAGCCTGTTCTGCAGGCCGCCAGATATAGTCTTCATTTCCCCAGCGATCTAGTGGGTGTTTTGTATTTGACTCTGACCTTTTGCCTGGATTTTTGACCCTTCTATAGCCTTACGATTTTGTAGCTTAGCTGCCCTCCCGTTTTTTTACTCTGACCTTTGCCTGGATTATTGACTCTTCTACTGCCTAACAATTTTGTACCTTAGCTGCCCTCCTGGTTTTGACCCTGACTCCTGACTATGCTTTCGGGTCCTGTTTAATATTCCCTTCCTGGCAACCTTCCTGCTCCGGTCTGCTGCTCATCATAGACAGCTATCTCCTGGGCTCCGCTGTAATTCCAGATCCCTGTATAGAGGTAAAGGGTCTCAGGATTTCTCTGGGTGCTATCTTACCAGCAGCTCAGTCTCGTAGCGGATGGTTGTCACACATACACTGTATTGCCATCACATTTTGACAACGCCAAACTCTGCTTAATCAGTAAAGATGGAGGAGAGACCTCAGCGGCAGTTTCAAGAGATCATCTAAAGATATTCCCTGACCAATTAAGTGACAAAATGAAAGTCCAAGACAGCCTCAGCCCATAGAGCAACAAGAAGAGAAGATTCATACCGTTCCTGGTGACTTTCCAAAAACGTGGACCCAGATAAATGGAGCTATATCAAAACAAACCAAAACGCGACAACTCATTATAATGCAAAATCATTTTATTTAAGGTTAAAACCAGAATGACACAAGTATGGGAAACAGAGGGACCAAAGTCCACAACCCACAGGTGGAGGGTAACCAACAGTTAGGACCAATTACCAGAACAAAGAATAATAGTTAGTGGTATAACATATTAGTGCTAGTACAGTGTATCCTTAGGAATAGACAGTACATTTTGGATGGAAGCCTAAATATCTCAGTGTATAATGCTAATTCAGCAAGTTAGCTGATATCTGTATAAAAATTATCCCCAGTTCAAAGCTTTTACATGAACTAAAATACTACAATGTGCTTATATGCATAGCATGCAATTGCCTATGCACCGTGACCCCCTGACGAAGGTCATTCGAAACGGCTGTTGGGGTTGGTACCCTCACCCTGGACCCATGCACCACTAGGTAAGCAACACCAGGACATACTTAGTTGTCAGGTTCTGTGTATTTCGGCCATAATCGCCGTTCCTTAGGCTATTGTACGCTATGGATGTGAGTACATTGTAGTAACTTTGTTCATGCACAGTTTTGAACTAGGGATTTTCTCTATATGGTTACCAGCCAATTTGCTAAACTATATAGCTGTTAGTCTCTGTGTATTCCGGCTACAATCGCCATTCCATAGGCAATTGCATGCTATGCATATAAGCACATTGTAGTATTTTAGTTCATGTAAAAGCTTTGAACTGGGGATAATTTTTATACAGATATCAGCTAACTTGCTGAATTAGCATTATACACTGAGATATTTAGGCTTCCATCCAAAATTTACTGTCTATTCCTAAGGATACACTGTACTAGCACTACTTATATGTTATACCGCTATTATTCTTTGTTCTGGTAATTGGTCCTAACTGTTGGTTACCCTCCACCTGTGGGTTGTGGACTTTGGTCCCTCTGTTTCCCATACTTGTGTCATTCTGGTTTTAACCTTAAATAAAATGATTTTGCATTATACTGAGTTGTCGCGTTTTGGTTTGTTTTGATATATAATGCCTGATGGTGCGATTCTCTCCATAGTGATATGCTCCCCATTTTTGGGGTATTATATAAGCATTTTTTGATGAAGTGTACTAACTAAATGGAGCTATAGTAGTAGCTGTATTCACTTTTCCCCAACGTATCGTGCCTGAACCAGTTGAGACTCCAGAACCACTGGAAGCACCACCAGCTGCAGAACAAGAGTCAACCCCCTGCTAGCGGTGAATCTGTCAGTCCCATGGTGAGTCTAAGACGACACTCTGGTATACCCGTGCTACGTAGGTCTACACATAGAATAGTGGATAGTGTACCCACAACACTTGTAGAGAACACTATAAACCAGAGCAGACAATCAGAGATACCTGTACTGCTTAGATCCACTCATAGTATCCCAGCATGTTACATGGACTGTTAGCAAGTTAAGTGGACAAGTAAACAAGTTTAAAATGTAAATGTTTTGTTTCATGTAACTATGTAAATAAGCAACCACCAAGCGTACTGTGCCTACAGGACTTACTGTATGAACTTTTGAGCCTCCTTGAACATTTAATTTAAATATGGACCAATAGGCCACACCACTCGTTCTGGTCAACACCATTTTGTATAAAGTTACTATCAGCCAACGGTGGAAGGACTAAGCGCTGTAGTGAGGCTACGCCATGGCCATTAGTTTTTTCCCTTGTTTTCAATAACTGATCAGGTTTTTTTAGGGTGCTTTTTGACCCTCCTGTGCAGCTCTGCATTTTTGGGACTTTGCCATTTTTTCCATAAACAATGCTCTAAAAAACGGATCCGCAGTCTCCATTGTGTATACAGCTACCAGCAGTCTAGATTGTGTATACAGCTAACAGCATTCTGTATTGTGTATAGCGCTAACAGCAGTGACTATTGTGTATACAGCCAGCAGCAGTCTCTATTGTGTATACAGCCAGCAGCATTCTCCATTGTGTGTACAGCTAACAGCAGTCGCTATTGTGTATTCTCTATTGTGTATTCACCCCAAAGCAGTCTCATTTGTGTGAATAGTGTGTGTGTGTGTGTATGTGTATATATATATATGGGGTGGAGTCTCAGGGGGCCCCAAAATTTTGCCAGTAAGGGGCCCTGAAATTCCTACACTAGCCTGATTGTGTTTTTTATATTTTATTGGTTTTTGTAATTTTTCATTTTTAAGACTGTACAATTGTTTTACTGTTATTTCTAAAATGTTTCCTCAGTCCAGAAGTACTGAATTTAGCTAGGGGGAATGTGGCAACCAAGAGTCTGGTTGCCACAATGGCATTGCTTCCCTATGGGGGTGATGTCATGCTTGGAAGCAAGAAGGGGTATCCACACTAGGTAAGCCCACAGCATGCAACACTTTTCCTGACTCCAGACCTGAAGGGGGAGCTCTGAACCCAGGTTCAGGGGAGCTCCCCTATAAATTCCGGCCTAGGGGCAGGGTTAGTGAGTTCAGTTCCTGGGAGGACTGTGAGCACTGTGAACTTGAGCAGTGCTAAGCTCGTCCCAGGCAGAGTAGAGAAGGAACAGCAAGCGTGAGGAGAAAGGAGAGAAGCAGTCATGGGAAGGTGAGCCAATTGACTGGCTCACCCCAGAGTAGAGCGCCAGAAACTGACACTGGAGTCCGAGGTTGTGAGGGTACTTCAGACCCAGCAGCCACAACCGGAAGACTGGAGACTTCATGTCTTCCGGCCACAGCAGAGCACTTGGAGGCACAGCAGCATCAGAGAGCTCAGGGACAGTTGGTAGAGGAGTGGTACCCATGAGGGGATTAAGCTGCCTGCCATACAGGCAAGATACTTTCCAGCAGGAAGAGAGGGTCACAGATTAGCTACAGGCAGTCAGGACCAGCAAGGAGAAGTGCCACAGGGAGGCTTCAGAACTCACCAGGTGAGGAGATCCCAAACTTGCTTCCAGGACACCTGGATTCTTAACATCTCCTGTGGACAGTGCCTTGTTCTGAACCTGCTACTACCAGTAAAGGTAATGGAGACTACAAACTGTGTGTCTGTCGGTTATTCTGCACCTTCAGTCTTGCACCCCCAACAGCCTACCATAGCTGCGATCCTATCATCCCCAGAGGTCCCACACCACAGCATCGGCCATCAATAGCCAAACATCATGGATGGCGTCATGACAACCATCCCCAAACTCATACCCCCGAACTTTTAAGTTTATACCCAGGGTCACGGAGTCGGGTCTCGACCCCTGTGAGTCCTCAGAAGTATCAAAGCCCGGTTCTGAGTACCTCACAGCCCTGGGGCATATCAGATGTGGGCTTTCATATTTCTTACACTGAAGAGAGGCTTCCGTCGGGTCACTTTGCCATAAAGGCCTGACTGGTGCAGGGCTGCAGTTGTAGTAGACTTTGTGGAACTTTCTCCCATCTGCCTACTGCATCTCTGGAGCTCACACACAGTAATCTCTGGGCTCTTCTTTACTTCTTTCACCAAGGCTCTTCTTCCACGATTACTCAGTTTGGATGGACAGCCAGGTCTATGAAGACTTCTTGTGGTCCCAAACATCTACCATTTAAGGATTATGGAAGCCACTGTGCTCTTAGGAACCTTGAGTACTGCAGAAATGATTTTGTAAGCTTGGCCAGATCTGTGCCTTGCCACAGTTCTGTCTTTAACCTCCTTGGAGAGTTCCTTTTGATCTCATGATTCTCATTTGGTCTGACATGCACTGTGAGCTTCGAGGTCTTAGTGTGCGTTCACACGCTGCGTATTTGTCGCGTTCTTTTACGCGCGTATTTGCCCCAAAAATGCATGTGCGTCTGCGTTTCCCAGCAAAGTGAATTGACATTCACCTTGTGCCATTCAGACGTCGCGTAATTTTGCGCAGCGTTTTTAGAGCAAAAAACGCGCACGTAAAAAAAATGAACATTTCAATTCTTTCCAGTTTTTTACGCGCGTTTTTTCAATAGGCCCCATTATAAGCACTGGGAAAAACGCATGTAAAAAAACGCAATTAAAGTTGTTCTCTCACGCTTTTTTTTACGCGCGTTTTTCCCCTTAAAAAGATGTGCATAAAAAAAGTGACAAATACGCAGCGTGTGAACGCAGCCTTAGGGCCGCTTTAGGCGGCCGTCACACGCAACGACATATGGCTAGATATCGGTTGTACGCGCCAGATTAGACATCGCTTGAACGATGTCTGTGCGTGTGACGGAACGACACGACCAACGAGAAATGATCAGATCGTTGGATCGAGACATGAGATCCGGACCTCATATCCTACGATATCGGTTCATTGGATCTGCACAATTGACGTGTCTAAATGAACGATATCGTTTGAAAGCTGTGAATTGAGCGATGCCGAAATCTAACACGTAGGCGTGCCGGGTATTCACCTGTGTCACGCCTCCTCATTTGTGATTCGTTAACCCTCATGCGTTCCTATTGGCTGGCGCCACATCAGCTACTATTGGTGGAAGCTCCTGCGTTACGATTGGTTCATTCTTCACAGGGCGCCATTTTGGATGAGCTGTCACTTCAGCACTACTACACATAGGCGCCGTTTGGCTGATCATGCATTGTTTCTTTGAATTTACGGACACACACAAGGGCGGCAAGCTCAAAAACTCAAGTCTTGGTATGGGCCCAATATAGTCTGCACACTCTCATACCCTCAAACGATCTTGTGTTACGCAGTACACAACGTGCCATTACGCCACGTCCCCGTGTTCTTGGCCCATAGGGGCCGCACAAGTGTTCCTTGCCGTGTCACAGCACGTACGGCGCCTTTAAATGTGGTTGTGCCACGCAAGCGGCCGTACTGACGTCATGAAGTTGGTTTCAGTTTCATTCCGCCTGCAAGGTGCTAGCTACTTCCATGCACATTGCAACACAAGCATGGCCGCCACACGCCGCGCTGCCACGTGGGGGATGGCGCTTTCTACCTTTCGGTAGTGGCATGTAAGATTTTTGGTATAGCACTCCGTGTTTACACATGTGCATTCAGATGCACATCACAGGACATTCGGTAAATGATGGCGCCATGTTTGTAAGAACGTCTGACCAATGGGGATACAGTAGTGGCCACCAATGATGGAGAGAGGGGCGCGGATTGTAAAGCATGTAGCACGCCTATGTGCTCAAATTGACCAACAGGCACGCCCACATTTACCTCCGAGTCTTGCACGAGCCTTGTGTGTGACGGCGTTTCGAACGATATGTATATCTGATCTGTAGGTCGTCCGCACGATCGCGGATCCAGAGATTGTTCAGTTGGTTTAGCGATGTCTAGCAGTGTGACGTGCCGGTGAACGATCCTACACATCGTACGGACAATGTGCAAAATTGATATCGTTAACGACATCGTTATGTAGATCGGAGCGTGTGACGGCCGCCTTACACACACCAATGTCTGTGTCCAACTTCTGAACAGATCTCTGGTTGCAGTGAAATCATGGACACATGGCTCCATTTTGTGGCTGTGTACAAATGGAACAATGTGTCCATGATTTCACTGCAACCAGAGATCTGTTCAGAAGTTGGTCACAGAAGTTGGTGTGTGCAATGTGGCCCTTATATAGACAGGTCTGTGCCTTTCCAAATCAAGTCCTATCAGTTTAATTAAACACAAGACTCCAATGAAGGAGTTGAACCATCTCAAGGAGGATTACAAGGAAATTGACAGCATGTGACTTAAATATGAGTATCCGAGCAAAAGGTCTGAATATTTATGACCATGTGATATTTCAGTTTTTCTTTTTTACTAAATTTGTAAAAATTACTACATTTCAGTTTTTTTCAGTAAAGATGTGGTGCAGAGAATGCATTAAGAGAAAAATAATAAACTTTTTTGAATTTACCAAATGGCTGCAATGAAACAAAGAGTGAAAAAATTAAAGGGGTCTGAATACTTTCTGTACCTATAGTATATCTTCACTCACTAAGCTCACAGAACTTTATAAGTGTGGCGCCCCTCTGGCTAGGCGCCACAGAGAGGTATTACACTTTACAAATATATGTGTTCTGTAAGTTGTTGGTTTAGGGTTTAAGCTATGGAGTCTGTTTTCACACACACACACACACACACACACACGCACGCACACACGCACGCACACACGCACACACACGCACACACATGCACACACACGCACACGCACACACACAGGACTAGGCCACCTTGGTATAGAGGGACTGATTATTCAGTAGGTCCAAAAGGGGGTGGGGCCTAGGTTAGTGCAGGAAGACGTGAGTGACAGTTAGTTCAGTTAGTGCTGGGAAGGCAGCCAGATAGGACGTTCCTGGCAGGCTGCTGACAGGAGGGATCCCCATCTCTAAGAGAAGGCCCAGGACAGAAGGGGATGGACCAGAACCGGTTGGAGACGGCTGGTAACATCTGGGGGAACACCGGCAACACGGGAAGCGAAGGCGGTCAGCAGTTTATCTCTGGCCGCAAATCGACGAGCTGTGGGCCCATAATCACCGGGTAGCCGTAAGCGCCAAAAGAAGATACCTCGCCCCTCAGACCAAATAGATCCAAGATCACAGGAGCATCAGCCTGGATTACGGTGGCGAGAGGATTTACTATTTACTGCTCCCATCCGTACCGGTAAAGAAAACCCATCCTCCACTGTAGGAGACCAGGGGACTGGCGGGAGAGCTCTGCAAGGGTGGTTAAATAGTGAGAAGAACAGATTAGCCCCCGAAAGACTTGAGAAGGAACATCTGGAGACTCCATAGGGGGACCCGTAACCGGCAACAATCACCCGTTACTAGACTGTACCGTGTTTCACCTTAACATCTGCCGGTACCCAGTAAAGTGGAGTTGGAGTTGAACTGGTCTCTGTCTTTCTTCTTGCTGGTGCCCGGAGGTCTTCAGCATCACCAGCATCTCACCGGAGGGGTAAGAACAACCACCACTCCCCTCAACCCCTCATCCTCCATCACCGCTGCCCTGAGGTAAAAGCTCCACCTGTGGGGAGCTGGATCACACTGAGCTGCACCCATCATCACCTCAGCGGCCGGCTTGCAGTGCCGGTATCCATATTACCGGGATCCACAGGTGGCGTCACGTACTCTTTATCCCCTGTAAATAACCCTCCCCCACCTAACAAACGACAGCCAGGGCACAGAATCGAGAACCCGACAACTCGTGACTCCCCAGTTAAAACATTCAAACCCAGGCCCGGTATCCGAGTACCCTTAGCCCTGGGCTCATCATAAGCACAAACTGTCATCTTCTATCGCAGCAATGGGGAAATCTGTAGTCATTAAAGACAGATTTTACCCATGAATTAATTCTAAATGATCATTCCAGTAGGAGACAGCTGCATATCTCTTTAGAGGGAGTCTGTCACCTGGTTTTCGTCATTCCATCTGAGAGCAGGATGCTGTACAGATAGAGACTCTGATTCCAGCGATGTGTCACTTACTGAGCTGTCATTTTGATAAAATACCAACTCAATGTTGCGCAAAATTTTTATTGATTATGAAAGTGTTTTCATCACTTTCATGAATCAGGAGCTTTATTTATAATTTCCCAACATACCGTATATACTCGTGTATAAGCCGAGTTTTTCAGGCCAAAATTTGGGCTGAAAAGTCTTCCCCTCGGCTTATACACGGGTCAATACGGTGGTGGGGGCTGTGGAGGCAGGAGGAGGCGGGGGAGGCTGTTGTATGAGCGGCTTCGTCACGTGGGGCCGCTCATTATATATGCACTGCTTCTCCCTGTCAATCAGCGGCAGGGGAAACAGTGCATATATGCCCCCAAATGCTGGCACTCGGCCCCCTTGTAAGAGCCCCCCCTGCTGCTTATCTTACCATCCCGGTCTTCTGCACGGCGCCGCTCCTCTGTGCTCCGTTCTTCATGCTGGATGCAGCGAGGACGGAGCATGGAGAACGGAGCACCGAGGAGCGGCGCTGTGCAGATGACCGGGATGGTAAGATAAGCAGCGGGGGGGCCCTTACAAGGGGGGCGAGTGCCAGCATTTGGGGGCAGCTGTATACCCCCTGGGGGCTGCTGTAATCCCCCCTCTGGGCCGCTGTATCCCCCCTGGGGGCCGCTGTATCCCCCCTGGGGGCCGCTGTATACTCCCTGGGGGCTGCTGTATTACCCCTGGGGGCTGCTGTATACCCCCAGGGCTGCTGTATATACTGCTGGGGCTGCTGTATACTACCACTGGGGCTGCTGTATACTACCTCTGGGGCTGCTGTATACTACCACTGGGGCTGCTGTATACTACCACTGGGGCTGCTGTATACTACCTCTGGGGCTGCTGTATACTACCACTGGGGGTGCTGCTGTATATACCACTGGGGCTGCTGCTGTATATACCACTGGGGCTGCTGCTGTATACTACCACTGGGGCTGCTGTATATACCTCTGGGGCTGCTGTATACTACCACTGGGGCTGCTGCTGTATATACCACTGGGGCTGCTGCTGTATACTACCACTGGGGAGGCTGCTGTATACCACACTGCTGGGGGCTGTATACCTGTGCTGGGGTCCACTCTCAGCTTATACACGAGTCAATAGGTTTTCCCAGGTTTTGGGGGCAAAAGTAGGGGGGTCGGCTTATACACGGGTCGGCTTATACACGAGTATATACGGTAACAAGAAACTGCTAACTGCAGTAATAACAGCTAATTTTCACACAAGCTTCCAATTAAGAATATGAAACTCTCTCTAAAGAAAAAAAAAAATCAGCTAATATTGCTGGACCTAATTTAAATCCAGAGGTCCCTGCTGGTTTGTGTCTACATTACTAAAGCCAGGACGTGACGACATGAGCAATCAGCGGCCCGAGCAGTATCTCTGTATGCACAGCTGGGACCACTGCAGCCACATATCCAGCTGCAAATATGTATTTCTCCCCATCTTACCACAATTATGGCTGACATTTTATGAAGCCCAGAAACCCCATTTTAATTTAGCCTCAAAAATGAAATGTCATTTAATTTTTTTTATCCCATAAATTAATAGAAACCGTAAAATAACATTTCTAATATATCTTATAAAATGGAATCTGTCACAAGGTTTTTGCTACTTAATCAAAGAGTAGCATAATGTAGGGCCAGAGATCCTGATTCCAGTAATGTGTCATTTATTGGGCTGCTCAGTGTAGTTTTGATAAAATCACTGTTGGCCTGCTGCAAGATAGTCCAGTATATTCATGAACTGATAAATCTGCGCAGAGAAAATTGTAATTTTATCAAAATGCAGTATTTCGAGTTCCTCTCTGCCCCCATGAGTTTTTAATTTTCTGATCCTTTTCCCTTCTATGGTCTTTGTATTCCTTTTAGGAATACACAATCTGTTGATACAAGTCATACCTGTTATTCCCCCTGGACCCGTCCATACTGCACTGTTGCGCCCCTGGAGGATACTCGCCGATTGGATGCTGGACCCATTATGCATTATGCTACTTCGTCACCCTGGATCAAAAGGATCTTTAATATGGATGTTACGCTCTAAATGTAATATATACAGTTGTGGCCAGAAGTATTGACACCCCTGCAATTCTGTCAGATAATGCTCAATTTCTTCCTGAAAACGATTGCAATCACAAATTCTTTGGTATTATTATCTTCATTTAATTTGTCTTCAATGAAAAAACACAAAAGAGAATGAAGCAAAAAGCAAAACATTGATCATTTCACACAAAACTCCAAAAATGGGCCAGACAAAAGTATTGGCACCCACAGCCTAATACTTGGTTGCACAACCTTTAGCCAAAATAACTGCGATCAACCGCTTCCGGTAACCATCAATGAGTTTCTTACAATGCCCTGCTGGAATTTTAGACCATTCTTCTTTGGCAAACTGCTCCAGGTCCCTGATATTTGAAGGGTGCCTTCTCCAAACTGCCATTTTTAGATCTCTCCACAGGTGTTCTATGGGATTCAGGTCTGGACTCATTGCTGGTCACCTTAGAAGTCTCCAGTGCTTTCTCTCAAACCATTTTCTAGTGCTTTTTGAAGTGTGTTTTGGGTCATTGTCCTGCTGGAAGACCCATGACCTCTGAGAGAAAGTCAGCTTTCTCACACTGGGCCCTACATTATGCTGCAAAATTTGTTGGTAGTCTTCAAACTTCATAATGCCATGCACACGGTCAAGCAGTCCAGTGCCAGAGGCTGCAAAGCAACCCCAAAACATCAGGGAACCTCTGCCATGCTTGACTGTAGGGACCGTGTTCTTTTCTTTGAATGCCTCTTTTTTTCTCCTGTAAACTCTATGTTGATGCCTTTGCCCAAAAAGCTCTACTTTTGTCTCATCTGACCAGAGAACATTCTTCCAAAACGTTTTAGGCTTTCTTAGGTAAGTTTTGGCAAACTCCAGCCTGGCTTTTTTATGTCTCGGGGTAAGAAGTGGGGTCTTCCTGGGTATCCTACCATTCAGTCTCTTTTCATTCAGACGTCGACGGATATTACGGTTGACACTGTTGTACCCTCGGACTGCAGGGCAGCTTGAACTTGTTTGGATGTTAGTCGAGGTTCTTTATCCACCATCCGCACAATCTTGCGTTGAAATCACTCGTCAATTTTTCTTTTCCATCCACATCTAGGGAGGTTAGCCACAGTGCCATGGGCTTTAAACTTCTTGATGACACTGCGCACAGTAGATACAGGAACATTCAGGTCTTTGGAGATGGACTTGTAGCCTTGAGATTGCTCATGCTTCCTCACAATTTGCTTTCTCAAGTCCTCAGACAGTTCTTTGGTCTTCTTTCTTTTCTCCATGCTCAATGTGGCACACACAAGGACACAGGGCAGAGGTTGAGTCAACTTTAATCCATGTCAACTGGCTGCAAGTGTGATTTAGTTATTGCCAACACCTGTTAGGTGCCACAGGCAAGTTACAGGTGCTGTTAATTATACAAATTATAGAAGCATCACATGATTTTTCTAACAGTGCCAATACTTTTGTCCACCCCCTTTTTTATGTTTGGTGTGGAATTATATCCAATTTGGCTTTAGGACAATTCTTTTGTGTTTTTTTCATTGAAGACAAATTAAATGAAGATAATAATACCAAAGAATTTGTGATTGCAATCATTTTCAGGAAGAAACTGAGTATTATCTGACAGAATTGCAGGGGTGTCAATACTTTTGGCCACATCTGTAAGTGTTATTTCCCATATGCTAATGTAAAACTAACCCAGGCTGAAGTGTCATGCAATGTAGACAGCTTTTACATGGATCCGCAACTGTAGTTGTGCAGTTCGTCCTCTAACCTCAGATCAAGCTGGATTTCAGCAACAGCGCGGTAGTGTCTCGATCCTGACTGGTCATGTGAGACACTTGGGAGGCTACTGCGAAGATGTGATGTCAGAAACCAGTAAATTCCAGGCATAAGTCTATTAGAAAGCGCTATTAAAACAGTACAGCCCGAACTAACAGTGCATGCAGGCTGTGACACCCCACTTTCTCATCCCAAAGAAACTATTGCTAAACATGTGTGGTGCCCCTCTGGCTAGGCGCCACAGGGAGGAATTACACTGTGACAACAAATGTGTTATCCCTGTAAGTTGGCAGTTCAGGGTTTAACCTGTGGAGTCTCATGTTACGCACAACACACAGGACTGGGCCACCTAGTATAGGGGTGGACTGGTAGTTAGTAGGTCCCAAAAGGGGGTGGAGCTTAGGTCAGTGAAGAAGTAGTAAGAGGAGTTGAGTGACAGTTTACCTCAGACAGACAGCGCTGGGAAGGCAGTCAGGAAGGACAGGCATGACAGTACCGCCGACAGGAGGGATCCCCATCTTTAAATGGGGGCCCAGGACAGAAGTAACAGGCCAGGACTGGTTGGAGCTGGCTGGTCACGTTGGGGGAAGCACCGGCAGCACGGGAAGCCGAGACAGTCAGTAGTTCAACTCAACCTGTAAACGTGAGATAAATGCGCATAGGGTCTTATCCTTTTTACAAAGGGTTATAGCGGTAAATATCAGGAACTGCTCACCTGGTTCAGTTGTGTCACCCACAACCGGTATAACCGCCTGAAAGATGGCTTGTAGAATGGCTGCTGCAGGGCCGCACCTTCACGATGAACGTGGAAACAGGAATGCTGTAATGGGACAAAATGCCGGAATGCCCGCGCTGCCACCAAGAATCACCAGGAAACAAAGAGTTAACTGGGCAGATTTTTCTTTTATTCTATCCTACGCGTTTCAGAGCCTCTATCCGAGCTCCTTCCTCAGGGAACATCAAGAGCACAATGGAAACAATCTTATATAAACACAAAAAAGCGCCAAAAATCAGTGACAGCCCCTGTGATGTGGCGTCAGCAACAGGGTGGATCAGAGTGTGACATCACAATGTTTGTAAACAATACATCGTAGAAACTGTCAGAATTCACAATATGTTTCATACAGTTGATCACAAAGTAGATTTGCTATTTCTTTTTAAGTCGGTGAGATCGCTTATTAAATTTCACAAATAGAAGAAAGAATTAAGAAAAAGAAGAAGAAAAAAAGAAAAGAAAAAAAAGGGGGGAGTGAGCTGTGTTTGAACTCATGAGTGAAAAACATATATATATGTTGTTCTGACTTAGAGTGTAGTATGTTTAGCTAGTTGTGCTATATAGTCTGATGGAAAACTCCATTAATTTGTATATTTGCAAGGAGAGAAATTTCATTAAAAATGATGTGTTGATAAATGTGAGGAAAGTTCTAATAAAGAATATACACATACATACATATACATATACACACACATATACATATATATACATACATACATACATACACATATATACACACATGTGAGAGGGTTCTATGGGATATTCTCTTGTGCAGTTATATAAATTATCCCTGTAAGTTGGCAGTTCAGGGTTTAACCTGTGGAGTCTCATGTTACGCACAACACACAGGACTGGGCCACCTAGTATAGGGGTGGACTGGTAGTTAGTAGGTCCCAAAAGGGGGTGGAGCTTAGGTCAGTGAAGAAGTAGTAAGAGGAGTTGAGTGACAGTTTACCTCAGACAGACAGCGCTGGGAAGGCAGTCAGGAAGGACAGGCATGACAGTACCGCCGACAGGAGGGATCCCCATCTTTAAATGGGGGCCCAGGACAGAAGTAACAGGCCAGGACTGGTTGGAGCTGGCTGGTCACGTTGGGGGAAGCACCGGCAGCACGGGAAGCCGAGACAGTCAGTAGTTCAACTCAGACCACAAACAGACGAGCTACGGGCCCGTAGTAATCGGGTTGCCGTTAGCGCCACAAAGGGCATCTCACCCCTCAGGACTGAAACCGGTTAAGGACACTAGAGGAATAAGGGCCGAATTCCGGTGGCGGGTGAGATAGTGCGTTCCTGCTGCTCCCGTCCGGACCAGTAAGGTACAAACCTTACCTACTAGATACAGACCATAGGACTGGTGGGAGAGCTCTGCGAAGGTGGTAAAGACAGAGAAGACTAAAGTAGACTCCGAAAGACTAAGAGGGAGCATCTGGTGACTCCATAAGGGGGACCCTGAACTGGCAACAAACAACGGGTAAACCAGACTGTACCGTGTTTCATCACAACATCTGCCGATACCCAGTAAAGTGGAGTTAGAGTTGAACTGGTCTCTGTTATTTTTCTCGCCGGAGCCCGGTGGGCTTCAACACCATCAGCAGCATCGCATCAGAGCGATAAGAACAACAACTACTACTCCTCTCATCCCTCTCATCATCCTCCATCACCGCTGCCCTGAGGTACAAGCTCCACCTGTGGGGAGCTGGACCACACTCTGCTGCACCCATCATCACCTCAGCGGCCAGCTTGCAGGGCCGGTACCTATATTACCAGGAACTACTGGTGGCGTCACGTACCCTTGTAAATATTCCCTCCCCACCATCAAACAAATAATAACCAGGGCACGGAACCAGGAACCCGACCATCCGTGATCACCCATCCAAGAAGCCATCAGTCCCGGTGTCCGAGTACCCCTATCCCTGGGCTTATGATATGCAAAACACGTGTTGGGGCTAGCGCAAAGACCATTCTGCCCTTTGTTTCCTGGGGTATTTATCTATCTCTGTGCTTCCAGCACTAGGTATGAGTCTATATGGTTGAGTACTGTTCCTAAACTGGCAGGGTTGGAACTATCTTACTTTTAACATGATGTGTGGCATCTGTCATGAGGCGTATAGATATGTGTATAGCCAGGTGAACCATATGAGGAAAATATAATATTGTTTCTTTCTCCTTCTCATTTACACAATGGAAATGCCGACTGTTAGGTACTATGAGATTATGTATTGGAAGAACTATACCACACCATACATTTGTAAGATTTAATATTGTACCAACTGTTGTAATATTGACATGGATTGTACAACAATGATATAACAGTACCCTACCAATTGTTTCAGTCTTCTATTGGGGAGTTCCCCTGTTTTATCTGCACTTTTCTTATCACTGTCTGTGGATGTATATTTAATAAATTGTGTTTTTTAATTGCAATGTACTCCATGTAGTCCTCCAGGTCTTGGAAGGGGCCTGCGCTGGAATCATGCCTAAAATAAGAACAATTTTCATTGTGCGACAGCCACTTTAAAGTCTGAAATGCAACGGACAGTTGATATCTGTTTATAAGGAAAGTTACAACACAGATGTGAATAAAGTCCAGATGGTCATATATCTACATCTTGTGAACTCTAATCCCTGAAACCAAGGCATCAAAAGGACCTGATTAGGGATGGGCGAATCTACTCGCTAGGACTCGTTACTCGGCGAGTAGTAAGGGACTCGCAGGACTCGGTACTCTGCGAGTTTCCCAGCGTTTATTCGCACGAGTCCAATGCAAATCATTGGCAAACGCTGACAAAACTAGGATTGCCATTGTTTGCATTAGACTCGGCTACTGTGCCAGTGATAGCAGGGAAACTCGCTACTGTGCCAGTGATAGCAGGGAAACTCGCTACTGTGCCAGTGATAGCAGGGAAACTCGCTACTGTGCCAGTGATAGCAGAGAAACTCGCAAAGTAACTGCTGTTTCTTTGCGAGCCGAGTCCAGCTGTCTTCTCTGTGCAGCTCCAGGGTCCTAGAGCCCGCCTGCTCACAGACATGATGTAGCAGTGCTGAGATTGTTCTCAGTCTGCTCATTCCCTGTGCATAGACATCTATATCTATGCACAGGGGATGTAGCAGAGAGGACATCGCGTTTTGGACTACGTCGGACGGAAGAGGATTTTTTAAATTAAAGATGGAGTCCCTAATGGCTTTTTTTTTATTTCAAATAAAAATTTTTCTCTGTTTTTTTAACCCTTTATTGGAGATTCTTAGTGGCTGGGTCAAACGTGGCCTGACATTAAGAATCTCGGGCTTAATACCAGCTTGTGTAACAAAGCTGGTATTAACCCCTTTATTACCCAGCGTGCCACCGCCACCAGGGCCGCTGGAAGAGCGGGGTTCAGCGCCAAAGGATGGCGCTTCAATGAATGCGCCATCTTCTCGGGCGGCTGCGGGCTGCAATTTGCAGCGGGGGGTGCCCAGAAAGCTTGGGCATCCCTGCGCTGCGGATTCCAGCCCCCAGCTGCTTAGCTGTACCTGGCTAGACATAGAAATTGCGCGGAGCCCCACATATTTTTTTTTTATTATTTCATGAATTTCAGAGTCAGAGTCTCAGAGTCAGAATCTCAGAGAGTCAGTCAGAATCTCAGAGAGTCAGAGTCAGAATCTCAGAGAGTCAGAGTCAGAATCTCAGAGAGTCAGAGTCAGAATCTCAGAGAGTCAGTCAGAATCTCAGAGAGTCAGAGTCAGAATCTCAGAGAGTCAGAATCTCAGAGAGTCAGAGTCAGAATCTCAGAGAGTCAGAATCTCTGAGTCAGAGTCAGAATCTCAGAGAGTCAGAGTCAGAATCTCTGAGTCAGAGTCAGAATCTCTGAGTCAGAGTCAGAATCTCTGAGTAAGAATCTCTGAGTCAGAATCTCTGAGTCAGAATCTCTGAGTCTGAATCTCTGAGTCTGAGTCTCAATCTCTGAGTCTCAATCTCAGAGTCAGAGTCTGAATCTCTGAGTCTCAATCTCAGAGTCAGAGTCTGAATCTCTGAGTCTCAATCTCAGAGTCTCAATCTCAGAGTCAGAGTCTGAATCTCTGAGTCTCAATCTCAGAGTCAGAGTCTGAATCTCTGAGTCTCAATCTCAGAGTCAGAGTCTGAATCTCTGAGTCTCAATCTCAGAGTCAGAGTCTGAATCTCTGAGTCTCAATCTCAGAGTCAGAGTCTGAATCTCTGAGTCTCAATCTCAGAGTCAGAGTCTGAATCTCTGAGTCTCAATCTCAGAGTCAGAGTCTGAATCTCTGAGTCTCAATCTCAGAGTCAGAGTCTGAATCTCTGAGTCTCAATCTCAGAGTCAGAGTCTGAATCTCTGAGTCTCAATCTCAGAGTCAGAGTCTGAATCTCTGAGTCTCAATCTCAGAGTCAGAGTCTGAATCTCTGAGTCTCAATCTCAGAGTCAGAGTCTGAATCTCTGAGTCTCAATCTCAGAGTCAGAGTCTGAATCTCTGAGTCTCAATCTCAGAGTCAGAGTCTGAATCTCTGAGTCTCAATCTCAGAGTCAGAGTCTGAATCTCTGAGTCTCAATCTCAGAGTCAGAGTCTGAATCTCTGAGTCTCAATCTCAGAGTCAGAGTCTGAATCTCTGAGTCTCAATCTCAGAGTCAGAGTCTGAATCTCTGAGTCTCAATCTCAGAGTCAGAGTCTGAATCTCTGAGTCTCAATCTCAGAGTCAGAGTCTGAATCTCTGAGTCTCAATCTCAGAGTCAGAGTCTGAATCTCTGAGTCTCAATCTCAGAGTCAGAGTCTGAATCTCTGAGTCTCAATCTCAGAGTCAGAGTCTGAATCTCTGAGTCTCAATCTCAGAGTCAGAGTCTGAATCTCTGAGTCTCAATCTCAGAGTCAGAGTCTGAATCTCTGAGTCTCAATCTCAGAGTCAGAGTCTGAATCTCTGAGTCTCAATCTCAGAGTCAGAGTCTGAATCTCAAAATTTCATGAAATAATTTAAAAAAAATGCGTGGGGCTCCGCGCAATTTCTATTTCTAGCCAGGTACAGCTAAGCAGCTGGGGGCTGGAATCCGCAGCGCAGGGATGCCCAAGCTTTCTGGGCACCCCCCGCTGCAAATTGCAGCCCGCAGCCGCCCCAGAAGATGGCGCGTTCATTGAATCGCCATCCTCTGGCGCTGAACCCCGCTCTTCCAGCGGCCCTGGTGGCGGTGGCACGCTGGGTAATAAAGAGGTTAGGGCCGGCTTTGTATTATCAGCTGGCCCTAAGCCCGAAATTTATGCCGGTCACGCCAATATTAGACATGACCTCCATGAATTTCTATTAAATTGTTTTAAAAAAAACACAACACAGAGAAAATTTTTTATTAGAAATAAAAAAAAAAGCCATTAGAGACTCCATCTTTAATTAAAAAAATCCTCTTCCGTCCGACGCAGTCCAAAACGCAATGTCCTCTCTGCTCATCCCTGTGCATAGATATAGATGTCTATGCACAGGGAATGAGCAGACTGAGAACAATCTCAGCTCTGCTACATCAGGCAGCAGGCGGGCTCTAGGACCCTGGAGCTGCGGCAGCCAGCACACAGAGCAGACAGGACTCTTCTCTGTGCGAGTTTCCCAGCGATTACAGTTGCAAAGTAAACGAGTCCAATGCAAATAAATGACAAAACTAGGATTGCTTCAGGCTGAAGCTTCCGAGACACATCTGCGATTTGTAAATCTCACACTACTCGCTATTACTCGCTTCCCCATTCATTAACATTGGACTCGCTAGACTCGCAACGAGTAGCGAGTCCCGGGCTCGGACTCGCTAGAGTCAAGCGATTCCGAGTAATTTAGGATTCGCCCATCACTAGACCTGATATTTCTTAAAAAAAAGGGTATGGCTGTGCAGTTATGTGACCAAGTCAGTGATAATAACCACAATATACAGGGTGGACCATTCATATGGATGCCCCTAAATAAAATAGGAATGGTTGGTGATATCAACTTCCTGTTTGTGGCACCTTAGCATAGGGGAGGGGGGAAACTTTTCCAGATGGGTGCTGACCATGGCGGCCATTTTGAAGTCGGTTATGTTGGATCCAACTTTATTTTTTTCAATGGGAAGAGGGTCGTGTGACACATCAAACGTATTGAGAATTTCATAAGGAAAACAATGGTGTGCTTGGTTTTAACGCAACTTTATACTTTCATGAGTTATTTACAAGTTTATGACCACTTTTTAAATGTGTTCAATGTGCTGCCTATTGTGTTGGATTGTCAATGCCACTCTCTTCTTCCACTCTTGACACACTGATAGCAACACAGCAGAAGAAATGCAGCACAGGCTTCCAGTATCTGTCGTTTCAGATGCTGCACATCTTGTATCTTCATAGCATAGACAATTGCCTTCAGATGAGTGATGAGGCAAACTTTTTTCTGAATGGTGAAGTTAACAAACAAAACCCCCGCTATTGGCCTGACACAAACCCACAGTGGATAGATCCCCCCAAGACTGTTGGAACACAAAAATTGATGGTATGGTGTAGTATATGGGGTACAAAGATAGTGGGGCCATTCTTCATCAATGGAAACCTCAATGCCCCTGGATATCTGAATCATGTAGCAATTTCAGATATCCAGTGGCATTGAGGATTCCATTGATGAAGAATGACCCCACTATCTTTCTACCCCATATACCATACCATCAATTTTTGTGTTCCAACAGTCTTGGAGGGATCTATCCACTGTGGGTTAGTGTCAGACCAATTGCCTCATCACTCATCTGAAGGCAATTGTCTATACCATGAAGATACGAGATGTGCAGCATCTGAAACAACGGATAGCCTGTGCTAGCATTTCTTCTGCAGTGTTGCTATCAGTGTGTGAAGAGTGGGAGAAGAGGGTTGCATTGACAATCCAACACAATGGGCAGCACTTTGAACACATTTTATAAGTGGTCATAAACTTGTAAATAACTCATGAAAGAATAAAGTTACGTTAAAACCAAGCACACCATTGTTTTTCTTATGAAATTCTCAGTAAGTTTGATGTGTCACATGACCCTCTTCCCATTGAAAAAAAGAAAGTTGGATCCAAAATGTTCAATTTCAAAATGGCCGCCATGGTCAGAACCCATTTGGAAAAGTTTTCACCCTCCCATATACTAATGTGCCACAATCAGGAAGTTAATATTATTGATTCCCATTTTATTTAGGTGAATCCATATAAATGGCTCACCCTGTATATCAACTGCAGATCTGCACTATGGAAAAATGGAATTATGATGAATACAGTAATTCTTCATGTGTGAAAACTGGTCTCTCCACAAGGGCTCATCCAAACATCGATATTCTCATACAAGTGTTATCTGCACTGGTGGACACAGGCAGAAGAGGCCCCAGTGCAAAAACAGTAATTGGGCCTTCCAATAGCTCATTATAATGCAGAAATATACCTACTTTAGAGGTGGAAATGGGCCCCTTACCTCTTGGGCCCCTGTTGCACAGGTTGCACCAATGATATGTCGGCCCCTGGTGTTCCGTGGTTTCCACCTACAGTACTGTTACCTGTGATAGTCTATGGGGTCATTCATAGCCCGTGATATTTCGTGAAGCATGCGGTCTGGGAAAAATCACAGAGATTTCCGAATTTGAGTTGAGTGCTGGATCAATATCAGCAATGTGAGTCTATGAGTTAGTGAAAAAAATCAGACTGCACTAGGATGACATCGGATGATTTTCACAAACTGTCAGAATAGAGAAAACTTTTTTTTATATCGTCATGTACGAGAAAAATTAGTAACACTAGGACCATTCTCTGATCAAAGTCTGATGAAAAACAATCATTCCGTATTTCTCATATGCGAGACGTCAGAATGAGGCCTAAGTGACATACCCATGGTATACGGTCTGCCTATGATGAAATGCTTAATTACAAGCACAGACAAGTCTAGTGTTTCCATTTGATAAGCGATAATCAGCGTTCCCTCCACCTTACCATGTTTGTGCCCTGTCTCTCCGGATTGTGTTGCATGGCAACCACCCTGCCGCACGGAGCCGATACCTTACACCCACCCACTGAATCAACTGGTCTATTAAATTTAAGCTGTGTCTTCCCGTAACTCGGATCACCCCCTCCTTTGTGTTTCACTAGAAACCCTGGAATTTTCTAATTATTCTGTACACACATCTGACTAAATGAAGGTTACGTGTACTTTTTATACCACAAATTAATCAATTTGCCTCACTTCGGTTGCGCAGAGGTGAGACGCGTGGTAAAGAAGATGTCACGGCTTATTAGTTGCGTTTCTTCTAACAGGACTCATCAATTATATGCGGAAAATCATTTATTGTTTGTAAACGTGAAGATTGTGGAAGTGATATATTAAAGCAGGTGCATTATCTGCCGTGTTGCTCATGGCAACTAAATCAGAGTATTTCAGTTTCCCTAATTGGCTTAAAGGGCCACACCACTATATTTGCATTTCATTGTTATACGATAAAATAATGAAGGTGAGGAGGCCATATGTATATTCACTTTACTCTTTATACGTCATAACTATATTATGGCTTCATTCTGGTTCTGAGTGGTCGAGAAATCATAATACAGTCGCAATTTTATTCTGAGAAGTTTTCTGTACCTCTGTTTTATAATATAAATTTGGCGTTAGACAACAATCTTTTTTGGGTGCCATCTAGTGATGAGCAAGGAGCTTCCAGAAAAATGCTAGAGTATTCGATTGACTTCAATTATACTTGGTGCACAAGTCAAGTGCATCCGAGCGTCCGACTGCTTGTTTTGAGTATCGAGTACCCGACATGGTAGTGCTCGCTTTTCACTAATGCCATCAAATGAAAAAAATGGTGTCATGCTCCATCAAACGCCATGTCTGTATTGCAGATTTTCAGCCTCCATCACAGTAATGGCCACTTTACACGCAGCTACAGGTAACAGGTTTTCCACAGGTAACTTACTGGCTGCAGTGAAATCATGGAGACATGGTTCTATCTTGTTCCTGTGTAGAAATGGAACTATGTCTCCATGATTTCACTGCAACCAGTAAGCTACCTGTGGACAACCTGTTACCTGTAGCTGCGTGTAAAGTGGCCATAACTCAACACTCACACATTGTTGGTGAATAAAATGTTCTACTTGGGACATACAACAGCCGTTATCTGAATCATCATGTCGCACCCGCACTCGGAACCGGGCCCTCTCGTCAGTCCGCGGGGGGATGTCACGGCGACGTGATCCGGCTCCGTGTGCCCAGGTGGGGCAATAAAAGGGGATATAAAGTTAATGGAATTAATTTGTGACACCACCTGTGGTTTGTGGCCAGTGCGGGTCACCGCTGCCATGCAGACCTCTGGGGATGGTGAGAACGGTGGCAGCGGAATAGTAAGCCCTCCAGGGGTAGGGCTGGGGTCCTCAGGGTAGGCGTGGAAACAAGGTATCCAGAGGTCACGTGCTGTCCCTCCAGGTGATCGATGCCATGGCTGGAACAGTCAGTATGCTGCTCCACAGGTGAGCCTCCGCTGCGGCCGCAGAAATAGCAGTCTCACACCACCAGCGTCAGGCTTAATTGGGTAGTTTACTCAGGAGGCTCAACAGGTTACACGACACAGTTCAAGCTGTTTCACACTCTTTTGCAACTGGAACTACATCTCCTCTCTCGTACCATTTCAGGCCTCTCTCTCTCTTGGTTCCAGATGCTAGCTCCGGGCCAGTGGTCGCGGGTCTCTTCCTAAGAGATTTCAGTCTGCCTCCCTGACCCCATTTGACAGACTTTCCTTCGCTGTACTGGAGGGTAGGTTCCGGGCATGAAGTTCCTTCACTTTGCCGGTTAGATTACGGTTAGAGCATAAAGCATCCTGCGCTTATACAGGGGTGGCACCCTGGCTGTGGCCCCGTCCTCCAGTGACCCTGTTGCCCTGGGTGCACCTTGAATCCCTTCTTTCCTTCCCACGTCACTGTGACCCGGCTCTGTATACCCAGGTGCGACAATAAAAGGGGATGTAAAGTATATGGAATTAGTTTGTGACGCCACCCGTGGTTTGTGGCCAGTGTGGGCCAACACTGCCATGCAGACCTCTGGGGATGGTGATGACGGTGGCAGCCAGAATGTTAAGCCCTCCACGGGTAGGGCTGGGGTCCCCAGGGCAGGTGAGGAGACGGACGAGGAATCCAGACGTCGCAAGCCGTCCCTCCCAGGCGATTGTTCCCGCGGCTGGAACAGTCAGTCAGGTGAGCCTCCGCTGCAGATGCAGAAATAGCAGTCTCTCACCACATCTCAGCCTATCTCCCCAACTCTATTTGATGTCAAACAGGAATGGTATCCACGGTCCGCGCTGCTGCTCTTTACCAAAGGATTTCACAAGAGGTTATTACCATCATAAGGTCCTTTATTCATCAAAACCTACGCGTTTCAGTGCTGTCCCAGCACCTTCCTCAGGGTATGTTCATAAGGTCCTTTATTCATCAAAACCTACACACTGGGACAGCACTGAAATGCGTGGGTTTTGATGAATAAAGGACCTTATGATGGTAATAACCTCTTGTGAAATCCTTTGGTAAAGAGCAGCAGCGCGGACCGTGGATACCATTCCTGTTTGACTCCTGATTTCCCGCGGTTTTTTGGCGTGAAGGTGGAGGTTCTGCAGCAGCTGCCTTATGCTTTCAAACTGGTTGTGGGTCTCACAACCTTAAAAGGTGAGTGGATATCTATATAATCCACACTACAACAAACAGTGTCTTTTTGATAAGGCACAATCTGCGCCTCTTGTATCTCCTCTCTTTTTCTAGTTTTCAGCTCTATTTGATGGCCTTTCCTTCACTGCACTGGAGGGAAGGTTCCGGGCATGATGTCCCTTCACCTTGCCGGTTAATTTACGGATAGAGCATGAAGCGTCCTGCCGCTTATACAGGGGTGGCATCCTGGCTCTGGCCCAGTCCTCCAGTGTCCCTGTTGCCTTGGGTGCATCATGGACCCCTTCTTTCCTTCCCATGGGAGGTTGCCTGGGATCCGGACTGGCCATACGGTGGCATGGGCCGCCGGGTCCGTGTTCTTCCACTGTAGCCTACAGTCTATTAGGCTTTCGGGTGTCTCAGCTTAGGGGTATCGTTCCTTACCCTCTCACTCTTGCCAGGAACGTCAACCAGAACTCTCTCCGAGGTCCCCTAACTTTGTGTTCCTAGGTTTAATCTAGTTCGTCCACCCCTTTCCTGGGCTTTTTCCTCTCGCTCCACCCTCTACTCGGTTCCCCTCCTATCCCCTGCCTGAAATAGAGTAACTAGGACTAGGAATTTGGGGAATGAGTCGAGTGTTTGTGCGAAGTGGTCTGCGTATATGTCCCAGCTGCAGTACCTTACTGTGGCTGTCAATCCACAGGGGCGTCACAATTACAACATGGAGGATACAAGAAAAGGACAAGTCAAAACTAAATAGAGAGGTCATACAATATAGTCCAGAGCACAGCCCCATCTGCTGACTGTTAGGGTACCTTTACACGCGGCAACTTTTCTATGAATTTCACTGGCAACTTACTGGTTGCAGTGAAATCATGGAGACATTGTTCTATCTTGTTGCTGTGTACAAATGGAACAATGTCTCCATGATTTCACTGCAACCAGTAAGTTGCCAGTGAAATTCATAGAAAAGTTGCCGCGTGTAAAGGTACCTTTAATGATTCCTCCACAACATAAGCCTACAGTTGTATACACAAGAATGTTCAACTCATGGGCTAAAAGATTACATCTGATCCAAAAAAAGAGAAGGGGGGGGGGCAAGAGGCGCAATAGTGCCCTTATCACTAGACACTAATACCGTATATACTCGTGTATAAGCCGAGTTTTTCAGCCCAAAATTTGGGCTGAAAAGTCCCCCCCTCGGCTTATACACGGGTCTATACGGTATATAGGCTGCTGTGGTGGGGGCTGTGGAGGCTGGAGGAGCGGGGGGAGGCTGCTGTATGAGCGGCCCCGTCACGTGGGGCCGCTCATTATATATGCACTGCTTCCCCCTGTCAATCAGCGCAGGGGGAAGCAGTTCATATAGCCCCCCAAAAGCTGCCACTGTCCCCCCTTGTAAGGGCCCCCCCCCCGGTGCTTATACATTACCATCCCGGTGTTCTGATCGGCGCCGCTCCTCGGTGCTTCTTCATCCTCCCGTCCTCGCTGGCTCCATCCGTGATCTCCGGCTGTCGCAGCGATGTGACGTCATCGCGCGACCGCAGGAGAGCCCGGATGCAGCCAGCGCGGGAGGATGAAGACGCAGCACGGAGGAGCGGCGCCGATCAGAACACCGGGATGGTAATGTATAAGTAGCGGGGGGGGGGGCACTTACAAGGGGGTACAGTGCCAGCGTGTGGGGGCTGTTGGTACCCCCAGGGGGCTGCTGGGTACCCCTGGGGGCTGTTGGTACCCCCAGGGGGCTGTTGGTACCCCCAGGGGGATGTTGGTACCCCCAGGGGGCTGCTGGGTACCCCCTGGGGGCTGTTGGTACCCCCAGGGGGCTGTTGGTACCCCCAGGGGGCTGCTGGGTACCCCCTGGGGGCTGCTGGGTACCCCCTGGGGGCTGTTGGTACCCCCAGGGGGATGTTGGTACCCCCAGGGGGCTGCTGGGTACCCCCTGGGGGCTGTTGGTACCCCCTGGGGGATGTTGGTACCCCAGGGGGCTGCTGGGTACCCCCTGTGGGCTGTTGGTACCCCCAGGGGGCTGTTGGTACCCCCAGGGGGCTGCTGGGTACCCCCTGGAGGCTGTTGGTACCCACAGGGGGCTGTTGGTACCCCCCAGGGGGCTGTTGGTACCCCCAGGGGGCTGCTGGGTACCCCTGGGGGCTGCTGGGTACCCCAGGGGGCCGCTGTATAACCCTGGGGGGTGCTGTATAACCCCTGGGGGCTGCTGTATATACTGCTGAGGCCTGTATACCACTGGGGCTGCTGTATATACCACTGGGGCTGCTGGGGCTCCTGTATACTACCACTGGGGCTGCTGGGGCTCCTGTATACTACCACTGGGGCTGCTGTATACTACCGCTGGGGCTGCTATATACTACCACTGGGGCTGCTATATACTACCACTGGGGCTGCTGGGGCTGCTATATACTACCACTGGGGCTGCTATATACTACCACTGGGGCTGCTGGGGCTGCTATATACTACCACTGGGGCTGCTATATACTACCACTGGGGCTGCTGTATACTACCACTGGGGCTGCTGGGGCTGCTATATACTACCACTGGGGCTGCTGTATACTACCACTGGGGCTGCTGGGGATGCTATATACTACCACTGGGGCTGCTATATACAACCACTGGGGCTGCTGGGGCTGCTATATACTACCACTGAGGCTGCTATATACTACCACTGCGGCTGCTGTATACTACTACTGGGGCTGCTATATACTACCACTGGGTCTGCTGTATACTACCACTGGGGCTGCTGGGGATGCTATATACTACCACTGGGGCTGCTATATACTACCACTGGGGCTGCTATATACTACCACTGGGGCTGCTATATACTACCACTGGGGCTGCTGTATACTACTGCTGGGGCTGCTATATACTACCACTGGGGCTGCTGGGGCTGCTATATACTACCACTGCGGCTGCTGTATACTACCACTGGGGCTGCTGGGGATGCTATATACTACCATTGGGGCTGCTGTATACTACCACTAGGGCTGCTGTATACTACCACTGGGGAGGCCTGTATACCACTGGGGGGGGGGCCTGTATACCACACTGCTGGGGGCTGTATACCTGTGCTGGGGTCCACCCTCGGCTTATACACGAGTCAATAGGTTTTTCCAGATTTTTGGGGCAAAAGTAGGGGGGTCGGCTTATACACGGGTCGGCTTATACACGAGTATATACGGTAGGTGTAATGGTGAGAAATCAGATCCACTCACCTGGTCCAGTTGTGAGACCCACAACTGGTTTGAAGGCTTGTTGATAATATCCTGATGGCTGCTGCTGGACTTCCACTGGCCACACTCACGTGGACATGTAACAAGATGCTTGGGGAAGAAAAGTGTACTACAGTCCGCGCTGCCAGGATCACTCACTTCAATAAATGCACGAGCAGAAGTTGTTCAATCAAATCCTTCTTTATTCTCCTACGCGTTTCAGTGCCCTCCTTTGATGAAGGTGCCAGGAGGGCACTGAAACGCGTAGGAGAATAAAGAAGGATTTGATTGAACAACTTCTGCTCGTGCATTTATTGAAGTGAGTGATCCTGGCAGCGCGGACTGTAGTACACTTTTCTTCCCCAAGCATCTTGTTACATCTGATCCAAGCATATAAACCTCTGCATGGTTATTGTGTAAGTTAGGATTCTCCTCCCCTAAACTACAGGCTTCAAAATTCATATGGTCAGTGCTTTTTTTGCGGCGTTACGTGCTGGTACGGCGTACCGGAAAATCTGAATGGTGTACCGGAAAATCTGAATGGCCCATGTGTGGAGCGGAGGCACAAGCAGAGCAGCTACTGAACCTGCTGGACCTGCGATGATGTCATGTACATGTGACTGGGGTGGGCGGAGTTTTGCCCAGCGAGGAAGAAGCTGGAGAAGATGGAGGAGTGCTGTGCAGGGTATGTGACTGTGACTGTGAGAGAGGGGTGCAGAGGGCGGCAGGCTGTGCAGGGGGAATAAGGATGCAGGGGGATAGAAATCAGGGGGTTGGAGAATTGAGAGATGAGGGGGATGGAGGATGGAGAGATCAGGAGGATCGAGGATGGAAGGAGCAGAGGGATGGAGGATGAAAGGACTCGGAGCAGGAGGATGGAGAGACCAAGGGGATGGAGAATGGAGGGAGCAGGAGGATGGAGAGACCAGGGGGATGGAGAATGGAGGGAGCAGGGGGATGGATGATGGAGGGAACAGGAGGATGGAGAGATCAGAGGGATTGAGGATGGAGGGCGCAGAGGGATGGAGAGATCAGATGGATGGAGGATGCAGAGACCAGGGGGATGGAGGATGGAGAGACCAGGAGGATGGAGAATGGAGGGAGCAGGGGGATGGAGGATGGAGGGAATAGGGGTATGGAGGATGAAAGGAGCAGGGGAATGGAGGATGGAGAGACCAGGGGGATGGAGGATGAAAGGAGCAGGGGAATGGAGAATGGAGGGAGCAGGGGGATGGAGGATGAAAGGAGCAGGGGGATGGAGGATGGAGAGACCAGGTGGAGAATGGAGGGAGCAGGGGATGGAGGATGGAGGTAACATGGGGATGGAGAGATCAGAGGGACTAAGGATGGAGCAAGCAGCAGGGAGCGAGGAGCAAAGGACCCAGGCGGGGAAGCCGCCGGCGGTGAGAAGTCTTCACCGGCGGCTTTCTCCTTCTGCTCTGCACTCCCCGCCCCCTGCTGCCCCTCCCCTTTTAAAAAGCAGCGCCTTCCCCCCGCCCCTCAATCTCGGCCGCCAGCGCCTGACAGCACCCCACCCCCCGCTCCTCGACTCAGAAATGCATATCGGAAAATATACAAAAAAAGCACTGCATATGGTACACATAAAAGACACCATATGGTCATTGTCACTGATATGTCAAGGTTGACAGACAGTCCTGTGGTGTCCGGCTGTAGAAGATTGCAGCTTTTGGCTACACAAACATTGGCTGACCTATTCCTCCTGCTGTGGTGTAAATGGTATCCTATGTATCTTCTCTCACCTTTCAGCTGTTAATCATCATCACTTCCCCTGGTGTCCTTTAATACCACATTTCCCTCTGGTGTTTGCTGGTGATAGAGTTATTTTCTTTCACAGGCTTTGGATGCAAGCAGTTGGCTTGTACTCATCTAAAAGAAACATTTATAACAACAAGAAGGTTTCAAGAGAAATATTGGACCAAAGCTATTATAATCTTTATTGGTGGTAAAAGCAATTACAGTAAAAACATACAAAAAATGTAAAAATTACTGCAGTTACATCTTACACAAAATGGGGAGGGACAGAGATTAATTTATACATGCTAAAGGTTTTGCTAGTGCTTGCCTAAGTAATATTGTGGAGCCCACTGGGACGGGGTACTCGGTGCCGGACCGGGATACTGCTGGGGGATGTCACGGCGGTCCTGGTCCGGACTGTGTCCCGGGCCCGCACAATAAAATGGGGGTTATTTACAGGGGATTTGTCACTTGTGACGCCACCCACTATATGCGGCCAGTAATGGGGCCGCCGCTGCTGCAGAACCTCCGGGGATGATGGGATAGCAGCTTGGATAGAATAGTTCCTGTGGGCAGAACTGGGTTCCCCGGGGCAGTGGTAATAGTAGTTAAAGTCTGTGAGGATAGTTATTGATGCTGCAGGAGAGTAGGGGTAGCAGTAGAGATGATGAGAGTAGAGGTAATCGCAGTATATGAGGGCAAGTGGGGCTTCAGTATAAGGATCACACACACTCACGGTTTCTGTTGTTTTCCAAGTCTTTACTTGCAGATGGTATATCACAATATTGTCCACGGAGTCTGTACCAGGTTGATCCCACCCTGACCGAGTCCTTGGCTTCCTACTTAAGCGCTGTGTGTGGCCCTGCTGCTGCTTGTAGCTGAACTGCTGGCCCTGTCTCTGCTCACGGGTACCAATCTGCTGGGCAACTTGAGTCCTCTGTGTCACTGACCCCTCCGTGTTGCTTTGCTATGGTGCTGTGAAGATGGTGGACCTTCACTATGCCGGTGTTTACTGTCCTGTCTGTCTCAGGCACAGCCTCGGATCCGGTATCCGTCTTAAGCGCCTCCCCGGGGTCACGTTTTTGGGGTAACTCTTTATCCCGGGTATGTTCCTCTGTTCCTCTGTCTCCTCTCCTCAGACCTCTCAGGACTTCCACTTCTACTTGACTCGCCTCCTGAGCTCTACTCAGCTAAACTCTGACTGAACTAACTGTCACTTCTGCTCTGTGGTAAACAACTTAGCTCCTCCCACTAGTGCAGGTGCCACCTAAACTCCTCCCACTTTCTAGTGTAGTGTTGTGTGGGGAGTAAACCTGTGTTGATGTTTCTGTGGCACATTAACCCTTGGGGTGCCACATTCCCCCTTAGTTAAAGACAGTACTCCGGGACAATAAACAAAACAATTAATGCAATTAATATTTACAAAGACTTAAAAGTAAAAATCACAAAAATCACTAAACTTCAAAACAGTCCAAAAATTCAAAAAGCAGTCCTTCCGGGGGTTTAGTCTTTTGCCTCCGGGCTGATGAATATATACAAGAAAGTTTATACCACAACCAGTCCGTGGTAGTATGGTCCATAAAAATAAAATAAAAGGAAAAAGTTTGAGGAATATGCAAGAAGTTCATACAGGATAGTCTCTGTAGGTACTGGGCTTTTTTTTAACATTGCATTAACTATGTACATTTGTTTACCGGGTTCAATTTATATTTACACAAACATATTTATATTTTACAGTTAACTTGACCTTTTAATCCCTGTACCTAGCTGGTAACTGACCTCTGGTACTACACTCGGATCTGCGTAGAATGGGTATACTACTTGCATGTAGGCTATTGGTGCTGGTAGGCACGTACCTATTTGCAGTGTTTGGTACTATGTTAGATGAAGATCTGACTGTAGGACTGGCAAGCTCACTGGGACCAGGTTCTACTTCTAGTTCTTCAGGTCTTGGGACTTCTTCAGGAAACACGGGTTCTGGTAACACAGGTTCTGGTGTTGGTTCCACCATTGAAGGGAATGCAATCATTGGTACGACAACTGCTCCATGGTAATTTGGCCATGTTTTAGGGAAATCTCCTAGTACCGTGTGGAATACTTCTTCTCTTTCTTTAATAGGTTGGACCTGTACGGGTTCTGTTACTTCAGGTGTTTCAGTGTTTCAGGACACAATTTTAGCTGATCACGAGATACGACTTGTGACGTTTTTCCTTCATCTTTGCTTATCAAACAGGTTTTAACATTGTCTAGGTTAGATGGCAAGACTGTGTATATGACGGTTTCCCACTGATTATCCAGTTTGTCAGTGCATCTCTTTCTCTTGAGAACTTGATCACCTTCTTGTAATGGCATTGCTTGAGCATGTTTGTTAAAAGTTTTCTCTTGTCTTGCTCTTGCTTGCTGAAGATTTCTCTCTACACATTCTTGAACTTGTTGATACTGTTTCTGACGTTGGGTATCCCAATCTGATTCTTCTTCTACTTCTGTATCTAGTTTTACGATTCCCATTTCTAGATCAATTGGTAATTTACCGGTCTTGCACGCATAAGGTATGCTGGAGTGCAGTTTGTAGAACTCACGGGGACATGGTTGTATAAGTCTACCAAATCAGGTAATTTATCTGGCCATTGGTTTCTTTCTGATTCTGGTATGGTCTTTAACAGTTCAATTACAATATGATTCATTTTCTCACATAAACCATTTGTTTGAGGATGATACGTTGTTGTGCGAATCTTCTTACAACCGTACATATTGCAGAATTCCTTGAATAGTTCTGATTCAAAAGCTGGACCTTGGTCTGCAAGGACTTGTTCTGGGTAACCATGTGGTCTACAGAAATGCGTCTGGAATGCTTTTGCTGCCGTCTTCGCTGTTAGATCTTTGACTGGTACCACCACTAAGAAGCGTGAGTAATGGTCCACGATGGTTAAGTCATAGACATAGCCTGACCGGCTTGGTGACAACTTGACGTGGTCTAATGCGACTAGCTCGAGTGGCTGCTTGGTTACTATTGGTTGAAGCGGAGCTTTCTGTGGATCCTTCCTTCTGAGGTTGCATGCGGCACATCTTCTGCACCATAGTTCAATGGATTTTCTCATGCCAACCCAATAAAATCTTTCTCTCAGGATCGCTTCTAACTTCTTCCATCCAAAATGACCTACACCGTCATGATAAGCTTCTAAGACCATTTGAGTGGCTCTCTTGGGCACAATAATCTGCCAGACTAGTTCATGCGTTTTAGGATTGGTATACGTTCTGCAGAGCTTCCCTTGATATAGAAACAACTTGCCTCTATCTTTCCATAGCTGTATAGCTTCATCTGGGGCGTTCTGATCAGGGTATGCGCATTGTTGCGTAAGCAGTTCTTTCGCTAGCTTCACGGCTGGATTATTATCTTGGGCTTCGGCCCATCCGTAGTGTCTTAACGGGTTAAGATTTACTTCCTGCTTTCTTTGGTAGGCGCCGGGTTGATAATCTTGTACCTTTGAACGATGAAAGGCCGGTAGTTCAATCTCTTCCAACTCTTCCGGTTCCTCTTCCACGTCTTTCAGGTGCAGCATCCGTGACAAGGCATCTGCGTTTCCGTTCTTGCGACCTGCTCTGTATTTGATGACAAAGTTGTAATTAGATAGCCGGGCTATCCATCGCTGCTCCAGAGCTCCTAGTTTCGCTGTATCCAGGTGAGTCAATGGGTTGTTATAAGTATAGATAGTGAATTCTGCACCTGCCAAGTAATGTTTAAAACGTTCAGTCACAGCCCAAACTACTGCCAGTAGCTTTAACTTGAAGGAGCTGTAGTTCTCGGGATTTCTTTCTGTAGGCCAGAGCTTCCTACTTGCAAAGGCAATAACTCTTTCTTTGCCTCCTTGCATCTGTGATAATACTGCTCCCAATCCAACATTGCTGGCATCCGTGTATAGAATGAAGGGTTGATGGTAATCAGGGTATGCCAGGATCTCTTCTCCCGTCAGTGTACTTTTCAGCTTATTGAAGGAATCTTCCCTTTCCTCATCCCACCGTGTCAGGAAATTACAGGATGAAGTCTTCTTTGATCGTCCTACCAGAATGTCTTGCAGAGGAGCTGCTAGCTTCGTGAATCCTCTGATAAATCTTCTATAATAGCCTACCAGGTCCAGGAATTGCCTCACTTCTTTCACGTTTGTAGGTCTTGGCCAATCCCTTATCACGGTGCCTTTATCAGGATCCGGTGCTACTCCCTCTGAACTCATGAGTGTCCCAGGTACTGTACCTTTGGTTTGAGAAGGTGACACTTGGATGGCTTGATATTCATGCCATATTTCGATAGGGCTTCGAACACTTCTGCCAGGTCTTGTAGATGTTGCTCATACGTCTTGTAATAGACTATGACGTCATCTAAGTACAGAAGGACAGTTTCAAAGTTCTTGTGTCCTAAGCAGCTCTCCATCAGACGTTGGAAGGTTCCGGGTGCGTTGCAGAGTCCGAACGGCATACAATTAAACTCACAGAGGCCCATCGGCGTAGTAAACGCTGTCTTCTCCTTGTTGGCCTCGGCCACAGGAACCTGCCAGTACCCACTAGTCAGATCAAGGGTGGAAAAGTAGTTAGCAGATTTTAGTGCAGCTAATGACTCCTCAATCCTAGGTAATGGGTATGCGTCCTTATGTGTGATGTGATTAATCTGCCGGTAATCTACGCACATTCTCATGGTCCCATCCTTCTTTTTAACTAACACTAGAGGTGCTGCCCAGGGGCTACAACTGTCTCTTATTACCCCTGCAGATTTCATCTCTCTGAGCATATCTTTGGTGGTTTGGTAGTGAGCTGGTGGTAAGGGTCCATACCTCTCTTTTATAGGCTGATGGTCACCTGTGGGTATAGTGTGCTCTACCCCTTTGATTTGCCCAAAGTCTAACGGGTGTTTACTGTATATATGTTCATATTCCTTCACTACCCGGTATACTCCATGCTTGTGAGGGGAGGTGTAGAACTGGTACCTACATGCAACTTTTGGCACCAATCCTCCAGCTTCTCCTCTGAGCCATTGTCATCCGCCTGACATGATGGGTTCAAGGGCTCGGCAGCTGTGATGTTATTGTTATCAACCGTGTATAACTTAGCCATGGTAGCATACTTAGGTAATGTGACCTCGTCTTCTCCGCAGTTTAATAGGCGTAATGGCACTCTTCCCCTGTGTACGTCAACTACTCCTCTCGCTGTGAGTATGGTGGGTCTGCTATCTGAGTACAAGGGTTCTACCAGGGCTTGATAGTCTTGCCCCTTGATGCCTATTGCGGCTCTACACCAGACCAACATTTCAGTTTTGGGAGGAATTACAATGGGTATTGGATCACTTACTCGTACACTGCCGATCTCACCTCCGGAGATTTCTACCTGCTGCTTCAACATCAGGGCTTTGATCTCTTTGTGCAGAAGCCTCTGTTGTCCAGTTCCAGCAGTCTCGGCGATTTGCTGCAAAACACTTAACACTTCGGAAAAACATTTCTCAATTACATTAATTCCTATCAGCATCACGGGTTCACGTTCTCGCCGGTTAACGTCGATGATTATAACACCCTGGTTCTGCAATTCTACCTTCCCAACCTGAATATTCATCTCTCTAAACCCAACCTTTGGTATTAACTGTCCATTACTAGCCCATACCTCAAAGTTAAAGTCATCTGGCGTATTAGTAATGTCTGAATCAGCCCAGTACCTTTTATAAAGAACATGTGGGATGGATGTTATCTGGGACCGGTATCCAGCAAGGCAGTGAAGGGAATGCCATCCAACACAATAGGCATCACCGGTTTTCCTCCCACGAATCTGTCATACCAGGCTGAGGGGCCTTGAGTGTTCATTCCTGGGGTGCGGCCCACCTGCCCAGGGAATCGTCGTTTAAAGGACACTCACGAGCAAGATGGCCTGGTTTCTGGCAACGACGGCAAATGGGCTGTCCATCTGGTTGGTAGCGATCGCTGGGTCGTCCTCTTGCTGCTGGGTATCTTCTGGGCTCATCCACGGGACATCCTCTCTGCTGGTCGCCAACTCGATCTTGGGTGCAGGCTTTGACTCTCGCAGTTCCTTGATGACCTTGGCCATAGAGATCACGGTGTCTGTCAGGGCATCTAGCTTTTGATTGATTGCGGCATTAGAAATTAGTTCTCCAGTCTCAGCAGCAGTTGCTGACATGTCAGATGTTGCTGGCGCTGCCGGCTGCTGAGGTGCTGCAGCAGTGTCAAGGACAGTTGGTAGCTCCCGTGGCTCTTCCAGCTGCTGCAAACGGATAGCTCTATCTTTCAGCTCAGTAAATGTCATGTCAGGGTTCTGCAGCAGTATCATGCTTAACTGTCCTCGATGGGAAGGGGAATGGAGGCCCTCTATGAATTGGTCAAATAGCATTTTATCAGCTCCCGGGGCTAAAGCAGGTTCTGCCAGCTTAAGGGCTCTGAGTGCTTCCTGCAGGTTCAAGGCAAAGTCTCTAGCACTCTGTTTAGGTTTCTGGTGGCATGCAAAGAACCTCATCTTAGCCCGGGTATCAGCAGCAGATTCAAACGTTGCTTTCAGTCTAGCTGCTAGATGCTCTACAGTGTCCTTATCTGTGTCCAGCCAGGACGCAACCTCACGCGGTGCATTGCCCGTTAACTGTCCCATTATCATTCCTACACGCTGGGCTTCAGTGAGGGGGTACATCACATAATATTCCTTTATCTTTAGCATAAAGTCAGTTAGTGTATTAGGCTCACCGGAGTACTGGGGCAGCCACATTGCCCCTGGAGTATACGGCATCAGAAATGGCATTATGGATGCTGTTCCTTGCGCCACTGCACCGCCGGGTACTATCGCTGGGTCCGGCACTGCAGCTCCACCGGCTGCTCCGTCGCCGCCTAGTGCATTGGGCTGTGACATCTTTGGCCCCTTTAGTTAATATCCGCCCTCAGTCTTCCGCTTCCATCTGGATGTCTAACAAAGGTTCCGCTGCGCACCAGGGATTCTCTTCCCTTCCGGATGACGTCAGAGCAGTGAGCGGCTTTTCTTCCCGTGCGTCGCGCGCTCTGCAATGACGGATTCTGAAATTTACAGTATCTGTGGCGCAGCTACAATTCAGCAATGGCGTCAGATTTAAAACAGTCATTAATCACGGCACACAATGCCCGGTATCGGGCACGGTAGATCCTGTTCATGACGTCAGGTTGTGGAGCCCACTGGGATGGGGTACTCGGTGCCGGACCGGGATACTGCTGGGGGATGTCACGGCGGTCCTGGTCCGGACCGTGTCCCGGGCCCGCACAATAAAATGGGGGTTATTTACAGGGGATTTGTCACTCGTGACGCCACCCACTATATGCGGCCAGTAATGGGGCCGCCGCTGCTGCAGAACCTCCGGGGATGATGGGATAGCAGCTTGGATAGAATAGTTCCTGTGGGCAGAACTGGGTTTCCCGGGGCAGTGGTAATAGTAGTTTAAGTCTGTGAGGATAGTTATTGATGCTGCAGGAGAGTAGGGGTAGCAGTAGAGATGATGAGAGTAGAGGTAATCGCAGTATATGAGGGCAAGTGGGGCTTCAGTATAAGGATCACACACACTCACGGTTTCTGTTGTTTTCCAAGTCTTTACTTGCAGATGGTATATCACAATATTGTCCACGGAGTCTGTACCAGGTTGCTCCCACCCTGACCGGGTCCTTGGCTTCCTACTTAAGCGCTGTGTGTGGCCCTGCTGCTGCTTGTAGCTGAACTGCTGGCCCTGTCTCTTCTCACGGGTACCAATCTGCTGGGCAACTTGAGTCCTCTGTGTCACTGACCCCTCCGTGTTGCTTTGCTATGGTGCTGTGAAGATGGTGGACCTTCACTATGCCGGTGTTTACTGTCCTGTCTGTCTCAGGCACAGCCTCGGATCCGGTATCCATCTTAAGCGCCTCCCCGGGGTCACGTTTTTGGGGTAACTCTTTATCCCGGGTATGTTCCTCTGTTCCTCTGTCTCCTCTCCTCAGACCTCTCAGGAACTCCACTTCTACTTGACTCTCCTCCTGAGCTCTCCTCAGCTAAACTCTGACTGAACTAACTGTCACTTCTGCTCTGTGGTAAACAACTTAGCTCCTCCCACTAGTGCAGGTGCCACCTAAACTCCTCCCACTTTCTAGTGTAGTGTTGTGTGGGGAGTAAACCTGTGTTGAGGAGCAGGGGAATAGAGGATGGAAGGAGCAGGGGGATGCAGGATGGAAGGAGCAGGGGGATGGAGGGAACAGGGGGATGAAGGATGAAAGGAGCAGGGGAATAGAGGATGGAAGGAGCAGGGGGATGGAGGATGGAAGGAGCAAGGGGATGGAGGATGGAGGGAGCATTGGATGGAGGGAACGGGGATGGAGAATGGAGGGAGCGGAGGATGGAGGGCACAGAAGGATGGAGAGATCAGGTGGATCATGGAGGATGGAGAGACCTGGGGATGGAGGGATCAGCTGGATGAGAGAGCAGGGGTATGGAGGATGGGGAGACCAGGGGGATGAGGATAGAGACCAAGGGATGGAGGATGGAGAGACCAGGGGGATGGAGAATGGAGGGAGCATGGGGATGGAGGATGGAAGGAGCAGGGGGATGGAGGATGGAGGGAACAGGGGGATAAAGGTTGAAAGGAGCAGGGGAATAGTGGATGGAAGAAGCAGTGGGATGGAGGATGAAAGGAGCAGGGCGATGGAGGATGGAGAGACCAGGGGGATGGAGAATGGAGGGTGCAGAAGGATGGAGGGAAAAGGGGGATGGAGAGATCAGAGGGATTGAGGATGGAGGGTGCAGAGCGATGGAGACATCAGGTGGATGGAGGATGGAGCTAGCAGTGGGGAGCAAAGGACCCAGGCGGGGAAGCCGGCGGTGAAAACTGTTCACCGGTGGCTTTCTCCTTCTATTCTGCACTCCCCGCTCCCTCCTGCCCCTTCCCGCTCCCTGGAGCTGCGCACCCTGCCCGGTCCTAATTTAGGATCAGGTGGGGAGGCGGCGGGGGGAGCGGAGGATCGGGTTGTCATGCAGCGGGGAGCACAGAACCGAAGGAGAAAGACGGCGGTGAAGCCTACTTCTCACTGCCAGCTTTCCTGCCGGTAGTTTCAAATAAACAGCTGATTCTGATCAGCTGTTCATTTGAAGTAGCGCAATGTTGTCAGGGTTCATGTGAGGGCTGCAACCCTCCCCCACTCCTCAAGCTCGGCCAGCGCCTGACAGCAACGCGCCCCCCGCTCTCGCCTCAGGTATGCGTACTAGGAAATATTTTTTTACAAAAAAAGCACTGGTCAGCTCCATCCACTCACAATCCCGCTCCCACGCACGTTTCGTGTTGTTCCTCAGGAGGCGTTTCCTCTACTTTATCCCTATTTTTTCTAAACTTGTAAAGGTTCTCAACAAATGTGTGCGTAGATATTACTTAGGCAAGCACTAGTAAAACATTTTGCATGTATAAATTATGCTCTGTCCCTCCCCATTTTGTGTAAGCTGTAACTGCAGTAATTTTTAAGCTTTTTGTATGTTTTTAATTGATTTTACCACCAATAAAGATTATAAATGTTTTGACCCAATATTTCAAATGAAACATTTTTGTAATTATATATGGACCTGAAATTTAAGCCCTGATATATTTCATGGGTTTATAATCTAAAGAAACATTGCTGCTGAATCTCTCTCAGGGTACCTTTACACGCCGCAATATTGCATGCAATTTCACTTGCAACTTACTGGTTGCAGTGAAATCATGGACAAATTGTTCTATTTTGTTGTTGTGTATAAATAGAACAATGTGTCCATGACTTCACAGCAACCAGTAAGTTGCAAGTGAAATTGCATGCAATGTTGCGACGTATAAAGGTACCCTATAAGGGTACCTTTACACACGGCTACATTTGTAGCTTGTCACCAGGTAACTTACTGGTTGCAGTGAAATCATGGATACATGATTCCATTTGTACACAGCAACAAGATAGAACCATGTATCCATGATTTCACTGCAACCAGTAAGTTACCTGGTGACAAGCTACAAATGTAGCCATGTGTAAAGGTACCCTTAGAGACATCCTCGAGATAAGTATTCATATAACTTCCCTGTGATTGTCCCATGTGTGTTATTCAGAACTTAGTGGGGTTGACTAAGTGCTCATCTCATACGTTCCCTACCTAGGGCCAGTTTAGGGTCAGCGAGGGCCAGGTATCCTGCTCTGCGCATAGGTGCAGAATCTATCTAAGGTGGTCAGGGGAACCAGGGGCCAGTGGAAGAATTGGTCAGAGGTCAACTACTCCCCTTCTCTAGATACAGGGATTCCCTTCCCTTTCCTCTCGCCTTACGCGAGGTACTTCCCCATACCTAGCGTGACATTCATTTGGTAGAGAGTCATCTGGTAGTATACTGATACCACATGCTACCAGTGCACTACACCATATGGTACTGGTGCACTATATTATTATTATTATTACTTATTTATAGAGCACCATTGATTCCACGGTGCTGTACATGAGAAAGGGATACATACAAACAAGTTAAAAATACAATGAACAAACTAACAGTGACAGACCGATACAGAGGGGAGAGAGAGGACCCTGCCCTTGCGGGCTTACATTCTACAGGGCAATGGGGAGAGAGACAGTAGGTTGGGTCTGCTTGGTGGTGGTGGAGGCCCAGTTCCGATGGTAGTGGAGTGCCGGGTCCGATGGTGGTGGAGCTCCAGGTCCAGTGGTGGTGGGGCACCAGGACCAGTGGTGGCGAGGTGGCATTGTGGTCATTGCAGGTTGTAGGCTGTTCTAAATAGATGGGTTTTCAGGTTCCACTTGAAGGTTCCGAGTGTGGAGAACAGTCGGACTTTTGGGGTGCAGAATTCCAGAGAATGGGGGATGCTCGGGCGAAGTCTTGCAGGCGGTTAGATGATGAACGTACAAGTGTGGAAGAAAGAAGGGGGTCTTGGGAGGATCGAAGATTACGAGTTGGATGGTATCAGGAAATTAGTTCAGAGAAATATGGGGGGGCACAGATTGTGGACGGCTTTGTAAGTCAATGTTAGTTGTTTGAATTGGACACGCTGGGGAATTGGGAGACAGTGGAGGGATTTGCAGAAGGAAGAAGTGTAGGAATAGTGAAGAGAGAAGTGGATTAGTTGGGCAGAAGAGTTAAGGACAGATTGGAGAGGTGCAAGAGTGTTACAGGGATGCTACAGAGGAGGAGGTTGCAGTAGTTGAGACGGGAGATGATGAGGGTATTCACTAGAGGTTTAGTAGATTGAGGGTTGAGGAAGGGATGGATTCTAGAAATATTTTTGAGTTAGAGGCGGCAGGAGGTGGCAAGGGCTTGGATGTGCGGTTTGAAGGACAAGGCAGAGTCAAGGCTTACTCCAGGGCAGCGGACTTCAGGTACAGGGCAAAGTGTGATGTCATTTATTGTGATAGATAGGTCTGTTAAGGAAGGTGTGTGAGATGGAGGAAAGATGATGAGTTCGGTTTTGTCTACATTGAGTTTTAGGAAGCGAGAGGAGAAGGAGGATATGGCTGATAGACACTCTGGGATTCTGGAAAGGAGAGAGGTGACGTCTGGGCCAGAGAGATACATCTGAGTGTCATCAGCGTACAGGCGATACTGGAAGCCATGGGACTTTATGAGTTGTCCCAGACCAAGGGTATAGATTGAAGAAAGGAGGGGCCCCAGGACAGAGCCTTGAGGGACCCCAACAGAGAGGGGATGGGGCGAGGAGGTCATGTGGGAGTGGGAGACACTAAATGTGCAGTTGGAAAGGTAGGAGGAGATCCAGGAGAGGGCAATGTCAGTGATACCAATGGAAGAGAAGATCTGTAATAGGAGGCAGTGGTCGACTGTGTCGATTGCAGAGGACAGGTCAAGAAGGAGGAGGACGGAGAACTGTCTGTTAAGGTACCTTTACACGCCGCCACTGTGCCTAGCAACAGGTATCCACCGCACGTGCACGTTTTTAACGGTGGATACCGATCGCTAATGCCGCATATACATGCCGCCATTGCGTTGTCCACTGAAGGTATCTGTGTTCCCCGGAAGTGCTAACAGATCCTGCGGCTTACTATCTGTTGAATACCTTTCCTGCTTTACACGCCGCTACCACAAAGGAATATGGGCGTACATCTTTCGCGCCGCAAGTACATAGGCGTGACAGAGTTGTGTATTCCGTGACGCTCGTATGCTAACTGGACAACGCAATAGCATCATGATTGGCCAGCCTGCGCAGGCAGGCTGGCTAATGCATGACGCCATTGCAATTGTGTAGTGTGAATGGTCAGCTCTTTAAATATGGCACCCTGTGCAGGGACAGCCAATGGTAATACAGTAGCCCCTACCAATGATCGCTGATGGGGCGCGGTATCCATGACGCTGTGGCACGCCCCTGTGAAATCACTAGGCGACGCAACATCCATGCCTGTGCCCCGTTTAGACGCCACTACCATGGCAATTGTGCCTTTCCGTTGCCTTCGGTTTTTGAGCACGGCTCAGCAACAGGTATCTGAGTCAACTGCAGGACACAGGAAGGAATTTCCCTATTTACACGCCGCCATTTCGTAGCACTTTCATGGCAACAGGCATAAATATCCCCAATGCCAGGCAGTTGCTACCTTTCAGTGGTGGCGTGTAAAGGTACCTTTAGCTTTGGCCGTGAGTAAGTCGTTAGTAATTTTGGTCAGGGCCGTTTCAGTGGAGTGGTGAGGGTGGAAGCTGGATTGAAGGTTGTCAAAGAGAGAGTTGGATGAGAGTACAGCGTGGACATGGTTTTCAAGAAGTTTGGAAGTGAACGGGAGTAGGGATATGGGCTGGTAGCTGGATGTAGAAGTGGGGTCAAGGGATGGCTTCTTTAAGATAGGTGTAATTGTTGCATGTTTGAAAGCAGAAGGAAAGGTACCAGAAGTTAGTGATAGATTGAAGAGGTGGGTTAGGGCTGGCATAAGTTTTGTGGTGAGGTTGGGGAGGAAGTGGGCTGGGATGGGGTCCAGTGCACGAGGTGAGGTGCCATCTGGAGAGGAGGTGAACAAGTTCTCCTTCAGTGATGGAGGGGAGGAGGGTTAGTGAGGGAGAGGAGTGGTCTGGTGTACATTGGTGTTGTGGTGGTTGGGTAGCAAAGACTTGTCTAATCTGATCGATCTTGTTGGTGAAGTATGTTGCAAAGTCTTTTGCAGAGATACGAGAAGTAGGAGGGGGCAGGGGGGGAGGAGGGAGTTAAATGTGTTGAGTAACTGCCTGGAGTTTTGGGACAAAGAGGATATGAGGGTAATGAAGTAATTCTGTTTAGTGATGGTGAGTGCTGACTTGAATTTGAGAAGTGCTTGTTTGAAGGCTGTGTAGTCTTCATGCGAGTGTGTTTTCTTCCAGCGCCACAGATTTTTAGTGGAGTCTGTGTGCCAGGGTTGTCTGTTAGTTTGTCGTGTTCTGCCATGAGAGGCGCAACTGCATGAATAGCTGATGTGAGTGTAGAGTTGTAGTAAGCTGTGGCATTATCTGTGTCATGGAGTGAGGATATAGATGATTGCGGTAAAATGGCGTTGGAGAGTGTGTGAGTGTCAAGATGTGTGAGGTTTCTGCGAGGGTGTGTGAGATGGTGGACATGGGTGACAAGTGAGGAGGACGAGGATGAGAAAGTAAGTAGATGGTGGTCAGAGAGGGGTAGAGGGGAGGTTGTGGGTTTAGTTAGGGAGCAGAGGCGGGTGAAGATAAGGTCAAGTGTGTGTCCATCTGTGTGGGTGGCTGTGGAGGACCATTGAGAGAGGCCAAAAGATGAGGCAAGTGACAGGAGTTTGGAGGCTGTTGGCCGGTGGGTGTCAATGGGGATGTTGAAGTCACCTATTATGATGATGCGAATGTCAGCAGATAGAAAGTATAGGAGCCAGAAGGAGAATTGGTCAAAGAAGGCAGTGGTCAGGCCTGGAGTCGGTAAATGACGGCCACTTGTAGGTTGGAAGGAGAGTAGATACGGACTGAGTGCGCTTCAAAAGATGAGAGGATAAGGGAGGGGGGTGGAGGAATTGCGTTGAAGGTGCAGTTGCTAGAGAGGAGCAGACCCACTCCTCCAACGTGTTTGTTGCCAGTGTGAGGTGTGTGGGAGAAATTAAGTCCACCATAACACTGCGAAGCAGGGGAGGCCATGTCGGAGGGTGTCAGCCATGTTTCTGTGAGGCCCAGGAAGGAGAGTCTGCGCGAGTTATAGAGGTCGTGAATGAAGCAGAGTTTATTACAGATGGAACGGGCATTCCAGAGCGCTCCAGAGAGAGGGGGCGGTGAAGAGGGGGTCAGTGGAATGGGTTTTATATTTAGGATATTGTGGCTGTTTCTTGCCGGTGTTGGGTGATAGAAGGGAGGAATAATGGGGAACATTGGCTGTGGAGGTCCTGGGTTGGGAGATATGTTGCCAGCGGATACCAACAGCAAAGAGAGAGCAAGCAGGTGGGAGAATGAAAGTGGTCGCCTTGTTTTGTGTTTCTGCAGGAGGGGTGTGAGGTTGAGAAGCAGGTCATTATATGTTGCGGGTGTGCTCTACCATATAATGCCAATGCACTACACCATATGGAAGCAAATAGTTCAAACTGAGGTATAGCACAGAACATAGTGCAGTTTATGTACTCATGAATTGGTTGCAATGGACAATTTATCCATCTTTCACAAGGGCCATTATACTTGAGTGCATGATCAAGCTAATGGCTGAAAATGCTACCCTTATAAAGCATGGCTCCTTGACTGCTGTAGATTCTGACTTCCCGCATGTTCTTATAGCTTTTAGAATATAAAGCCAAAACCAAGTGTGGAACAATCAAAGAAAAGTATCATACAAACACAGGCTCCTTTTTTGCAGGTTTGCCTGCTTGAAAAAGGCACTGAGCCCGATCCATCAAAGCTTTTTTTCCAGAATTATCGCATAAAACCTTTGAAAAATGGCTAAATTTAGGCACTATACAGAATTGTTCCTAAATTTTAAACTTCTCATTTTCATGCCAGTTTCTTCAAGTTCCAACAAAATGAGTGGAGCTGAGGCATGGCGGAATACCTCAGCTTGTCTAATTCATGACGACCTGTGGCGTTCCCTATGGCAGAAACCTTGCTTTAGTGCCTGACTGGAGTGAAGTTTCTGTCGTAGCACACAAACGCTCATGCCACTTGTCAGATGCTCCAGATTTATGAAGAGGCATTCATGTCTTCATGAATTATTTGCGTCTGACTCCAACATACCAGTGTGAACAAAGCCAGTCTTGAGCAACTGGGCACATTGTGTACATACTGTAATGGTACCTTTACACGCCGCCACCGAAAGGTAGAAACCGCCAGGCATCGGACACAATTGTGCCTTTTGCCTTGAAAAGACCGCGAAGTCGCGGCGTGTAATTCAGGAAGTTTCTTCCTGTGTCTTTGGATACCTGTGTTTCAGCCGTGCTCAAAAACAAGCAGGCATAATCCCTATGGTGGTGGCGTGTAATCGGGGCACAGGCACGGTATTTGAGTTCCCTGGGGCATGCCACAGCGTAATGTTTACCACGCCCCATCAGCTATCATTGGTGGGGGCTACTGTGTACCCATTGGCTGTCCCTGCACAGGGCGGCATATTTAACGAGCTGACCAGTCACAATACACATTTGCAATAGCGTCATGCATTAGCCAGCCCCCTGCGCTGGCTGGCCAATCATGATGTTATTGCATTGTCCAATCACCGTACGAGCGTCGCGTAATACACAACTCTGTCACGCCTATGTAGTTACAGCGCACAATATGTATGCCCAGATTCCCTTGTGGTGGCAGCGTGTAAATCAGGGAAGGTGCTCCACAGAAGGTAACCTGCGGCACCCGTCAGCACTTCCAGGGACCGAAAATACCTTCTGTGGAGCACCTTGTGGCGGCGTGTATATGCCGCATCAGGCACCGTTAGGAACCGTTGAAAACACGTGCGTGCATGTGCGGTGCCTGCCTGTTGCTGCCCTCTGTGGCGGCGTGTAAAGGTACCATGAGAGTACATGTCCTGCTTCCTTTGTCGGGGTATCTCTGAGTGTGATCTTGCTCTACCCATCATGTTTAACACTGACCTGCCGCTTCATCAAGAGGGATCAGGCATCACTATTAGGTAAACACTATTTTGCTGTGCATTTATTACCCTGCCCTTGCCGCCTTGGTAATCTTTTACAATTCTAGCAGCACAGACATAACATGCACATGTGCTGTCTGACCGTCATTGGTGGCACAGTGTGTTGCTGCGTTGCCGAGGTAATGGGCATGATGACATTGTCCTCTCTCACATCATGCTCGGCACGCACTTGCTGCATTATCACAGGGAATTGGACACCATGAAGGGAAGTATGCCGATTTGCCGATCATTTAGCATCCATCTTTTAATGATTGTCACACCTACTAATAAAGCCCAGTGTGGTGAAACGTGCATCAGGTACTCCTCCACCCCTCTTGGCTTCCTTTCTAGCTTTATTATCCACTATATTTCAAGGTAATTGTTGACATACATATTGAATTAGATTGTACAATTTAGCCCTTACAAGGCTGCAGACTTCAGTGTTTGGACAAAACTTCAGTTCAGTGTTTGGACCAAACACAAACTTTACAAAAAAAATCAGTGTTTGAGTTCAGAGTTCGGGGGATTTACGTATGCAAACCATTCGAGCGAGCATTGGTGTGCTTGGGTACACTTGGTGCTTGGTCCAGTGCGAGCCACTTGCAGTTTTTGAACTGCTCTCACTGTAGGTAAAATCAGCTTTATTGGATGACGTGTGTCCAAAATGGAAAAAAAAAAAAATCACACCCCCTCCTCCCGAAGTTTTTTGTTTATGGCTGGCTGTATGTGGGCAGAGAGCCAAACTGGGCAATCATTGACTTCCAATGAGGTTTGGGTCCAGAGCAGAACTTTTTATAAATCCGGCTGAACCCCCAGAACCCGACCTTTCACAGGTCTGCCCATCTCTAATCTCTATTAGCGCACCGAAAGTGCCAAGGTGTTGTTCTACTGCTTACTACCATTCTTATACTTGTGGAATATTCACCCTCTTTGGCCATCATATCATTATCTTTGGTCAGTTATGATTAATTTATATCTGTATTTTTTATGTTATATATTTATTGACTATAAGGAATAAAGTTTGAAGGGTGTTTTTCTTAGCTATTTTGATAGTGAACTTGAGATTCTCCATTGACTTTCTTCTACACATCTCTTATGTATGGTTTTAGTCACTTTGTTCTCCTATTATCATACTCTTTTTCTTACATATTTTTTCTATCACTGTAATTCATGATAAAAATCCTTTTATATTATTTCATTTATTTCCTGTACCTTGATATTTTCTCTTTATTTTCTGTATGATAATTTTTTGCCATACACAATCATAGCCTACAGTGTTGGCACCCTTGAAATTGTTCCAGAAAATGAAGTATTATTCCCAGAAAATTATTGCAATTTCCATGTTTTGTCATACATATGTTTATTTTTTTTGAGTCTATTTGAGCAACACAAAAATAAAAGCAGGGAACAAAGGCAAATTGGACATAATTTCTCGCAAAACCCCCAAAATGGGCAGGAAAAATTGTTGGCACCTTTCCAAAATTCTGGGTGAACAACTTTGTATCAAACATGTGATGCTCGTTCACACTCACCTGTAGTAAGTAACATGTGTGGGCAATATGATAATCACAGCTGAAACCAGATAAAAATGGGAGAGATTGACTCAATCTTTGCATTGTGTGTCTGTGTGTGCCACATTAAGCAAGGAGAACAGAAGAAGGAGAAGTGACTATAAGCTAGTGATCAACTTCGAAGTGGAAGTCGCCTGAAGAAGCCAAAAGCCACCTCGAGAATGGTTAGGACTCTTTTAACAATTTTGTATCTTTGGAAACTTGAAGAGGTTAAACTAAGCTCAAAAGCCTGAACATATGCACAGATAGTCATTTCCAAATATAAATATATATGTAAATTTTTTTAGGCGTTTATTCCTGGGGGTTTATAAAGTGTACCTGCCTGAAAAAGACGGTGGCTGTACACACCCTAAAAAGAACTTTGGTGATGATATCAAAGGAGTTCCCTGGACTACTTGAAAAATACATAGATTGTAACAAAGGGAGATGAGAGCAAGGTCCGACCCGGGTCACAGACAGCTGAGTAGTAGATATTTATCTGAATACTAGATTAATGCCCGATGCTATCTCATCGGGAGGATGGTGATGTGATGTTGAGGATGTTTAGTGTGACAGTAAGAGCAGCACACCTTGAGATGGAGATGTGGTGAACAGCCATCCCGCCCATCTCTTTAGCTGTTCACAAAAACCCGTCCCTGTTGTAAAAGAAAATAATATTTCTCAGCAGCTATGCTGCTGGACCTTAACATCTGGGTTCATATCGTACGTTCATCATTAGTGAATGCTTTAGCATGCAGTGGAAGAGCAGGTCCTAACGGTGCAGTAGGGCTCTTGTGCAGACCGATGTATATAAGTCGTATGTGTGGTGGTGAGTGTGATAAAAATGTAGCTGTAGGTTGTCGGCGTTGACGGCGAGCAGAGGCTGCTTGTGCTAATCTAATGGATTTAGACTTAGGGGACTCGTGTGTGAGGCATTGTCGTTTATAAGCCTTCATGGTGGCAAGGCAATGTTCTTTTTCTTCAGGAGTCTCATTAGCACAGCGTTTTCTTTGATGTAGTGACAAAGTATTTTTCCGCTGTGTGTCAGTGGCATACTTTTTGGGAGGAGTCATGTTGAGACTGGTAAGGGAGTATGAGAGCAGATAGTAGAGAGTGAGAGTATTGGGGGTTATAAGGCGTTAGAGAAGGGGTCCTGCAGTTATGAAGACAGAAAGGATGTGTATGTACATATGTACAGGTGGCGTAAATCAGAATGGTAAGTTGTAAAGCAGTGCTACAGGATAGAGCTTATAGACGTGGGCTAGTTCACTTCGTCTTAATTATAAGAAGGTATACTCAGCAGGAGTGAGGGCACTGAAGAGGTTAACTGAGGAGAATATCGAAGCAATACGGTGCAGACGGAGTTAAATGTTCACAGCGTCTTAGATATACTCAGCAGGAGTGAGGGCACTGAAGAGGTTAACTGAGGAGAATATAGAAGCAATACGGTGCAGACGGAGTTAAATGTTCACAACGTCTTAGATATACTCAGCAGCAGTGAGGGCACTGAAGAGCTTAACTGAGGAGACAGAGTAAGTGAAGAGAGCAGGAGGAGTTATGACACAGCAGCAGGAATGGCGGGCTGAAGTAAATTTTCAAAAAGCGCGGCTTTTAAGATAGCGTCCGGGAAGTCTCACGAGATTTCCCGGACGCCATATTGGATCCAGTCCTCTGTGGCGGCGACATACTTCATCCAAGATGGCGTCCGGGAAGTCTCGCCAGACTTTTCAGACGGCATCTGGGATCTTGCGAGAGTTCCCACACGCCATTTTGGAGGAAACATGTCGGCAGCGGAGCGAAGATCATCGGCTGGAGGCGGCGGCGGCGGGGAAGACGATGAGCTGGTGATAAGTATGGCAGACAGAGTGCATGGGGGTATGAGTGGGGGTATGAGTGCGGAGGTGCTGAGCGAGGAGGGGGGTGCAAGGACAGTGGAAGGGGGGGACGTGTGTGTGTGGACGTGGCAACTGAGGGGGGGGAGGTGTGATGAGAAGTGTAGTGTCGGAGGGTGTGTGGAGGAGTGGGGAGCGTGACCGGCAGGGCCGGCGTCAGCATCCAGCGCACCCAGGCAAGTGCCAGGGCCCAGACTGCTTAGAGAGGGCCCACTGGGCCCCTGAGGGCTAGGGTAACACTTGTGTTGTGACCCTAGCCTGACGCCAGTATTTTCCGCTACAGCGGACAGCGTTTAATTCTGTGCGCTGCCAGACAACGGAGCCCATAGAAATCCGCAGTTTACCTTGCCAACCAGTGCCAACCATGCTATTGGCTCCAGCACATAGCATTAAAACGCTATGCGCTGCAGCAAAAAATACTGGCATCAGGCTAGGGTCACAACGCAAGTGTGACCCTAGCCCTCAGGGGCCCCTGAGCACTGCCCCCAAAGCTCACTCTCAGGGGGCCCCTGAGCACTGCCCCCACAGACAACCTGTCCTGACCTGTAGTGAGATCACTGCAGCCGCTCTATTTCCTGTATCTCCACACACAGGAAATAGAGCAGCTGCAGGCAGCTCACACTACATGACAGGAGAGGTCTGAGAGATCACCGGCTGCAGCCTTAAAGTGAACCTGTCACCCCCCCCTGGACATCAAAAGCTATAATAGCCACCTTCTGCAGCACTAAGGCTTCATTCAGGGAAGGTGGCTATAGGCTTTTGATGCCCTATATACAGTTAAATATTCACTTATATAACTGCTTACAGTTTAGAAGACCTAAGACCGGGAGGCGGGGTTTCGCGCTCCTCCGACCCGCCCCCTCTTGTCAATCAGCCTGGTCGCCTGCTGCTGCCTCCCCTCACCGTCTAGCATGAACGCGCGCCTCCGTTCTCCTCTATGGGGCCGCGCATGTGTGGCGCCCCTGCGGGTATGCGCCACAGAATGGTATTACACTTGAATATAAAATGTGTTTTTCCTTGTAAGTTGCCAGGTTACGATTTAAATCTTATGGAGTCTATTTTTAGCACTCACTTAGGACCGCACCACTTAGTGTAGGGGGAACAGGTAATATGGTAGGTTCCACAGGTGGGGGGCGGAGCTTAGGATAGAGTAGAGTGACAGTTGAGAATTTACCTCAGACGGCGTTGGGAAGGCAGACAGAGTGGTCAGGCCTGGCAGCCCGCTGAGTGGAGGGTACCCCATCTTTATGAGGGGGCCCAGGACAGATGGCAACGGACCAGAACTGGTAGGAGCCAGCTGGTCATGTTGAGGGTACACAGGTGACACGGACTACCGAGGCAGCCAGGAGTTCAGCCCTGACTGCAAAGCCGAAGAGCTGCAGGCCCAACAGGACCGGGTTGCTGACAGCCCCACAAAGGTACCTCACCCCTCATGCCCAAAAGACGGTCCTACACTAGTGAGGAAAGACTGAAACCCGGTGTCAGGTGGGAAACCTGTGCGTTCCTGCTGTTCCCATTTGGACCGGTATAAGTCAAGTTAAGCCTACTAGGCACGAGCTGCAGGCCCAACAGGACCGGGTTGCTGACAGCACCACAAAGGTACCTCTCCCCTCAGGACTGAAAACCGGTTCAAGACACTAGGAGAAATAAAAGGGGACAGATATTTACTACGGTGCTGGAAGGGAACTTTGTAGTCTCGGGTTGCCCTGTTCAGACCGGGTAGTGGACAGACCTTATCTCCTAGAACAGACCGTAGGACTGGCGGGTGAGCTCTTCAAAGGTGGGAAAGACAGAAAGATCTAGAAAGAGAATAGAAACCCTGAAAGACAGAGAGAGAACATCTAAAGACTCCTTAAGAGAAATCCTGAGTTGGTAACAACACCCTAAACCAAACTGTACCGTGTATTGATATGCCATTAGCCGGTACCGAGTAAAGCAAAGTTAAAATGGAAACGGTTTCTGTTATTCTTCCTGCCGCAGCTCAAAGGACTTAACATCATCAACATCAACAGCAGAAGGGTAAGAACTGCACCACATTTCCATCACTGTCCTCCCTCACCGTCTCACCACCACAGCTGCCCTGAGGTAAAGCTCCACCTGTGGGGAGCTGTACCACACACTGCTGCCCCCTCCATCACCTCAGCGGCCGGGTGGCAGCGCCGGTACCACCTTACCGGACCCTACAGGTGGCGTCACGTCCCCCTGTAAATAACCCCTTTTACCCCCACCGTTTACCATCGACACCTGGTATAATTGTTCGCCAGGGCACGGCACCGGGGTCCCGACAATCCGTGACATCCCACACTGAAGCCCCGGTGACCGAGTACCTCATGCACCCCAGCTCTGGTCGAAACAAATTGGCGTCACGAACAGGAAGAGCCAGCCTGGTATCTACCAGGTGAAGTGTGCCTTAAGAACTTTATTACTGTCTAACTGTGTGGATTATAAGAACTGAGCCGAGCCGCCATTACACCGCCTCACAAAATTCAAACTGCGTCACTACAGCAGGAAAAAGAGCGGGAAGATAAGCCCCGCCCCCTCCGCTCTGCTGAGGAGTGACGAAGGCAGTGGCGGGCTCCGGAAAAGCCCGAAGGACTTGCCCACAGTAACTTCGTGGTGGGCGGGCTTAAAAGTGCAGAAACAACAATGTGCCGGCCCAGGGGCGTGCCTCGGCCCCTCAACAAACATAGGCCATTCAAGAGGCGTCAAAAAGTCTCCCCGCCCCATTGCTCTCAATCAACCAAGGGGGCGGGTCGAGCACCATAACGGAGGATCCAGCGAGTATGGAACCCGGAAGAGAGGACACTGCCGAATCGGGAAGCCTTATCCAGTTCTCAGCAGAGCCCGACCTGACTGGGGAGGAGGACCGAGAGGAAGGAACAGCCGGCGGCGCAGAGGAGGCCGGGCCCCGCGAGCTATGGAGGGTCGCGGTACCAGCACCAACAACAACGGGCAGAGGAAGGAGAGCAGCGTCCTGCACCGATAACAGCGGACATACATGGCAACCGGTAGGCCGTTCCTGGTTTACCCACCTTGAACCCGACGATGAGGCTGAAAGACATCGACGATGCGAGGCCTGGTATGCAAATGAACTTGAGACCCGCCAAGCTCGTGTCATGGCCCGTAATCAGCTCCACTGCCCCTAGACTAACGTAAACGGGGGGTGGTCACTACTTTTAATCTTAGTACCGGGTATGGGTTTGCCAAAGAGGAGGGTCTTTACCAGGAAGTCCATGTTGGTCGGAGGAACGTGAAGGAACACCTACTGCAGGGCCACCCAGACGGGACCTATAATTGTTAAAGTGCAATTGTTCTTTTTGTTGTTTTACTCTTGCAGTACATGAATATAAATGTATGCGAAGATTTTGTTTTGTGTTAAATCCTGATGACAGTAATCAGAGACATGTTACCTGGTCCCAGTTGGACCGACAAGGACTAGACTATAGTCAAAAATTCCCAAAAGTTAAAGTAACGTTACAAGAAGTGAGCCTCCTGCAGAGGAAGAATATAAGTGAACATAAAAGTTTTATTTTTATTATATGTTTGAAAGTTACCCGGTTAACCAGTTAATAGAAATGTTCAATGTTATATGTAAAATGCATTTTTGTATTTCAGGTTTGGTTTGACACCCGCGGACGGGTGTGTTTCACCAAGGGGGGGTGTGGCGCCCCTGCGGGTATGCGCCACAGAATGGTATTACACTTGAATATAAAATGTGTTTTTCCTTGTAAGTTGCCAGGTTACGATTTAAATCTTATGGAGTCTATTTTTAGCACTCACTTAGGACCGCACCACTTAGTGTAGGGGGAACAGGTAATATGGTAGGTTCCACAGGTGGGGGGCGGAGCTTAGGATAGAGTAGAGTGACAGTTGAGAATTTACCTCAGACGGCGTTGGGAAGGCAGACAGAGTGGTCAGGCCTGGCAGCCCACTGAGTGGAGGGTACCCCATCTTTATGAGGGGGCCCAGGACAGATGGCAACGGACCAGAACTGGTAGGAGCCAGCTGGTCATGTTGAGGGTACACAGGTGACACGGACTACCGAGGCAGCCAGGAGTTCAGCCCTGACTGCAAAGCCGACGAGCTGCAGGCCCAACAGGACCGGGTTGCTGACAGCCCCACAAAGGTACCTCACCCCTCATGCCCAAAAGACGGTCCTACACTAGTGAGGAAAGACTGAAACCCGGTGTCATGTGGGAAACCTGTGCGTTCCTACTGTTCCCATTTGGACCGGTATAAGTCAAGTTAAGCCTACTAGGCACGAGCTGCAGGCCCAACAGGACCAGGTTGCTGACAGCACCACAAAGGTACCTCTCCCCTCAGGACTGAAAACCGGTTCAAGACACTAGGAGAAATAAAAGGGGACAGATATTTACTACGGTGCTGGAAGGGAACTTTGTAGTCTCGGGTTGCCCTGTTCAGACCGGGTAGTGGACAGACCTTATCTCCTAGAACAGACCGTAGGACTGGCGGGTGAGCTCTTCAAAGGTGGGAAAGACAGAAAGATCTAGAAAGAGAATAGAAACCCTGAAAGACAGAGAGAGAACATCTAAAGACTCCTTAAGAGAAATCCTGAGTTGGTAACAACACCCTAAACCAAACTGTACCGTGTATTGATATGCCATTAGCCGGTACCGAGTAAAGCAAAGTTAAAATGGAAACGGTTTCTGTTATTCTTCCTGCCGCAGCTCAAAGGACTTAACATCAACAGCAGAGGGGTAAGAACTGCACCACATTTTCCATCACTGTCCTCCCTCACCGTCTCACCACAGCTGCCCTGAGGTAAAGCTCCACCTGTGGGGAGCTGTACCACACACTGCTGCCCCCTCCATCACCTCAGCGGTCGGCTGGCAGTGCCGGTACCACCTTACCGGACTCTACAGGTGGCGTCACGTCCCCCTGTAAATAACCCCCTTTCACCCCCACCGTTTTACCATTAACACCTGGTATAATTGTTCGCCAGGGCACGGCATCGGGGATACCGACCATCCGTGATATCCCACACAGAAGCCCCGGTGACCGAGTACCTCATGCACCCCAGCTCTGGTCGAAACACATGCGCTGTGCGCCAGGTGTCCAGGAAGTCATCGGGCTGCGCGCACAGCGCATGCGCGGTGCCATAGAGGAGAACGGAGGCGCGCGTTCATGCTAGACTGTGAGGGGAGGCAGCAGCAGACGACCAGGCTGGTTGACAAGAGGGGGTGGGTCGGAGGAGCGCGAAACCCCGCCTCCCGGTCTTAGGTCTTCTAAACTGTAAGCAGTTATATAAGTGAATATTTAACTGTATATAGGGCATCAAAAGCCTATAGCCACCTTCCCTGAATGCAGCCTTAGTGCTACAGAAGGTGGCTATTATAGCTTTTGATGTCCAGGGGGGGGTGACAGGTTCGCTTTAAGGTTAGAAGGGAGGAAGGGAGGCAGCTCTAAGGGGCTCCTGAGGGTCCCCCTGGTGTGGGTGCAGCGCAAAGGGGCCCCCCAGTGTTGGGGGGAAGCGCTCAGGGGCCCCCTGGTGTGAGGGATGCGCTCAGGGGCCCCCTGGTGTGGGAGAAGTGCTCAGGGGCCCCCGGTTTTAGGGAAAGCGTTCAGGGCCCCCCTGGTGTGGGGGATGCACTCAGGGGCCCCCTGGTGTTGGGTGTAGTGCTTGGGGCACCCTGGTGTGGGGGCAGCGCAAAGGGGCTTCCCAGCGTTGGGGGAAGCACGCAGGGGCCCCCTGGTGTGGGGGATGTGCTCAGGGGCCCCCTGGTGTTGGGGGAAGCACTCAGTGGTTCCCCGGTGTGGGGGCAGCGCTCATGGGCCCTCATGTGTTGGCGGAAGTGCTCAGGGGCCCCCTGGGGTGGGGGATGTGCTCAGGGGCCCCTGGTGTGGGGGATGCACTCAGGGGACTCATGGTGTGGTGGATGCACTCAGGGGACTCATGGTGTGGTGGATGCACTCAGGGGCCTCCTGGTGTGGGGGCAGTGCTCAGGGACCCCCCCCGGTGTGGGGGCAGTGCTCAGGGGCCCCCCCGGTGTGGGGGCAGCACTCAGGGGCCCCCTGTTGTGGGGGCAGCGCTCAGGGGCCCCCCCAGTGCAGGGGCAGCACTCGGGCCCCCCGGTGTTGGGGGGAAGCGCTCAGGGGCCCACTGGTGTGGGGGATATGCTCAGGGACCCCCTGGTGCTGGGGGAAGCACTTGGGGCCCCCCGGTGTGGGGGCAGTGCTCAGGGACCCCCCTGGTGTGGGGGCAGCACTCAGGGGCCCCCTGGTGTGGGGGCAGCGCTCAGGGGCCCCCCCAGTGCAGGGGCAGCACTCGGGCCCCCCGGTGTCGGGGGGAAGCGCTCAGGGGCCCACTGGTGTGGGGGATATGCTCAGGGACCCCCTGGTCCTTGGGGAAGCACTTGGGGCCCCCCGGTGTGGGGGCAGCACTCAGGGGCCCCTGAGGGTGAGGTGTGGGGGCAGTGCTGGGCACCCGAGGGTGCGGTGTGGGGCAGCACTCAGGGGGCCCTGTCAGGGGCAAATTACACCAGCGGGGGAGACAGGCACAGGGAGGAGACACAGCGTACAGGGGAAGGGACAGGCACAGGGGGAAGACAGGCGCGCAGGGGGAGATAAGTGCGCAGGGGGGACACAGCGCACAGGAAAGAGACAGGCAAAGGGGGAGACAGGTGTAGGGGAGAGACACAGTGCACAGGGAGGGGAACAAGCACAGGTAAGAGACAGGCTCAAGGGAGAGACAGCGCACACGGGAGAGAGACTGCACAGAGAGAGAAGAGACCGCACAAGGGGAGAGATATGCACAGAGAGGGGAGAGACAGTGCACAGGATGGGAGAGACAGTATGGTAGAGAATACATTTGCGAGGGATATATTTATATATACATATAATTACAGTCCGCAACCTATATTATATATATGTATATATATATATATATATATATAATACACACACATATATACAGCTCCAAAGAGGGTCACAGCACTCCTTTCTTAAGCAAGGGTTGTTTAATCCAGCTCAGGCATACATGGCTGATCTTTGTTTATATATATACATATATATATATATATATATATATATATATATATATATATATATATATAAAATACACATACATGATGCAGCAGTATGTACTAAAGGGGGCCCACTGAGACTCTTTCGCCCGGGACCCGCAGAAACCTGGAGCCGGCCCTGGTGACCAGAGTGTGTGTGGGGCCGCAGCTTGTACCGATGGCGGGAGTGGGGCACCCTTAAACATACTTAACCCACATGTTTGTATTTTGGCTCACTGATGTGTGTGTTTCCACACTTTAGGTGTAGCATCTTACATGGACCTCCTGCAGGCCCACCAAGAGGCCCAACGCAAGCTACGCGAGGCAGCCACACAGCTGGAGTTGCTCGGTGCAATGATGCACCATTTTTTCCATCATCAGCCAAGCCCTGGCCCTGTTGTCCCCCAACAGTGACTGTAGCCCCTACAATGTTCTTTTAAGTTGGCATCCAACAATTGTTTGCGTCATGTTGACCAGTTGTGTGTTATGGCATGTTGCCAACATCCAGTGTGTTTTGGGAACACAATGTGTCCCTATTGTTGCCCTGACCAAGCCATTGTTATGGCTATGTTTGTAAAGGAGCTTGTTTGTAAGTTGGATGAGAGGCTAAGAATCCGAGTAAGTGTACAAGGTTATTGGGAAGTAGGGAGTGATCTGCATGAGAGAAGGTCATATTAAGTCGATAAATATATAGTGTGACACTCACATTAATAGATACCAGATTCAAGCATTAAAAGCACATTATTATCAGGTACACTATTATGGGCACCTTATAAGCACTAGGCACCTTAGAACATTGCTCCATATAGAGCGATATGTAAGCAGATATTAAGGCTAGAAAAGGAAAAGCACTATGACACCGAATACCACGCTATTAGGACAACACATATGCACTTGTCACTTTAGCAAAGAACGGGACACAGCACTTGTTTTGCTGTAGGAAGCCCCAACCAAGATGGGGAATGACGAGAATTGAAGAATGGGCATGCGCGGACGTGATGACGTCACGGCGCACGCCGACGCGGTTTCCATACCGACGGGGGCGGGGACACGGCATTGACTGTACAGCAGAGGCTTCCGGGACGCCGTGAACACATGTCTACATACAGGAACCCGGTAAGCCGCTCCCACACTGCCTCATATCGTCTATTATGAATTGAGATAGGACTAATGTATGGAATGGACAGTGATATATGTATAAAATATATAAAAAAACACTAGATGGACCCCAGGGGGATGAACAATATGGAGAGCATGGATCATAAATGTTCACCCAAGGGTATATTAGGTTGTGGGTTTATGTTGTAATATTGAATTATGCAAATCACCTGTAAGGAAGTGAGGCAAGAGGCTAGAGGTGTATAAAGTGCTGTTTCAGATGTAATGTGGTTGTTGGATAAAGAGCTAGCATAGCTCGAAACGTCGCCATATGCCTGAGCTGGAATAAACATCCCTTGCTAAAGAAAGAAGTGCTGTGACCCTCCTTTGAACTGTATGTATGATAGAGGCTGGAAGGAGCCTCAGGGACGCTTAGCACTCTGTTGAAAGACCAGCTATACACGCTGCTTCTGCTATTACTATTTGTATATACCCTTCATCGAGGCTTAGCTGTGTTAATCCATTTATAATGGAACCAGGCACATTAGTGTATACAGTTGAGGACGAAGAGCGGATCCTCAAGGGATTGGAGGGGGAAGTCGATTTTCTGAGTGTACCTTCAGTAAACAACCTGAAGAGGAAATATGAGAACGGGTGTAAGCGCCTTGTCTCCACGGAATTGCATCTTATGATGTTGGGCCAATACTACAAGGCCAAAAAGATTCCGAGAGGGCTCAGATCAAATATCCGACCTACCCTGTTTGTGAATGATACGGTATATTGCAATAAATTTGCCATGATGTCCAACAAGTACGCGATGGATGTGATGCTCCTAAACATGGAGTATTTACAGGAGGAAGTACAGAAAGTTGGGCAGGAGAACAAGGATATGGAAGTACAGTTGAAACTGTTGATTAAAGAGGATGAATTTCAAAAATTTAAGGAGCAGACAAGGTTGAGAGTCGAGAAAATCAAGAAAGATTTGGAGGAAACCAAACGCCAGAAGTGGGCAAGGGATAATGAGGACTATCAGACGGGATCAGTTTATAACTGGCAAAAGGATAAATGGCCCAAGAAAGGTGGTTTTAAGTGAAAAGGACATAGTTTTTGTCGTATTAAGCATGCTAATAAATATGATTCCATCCCATCCAGAGACAGACAGGTCACAAGAAGAAGAAGAGGAGGAGTCCGCTACAGAAGGAGCCAGAAAAAAGCGAGAGAAACCAAGAACAGGACTCAGGGGCAACAAGAAGAGAAACCAGAACTGGTGGTAAATATATCCAAAAAGACATTAAGTGTGGCACAAAATGAGATTTTGAACAAGGGATTGAACTACAACATCACTACGCACATAGACTGGTTTCAGTTAGATGTGGATATGGCTAGCCTGTTCCGTTTGGTTAAATTGAGACATTGGTTCAATACAAAAGAAGCGAGACCTAGACAAAGGGAAAGTGAACTAGCACTAAGGGACTTTTCTCTGTTTAATAAGAGTGATTTTACCCCAGTGGAGGTAGTGCCAGCAATAGAGACCTTCATGACAGCAGTTAAGAGGGATATAGAAGTTATACAACAAAAAAGTCAGGGAGCATTAAAATACCCCAATGTGAAGAAGAATGAGTTTGAGGCGCTGCAGGAACTTGTCCATGACGGCGACCTTGTGATAAAACCAGTGGATAAAGGGGGAGCAGTCGTCGTCATGGACAAGGGTAAGTATATGGCAGAAATAATGAGACAGCTAAGGGATGAAGAAGTGTACCAACAGTTGAATAGGGACCCAAAGTTCGAGATCCAAAGAAGTATAAAGGCAGTTCTGGAAGAAGCAAAAATGGGAGGGTTAATAGACCAGGAGTTACTGGATTATTTGATAGTGGATAGCCCGAGAACGCCAGTGCTATACATCGTTCCGAAAATCCACAAATCGATGGAGAACCCGCCAGGGAGGCCTATAGTGTCAGGCGTAGATTCTGTCTTTAACAATGTAGGGATTTTCCTGGATAAATTGTTGAACCCACTGGCAGTATCAGCGAAGTCCTATATACGTGACACGGGGCATTTTTTGGAGAATTTAAGAACTTTGGAAGTGGGAAAGGATGATGTCTTGGTATCCTTTGATGTAGTCTCCCTATACACGTCCATTGAACACGATAGGGGTATTAGAGCAGTTAACATGTTGTTGGGAACTACGCAGTATGGAAAAGAGAGTAAGAAATTTATCATTGATTTACTGGAGATCTGTTTGCGATGTAATTACTTCCTGTTTGGGGACACATATTATAAACAGTTGAAAGGCACCGCCATGGGGCGCACATGGCATGTGCTTACACCGGCGTCACCATGGCAGTGCTTGAAGAGGAACATGTCTATGGATCCCACCACTTCCGGAGGGTTCGGAAGTGGTGGAGATACATCGATGATGTGTTTGTCCTGTGGAGTGGTGATATTGGCGAGCTGAACGAGTTTCATAGGTATTTGAACACAGTGGACACTAGCATTAAATTTACGATGGTTCACTCAAGGACAGACATACAATTCCTGGATGTGAATGTCAAGCTAGTGGAAGGACAGATAAAAACCACGTTACATGTAAAACCAACGGATAGAAACAAATTACTACATTTCAACAGTAGCCACCCCATAGGATTGAAAAAGGCCATCCCGTGTGGGCAAGTGGAAAGAGTCAGGCGGATAGTCAGTGATGTAGAGGAGAAGGAGGAAGCAGTTTACGGACTGCTGGAGAAGTGCAAGAGAAGGGGCTACCCGACGAAAGTCTTGGATATGAGTAAGAATAAGCGACAAAGGGATAGAACCACTAGGAAGAAACCGAGTAGAATACCAGTGGTGACCACGTATGTGGTACAAGCAATTAAGAGGAACTGGCAGATTCTGAGTAACGGATTGCCGGAAGTCAGGGAGTTCAAAGAGCCACCACTCTTTTCTTTTAGGAGGGGGAGGAATCTAAAGGACCGCGTGGTCAAGTCAGATATTGGTTCTTTCAAACGACAGACCACGCTGACAGGAAGTGTGAGGACAGGGAATTATCCATGTATTGGCTGTGTGAATTGCCCATTGATGAAAAAAGGTAATGAATATGAAGTTAAAGGAAGGAGATACAAAATCCAACAGTTTTTCACGTGCGTCAGATCACGTTGTTTATTTATTAGAGTGCCCCTGTAGAGAATTTTACGTGGGGGAAACAACGTTGGAATTGAGAATCAGGATGAGTCAGCATAGGTACAGTATCCGAAAAAAGATCATGAACTTGCCAGTGTCCAAGCATTTCACTGAAGCAGGGCATGATGAATGGGATCTGAGGGTTAGAGCAATAGATGGAATTCCGGTGATGAGGAGAGGGGGGAACCGTGAAAAGCAGTTAAGGATTTGAAGGAGTTGAAATGGATAAAGAGGTTGGGTACATTAAAGCCGGGAGGCATGAATGTAGACTACAAGCTCGGAGTTGCCCTTTGACCGATAGGATGGGAATCTCTGTCGTTGAAAATTGTATGCATTTTAACCACGATTGTAATTTTTTAAGCACTAGCACTTGAAGACGTAGTTCTATTAACTCCGTGCCTGTTATTAATAACTCAAATTTTTTTTAATTGTTTTAAATTGTTTTATAGAACCCTGGAAGGAACCAAAGATCTGAAGGAGGTCCAGCTAGTGATGATAGATTCCATGCAGTACTGAGAGAATGGGAGCGGCAATACAGGGAGCACTGTATGGTAAACACGCACAACATAACGCGCTGAATTTGTCCTGAATATTCCGTTTAGTCCTTTTTACGGTCACTCGTTTTATAGGTTTTTATAAAAGAAATATCAAAATAGTCACAATTTTCTTTTGTACACAAGAGTATATATATATAGACACATAGAGACCTACATGGTAGTATACCATACCCCACAAAAAAAACCTTAATCAATTAATGGTACAAGCTGAAAAACTGTAATAAGTTGGATGAGAGGCTAAGAATCCGAGTAAGTGTACAAGGTTATTGGGAAGTAGGGAGTGATCTGCATGAGAGAAGGTCATATTAAGTCGATAAATATATAGTGTGACACTCACATTAATAGATACCAGATTCAAGCATTAAAAGCACATTATTATCAGGTACACTATTATGGGCACCTTATAAGCACTAGGCACCTTAGAACATTGCTCCATATAGAGCGATATGTAAGCAGATATTAAGGCTAGAAAAGGAAAAGCACTATGTCACCGAATACCACGCTATTAGGACAACACATATGCACTTGTCACTTTAGCAAAGAACGGGACACGGCACTTGTTTTGCTGTAGGAAGCCCCAACCAAGATGGGGAATGACGAGAATTGAAGAATGGGCATGCGCGGACGTGATGACGTCACGGCGCACGCCGACGCGGTTTCCATACCGACGGGGGCGGGGACACGGCATTGACTGTACAGCAGAGGCTTCCGGGACACCGTGAACACATGTCTACATACAGGAACCCGGTAAGCCGCTCCCACACTGCCTCATATCGTCTATTATGAATTGAGATAGGACTAATGTATGGAATGGACAGTGATATATGTATAAAATATATAAAAAAACACTAGATGGACCCCAGGGGGATGAACAATATGGAGAGCATGGATCATAAATGTTCACACAAGGGTATATTAGGTTGTGGGTTTATGTTGTAATATTGAATTATGCAAATCACCTGTAAGGAAGTGAGGCAAGAGGCTAGAGGTGTATAAAGTGCTGTTTCAGATGTAATGTGGTTGCTGGATAAAGAGCTAGCATAGCTCGAAACGTCGCCATATGCCTGAGCTGGAATAAACATCCCTTGCTAAAGAAAGAAGTGCTGTGACCCTCTTTTGAACTGTATGTATGATAGAGGCTGGAAGGAGCCTTAGGGACGCTTAGCACTCTGTTGAAAAGACCAGCTATACACGCTGCTTCTGCTATTACTATTCATATATATATATATATATATATAAAATACACATACATGATGCAGCAGTATGTACTAAAGGGGGCCCACTGAGACTCTTTCGCCCGGGACCCGCAGAAACCTGGAGCCGGCCCTGGGTGACCAGAGTGTGTGTGGGGCCGCAGCTTGTACCGATGGCGGGAGTGGGGCACCCTTAAACATACTTAACCCACATGTTTGTATTTTGGCTCACTGATGTGTGTGTTTCCACAGGCCCACCAAGAGGCCCAACGCAAGCTACGCGAGGCAGCCACACAGCTGGAGTTGCTCGGTGCAATGATGCACCACTTTTTCCATCATCAGCCAAGCCCTGGCCCTGTTGTCCCCCAACAGTGACTGTAGCCCCTACAATGTTCTTTTAAGTTGGCATCCAACAATTGTTTGCGTCATGTTGACCAGTTGTGTGTTATGGCATGTTGCCAACATCCGGTGTGTTTTGGGAACACAATGTGTCCCTATTGTTGCCCTGACCAAGCCATTGTTACGGCTATGTTTGTAAAGGAGCTTGTTTGTCCCAACTTTGGGTGTTTTTAAGCATGTCTTGCAATTTTAACAAATATACACCAAGTTTGGTGTTGGCGTCATCATTTTCAAAAAGGATGGAAATATATTTTGCAAACCACCACCAAAAACCTTGTGTGTGTTTTCATGTTTGTCATTTTTACAAAATATCAATCACATGCTAATTTGAAACACATGTTCATACCAAAAAAAGTGAGCTATCTTTATTGTGGCCTCCCAAGCAAACAACGGATTGGCCCTGAAACCTAAATTATTCACAAGAAGAGTGGGCCAAGACATTCACACATACACAATGCAACATTGTGTGTAGACCAAGCTAAGGGCAAAACATGTGTGTACACTACTGTTTACCTATGGCCAAAATTACAAGTAATAATTTGGGCCTATGGCTGATTGTTACATTGTGCTTTACCTTGTCGTGTGGCTTTCACATCTCCCTAATTAAAACACAATTATGAACCCAAATTTAAAGAGAAAATCAATTATCATAATCCATAACCTTCTGGCCCTGTTTGCATGTGGAAAGTGTATGGCACAGCTGTGTGTGCCCTTTGAGCCAACGTACCTATTTAACATGGTGTCCAACATTTCAATCTAGCACATAAAATACACAGATATTTAAAAATAACAGAATTTATTACATAAAAAGAAAGAAACATAAGTGGTTTCTGGCACCAATCCAAAAAACAATAGATATATAACACAAAGCAAAACCCAAGTACAAAAATCGCTGGTAGCGTCCCCAATGGCAGACTCACCCAGCTCCCTTGCAGGAAGTGGGTTTGGTCGGTGCCGAGGTAAAGGTCTAAATGGCTCCTCAGGAAATTGTCCAGGGCCAAACATAGCCATCGGCGGCGGCTGATGGGGCACTGACGGCTGCTGGGGGGCTGCGCCAAGATGGTCTCGGAGTTGAGTGTCCCATTCGCCAACGCTTCCATGGCTAGATAAATGATCCGCTCAAAATCCGATCGTTGTGGACGGCCAAGCTCGGACATCCGTTCACTCACAAGCAGCCCAATCCCAGTCCAAGGGACCCTCTCGAGATTCAGCAGCACCCTCTTAGCCCAGTCACCCAGCTGGGTAGGGGGTGGAGCTGGTCTTCTTCGTCTCCCCCCCTCACTGGGCCGAGGGTGCTGCAAGGCGGGACTGGGATCAGGCTCCCCCCCCAGATGTTGTTGGGGGATCTTCAAGAACGGGTGCCCCCCCCTGGCTGGGCCCGGCACCTTGAGGGTCCTGTGGAAAAAGGGGAGAAACCAAAATCAGCAAGACTGACACAATCACATATCATCAATGCAATAAGAACAAGCATGCCTTTGTCCTGTTTGACCGTGCAATGTAACAAATCCAAGCCAAGGCCATTACTGTGGCCTTGACATATGGCTATGTCTCACAACACACAGTGCACCATGGTCACGCATAGCTGTTGACACAAGCACACAAGATATGTTAGAATTTAAAAGAAAAAACAACACCATTACCAAATGTGCACTGTGGGAATCAACACACGCTCCTATGTTTGACAAGTGACACACAACACAAGTGTTTCAAACCACCATTGCTGAGTGTGATGCCCCTAAACCAATCCAACATACCTCTTGTGGCGGAGCCGGGGCTTGGAGAGTGGCAGAGGAAGTTTGTGCGAGGTCCCTGCTGCACAGTGTAGTCGGAGGGAGCTGCTGGTCCCGGAGGAAATGGAGGAGGTTAAAGTACCACAAGCGTGGCACATAAACCTCCCCGTTCCACTCCCAGACTGCATATATCTTTCCACCTCATTAAGCGCCCTCTTATACACTGTGCGCAGGTTCTGGATCTTATTCTGCACAAACTTCAGATCCACCCTCTCCCCAGGGTGGTGCTGCTGGGAGAGGGTGATGAGCTGCTCATATGCCACTCTCTTCACCGTTTTGTTTTTATAATCCGGGGATGTGGTCCGCCACAAGCACTCTAGCTCCTGGTACTTGGCTATGAAGGCCCTGATAAAGTCCTGATTGTCTGCCATCTGTAAAAAGAAAAGAAGGGTGTAAACAGACACATGCACGTATCATGTGTTTTCATGTGTGTATGCATGGCTACATGGGTCCCTGTGCACACATGATTTGTGTGTGAAGAATGGTGACATATTACAACAGCCAAACATTACACATGGGCCACTAAGGACATGAACGCACATGCACAAACAGTATGTACATATGGCTGTATATCCATGGATGTTGGTCAAGTTATTTTCCAGTTTATGGGGGCAAGCCCACCAGCCAATGGACATTCGGTGAGTTGGGATGTATATCTCCCTCTCCTCATCGACATGTTGGATTTGTGGTTGGTTGTAACCAACATGGACATTTCAAAAACACCCATCCAGATTGAGGTAATCTACATACATGTTAGCAAAAGACGTACGTTACTTTCCAGGAATCTTGCAAACCAACGGTCCATTTGTGTCCCGTTTACAAAGGGAACATGGCCCATTTGGACACATAGGTGGGGTATGGCAATGGACTCCTTGTCCCCGCATTGAAGACTGGGAAAGTGGGCCCAAGGCACATATCCCTCCAGCAAAGGACGTTGCCCTGTGTTTTAAATCTTGTGGACCCCTCCGTAACCCGCATCTGATTAGCCCGTCAAAATGACAGGTAAAATATACACATATGACAAGGGAATTAACACCGCCAGCTATCCATCCACACACAGCTCCAACGGGGTATTGGCCCTCATCAGTGTTGTTTTGGATTCTACTTAGGTGGGTACAATGGCTGGTAGACCAACAAGACTAAGCACTTAGGAAGTCACAGTCAATGTGCACCAGGCTCCATTTGCCTATTTTTGCAACATAGGGACAATGCATCATGGATTTCACTGTTTTGGGCGCTTTAAGGCGTCTGGCAACAGTGTTTTACTTGTCCGATCTACATGACATCAGAATTTGCTTGGGGACATAGGTGGTGTAAGGGCAGGTCCATAAAAATCAAATATACTATATGGTTTAATGGTACTTGAACAGCAGACCAAAAATGAAATCATGATGAAGGTGAGTCACCAATACATACCGTCAGTCCTGCAGTGCCAGAAGAGGAGACGCTACAACGTTGTGTTTCCATGTGTTTCTGGGGGGATGTTCGCCACATCGTCTTTTAAAGGACACACAGCCAATGAAAGGGTTGAACAGCTGACCAATCCGCGACGTTGGGCATTGGCCTTCACCACGCACTACCATTGGACGGCGCAAGTGGGTTGTCATTGGTGGATTCGCACATAAAAATGGCCCACAGTTGAACGTTGTTAAGTTAGCTGCCCAGAGCCATTGGGGTAATTACTGTTGCACAGAAATGTATGTGGATGTTTTGCCATATTAATTGCGTTATGAAAATATACCTACATGTACAATTGCCATTAGCCTTCATTATGAGCCTGGTCACCATTTGTGAAGTGTTCACATCTCCTTGTCGTTGGGAACACAACAAATTGTGACTGTGTGTGCCTTTTTTGTAACGGCGTCAGGCAGGGCTTCTCAGGCGGTGTGGGCTGCAACATTGTAGTTAAGTTGCTTGAATTCAAGAACCCAATCATGGGCTTAGTGCAAATGTGGCCAAATGTTTCTACTGGGTTTGCCCACACACATTTAATTTCTGCATAGTCCTGGCCATCCATCATTGTTCTTGAAACACCTGCACATTTGCCTTTGCCATAAAAATGCATGTGGCAACTGTAGCCTCTTGTGCTGTGTAATGTGTCTGCCCGTCCGTTTTTTTGGGGTGGGGAAAGAGCTTATCCCAATACATATTTGCAAACAGCTGACCTGGGCCTCTGTTTTGCCCTTGAATGTGTATGATCATGGCCATGATGGTCAGACAGGACATGACTATAATATTGGGGGTGACAGGAGATGGCTGTTGTATGTTTGTATACATGCCAGTGTGATTGTGTGTGACCTGCCAGTGATGTAGGTGATGGTTGTTTGGTTTGTGAGTTTGTGTATCGAGCCCTGTTTGGGGGGGCCAAGGGGGCAGTTGTGTGGTGACTCAGCGAGGGCAGGAGTGTTTTGGGGGGGGGTTTGGCCCTGATTATCCACACGGTCGCGGCATATTTTTTCCGTAAACACCCAAACGCAGGGTTTCCAATCGGTGCGGGCGCAATTCACATACAGCTGCTCCATCTCAGTTATGTTTTTTGGAAAAAATTATCTCACTTCAATGAGGCATCCGGGCACTTGGCCCCCTGCTACCTGTGCGAATATGACCCCGATTGGTTTACATATGTGTGGAAGGTGTTTCCACAATTGTGCAACTGTGGGGGGGCAGTTATTGTTTTGAAAAAAGCATTATTTGTTGTGTGTGATCAGACGGGAACAATGATACTGTGCACTGTAGGCGTCTGTGGGGATGCTGTCCATGTTAAATTGTTTGAGCCATATTCATGTTAGCACTGTATGTTGGTTTTTTACACACATTTTCCTGTTTGATTTGCAGATCTTTGCTAACTCTGATTGGACGTGATGCATCATTCCACAATGGCAGTAGTGGCTTTGTCCATGGTTGAGGATGCCATGGTGACAGATGAGAGGAATGAGAGACAGCGGAGGCGTAGACAACGGTGTGTGTGGTCTCGGGACTGGCTCCTGCAAAGGCCCCACCTGACTCACATGCGCCTTGTCCGTCAGCTGGAGGACACAAATTCGCAGGACTTTAAGAATTATCTCAGGATGTCCGAGGACTCTTACAAAATGCTATTGGACTTGGTTACACCACATACTGCCCGTGAGGACACTGTGATGCGTCCAGCAGTACCAGCAGAGGAGCGGTTAATTGTCACTCTGCGTTTCTTGGCTTCAGGGCGCACGCTAACTGACCTGCAGTATACTGGTGCAGTCTCGCGCTCACTGCTGAGCAGCCTTATCCCTGAGACTTGTGAGGCTATTGTGAGGTGTCTCTTGCCAACCTATATGCGGTTTCCAACAACTCCCACGGAATGGTTGTCAGTTGCCACTGGCTTTGAGGAGAGATGGCAATTCCCAAACTGCGGGGGAACCTTGGATGGTAAACATGTGAGGATCACACAAACCCACAACAGCGGGTCATACTATTATAACTACAAAGGTTATTTTAGTGTGATCCTCATGGCCCTAGTCAATGCCAACTATGAGTTCCTCCTTGTGGATGTGGGGATGAACGGGTGTGTGTCTGATGGTGTTTTGGCCCATACCTCATTTGGTCGCGACCTTGTGAGCGTCCGCCTTAACTTACCCACCAATGATGACACCACTGAACATCTCAACTTTGCTTTTGTGGGGGATGAGCGATTCGCTCTTCACGCCAACCTACTAGAGCCAAATCCCCAGAGGACTCTGACCCCTGAGCAATGCCTTTTCAATTACGGCTATCCCGGGCACATCGTGTGGTTGAAAATGCGTTTGAGATCATGGCCAATAGATTCCGCGTGTTTCATACTGCTTTAAATATGAAACAGGAATCTATCCGTATGGTAGTGATGGCGTGTTGTGTGCTGCATAACGTTCTGCGGCGTAGGGATAATACTCAATCATACACGCCAGCAAGTTATGTGGATAGTGTGGACCCCACAACTGGGGAACTCAGTCCAGGTGAGTGGCGTGATAATGACCCTGGCCTAGCGCCACTCCAGCCATTGGGCCCGGGCCGACATCAGCAGGATGCCAGGAGCAGCAGAGACAGCTACTGCTCATATTTCAATGGCCCTGGGGCGGTGGCCTGGCAGGACCACCAGATCTAAGGAGGGTGTGATGGGTCCACACTGTCCCATGTGTTTATAGTATTTGTATTTGGGTTTGTCCGACACAGTATAGTATGATGTTTTTGCAAATTATGCCCTCTTTCATTTCTGTAATATGTGGGATTCAACATTTTTTCTTGGTTCAAATGTGTGTGGCCACACTACTAATATATATTTTTCTGATCTTAAATTCGTGTGTGCAGATTTTCTTTGTAAGCTGAGCCGAGTATGTGACATATAGCATTTTATGTTGTGCTGTGAGGTCTCCTACAACAATGGTCTTTGTCTGTCCCTGCACCATTGTGTGCACATGTACAGTACACATGTATTTGGTTGGTCAACAGACTGATTTGTCTTATGGGTATTTGTCTGTCCAGATTGAGGCATGTACACATGGCTATGTGTCAACACACATGGTCCATGTTTTGGTGTGTCCTTCACAGACATATGCACACATATGTGAACAGATACATACATTTGCCAAAAAAACACGGGGGATAATGCTATGTGAGGTACATACACATGTGCACACTTCTTGTGTGTAGGTGACCAACTTGGCCAGTAGTCCTTGCAAATTTACCAATATGGAGCAGTTAACAACACTGCATATCAATAGCGTGTTGATGTGACACTTTCGCGACGCCACAGGGTGTTGCGGCAGCTGCCACGCATCACATATTTTAACTGGTTCCATTATCATAGAATGGTCAAGTGCATCCATGACGACAACATGTTGTCTGAGATGACTGTCCAATCATGACGCTCTTTCGCCGTCCAATAGGATTGTTGTGGGTACGGTAAAATTCGACATAATATACGCCTATGTCCTGAGCTCGGCGAAATCCACGCCCACATTGGTTATGTGGTTGTGCTGTGTGACAGCCCAACTACGATCTGCAAAGTCGGCGGCCCGTCGGGCACGGCCACTTCCGGAACACAGGTTCGTCGTTGGTCGGAGGTGAAGTTGGTACGTTTAACATCTCCTATGCGATCTTGGATTAGTGCCAAAAACGTGCACGCTCACGTGCCGTTGTATACAATGTCGGAACGATATCGGGACGTGTAAAGCGGCCAGTAAGTTGCCAGTGAAATTCCTAGAAATGTTGGCGCGTGTAAAGGTACCTTTAGGGTTTTATTATTATAGATATTACTATTCATGGTAAAAGTGCAAATTCTCTTCATTTATTATTTATTTTGGGATTCTACCTAATTTTCATGGTAAAGTTAATTTGGGAAGGAAACACAGAAACTTGACAATATAACATATACAGAGCAAATCAGCTAAGATAAAGATTTAGAATGCTATTACTGTAAAAAGCAGAAAAAACGAAATTTATATAAAAACCTCATTAAAAATGCTATGGGTGAACAACTCATTGGAATATATGGTATCGTACTGGACTGGTAAGGCCAACCTTCACAATATGGCGGGCTCTGTAACTACTGTTCTTATGTTATTTCTGACCTAGTGTTAATTTGTCCTGGTTGTGAATCAGACAGGCGAATTGTGATGATTAAAGACAAGTGTGGAAGTCGTTTCTTTCTTATTCTGGTAGAGGGCGCTCTTATCTAGAAGTTCTGAACATTGTTTTTAGTAAGTTCTTTCCAGCGCACACTAATTCATTACTGTAGATTGATTATGATTCTCAATGATTGTAGTAGTAATTCTTCTTAGCACATTATCTTAAATAATAAGTCCTCCTACTGCAACAGTATTTTAAAAATAACTTTTTTTTATAATAAATGTTTTATAGATTTTTAAAATATTATTATTATCATTATTAATTATTTATATAGCACCATTAGGTTCCATGGCGCTTTACATGTGGATAAGGGAGACAAAAATAAGTACACTAAATCTAGGCGATCAGGACGTACAGGTACAGGAGGGGCAGGGACCCTGTCCATGAGGGCTCACAGTCTATGAGGGGCGGGTTAGTCTACAGTAGGATGGGGGAATGTCAGGTATGGGGCGGTCGCCTGGGTCTCATGGCAGGTTGTAGGCTTGACGGAACAGGTGAGTCTTCAGGTGACACTTGAAGCTACTCAGGGTAGGAGAGTGTCTGACGTGTTCGGGCAGGGAGTTGCAGAGTAAGGCAGATGCCCGGGAGAAGTCCTGGACTCGGTTGTGCGAAGAGGTGATGAGGGGGGAGCAGAGGAGGAGTTCTTGGGAGGAGCGGAGGTTGCGTGAGGGTAGGTATCGGGAGACCAGGTCGGAGATGTATTGTGGGGCCAGGTTGTGTATGGCTTTGTACGCCATGGTTAGTGTTTTGAATTGGGATCTCTTGGAGACGGGGAGCCAGTGAAGGGCTTGGCAGAGGGGGGAGACAGGGGAGTAGCGGGAGGACAGGTAGATTAGTCGGGCAGCGGAGTTGAGGATAGACTGGAGAGGTGTGAGGGAGTTAGCCGGGAGACCATTGAGAAGGAGGTTGCAGTAGTCAAGGCGGGAGATGATAAGAGCATGGATGAGTGTTTTAGTGGTGTCGTGGGTGAGGAAGGAGCAGATCCGTGAGATGTTCTTGAGCTGGAGCCGGAGGGATGTGGTGAGGGCCTCGATGTGGGGCATGAAGGATAGGGAGGAGTCAAGGATTACCCCGAGGCACTTGGCTTGGGGGACTGGGGAGAGGGCGCAGTCGTTAATGCAGATGGATAGGTTGGGAGGTGGGGTGACATTTCTTGGGGGGAAGACTATGAATTCAGTTTTGTCCATGTTGAGTTTAAGGAAGCGAGCAGAGAAGAAGGATGAGATGGCGGAAAGGCATTGTGGGATTTTGGAGAGTAGGGAAGTGATGTCAGGGCTGGACAGGTAGATTTGGCTGTCGTTGGCGTAGAGGTGGTACTGGAGGCCATGGGACTCGATGAGTTGCCCTAGGCCGAGAGTGTAAATGGAGAAAAGTAGGGGTCCCAGGACCGAACCTTGGGGGACTCCGACAGAAAGGGGGTAGGGTGAGGAGGAGGTGTAGGAGTGCAAGACGCTGAAGGTCCGGTCCGCTAGGTATGAGGAGATCCAGGAGAGGGCAAGGTGGGTGATGCCAAGGGATTCCAGGATCCGGAGAAGAAGGGAGTGGTCAACCGTGTCGAAGGCGGCAGACAGGTCAAGGAGGAGGAGGATGGAGTAGGGGTGTTTGTTCTTGGCGGTCAGTAGGCCGTTGGTGACTTTCGTCAGGGCTGGTTGGGGTGGAATGAGGGAGTCAGAAGCGGACTGAGGCAGTCGAAGTGGGAGACGAGGAGAGGTGAGAGGACAGTTCAGAGTTGAGTGCTGTAAGTAGCTAGAGGCGAATGGGGAGAGATAGGGCGATATTAGAGACAAGTTAGGGTCAAGTGAGGTTTTTTTTAGGATGGGCGTGATTAGGGCGTGTTTGAAGGCCGAGGGGAAGGCACCAGTGCTAAGTGAAAGGTTAAAGAGGTGGGTGATGGCTGGGATGAAAATGGAGGTGTGGTTCGGAATCAGGTGGGATGGGAGTGGGTGGTGGGCGCTGGTGGTGAGGTGTGACTTTGACAGGAGGGAGGAAAGTTGGTCTTTAGTTATGGGGGGGAAGTGGCTGATGGAGGAGGGCAGTGTAGGTGGGAAGGGGAGTTGTGGGGATAGTGGACCGAAGCTGCTTCTGATCTTGTCGATCTTCTCCTTGAAGAAGGTCGCAAAGTCTTCAGCAGAGATGAGGGGAGAAGGGGGAGGAGCAGGTGGGCGAAGTAAGGAGTTGAAAGTTTTGAAGAGCTATTTGGGGTTGCGGGACAGAGAGGTTATAAGGGATGGGAAGAACACTTGCTTGGCGGTAGCAAGTGCCGTCTTGAAGTCAGTGATGGATTGCTTGAACTGAGCAAAGTGCTCGGGGGTGTGGGACTTTTTCATCTCCTCTCGGTGACCCTGGACGCCCATCTCAGATTTTTAGTGAGGGTGGTGTGCCAGGGTTGCCTGTTAATGCGTGGAGCATGGAGAGTGAGGGGGGCGGCTAGGTCGCGAGCGTTCTTTATGGTGGTGTTGTATAGGGTGGTGGCAATGTCAATGTCGTCAGCGGAGGGTATGTCGGTGAGAGGGAGGAGTGATTCAGAGAATAAAGGAAGATCAAGATCTTTTAGGTTTCGGCGAGGGAGATCAAGTTTGCGGAGAGGGGGTAGTGTGGCAGGGGAGGAGAGGGCGGAGAAGGTCAAGAGATGGTGGTCAGACAGTGTGAGTTCCGAGGTTGTGAGGTTAGAGAGGGAGCAAAGGCGGGTAAAGATGAGGTCAAGCGTGTGGCCTTGTTCGTGGGTGGGAGAGGAGGACCATTGGGAGAGCCCTAGGGAAGTGGTCAAGGAAAGAAGGTTGGAGGTGGCTGAGGAGGGAGTGTCAACGGGGATATTGAAGTCTCCCATGATGATGGAGGGGATGTCAGTGGAGAGGAAGTGAAGTAGCCAGGTGGTGAAGTGGTCAAGGAAGGAGGAGGTGGGTCCGGGGGGGGCGGTAGATGATGGCTATTTGGAGGTTGCAAGGGGAGAAGATTCGGACCGAGTGGGCTTCGAAGGAGGGGACAGTGACGGATGGGGGCGGGGGGAAAGGGCTGAAGGTGCAGGAGTTGGACAGCAGTATGCCGACTCCACCGCCGTGTTTGCCAGAGGGACGGGGGGTGTGGGACAGGCTGAGGCCGCCGTAGGATAGTGCAGCAGGGGAGGCCGTGTCAGAGGGGGTGAGCCAGGTCTCGGCCAGGCCAAGGAATGAGTTTCCTGGAGATAAAGAGATCATGGATGTCAGGGAGTTTGTTGCACACTGAGCGGGCATTCCAGAGTGCGCCGGGTAGAGCGGTAGGTGGGGCATGGGTTGGGGGAATAGGTCTGATGTTGGTGGGGTTGCGAGGGCTAGTGGTGGTGAGCTTGCGAGGGTTGGCAGTGGGTCGTGGAATGAAGGTTGTTGTGGGGATGTTGCGGGGGGCCAGGATTGGGGGAGATGTCACCGGCAAGGAGGAGGAGTAGGCAGAGGGTTAGCAGGTGGGAGCATGAGAGCTTGCGAGGCGGGCGTGCTTGTTTGGTAATTGAGGATTGAAAGTGAATGAAAAGGTTGGTGAAGTGAGTGAGGTGGTACGGCAGGATGGAGGGTGGGAGCAGTATTTTGTTGCTGGGAGGGGGTATAAGTGGGGGTAGTAGGAAGTGGAGAAAGATGGAAGTGAGAGTGAGGAGTAGCGGGAACATTGCATACGGAGAACAGGGAGTGAGTGGGGCAGCAGGGGTCAGAAGCAGAGTGGGGAAAGTTGTGGTAGTGGGTGAATGGTCATCAGTGGGGAGTGGTCACGGGATGAGGTGATGACCGGGGATGAGATGAAAGGTGGGGGGTCGGATGGATGGGTCAGATGGGGAAGTTGGGGGATCAGTCGAGGCGGTCGGGGTTGACAGAGGCGATTGTGGGGTTGGCTGATGGAGCAGCCGTGGGACAGGTGAGGCATCCAGGGTTCAAGTCGGGGTGGAATGCCATTATTATTAAGATTAATGTATTAAAAGTCTACACTACCTATGGAGACCTAGTCAGGTTAGATCAGGGGTCTCAAACTCGGCTGGGTATGTGGGCCGCATATAGAATAAAATTGAATTTGGAGGTTTGCATTCTTTGTAGAACTAAATTGCAGTTTTAGTAATACCGTATTTATTTCTATACACCTTTTGTTTAGTGATGGGCGAATCCTAAATTACTCGGAATCGCTTGACTCTAGCGAGTACGAGCCCGGGACTCGCTACTCGTTGCGAGTCTAGCGAGTCCGATGTTAATGAATGGGGAAGCGAGTAATAGCGAGTAGTGTGCGATTTACAAATCACAGATGTGTCTCGGAAGCTTCAGCCTGAAGCAATCCTAGTTTTGTCAGAGTCTCTGCCATTGATTTGCATTGGACTCGTTTACTGTGCAAGTAATCGCTGGGAAACTCGCACAGATAAGAGTCCGGCTGTCTGCTCTGTGTGCAGACTGCCGCAGCTCCAGGGTCCTAGAGCCCGCCTGCTGCCTGATGTAGCAGAGCTGAGATTGTTCTCAGTCTGCTCATTCCCTGTGCATAGAATCTATATCTATGCACAGGGGATGTAGCAGAGAGGACATTGCGTTTTGGACTGATCGGCGAAGAGGATTTTTTTAATTAAAGATGGAGTCCCTAATGACTTTTTTTTTATTTCTAATAAAAAATTTTCTCTGTGTTGTGTTTTTTTTTAAAACAATTTAATAGAAATTCATGGCGGTCATGTCTAATATTGGCGTGACCGCCATAAATTTCGGGCTTAGGGCCAGCTGATAATACAAAGCTGGCCCTAACCTCTTTATTACCTAGCGTGCCACCGCCACCAGGGCCGCTGGAAGAGCGGGGTTCAGCGCCAGAGGATGGCGCTTTAATGAACGCGCCATCTTCTGGGGCGGCTGGGGCTGCAATTTGCAGCGGGGGGTGCCCAGAAAGCTTGGGCATCCCTGCGCTGCGTATTCCAGCCCCCAGCTGCTTAGCTGTACCTGGCTAGACATAGAAATTGCGCGGAGCCCCACGCATTTTTTTTAATTATTTCATGAAATTCATGAAATAATTAAAAAAAAGGGCTCCCCTATATTCTTGTGTCTGGCCAGGTACAAATAGGCACCTGGGGGTTGGGGGCAGCCCGTCGCTGCCTGCTGGATCCGGCTGGTTCCAGAAATACGGTGAAGACCATGTAATTTTTTTCTGAAAAATCAATAAAACAATCCTAAAAAAGGGACTGCATCTTTATTAACCCCTCGCCCATGGTCCAGGGGTTAATAAAGACGCAGTCCCTTTTATTTACATCGTTTTATGGATTTGTCAGAAAAAAATTTCACGTGGGCTTCGCCGTATTTCTGGAACCAGCCAGATCCAGCAGGCAGCGACGGGCTGCCCCCAACCCCCAGGTGCCTATTTGAACCTGGCCAGACACAAGAATATAGGGGAGCCCTTTTTTTTTATTATTTCATGATTTCATGAAATAATTTAAAAAAAATGCGTGGGGCTCCGCGCAATTTCTATGTCTAGCCAGGTACAGCTAAGCAGCTGGGGGCTGGAATCCGCAGCGCAGGGATGCCCAAGCTTTCTGGGCACCCCCGCTGCAAATTGCAGCCCGCAGCCGCCCCAGAAGATGGCGCGTTCATTGAAGCGCCATCCTCTGGCGCTGAACCCCGCTCTTCCAGCGGCCCTGGTGGCGGTGGCACGCTGGGTAATAAAGGGGTTAATACCAGCTTTGTTATACAAGCTGGTATTAAGCCCGAGATTCTTAATGTCAGGCCACGTTTGACCCAGCCACTAAGAATCTCCAATAAAGGGTTAAAAAACACAACACAGAATTTTTTTTATTAGAAATAAAAAAAAAAGCCATTAGGGACTCCATCTTTAATTTAAAAAATCCTCTTTCGTCCGACGTAGTCCAAAACGCGATGTCCTCTCTGCTACATCCCCTGTGCATAGATATAGATGTCTATGCACAGGGAATGAGCAGACTGAGAATAATCTCAGCTCTGCTACATCATCTCTGTGAGCAGGCGGGCTCTAGGACCCTGGAGCTGCGGCAGCCTGCACAGAGAAGACAGCTGGACTCGGCTCGCAAAGTAACAGCAGTTACTTTGCGAGTTTCCCTGCTATCACTGGCACAGTAGCCGAGTCTAATGCAAGTCAAAAGGCAATCCTAGTTTTGTCAGCGTCTCTGACAAAACTAGGATTGATATTGATTTGCATTGGACTCGTTTACTGTGCGAGTAATCACTGGGAAACTCGCAAAGTACCGAGTCCTGCGAGTCCCTTACTACTCGCCGAGTAACGAGTCCTAGCGAGTAGATTCGCCCATCCCTACTTTTGATCACTTTTTAACATTTTTTTCTATGATTAGTTGTTTTTTTTTAAATGGCATTCATTGAATGGGTTATGGTACCTCTTTTTATAGGTTGGGTTGTTATGGATGTGGAGATAACAAACATGCTGTTTTTTTTTGTTAACTTTAGTTTACATATAAAACAGCATTTTAGTGGTAAAAAATGTTATGCCTTCTTTTGAAATTTTTTGTATTGTTATCCCTTTCTTCAGTTATTGTCTTACAATTAGCACCAAATAGTAATTCTGGCCGACATCTTGTAGTAATGTCCCCCATACTGGTCCCCATATTGTAGTAATTTCCCATACTAATTCCATATTGTAGTAATGTCCCATACAGTTCCCATATTGTAGTAAAAATGTCCACATCCTGGTCTCCATCTTGTAGTAATCTCCCAAACTGATCCCATATTGTAGTAATGTCCCATACTTATACCATATTGTAGTAATGTCCCATACTGATCCCATATTGTAGTATTGTCCCATAATGAATGTAAAGTACTATCGAATTAATAGCGCTATATAACTGAATAAATATTATTATTATTACTGATCCAATATTGAAGTAATGTCCCATACTTGTCACGGGGTGGTATAATGGATAGGGAATCAGGAGGCAAGATGGTAAGGTAGGCAAGGGCATTCAGGGGAGCTAGTTTGGCCTGGACTTGGGGTCCCTGACTAGCTCTGTTCACAAAGGTACCTCTGAAGGTGAGGATGTGAGGGCTGCCACCCTAGCCCTTTGCTCCTGATCAGCCCCAGGCTGAGAGCCCCTACCTCCACCCATGGACTGGGAAAACCCAGAAACTTCAATGGAAGTCATCGCCAGCAAAACCACAGCTCAGCACAGCATGACTTCACAGCACGGGGTCCAAGTAGAAATTAGCTCTATTTGGGACATCTAGTGGAGGGAAGTAGAGCTATTTCAAGGCTGGGGGAATGGGGATCTGAATACTAAGACACACCCCTCCATCTAAATGCTATGATTCACTCCTCCACCTCCAGATCTACATACAGCAGACTAAGGAAAATAAAACTCAGATTTTGTCATAGCAGCAGCACTCATGGACTGCAAATCAGTCAACACATGACAGTACCCCCATTTATGTGAGGCCTCTGGACTCTACACCGAATATGTCCGGTAATGGTCTAACTTTCCTGACAGATGACCTGTGGAAGATATTATGGGTGTTTAGCACCGAGGACGTTCTAGCTGGAACAAAACAGGGTTGCAAAAGGCCGGTATCCTAACAGACCAATAACTCCAGTAGTAGGAGCTCCAGCTGCGCACTTCTACCTACGTGTTTTGACAATACCCATACATAATCATCCACTCTCAGGTCTGGACCTGGATGTTTATTACCATTCACACTGTCACAAATAGAGGGTCCATTCACAGGTGGGCAAACAGTAGAGACGTTCCCCTTTCTCATCTCAGGAAACTTACTCACAAAAAGCTTAGTGGGATTCACCACCCTCCCCCTAACATTTTCTCAGGAAAACACCCAAGCCCAGCACCTATCTGAGGTGTAAGCTGGGTTTTATCCCTATTCTTTGGCAGGTGTTTAATCACCTCCACTGGAGACTTAGGAGCAGGCCTGCCCAACACAGCAGTGACAGTAGTACTCAGGTGCTTATTCTCTTGGGGCAGCAGCAGCTGAGAAAAAGTTTAGCGCGGTGTGGACATACCCTAATAAAGTGATCATCTTGACCACAAAAGAAACAAGGCCTCACAACCTGATCAACTGCAGATGGGCTAGTATGAACAATCACATTCCCCAACTGCTTAGGTACATCAGGACCCACATGTGTAACTTCCACAGCAGGGATGGCCACCAAGGGCAGGGTTGGTTCAGGTCTCTCTTTCAGGAGTCTGTCCAACCTAATAGCAAGTGGCATAGTAGCCTCCAGTGACTCTGGAGCAGCGTACTGAGTGATAGAATCTTGTAGCCGATCTGAAAACCCCAGACAGAACTGACTCCTCAGGGCAGGGTCATTCCACTGAGTGTCAGTGGCCCACCTCCTGAACTCAGAGCAATGCTCCTTGGCCAGTCGCGCTCCCTACCTGAGGTTACTTAGTTTTGACTCAGCTAAGGAGACACCATCTGGGTCACCATACGCTAGGGCCAGATCTGCAAAAAACTCATCCACTGACCGCATTGATGGAGAATCGGCTGGCAGAGAGAAGGCCCAGGCCTAGCGATCACCCTTGAGAAGGGAGAGTATAATCCCATGCGCTGTTCTTCACTCACCAAAGAATGAGGGCGGAGCCTGAAGTACAACCTACAGGCCTCCCTGAAAACAATAAACATATCTCTCCCTCCCGAAAATCGGTCAGGGAGAGTTATATCGGGTTCTGGTACAGCCAGGGCGTGAGCCACAGCAGATACTCAACAACTTCTTTTAACTGCTGCACCACCTGGTTACGCAGGATAGAAACCTCATCAGAGAAGTCCTGCACCAGGCATGGAAAAGCTCATGTTGAAACTATAATGGCCTCAGATAGGTTGCAGATAATGTCACAGGGTGGTATAACAGCTAGGGAATCAGAAGGAAAGATGGTAAGGTGGGCAAGGGCATTTAGGGGAGCTAGTCTGGCGCTGGACATGGAGTCCCTGACTATCCTGGTTCCCAAAGGTACCTCTGAAAGTGAGGAGGTCCGGGCCACCACCCTTGCCCTTTGCTCCTGATCAGCCTTAGGTTAAGATCCCCTACCTCCACCCACGGACCGGGAAATAGCAGCAGCTTCAATGTAACTCAATGGCAGCAAAAACACAGCTCAGCACAGCACGACTTCACAGCAAGTGGAAAGTGGAGCTATTTCAAGCCTAGGGGAGTGGAGATCTGAATAATAAGACACACCTATCCACCTTCACCAAAATGCTATGACTCACCCCTTCACCTGTAGATCTGCACACAGCAGAATAAGGAAAATAAAACTCAGATTTAATCACAGCAGCAGCACTCATGGACTGAATATGAAAATCAATAAAGAAAAAATTTCAGCTCACCACCTTGACGGCCGTTTCAGACGCTCCAGCACGGATGTAGCCCCGTCCAGGCTAAGCACAGCGATATCTAAGTGAAGGAAAAAAAAGGTAGTTTCCAGCAAGCGTTGAAGGAACAGTGATAGATTTTTTTTTGCAAAAACTCTTCAATATTTAATGAATCCAAACATGTTACACGTGTATCAAAAAGAAATCCACCACTCACCCTCCTAAAATCTACACGTTTCGGCGGATGCCTTTATCAAGCTGTACACTACAGATAAAGCAGTGGGGAAAACAACAGGTATCCAAATAAGTACACAGTAATATTCCACATACTTATGGTTGTTATCTAGTCGGGACTTACACATTCATCCATTCACCACTCACCCATAGTGACTTCTGGCGGAAGCAACGTGACGTGAGTATTCAGGTGTGAGTGATAATACCAGCCAGTACAATATAAATAGCCTATTGCACCCCTTAACCACACCCCTTGAAAATTCGTTGTGAAACGTACGTAGGGGGGCACCATGTACCAGGACACTAACAGGAGAGCGGGGGAGGTTTACCACAGGAGCATACTATGAGTGAGTGGTGAATGGATGAATGTGTAGTTCCCCACCATATGTCCACCATATAAACCATAGGTATGTGGAATTTTACTGTGTACCTATTGGGATACCTATTGCTTTCTCCACTGCTTTATCTGTAGTGCGACTACCTGGAGTGGTCATCACTGGGATCTCCTAAGTATATATCATTGTAAAACAGTGTATTTTCTGTGCTTTTATCTATTATATAATCGCGAATCGCAAATCCGCCCCTCTCGGCGCTACTTCCGGCAGCGGCCATTGCGAGTCTCAGCCACAGGGCGAAGCATTGCCCGCGAAGCGGGCATTGCGAGCCCAATGCCCGCTTCGCGGCCATTGCCCACTCACACCCCGCCGATGCCGCACGCCGCCGGACATAGCAACAGCCCTGCACCGCTCTTCACCCCACTACCGCTGCCCACCCCGCACCGCCCACTGCACAGCTCCCCAGCCACTATACACAGCCCTGCACCGCTCCCCAACAGCGCGCCCCACATGCCGGATGATGCTGGACGCTGATTGGTCGTTTCTTCCCATAGAGAAACATGGCCATGTTTCTCTATGGGAAGAAGCGACCAATCAGCGTCCAGCATCATCCGCCATGTATCTGTAGGAGCCCTTTGAGCGGACCTGAATGAAAACTGTGTCTTTAGAAATGACACAGTTTCCATTCCGGTCCGCTCAAAGGGCTCCTACAGATACATGGCGGATGATGCTGGACGCTGATTGGTCGCTTCTTCCCATAGAGAAACATGGCCATGTTTCTCTATGGGAAGAAGCGACCAATCAGCGTCCAGCATCATCCGGCATGTTGGGGAGCGGTGCAGGGCTGTGTATACTGGCTGGGGAGCGGGGCTGCTACAGCCCCCCCCCCCCCATCATGTCCACACAGCCCCCGCCCCCACAATGTCCACACAGCCCCCCCCACAATGTCCACACAGCCCCCGCCCCCACAATGTCCACACAGCCCCCCCCCACAATGTCCACACAGCCCCCCCACAATGTCCACACAGCCACCCCCCCACAATGTCCACACAGCCCCCTCCCTACAATGTCCACACAGCCCCCCCACACATGCCACCACAGCCCCCCCACAATGTCAACACAGTCCCCCCCACAATGTCCAAACAGCCCCCCCCCACAATGTCCAAACAGCCCCCCCCCACAATGTCCAAACAGCCCCCACCTGCATGTCCAAACAGTCCCCCACAATGTTCAAACAGCCCCCCCCCACAATGTCCGCACAGCCCCCCCCCCCACAATGTCCAAACAGCCCCCCCCACCATGTCCAAACAGCCCCCCACAATGTTCAAACAGCCCCCCCCACAATGTCGGCACAGCCCCCCCCCAATGTCCGCACAGCCCCCCCCCACAATGTCCACACAGCCCCCTCCCCACAATGTCCAACCAGCCTCCCCCCCACAATGTCCACACAGCCGCCCTACAATGTCCAAACAGCCCCCCCCAATGTCCAAACAGCCCCCCACCCCAATGTCCAAACAGCCCCCCCCACAATGTCCAAACAGCCCCCCCCAATGTCCAAACAGCCCCCCCCCAATGTCCAAACAGCCCCCCCCACAATGTCCAAACAGCCCCCCCCACAATGTCCAAACAGCCCCCCCCACAATGTCCAAACAGCCCCCCCCCACAATGTCCAAACAGCCCCCCCCCACAATGTCCACACAGCCGCCCCTACAATGTCCACACAACCCCCCCCAATGTCCAAACAGCCCCCCACAATGTTCAAACAGCCCCCCCACAATGTCCAAACAGCCCCCCCCCCAATGTCCAAACAGCCCCCCCCCCCCACATGTCCAAACAGCCCCCCCCACAATGTCCAAACAGCCCCCCCCCACAATGTCCACACAGCCCCCCACAATGTCCACACAGCCCCGACGCCGTCGATCACTTACCTGTCTTCATGACATCTGATTCGTCAGGTCCACTCTTCCATCCGGCCCAGGCATCCTCTTCGTCCGGCCTCGGGGGTCTTCTTTCTTCCTTCAGCGAGCTCCGGGTCCTGGATGTTCTCTCTTCGGTCCGCTTCGCTGACTGAGGATTAAAGATGGCCGCTGCGAGTTTCCGGAAGCCCCGCCCACGTATCCAAAATGCACCAATCACATTCAAATACACACCAACCAATCACATTCAAGGCTCATTCATACATTTTTATCAATGGGAAAAATCAATTCTACTATTTCACTACGGCCAATCACATTCCAGCTTCATTCATACATCTTTATCAATGGGAAATACTACATTTACACATACACACCAGCCAATCACATTCAACCGTCATTCATACATCTTTCTCAATGGTAAAAATTCTCTCACTTACTATCACATTAATATACAATCATACACATCACAATAATTACACTATAAAATAAAAATGCTAATAATAATGATATTAATGCTATTAATACTGCTATTAATGCTACTAATAATGCTATTCATGATATTAATAATGTTATTAATGCTATTAATAATGGTATTAATGCTAATAATAATGCTATTAATGCTAATAATACTGCTAATAATGCTATTAATACTGCTATTAATGCTACCAATAATGATATTAATGCTATTAATAATGTTATTAATGCTATTATTAATGCTAATAATGCTATTAATATTGCTATTAATGCTAATAATAATGCTGTTAATGCTAATAATAATGCTAATAATGCTATTAATACTGCTATTAATGCTACTATTAATGCTATTAATCATGTTATTAATGCTATTATTAATGCTATTAATGCTAATAATGCTATTAATGCTAATAATTATGCTATTAATGCTAATAATGCTAATAATAATGCTATTTATGCTATTAAGGCTAATAATCATGCTATTTATGCTATTCAAAATGCTATTAATGCTAATAATATTGCTATTAATGCTCTTTATGCTAATACTAATGCTATTAATGCGATTATTTATGCTATTAATTCTATTATTTATGCTATTAATGCTATTAATAATGCTATTAATGCTAATATTAATGCTATTAAGGCTAATAATCATGCTATTAATGCTATTCTTAATGCTATTAATGCTAAAAATATTGCTATTAATTTTATTAATGCTATTATTTCTGCTATTAATGCTATTATTTATGCTATTCTTGCAATTAATAATGCTATTAAAGCTATTAATAATGCTATTAATGCTATCAATTATGCTATTAATGCTATTAATGCTAATATTAATGCTATTAATGGTATTATTAATGCTATTAATGCTATTACTGCTAATAATAATTCTATAAATGCTACTAATTATGCTATTAAAAAAACAATAAACATATTCTAGACACCCGATGCATTTGCATCAGGCTAACAGCTATTACTACTATAATCAAATTAATGCACGTTCTAGAATCCCGATGCATTTGCATCGGGCTCACAGCTAGTATGTAATAAAGGATTAACTTCTTATGAAACTTAATCCATAGTGGTTTCACTTATTAAACTGATCCATATTGTAGTAATGTCACGATCCTGGTCCCCATATTGTAGTAATGTCACGATCCTGGTCCCCATAATGTAGTAATATCCCCATCCTGGTCTCTCTTCTTTTTGCAGTAATGTGCCCTGCTTTACACACACACACGCATATACATACATGCGCACACACACACATATACATACATGCGCACACACACACTTCTCACCTGTCCTCAGTTCCCTCGGCATCATCTTTCCTGTGGCTTGCAAGCACCGTGGCCAACTTGATGCTGACGCAGTGTAGTCCAGGGGAGTCACTGCTGTCAGTGCTTTATTTTGTATTCCGATCGCTGCTCAGACAAGCTCTCTAACTTAGTAGTGCCACATAGGGAATTATTTCTCTTTATCACTATATTTATTAAAGGTAGTAAGAGTGATTTTTCCTCACATACCAGCAAATATCACTATAAAGCCCCCGTCACACGGGGCGACATCGCCACCCATTACAGAGGTGACGTGGGGGCGTGGCCTATCGGCGGCGACATCGCCCCTACGTCGCCTCATGTAAAGGGGCGATGTCAGCGGTGCTGGGCGGTCGCCTGGTTTCAGAGCAATGCTCTGAAACCAGGTGACCATCATGGGGCGATGTGCATACATCGCCCCATGTAACCAGGCTCCGGCGACCTGTCAGGCGATGGGAGCCATAGGCCCAGCGGCGATGCCACCTAACAGCTCGCCGGCGCGGGGCTGGAGGTGTCGCCCCGTGTAAACGGGGGACGGTGACACTGGCGGGGGCGGCAAAAACGTGCGCACTCCCGCCAGTCGCTGCCGACATCTCCAGCCCCATCGCCTGGCGTGATGGGGCCTTTACAGTTTTTTGTTTATAATATACATTTTTTATATCTTGGTCTGTGTGACATATCACAATGCATTATTTTGTTTGTCTGATTTGGTTTGTGTGTGCCACATAAGGAAATTTCCTATCTTTTACCCAATATTGCATCATTGAATAATAGTTGTGTTACATAGGGAGAGTGTTCCTTGTCACATACTACTGCATACCATGAATAAAAGTTTTTTGTTGATTATATTTTTTTTTATATCTTGGTCTGTGTGACATTTCACAAATATATTATATTTGTTTGGCCCTATATATAGCGTCAATTGTGCACTCTAATATAGCAGATAATCTTTGTACTAGTGCATACTGTGTCCTTATTCCTTGTTTATTTAGATTTTTTTCTTACCTTTGGTTTATTTTCTCCCTTTTGTGCCAGTGCATATATTCTGGGTTTTTTCTTGTTCTCCCTGGGTGTACTATTATTGTGTATCTCTGCTTTTACGGTAATTATATTTTAATAATTGTGTTTGAATAAAGAATTTTGTACCATGATTCTGGCTAAAAACTTATTTTTAACTATAGGTTTTCTTTTTCTTTTTTTTTTTAATACGGATCGTGGTCATAGACCCTTGTAATTACTCAGTGGGTCTGTATATAGAGCTACAGATACTCACTGTGCTGTTTGGTGACATGGTGTGTATCACACTCAATATGGACCAGAGGAAGCAAAGGAAAGAGATATCTCAGGAGATTAGAAAGAACATTATAGACAAGCATGTTGAAGGTAAAGGTTATAAGACCATCTTTCAAGCAGCTTGATGTTCCTGTAAGTACAGTTGCACATATTCAGAAATTTAAGATCCATGGGACTGTAACCAACCTCCCTGGACGTGGCAGCAAGAGGAAAATTGATGACAAATCAAAGAGACGGATAATATGAATGGTAATAGAAAAGCCCAGAAAAACATCTAATGAAGTTAAAGGTGAACATCAAGCTCAAAGAACATCAGTGTCAGATTGCACCATCCATTGATGTTTGAGCCAAAGTGGACTTCATGGGAGATGACCAAGCAGGACACCAAAAAAAACATAAAAAAAACAGACTGGAATTTGCCAAACTACATGTTAACAAACCACAAAGCTTCTGGGAGAATGTCATATGGACAGATGAGACAAAAATTTAACTTTTTGGCAAGGCACATCAACTCTATGTTCACAGATGGAAAAATGAAGCATATCAAGAAAAGAACACTGTCCCTACTGTGAAACATGGAGGAGGCTCTGTTATGTTCTGGGGCTCCTTTGTTGAATCTGGCACAGGGTGTCTTGAATCTGTTCAGGGTACAATGAAATTTCAAGACTATCAAGGGATTCTAGAGAGAAATGTGCTGCCAAAGTATCAGAAAAGAAATCTTGGGCTCAGTCACAGGTTATGGGTCTTGCAACAGGATAATGGCCCAAAACACACAGCTAAAAACTCCCAAGAATGGCTAAGAGGAAAATATTGGATTATTCTGAAGTGGCCTTCTATGAGCCTGGACCTAAATCCTTTTTTTTTGGAAAGAGCTGAAACATGCCGTCTGAGAAAGGCAACCTTCAAACACGAGACAACTGGAGCAGTTTGCTCTTGAGGAGTCGCCAAAATACCTGTCCAGAGGTGCAGAAGTCTCATTGACAGTTACAGGAATTGTTTGATTGCAGTGATTGCCTCAAAAGGTTGTGCAACAAAATATTACGTTAAGGGACTATCATTTCTGTCCAGGCCTATTTCATGAGTTTAATTTTTTTTTTAGTTCTGTGGAAGCAGGGTTGAAAAGCAATGTCTGACTTATATTTGTTCATTTTCATTGTTTTTTTTATTTATTATTACTTATGTCAGATACAAGTTATTGACCATTGTGGGTTTTCTTTCATTAAACGAGGAGTACCAACAATTTTGACCATGTGTGTATCTTGCACCCAGATAATGAACACTCCCAACATCCCCACATATTAACACTTCCACCCTTTAGTGTCGGAATCCCTGAATTACTATGGCCTTTTTCACGTGGACTTTTTTTTAAAATAAATTGGTGAAACAGGGAATGTGCTGGGGACTGTTTTCAAATACAAAAATATTTTTGGTATGTTTATTTTTCTTATTATGGATATCTGATATCTGGTAGGCTCTTCCACATTACTAACTCCATGCCCCTGCTGACATTACACAGCTGACATCAAGCCTAACTACCATTACCTTGTTTGCCACCACACCAGAGGAATGGGAAGATGCAGGACGAAGCACCAGGATTTGCACATTTAATAGAGACGCCACTCCTGGGGTGGCTGTAGTCCGCTATTTTTAGGCTGGGAAGGGACCAAGAACCTTAGCTCTTCCAAAGCTGAAAATACCAGTCCCCAGTTGTTAGTGTGGAGCCCACTGGGACAGGGTACTCGGTACCGGACAGGGGTATCACGGGGAATCATGGTGGTCTTGGTCTGGACCGTGTCCCAGGCCCACAAGTATTGGGTTTGGGGGGTTATTTACAGGGGATATAGTCGTGACGCCACCCTTGGTATGTGGTCAGGGTGACCACCGCTGCTGCAGAACCTCTGGGGATGATGTTTGGCAGCCGGTGATGTAAAAGCTCTCCACGGGCAGAGCCTGGTTCCCCGGGGCAGTGGTGATGATAGTCTATGGATGATGCAGGGTAGGGGTAGTGGTAGAGATGATAACAGTTTGTTAGGGAGAGTAGGGCTTGAGCACAAGGATTACACAGACTCACGGTTTTGTAGTTTTCCAAGTCTTTACTGCAGATGGTATTCAGTAGATATTGTCCACGGAGTCTGTACCGGGGCCAGGTTGCTACCACCCTGGCCGGGTCCTTGGCTTCCTACTCCTGCGCTGTGTGTGTGGCCCTACTGCCGCTTTAGCTAGGCTGCCGGACCTGTCTCTTCTCACTAGTACCAAACTTGCTAGGCAACTTGAGTCTTATCTTTGTGTCTCTGATCCTGCCGTGTTGCTTCGCTGTGGTACAGTGAAGATATATAATCTTCACTTATCCAGTGTTTTCTGTGCTGCTTGTGTCAGGCACAATTGCGGATCTGGTATCCGGTCTTTGCGCTTCTCTGGGGTGAGTTTAGGGTAACTCCGTGTCCCGGGTGTGTTCCTCTGCTTCTCCTATTCCTCAGACCCTGGCTGGCCTGGAACTGGACAGTGGACCGTGGGGTGAGCCTAACGCAGCCCTTTTACACCCAGGTCCTTTTCCTCAGTCCTCTCAGGAACTGAACTAACTAACTACCACTTCATCTCCACACCAGAATATACATAGGGAAGCAGCTTTAGCTCCCCCTTCTGGCCTGGAGGCGCTAGTGTAGTGTTGTGTGTGGGGAGTTAACCCTTTGTGGTGTTATTGTGTAACATGAATCCTGGGGTGCCACATTAGCTTCTACCTTGGCTGGTGATTCAATTTGAGGGGACGCCACTTTTTAAAATTATTTATTTAAATAATTTAAAATCACATCACAGAATGGGGTGACCCCTCTTTTGGATTACCAGCCAAGGTAGAAAGCTGCCAGCTGTGGTCTGCAGAGTGCAGCTCTCTGATTTACCTTAGCAGGCTAAAAAAATAGGGGGAACACTAAGTCATTTTTTAAAATTAATTATTTTTATGTTGCTAAAAACAAGGCTAAATGCCCTTTAGTGCCACATATAAAGCTTAAAATATATGGCGAAGGGACATTATATTGCTGTTTGACATCTATCTATCTAGCATATGCAAAAGATGATGTTAAAAAAGCATTGTGTATGCATGTCATATGTATGTCCGTGTGCCACGTGATTTTCTCCCACCCTTTGACTTGTATTGGCAAGATATACAGCCACTCGCAGCATGCTGTGATTTGCCCTGCATGCCGACCCTTGCACAGGAAACACTGGCAGGTATGCTCTGCCCCATTGCTTAATATTGGTGCCAGTTCAATGTAATTTTTTTTGCTCGCATTGCAATGGCAGATTTTATATACAGTTGTAAGTGAACCCTAAAACACGAATATTGTTAATGATCAAGAAAGAGATGAAAATAAGCAACACATATTATAGATTGTGCTGGAGGGACTGCAAACGTATGTGTTGTTAGCTATTGCAGGGCAGCAACTCCCACGAATGCTTCTGTCTTTTCTAGTCATTTTAATCAATGTTTCCTTATCAACAAGAGATATTTTCCATTAGGCTATGTTCCCAAGATGAACTCTCGGTGAGTTTTTGATGATACAGAATTTCGGCAGAATTTCTGTATCTATTAAGAAAGGCCACGTGCACACATTAAGTAATTGGTGTCTTTTACTTCGGTATTTCTAAACCAAAACCAGGAGTGGGTGATAAATACAGAAATGGTGACGTGTTTCTATTATACTTTTCCTCTAATTGCTGCATTTCTGGTTTTGGCTTACAAATACGGAGGTAAAAAATTCACCAAATACTTAACATGTGCATATAGCCTTAATCTTTAAGTCCCCGTTACACCAGGCCACATCGCCGCCGATAACATAGGTGACGTAGGAGCGTGGCTCATCGGCGGCGACATCGCCCCTATGTCGCCTCATGTAAAGGGGCGATGTCGGCACCGTCGGACGGTCGACTGGTTTCAGAGCAGTGCTCTGAAACCAGGCGACCATCATGGGGCGATGTGTATACATCGCCCCATGTAACCGGCCGCCGGCGACCTGTCAGGCGATGGGAGCCATAGGCTCCCATTGTCCTGCATCGCCGCTGGGGTTTTCAGACACCGCGCCTGGCAGCTCGCCGGCGCGGGGCTGGAGATGTCGCCCCGTGTAAATGGGGGACGGCGACGCTGGCAGCGCCAAAAACGTGTGCGCACCCGCCAGTCGCCGCCGACATCTCCAGCCCCGTCGCCAGGTGTGATGGGGCCTTTAGAGTTAGTTTCCTGTGGCACAAGTTGAGTATTTGGTGAGTTTTTTATTTCAGTATTTGTAAAACAAAACCAGGAGAGGATACAAGATGCAGAAGTAATGACGTGTTTCTATTATACCTGTTCTCAGATTGTTCCACTCCTGATTTTGGCTTGGTATGGTAGCCTCAGTGACTCAGTGAGTGATGTCACTGCTCCCCAAGCAGTCAGTGTGATCCAGAGACTTCAGCGAGAGCATGCTTGTTCCCTCGCTGCAGCCTCTGGATGAAGCAGAGCTGAATGTGCTTTGTGGGACTGTAGCACCCCAGGGGTTAATGTGCCACAGTAACATCACAAGGGTTAACTCCCCACACAACACTGGACACTGCACTTGCACCTCTAGCCCAGAAGGGGGAGCTCAAGCAGCTCCCTGATATATTCTGGTCTGAGGAGGAAGTAGTTAGTTAATAGTTGACAGTTGACAGTTCAGTTTAGTGCAGGGAGAACTAGGATGAGGACCTGTAAATGGGAGCAGTGCTCAGCTCCTGACTGGAACCACTGACTACTTTCAGGCCTGAAGCCAGGGTCAGAGGAGAGGAGTACAAGAAACAGAGGAACATATCTGGGAGACTGAGTTACCTCATAACTCGCCCCAGAGGAGCGCAGACACCAGATACCGGATCCAAATCTGTGACTGAAACACGCAGCACAGAAAACACAGATAGTGGAGGTTGTAGATCTACACTGTACCTCAGCGAAGCAACCCGGCGGGGTCAGAAGTAAACAGAAAGACTCAAGTTGCCTAGCAAAGAGGGTACCTGTAAGGAGAATCAGGGCCAGTAGCTTAGCTAAAGCGGCAGCAGGGCCACACACACAGCGCAGCAGTGGGATGCTGAGGAACCGGACAGGGTGGGAGCAACTTGGCCCCGGTACAGACTCCGTGGACAGTACTCTACAGAATACCATCACCAGTAAAGCCTTGGAAAACTTCAAAACCGTGACTGTGTGTGATCCTTGTGCTCAAACCCTGCGTGCCCTCACAAAACTACCATCATCTCCACTACTACCCCTATCCTACAACATCCATAGCACCATCTATAGACTATTACTACCACTGCCCCGGGGAACCCAGCTCTACCTGCGGAGAGCCATTACATCCCCAGCTGCCCAACATCATCCCCGGAGGTTCTGCAGCAGCGGTGGTCACCCTGACCACAACCCGTGGGTGACGTCACGACAAACTCCCCTGTAAATATCCCCCCATTTACTTGATGAACCCGGGACATGATCCGGACCAAGACCGTCGTGATATCCCCAGCAGTACCCCGGTCCGGTACCGAGTACCTCGTCCTAGTGGGCTCCACAGGACCATCGTTGTGGATTATTGTCAGAGCGTATTTTGGGGTAATAAATCAGAACATGAGGGTTGCCTGTCTGATTTATTTAAAATAAAAGATCTTGTTTTGTGCTTTTTAATTAAATCCTCACAGGATTGGTAATGGCATTGTCAATCTGGGCTTAAAGACAAACTTCCAATACTCCACTGTCATTAATCCCTTCTATCACCCCAATGCCACCACACCAGGGCATTGAGAAGAGCCGGGTGAAACTTCAGGAATTGGCGCTTCTAATGAATGTGGCAATTTCTGGGGTGGCTACGGGCTGCTATTCTTTAGCCTGAGGGGACCAATAACTATGGGCTTCTCCACGCTAAGAATACCAGCCCCTTGCTGCCTGGTCTTACCTTGGCTAGAAATCAAAAATAGGGCACTACTATGACGTCAGGTTCGTTGCTTATGGTAACCAATCACAGACGCCGGCACAATGGGTGAGGGGCACAACAGCCAACAACAGATGCCGTCAGAAAAAATGGGCATCTTTGATTGGCTGTTGGAGCCAATGCAGCCACTTGGAAGCTGCCCATACAATGTAGCATCTACTGTTCAATTAATAAATGAGGAAGTTAATAAGCAGCCTCGGAAGTATGAGCATGCGGACCCCAGTATGTAATCGCGTTGGTGTTTTAATTACCAGCCCCCCAGCCTATCTAGCCACAATTTCATAACTTTAAAGTCTGTGTTTGGACTCAAGTTTGGTCCCGAACCCAGACTAAGAAAAGTCCGTCTGGATCCGTGAAACCCGAACATCGGTGGTTTCTCCACTCACACTACTCAAGGTATTACACAGAATTTGAAAACATTAGGTTGTCATATTAAAAAGTTGCAATTTTTTTAACAAAAATGTTGCTTTAGCCCAATTTTTTCAATTTTACAAAAGATAACAAGAAAAAGTTGACCTCACAGTTTACTTACTGTCTTCTGAGAGCAATGATACCCTTCATGTAGTCAAAAAGTTCTGTTTCGACAAACAGCAGGGCTCTGAAGGGATTAAGTAACATTAAGTATTTGGAGTATAAACTTGACTGAAATAGATTGCAGACACCATGTCTCATTTGCAGAGCCGCTGTAGTACCAAAACCATAGTGTGACGACAGTCCAATGCAACTGGCAGAGCTGCTGGTGTGGCGCCCCACTGGTCAGTACACCACAGTAGGGGTACTGCCCTCATAACTGAGTGCAGTATTCCTGTCATTGGGGAGTGTAAAGTCAACCTGAGGCTCTCATCCCAGCATCCCTACACCTAACATAGGGGACCAATTGGCCACCCGTTACCAGGGTAACCAGTCCCGGTGGGAGGAGTGTTAGGGTAGAAGGAGCAGGAACCACTCAGAGAGTTAGTCAGTTGGAGTAGCCTAGTCTGAGGAGAATCTCACCAAAATTCCGCCACTTCAATACCCATTGCATCTAGCAGGAGGCTGCTGACTCCTCTGAGAGGCAGCACACGTGTCTGTATACCGGTGCTCAGTTTCCTGCAACCTAAAGCATGGGGGCGATTGTAGCACCTGCAATCAAAACACAGAAGGAACAGGGGCACCAATGCTGCCGGCTTATCGGAGAGAACGCTCTGGAGCGACCGGTGTTCGGCCAGGTGGTGCCCGTCACTAGGCAACATACAATATAGTCTTGAAATAAGGAAGACGGCACTCACCGGTCTATTGAAAAGCACGGCCACTAATTCCCTGCTGCACTTTAAAAGTGCGCACCCTGAATACACTGAAGTCGCATTACCTTTCAGTCAACTACTCAGGATCCGACGCCTGAATAATACCACCGCAGGCTTTGAATCCAGGCTAAGGCTGCTTTCACATCAGCGTTTTTTTGAAATTGCGGCAGATGCGGTGAAAAAAACGCATCTGCCGCGATTACCGCATAACCACTGCACGGTTGCGGCAAGCCCCATAAAGTGTCTATGTGGGCTTGCGGCAGGTGCGGCAAGTGCGGTATCGGCACTTGCGGCAGGTGCGGCCGCAAAAAAAACCCGCTGCTGACTGCGTTTTTTTTCGCGGCCGCTCCTGCCGCTAGTGCCGAAACCGCACTTGCCGCACCTGCCGCACACTTACCGCAAGCCCCATAGACATTGCATGGGGCTTGCCGCAACTGTGCCGCAAGTGCAGCGTTTATGCGGTAATCGCGGCAGATGCGGTTTTTTTCACCGCATCTGCCGCGATTTAAAAAAACCGCTGATGTGAAAGTACCCTAATACGCTTGTCGAGAACCTGATACACAGAAGTTATCCCCCTTCTGTGTTGAAAAAAGCTAGGCAAAGGGTAGATCAGCACATTTTTGCAGAGGGTCATAGATCAAAAACCAGCACTATTGAAGATAATAACGATATTTCACCCAAGAGATTCTATTTTAACTTCAAATATGGCCCTATGTTTAATACAATCAAAGCGGCCATAAAACGCCATTGGCATATAGTGGAAAATGATAAAACCTTTTCAAAGGCACTCCCACAATCGGTAGTAACTTATAGAAGGAGTAAAAACATTAGTGACATACTAGTGGAAAAAAGAATTAAAAAACCCCAGCAAAATCGTACCTGGTTAAATATGAATCCTATAAAAGGAAACTTTAAATGTGGCCACTGCAACTGGTGCCAATTTTTAGAGACCGGTCCAACGGTAAAAATTGAAGGTTTGGTAAATAAAACTAAAGCCTTTATAAATTGCAATACCAAGTGGGTTGTCTATATTCTGTGGTGCCTGTGCAGAAGATATTATATCGGTAAGACCATTCGTGCTATGTGCATCAGAATTAGAGAACATTTTAATTCTGTGCTAACTGGGAAGGGATCACCAAGATTAATTCAGCACATTCGTGATCACCATAATGGTGACCCGAAGGTGCTGAGGTTTGCAGGCATTGAAAGAGTCTTCCCTTCTGCCAAGGGAGGAGATCTCAATAGAAAACTCCTGCAGATCGAGGCTAATTGGATTCTTAATTCCAATGCCCTAGGTACTGCGGATTAAATGATAAAATTGACATGGCCATATTTCTCTGAGAAATTAGGTTGGGTGTATTTTTTGACGTTTTTGTCATTATTTGTTAATTATTTAGATAACGGTATTTGGACCAGTTAGATCCGATCTTGCAATGGTGTGAGTGCGAGCCACATACTGTGGGGCGCTGTTGAAAATTATTGTTCCTTTTCTCTTTTTGTTTTGTTGTGTCTCCTTTCCTTTTCTTTTCTGTTGGGTCGTAAATTTGGATGGTATTCTTTGTATTACCCTCTCCCCATTGGGCATCTGTATCTGAGTTAACAGCTAATTTCCATTACATTCTTTAGTTTGCTTAAAGCTGTAGGTGTCTCAGATTGCATGTGTAATTGGAAACAATAACTATAATGGACGGGTGGCACCACTGTACTATGATTTAGTTGGCATTATCATACGCATTTTCTGTATAGTAAAAGTTGGGCAGTGCCAATAGAGGCCATATTTGATAATAATTGTTATTTATGAATTTAGCCCTTTACTTTTTGCTGTATTGAACTTTCATCTTATTTCGCTGGTGTGTGCTCGTTACCCGTGCCTCTGGATTTAGAACCCTTTTGTGGTTCTAATCCTTATCAATCTGAATTGATTTATTAAGCCAGGTTGGCTGTCTATTAACTTGTCTGTTTCCCTTTCCATGCAATCTGCTCGCCCGGCTCTGAAGCATTCATTTTCTGCTAAAGCGGTATTTTATATTTATTTTTCTTTTAATGTATCAACATATTATACATGCTTGTATATATCTTGAATAGTCCTTTTGTCAGCACAGCTGGTGATTGTGGAATCATGATTTTAAGATTTCCAAATGTTTTTAATTTAGCTAATGGTGACGTCATTGTATGTTATAGACTCCTCCTATAAAGGAAGTGAGCTATACCTCCATTAGCTTGTGACCCGTGGAAGCGCACGCTGCGCGAAATGGTGCTGTCGTCACCTCAGCTATACACCCCCCCTCCCTGCACCATGTGGCGATTGTAGCACCTGCGACCTGCCATGCAGACAGGGAGGAGACTGGTGGCATTTAAAGACACAAGCCTACCATAGGAAGTCAGCCACTCTAGTCCATGTGATACATAGTGTCAGAGCAGCCTATTGGTCACGCCCATAGCTATCAGACAAGGCGGGCTGCTCCACACCAAAAACATGCATCAAAAGTGGCAGACGCCCCCTAGAGGGCCCAGCCTCAACTGCAAGCAGATAAAAAGATGCAGTGAAACACTATAGATAACAATGTGAGGTGTTTGGTATTTTGGGCCAAAATAGCGTAAGCTCATAACCCACCGTCAAGGGCCCTCACGCTTACGAGTCCTAACCATTTGTTTGACCATATGTTTGTTTAGTGGCTAAACCACCAAATATTTAGCGATTCACGAAGTAGGACATAAAAAATCAGTAAATATTTAGCCACTTCTAATACCCATTGCATCTAGCAGTTATGGCTGGTCGCAGGTGCTACAATCGCCTCCATGCTTTAGGCTGCAGGAAACTGAGCACCGGTATACAGACACTTGTGCTGCCTCTCAGAGGAGCCAGCAGCCTCCTGCTATATGCAATGGGTATTAGAAGTGGCGAAATTTTGGTGAGTCTTTTTAGATTTTTTATGTCCTACTTCGGTGAAGCGCTAAATGTTTGGTGATTTAGCCACTAAACATACATATGGTCAAACATATGGTTAGGACTCGTTAACGTGAGGGCCCTTGACAGAGGGTTACAAGTTTACGCTATTTGGGCCCAAAATACCAAACAAACACCTCGCATTGTTATCTATAGTGGTTCATTGCATCGTTTTATCTGCTTGCAGTTGAGGCTGGGCCCTCTGGGGACGTCTGCCACTTGTGATGCATGTTTTTGGTGCGGAGCAGCCCTCCTTGTCTAATAGCTATAGGTGTGACCAATAGGCAGCTCTGACACTATGTATCACATGGACTAGAGTGGCTAACTTCCTATGGTAGCCTTGTGTCTTTAAATGCCACCAGTCTCCTCCCTGTCAGCATGGCTGGTCGAAGTGCTACAATCGCCCCCATGCTTTAGGTTGCAGGAAACTGAGCACCGGTATACAGACACGTGTGCTGCCTCTCAGAGGAGCCAGCAGCCTCTTGCTAGATGCAATGGGTATTAGAAGTGACAAAATTTTGGTGAGTTTTTTGAGATTTTTTTAGTCTGAGGAGAGAAGCAAGGAATAAGTCCTAGAGGGACACCACAGAAAGGGCGCCCAAAAGGTGCGGCGACCCAGACGGAAGGAGGAGACCCAGTGCCGGACCTTTACAACAGTCCGGGGAATCCTAGTCCACAACGGGGTACCAGCTCCGAGTCACGGTGCAGGCGAGTCTAACCCTGAGCCGTCAATACCGGTGGGTCGCAAGGTGTGCCAAGTAGCCCCAACCTTGTCCAGAATGTGCAGCCCCACCAGGAGCACTAAACCGGGTTGAGCCCCTTAGAGAAGAAGGTTAATCTCATAGCACCCAACGGGCCTGGTAGACAAGTGGGTTGTGCAGGACAGCACAAGGATAGTAAGGAGGTGCAATCAAAGACACAGAGGACAGTGAAGGTACTAAGTAAGGAACACTCTGGGAGCCTCAAAGAGACTTTATCTTCCCCAATGACTACCCGGCCAGCTACCCGCAAAGACTGTGTAACTGTGTACCTGAACTACTAAGAACTGTTGCCAGTAAAGTACCCGTACAGAGTCAGCAAGCCTCTGGTGTCTTATTTTACTAAGCTAATCCACAGAGCTGCTACCACGACAACCAGCTCAGCAGCAGCACTGCCCCGGAGATCCCAATCTGCCTGCAGGGAGCATTATCAACCGGCTGCAATACCACCATCCCCGGCAGTCTGACAGCGGCGCTGGTGAGATCACCAGAAACTGCAGATGGCATCACGAGACTTTATTATTTCCCATTTTTGTTTTTCCTCTTTTTTTCAAGTGACCCCAGGGTACGGGCCCAGGCACAGGCCACCGAGACAGCACCCCGACTCCACGCCTGGGTACCGAGTTCCCAAAGACCCTGGGCGGGTCACTGGTAAGGCAGAACCCCAGAGAAACTCCGAGACCCTTTACCCCTGTACAGGGATCTGGAACTACAGCAGAGCCCAGGAGGTTACTGTCTATTTATGAGCAGCAGGCCAGAGTAGGGAGATAGTCAAACAGGGAAGCTGGGGAAAATATTAAGGTGGAAAATTGGATAGTAGCAAGTCAGGAAGGTGAGTCAAAACTGAGAGAACATCAAGGCACAAAATCGTCAGAAGATAAGAGAGTCAAAGAACAAGGCCAAGGTCAAATCAATGTTATAGAAAATCTAGCACTAATTAGAATGGGGAACCAGGAATATTACTGGCAACTAGTGGGTCACGTCCCAGTGTATATAAAAGGGAGTGGCACCTCCAATCAGTGCTATGGAGTCGAGTCAGTGTCCATTTTGGTGGAGTCGGAGTAGGTCTAAAATGGACCGACTCCTAAAATATATAATAAATTGGGTACAGTAGTTCAATGCAGAATGTGCTGAATATTTTTTCATAGGAATTTGGAAAGTTATGAAATGTCCTATAAATGACTGTTCTGTTCCTGATCTAAGGCTACATTCACACACAGCGTTTTTGATGTGTTTTTTGAGGATACGTTTTTCAGCTGCAAAAGCAGATCAGCATTTTTTAAAAAATGCATCACCTAAATGGTGATTCGTTTTTGCTGCGTTTTTTATGCACTTGCGTTTTTTGAGCTCATAGATAATGGTTTCAATAGCAAAAGTAGATTAGAAAAACGCCACACAAACTGACATGCTCATTCTTTGTGAGGATTAGTTTTTAAGCCCAAAAATGGATCCTCACAAAACATTGTGTCTGAATGTCACATCTTGAAACCGATTGACTTTGCTGGGATGCCCAGAGTCACTGCATTTCACTGCAAAAAACGGATCCGCAAAAAAATGCAGCAAAAACGCTGTGTGAATGTAGTCTAAGGATTTAGTCTTTGTCTTAGCTGAGATAAGTCTGTACTGCACTTCATCACCAGTGAAGCTCCTCCTCTATAGGCAAGGGTAAAGGTAAACACACTCAGAAAGGAAGGCCTGCACTCATCTCAGAATTGCTAGAGTGGACAGGATAACAAGATTAAGGTCATTACTTCTTAAAGCATATTTAAACTTACAATATACTGGACTATTGATTTATGCACAGTTTATTGAATGTTCTCCCTGTATGCTTTTATTTTTTTTTTGTCTGAGCTCATGTACTTTTGGGAGGCTAGCTTCTATACATAAATATACATACAATGTACAGGGAAAATACAGCAACAAGATTGATGAGGACTTATTTGAGGACTTTTATAGATATAGAAGCCAAAACATCAAGTTATTAGCTCTGTTATCAGTTTCTTTGTTCCTGGAGTATGATACACAACAAACTTGCTTCCTCCCTCCTCCCCTCTTCATGGACTGGGAAGCAATCTGATGTGAAATCTTTAGTGAGCTATACCCTAAAAAAAGCCTGAGATTGGAAATTCAAAAGTAAAGTTATCTAATAACATATTTTACAAACTTTATATTTGTCATCTGTACTATTGATTTATGCAAAGTTTGTTTTATTGTATCTAAAATTATACAGTGGGGAAAATAAGTATGTGATACACTGTCGATTCTGCAAGTTTTCCCACCTACAAAAAATGGAGAGGTCTGTAATTTTTATCATAGGTACACTTCAACTGAGAGAGTATGAATCTACAGGAAATATCTGACCTCTGTAATTGCAAACAAAGGTTTCTGTACCAAATATTAAGTTCTGTTTTTCTATTCTATCAAATACTTATTTCATGCAATAAAATGCAAATTATTTAAATCATACAATGTGATTTTCTGGATTTTTTTTAGATTCTCTCTCTCACAGGCGTACCTACAATAACAATTACAGACCTCTCCATTCTTTGTAGGTGGGAAAACTTGCAAAATTGTCAGTGTATCACATACTTACTTTCCCCACTGTACATGGTTCCCTGTTCTTGCTGGAATTATAATATACATTATTTTTTTATAGGATAAAATTATTTTGAGAGTGAATTTATATGATTACAAAATGTCTAAGAAGCTTCCTATGAAGTCAGCTGTATTTGAGCATTTCACAGTGACTCAAGATGAAAAATATTTTTTCTGTCAATGTATGACTAGGGACCCAGATGAAAACAAATGCTGTGATGCCAAAATCAGTGCATACTCAGCAGTGATAAAAATGCTCCTACAAGAGCTTCCAATCTAAAAAGACATTTATCCACCAAGAAGTTTTCAAAGCTATGACTGAGAAAGATAACAGTAGGACCAAGAAACCAGTGCCCAGCACTATCTGCCGTCAAGTAATGGAGGAGGAAAGAGCATCTCAAACATCATTAACAAGATATTTTGTAAGTGACATAGTTACTGTGACAATGACAGCAGATATGTTTAAAAGACAGCTCATACAGCTTGTTGTGAAGGCCTGTGTACCATTATCATTATTTACATGACCAGCTTTTAGAACTCTTAATGGAGAAATGGCCCAGCAACTTGTTTTTTCTCTGGAAAGAGAAAGTATTAGAAAATTAGTGATTGAAGAAGCCCTTAAACAAAAGGAAGAGCTTAAAAAGACTCTCAAATGACGCTTCATGTTTCTTAAAATGGATGCCTGCACATGTCAGAGAGTGAACGATTTTGCCATCAATGTTCGATATGTTTGTGACAACAAAGAAATCGTTTACCCAGACACTGGCAGTAAAAGATACTAAAGCTCATCAGTGCATCACACCAGCCAGTTTCTTCAGGCCTTAGTGGAAAAAGTTCTGCAAGATTACGAACTCAAAAAAGAAAAGGTTCTTGCTATTGTAACGGACAATGCTTCAAACATGATCAGTACAATTAAACTGATGAATGAAAGTAATGAAGATAAACAACAGCTAGAAAATTTAGGATTCAGTATGTTTGACATAGAAGGCCACAGTGCTGTTCATGTAACTGAGGAACAAACAGATATTGCTGTAGAAGAATAGCAAAATGATAGTTTAGAATTAGATGATGTTGTTGAAGCTGCTTCAAAACTCTTTAGGCCACTTCACACACACAGATATCTGAGTCCAATATCTGAACAGATCTCTGGTTGCAGTGAAATTATGGATACATTGCTCCATTTTGTGGCTGTGTACAACATAGAACAATGTATCCATGATTTCACTGCAACCAGAGATCTGTTCAGATATTGGACTCAGATATCTGTGTGTGTGAAGTGGCCTTTTCACATTCATCACATGTGCTGTGTTGTGCACATGCTGCAGCTGGCAATAAGACAGTCTGCAAGAGAGACATGCTGGAAATCTGAATGGAAAAGTGAGGAAATTTGTTATTGCCACCAGAACCCATAAAATTGCTTCCATCTTGAAGAGACGTGCTGGGAAAGGGCAATTGTCGATCAAGCCATCGGTGGGGGAGCACTTATTTAACGATTGAGCGATTGCTTGAACTAAAACCGTTTCTTATAGATATGGCGAACCCTCAGGTAACCCTAATTGAAGGTCAATGGACACAGGTGGCTGAATTGAAGGAATTGCTTAATCACTCGTTTACCGTGACTAAAAAATTACAAGCTGGGGGTTTAACTCTTGGCATTTTCATAAGGGAGTGGAAAACTTGCTATTTTGCCTGTCCCAAAGAGGAGGTTTAATCGCAGATGGCATTTCTGCTTCAATGAAACGGAGAGAGACACCGCTATTGGAATATAAAATTCTTCTGGTTGCTGTTTATGTGGACTCAAGTCATCGTATACTGCTTGATGATCAACAGCTTACTAAAGGAAATGAAGCTCTGACTGAGGTAGCAGTTAGGATGAGTGGCCTACAGGACTGTCAGGCACAAGAGGACTTGAGTCCTGACAATGCTACTGCTGCCATATCTACATCCTCATCAGATGAGAAGTTTAACAAGTATTTGGATGACATGGAGCAGGCAAAGCTTTGTCGCAAAGAATAATATTTCACTCTGTCTCCTATAGCAGGCAGATTGACCATATTTCAGCAAAGTTTTTCACTTGCTCTCAAAAAAATAGAAAAATTCAACCGTTCATCAAAACTGACTGTGCATGAGGTGATTCCTTTATACCCGGAGATTGTTAGCCATGTTGCCCATGTGGTTACGATTTTGCCTCCAACGAAAGTTAGTGTAGAGAGGTTGTTCTCTAGCCTTAAAATTATTAGGTCAGATTTGAGGTCATCTATGAAGGAGGATCTGATGGAGGCCATTCTATTTCTTAGAACAAATTCATAGACTGCACAAATGTTATTTCGTATGTTTTTGTTGAAAACAGTTTTTTGCCGCTTACATAGTGTATTACATAGTGTTAATTCTAATATATAAAGCAGAAAAAAACTGCATAGCACTCACAGACTAATGTGAACCGGTGCCAGCAGGGCTGCTGGATCAAATAACTAGAAAAAAATACTCTGCAGCACTCGGTTACTACCAATGATGTACATATGCTAACAAGCTATATATATATGAGAAAAAAGTTAAAAACTTACGCTTTTTCAAAAAACTCAAAATCTTATCTTTTTATTTCTGAAGTTCTTGGTACACACATTGGCCAATGTCTGTTTGCTCGTTGACTGCGTTAGCATATGTACATCATTGGTAGTAACCGAGTGCTGCAGAGTATTTTTTTCTAGTTATTTGATACAGCAGCCCTGCTGGCACCGGTTCACATTAGTCTGTGTGTGCTATGCAGTTTTTTTTCTGTTTTGTATCTTATGGAGTGGCTGGCTCCATGCTGCAATTTGCACCCTTGTTGACTGCAGGTGATCTAGGGTTGAGATGGAGTCTGCCCACTGAGAGGTGGGGGGTGGACAAGGAGGATAGGGATATCAGCGTAGGACTCGTCGGACCTGAAGTCACTTTGTCGCAGTCGACGAGCAAACAGACATTGGCCAATGTGTGTACCAAGAACTTGAGAAATAAAAAGATAAGATTTTGAGTTTTTTGAAAAAACGTAAGTTTTTAACTTTTTTCTCATATATATATATAGCTTGTGATGGTGGGTTTACACACACCAATCATTGTATCCAATCTCTGAACCAATCTCTGGTTGCAGTGAAATCATGGACACATAGTTCCATTTTGTGGCTGTGTACAACATGGAGCAATCTGTCCATGATTTCACTGCAACCAGAGATTGGTTCAGAGATTGGATACAATGATTGGTGTGTGTAAACCCACCATTAGCATATGTACATCATGGTAGTAACCGAGTGCTGCAGAGTATTTTTTTCTAATACATAAAGGTGAATGTGTGTATGTGTGTGTGTGTATGTCTGGGATTGGCATCTACACCGTCGCAACTACAGCCACAAAATTTTGCACAGTCACACGTCTGGACCCAGAGAGCGTCATAGGCTATGTTGTGAGGTAAAATTTTAACCCTGCACGTTCCAATTCACCAAACAATTTTGCCCCTATCTACATAATGTGGAAAAAGTGACAGTTACCAGTTGACAGTTGTGAATGAAAGGGGCTTAATGACAGCGCCAAAGACTAACAGCATATACCAGCATATAGTCACTAAGGTGGGGCCCCAACATGGGATATTCACCATGCACGGGGAAATGTATACACACCCCACGCACACAAAGAGTAACAGCAAGTGTATAGTCGCTAAGGTACAGCCCCAACATTGGATACTCACTACGCACCCGAACACACACACACCACAAAGAGACACACACAACACAGACACACACACACACCCCACGGGACACAAACACATCCTATAGCGACACATGCACTCACCCCACAGGGACACACACACCACAAAGAGACACACACACACAAAAAAGACACACACAACACAGGGACACACACCACACAGACCCCCCCACAGGGACACACACACATACACACCCTATAGGAACACATGCGCTCACCCCACGGGGACACACACACACACATACCCCAGGGACACACACACCACACAGACAGACACAGATGTGCACAAATCGCCTCACACAACTCGCCTCATACGTGTGCTATCTTTAATTTCCAAAAATAAACATCTGATTAAAAACAGCCAATGTGCAACACATGTGCTATATAGGGAATTAAGGCAGATGTCAGTCACATGAGCTGTCTATTATGTGTATGTGTGAGGTAACATATACTGCCCGGCCGGGGAGGGTTTACTGTTGGCTGGAGATTTATCAGACTGCCTATAGCAACCAATCACAGCTAAGCTTCTATTTTCCTGCAGGTCATTAATATGACATTATCAAATTTTATTTTGTTATAGCTAACATCAGTTATTTATTAACCTGGGTGTAGCCGGGTAGTACAGCTAGTATATAAATATATATATTAAAAACTCTACTCTTTCTCTTCATTTATTGTGTGCAGAGCAAGCTGGCTCTGCTGCTGGACTTGCCCTCCTGCCTCCCTACCACTGGGTCCTACTGAAGAGGTATGTCTCCTACTACCGTCCACGGAAACAGAGACCCCAGGGGTACGAGAGAGGCTTCTAGAGTAGATAGGGACCCTTCAGACTTATGGTCACCGAGACGTGGTTGAAGGGCTGGCATACATTGGCCAATGCATGCGCAAAGAACCATAAAAAATGAGAAAAAACAATGAAAAAAATGAAAAAAAATTTTACATCTGAATTTTTTTTCCTCTAAAATAACACCAAATAACATTTATAAACATCAGTGTTAGCATGCATTGACCTTAGCAGTGTGCCGCTATTATTTTTGATATATTATATATATATATATTCTATATTACATAGTGTATTGCAGATTTACAATTTATTACAGCTTTTTGTGTTCTAATAAATATATTTTATGTTCTGTCTAAATATCTTGATTATTGTATCATAAAAATGATTAAATGTCTGATATTTATCACTTAGATATAAGCAATATATGTGGGAGTCGGAGTCGTGGAGTCGGAGTCAGTGTAAGGGAAATTGAGGAGTCGGAGGTTTGGCTTACCAACTCCACAGCCCTGCTCCCCATAGGCAGAAACACAGGAACCAATGACTATCTGTACCATCCACATACCAACACTATCAGGCTGTGAAACACAACATGTCCCAGCCACACGAAACCCAGAGGATGGGTGAAGCCTATACTCTCCAGCATTCACTGCAAGGACTTCTCCCCCAACACCAGTATCACTTGCAGTGTGTACACGGCGATGCCTAGTGACTGAAGCAGAAGCTGTAGAAGGTATCTCTGGCAGAGGTACAATGCCTTTATCATCAGCGCCATCTATAAGGCAAACATGGTGGTGCCTAGTGACTGGGGCAGGAATTACAAGAGCAGGTCCAGACAAGGACACATCACTAGCACCACCCATAAATGGAATATGGTGACGCCTAGTGGTCGGGCAGGAATTACAGGAGCAGGTTCAGATTTGGATGTGACAAATATAAACCCCTACAAGTCATCACAATTTGGAAACTAGACCAATCAAGGAATTCACCTAGGAGTGTATTGAGCATTTTTAATTCATAGTTGTTTCGCTGAACATTTTAAAATGTGGAGGTGAAAATGAAAATTGTTTTTTTTCTGCTAAAGTGTTGTTTTAGCTTCAAGTTTGAAATTTCCACAATGTATGATAGGAGGAAATTGACCCCAAAATATGTTACGATAGTAGTCCTCAATTCTTTGATAGCCCATATGTGCTCAAAAACTGCTGCTTGGGCACATGGCAGGGCTTGGAAGGGAAGCAGCGCTATATGATTTGGATGGTAATTTTGTTTGGAATAGATAGTGAATGCCATGTTCATTTGCAAAAGCCCCTGACATGTCAAAACTGCAGAAACCTCCCCCCACAAGTGACCCCATTTTGAAACTAGAGCTCTCAAAGAATTCATCTAAGCGTGTACTGAGTATTTTTAATATAGGTGTGTACTGAGCAATTTTTAAGCTACAGTTGATTCACAAAACTTTAATACATTTAGATGCACTTTCTCTGAAACACAATTATTAATATTAATATTATTTATTTATATAGCGCCATTATATTACATGGCGCTTTACATATGAAGCGGGGAGAACGCGGACAAGTACAGTAAATTTGTACAATCAAGTTTACAGATACAGGAAGGGAGGGGACCCTGTCCATGAAGGCTCACAGTCTACGGGGGCGGGTGAGGAAACAGTAGGAGGTGGAAGCGCTGATCGTGTGACGGTGCGGCTGGGTCTCAGTGTAGGCCGTACGCTTGTCAGAAGAGGCGAGTCTTCAGGTTTCTCTTGAAGGTTTCCAGAGTAAGTGAGTGTCTGATGTGTTGGGGGAGAGAGTTTCAGAGTATGGCGGATGCACGGGAGAAGTCTTGAATTTGGTTGTGAGAGGATGAGATAACAGGGTTTAGAAAAGGAGCTCTTGGGAGGATCGTAGGTTGCATGTGGGCAGGTAGCGGGAGACCATGTTGGAGATGTATGGGGGAGGGACAGATGATGGAAGGCTTTGTATGTCATGGGGTCGCTAAGAGATGGGGAATGATACTCCATATGAGGTAAAAAAAAACTAATATTTGAGCACGTGGAAAAACTTGGAAAACAAAGAGTGCTATTAAATTTTTGGAATGCAAATTTGGAAACCGTGTTGCATTTGCAGAGCCCCTGAGGTGCCAAAAAGCAGACATGTGACCTCATATGGCAAACTAAAACAGATAATGAATTCATCTATTGGTGTAGTGAGCATTTTTAACCCACAAACTGCACAGAATTTAGTTAGATTAGGCCATGAAATTGAAAAACTTATAGTTTTTTCCCTAAAATTTTATTTTAGTCCCAAAGTTTCAATTCACAAAAGGGGTAATAGGAGAAAAAGGACAGGACAACTTTTTAATCAGTTTTTCTTAACATGTAAATAAGCCATATGTACATTACTGTTTGAGCACATAGTGGGAAAAAGAGGTGAAGGAGCACTACTTTTAAGGCCGGGTTAAATGCATCGATATCGCTATCGTTATGCTTGCAACGTCACAGATTTTGTGACATTGAAGTGACCTCGCAGCGAAGTCACTGCGTGTGACATGCCATAGCGAGCAACGATGAGATCACTGATCACTGATCGCTGCCGAATGGCCAGGACCATTTTTGGGTCGCTGGTTTCCCGCTGTCACGCATGCATCGGCATGTGTGACAGGGGCAACGACCAGTGATTCCCAGTCTGGGCCAGAGACCATAAACGATCCAAGCGACCGTCGAGCGTCAGCGCATCGCTGGGTGATCGCTGGTAAGAATGTCTGTGTGGCATCTCACTAGCGATCACATAGCAATGTTCCAGCAATCCCGATAGTTGGTCGGGTCGCTGGAACATCGCTATGTATAACGGAGCCCTTAGAACACAGATTCCGTTACAGATTTTGGGCTCCATTAGCCAAGCCCCTGAGTTGCCAAATCAGCAGAAACCCCACAAGTGACCCCCACAGTGGAAACTTCATAGTTTAAGGAATTAATCTAGGGATTTAGTGAGCATTTTGAACCCACAGATGCCTCACAGAATGCTGTCTCACATTGGGACATGGAAATATAATATTTCCCTGTAATAATGTAACTTATTAGCTGCAAAGTTTTCAATTAGGCTGCCTTCACATTAGCGTTTGGCGCCGCAGCGTATGCTGCGTTCCCATACGCAGTCAAACGCATGCGCACTGCGTTCCTATGTTTAACATAGGAACGCATAGTGCCTGCGTTTGGCAGCGTTTGCTGCGTTCGGGTGCGGATGCGGACCATATCTGCTCCTTCCGGTGTCCCGCGTCCGCACCCGGGACGCAGCATGTCGCGTCCCTGGGGCGGACGAGAGTGTGTGATCTGTACGCAGGCATCCGCCTGCGCACAGATCACATATAGGAGTGAATGGGTGCGCACGGCGGTCCGCAAGCATCTACAGACCGCCGTGCGCACCATTATAAACATAGGGGCCGCGGTCTGCATGCAGATGCTTGCAGATGCATCTGCAAAACGCTGCAGATGCATCTGCAAGTCTGAAGGCAGCCTTACACAAGGGTTAAAAGGAAAATTAGATTCCACAATTTATTGAGCAATTTTTCCCAAACACTGTGATGCCCTATAGGTCATCAGAAGCTACTGTTTGGCCACATGGCAGGGCTGAGTAGGAAGGAGTGCTATTTAGCTTTTGGAGTTCAGATTGTGCTAGAATAGCTTGCGGGCAACATTTGTGGAGCCATTGAGGTGGGAAAACAGCAGTAAAAAACCAAGTCATCCCATTGTAGAAATTGCACCTCTCAATGATTTAATCTATGGCTGCAGTGACTATTTAGTAACATCCACAACATGCTTTTCTTTATGGAGAATTGCATACATGCCAACTTAGTAGTCATACATTGTACCCAGCTTGTGCTTTTGGAACTGTAAAGGCACCGTCACACGCCGCAATCTCGTCTGGAAATCATAAAGGCGATATGTCGCCCCGGAACAATCGCCGTGAAATTGCCTCACGGTTGCGGCGTGTGATTTGGGAATTTCACAGCGATAAATCGCCCCTCAGCCGTCGCCTGATTCCTGAGCAGTGCACAGTAATCAGCCGCAATCGTTAAGGCGATATTTCCATGTTGAGGCATGTGACAGGGCGATAATGATGGAAAGAGCGTTGCCTATGATTTTCCGTAGGCGTGCCTCAGAGTACTGAAGTCCGCACCCCGTCTGAGATGATTGGTGTGGGATACTGTGTTCCCATTGGCTGTCAGTTGACACCGCACCATATTTGAAAAGCTGTTCATTCAGCACCACACACATCTTCAGCTACACAACCGTCCGCAAACTCAGTGCAAACTCCGATAGACAATGGCGTCATGTATTAGCCAGCCTCCCAGAGCAGGCAGACCAATCATAATGCTGTTGCGTTGTCCAATGAGCATGTATGGGGCGCGGTATACACCACTATGGCACGCCTATCTCCTCGCCGTGCTGAACATGTACGCCCACATTGCTTTTGAGATTGTGGCGTGTGAAGCGGCGATGGAATTAGGCATGATTGGTTCCGCTATAGGGGAGGCGATTTCCGGAGCGACACATCGCCTTAGCTTCAGGGCGAAATTGAAGCGTGTGATTCCGCCATCGGTGATCTGAGGCGACCACAAAAAACGTGAGTGCGCACTTTAGATTGCCACATATCGCCAGCCGAGATTGCGGAGTGTGATGGTACCTTTAGGCTATTTGCCCATGTTGCAGAACTGGTTGCAGAAATTCTGCATCTTCTGGCAGAAAAAACGCTTTGACAAAAATGTACATTTTTGCTGCAATTTGATGTGTTTTTTCATGCGTTTTTGCCTGCGTCATTCTTTAATGATATCAATAAGAATAACCCAGGCAAAAACACAAAAAAGATAGAAATGCTGCATATTTTTTTCTGCACCAAAATCTGCAAGGAAAAAATCCTGAAGGTGTGTACAACACTGCAGAATTATCATTGACTTTGCTGGCAGAAGTATTTTCTTGCAGATTTCTGAAAACCTGTAAGCAAAAATGCAAAAAACCCGCACCGTGGACACACAGCCTAAGACACTGCATTTTTGATGCAGCAAAAATATGTAGCATCAAAAACTTACTAAAATCTTATTGTGTGCGCACAGACTTTAGATTTCTTTATATCTTTATTATGTATTTCAGTTTCATAGGAATCCAATTTTTAATCCAAAAACAAGAACTGATGTCACAGGAGAGAACACTAAAACCATTTCTAAAAGAAATCATTTTAACTGTTTATCGTATTTCTCCCTTGCTTCTTTTTCTTGGCTCAGCTTTGATTGGGCCAGTTCTACCCTTTTTTTGGTTGGAAATTTCATCTTGTTCCTTCTGCTGGGATCAGTGTGCTTTTTTTTTTTATTTCTATGTTCTTTTCCTCTTTGCTGGAATCAATCCTCACTCTTGGGTTGAGTCACATGAGAGAATGGATCTGAGTTTGATCAGAATTTAGTGTAAAGTGATCTTATATGCTCAGATGAAAGTGTGGCGCCCCTGCGACCAGGGTGGCCACATAGGGAACTGCAGCCAGGCAGAAGGTAGGTAGTTTGTGCTCCAAACACTCTCACAGCACATACACACCCACTAGAGCACAGCACCCAACCCGGAGCCCGGGACTCTAGGCGGGTAAGGGGTGGTGGGGTTTAGAGGAAAGTGGGTTAGAAGGAAGGAAAATCAGGTGACAGAGAGCACAAATAGAGGAAAAGGGGAGGAAGGAGTTAGTAGGCCGGAATAGGCTGAGAAGTAAAGATCAAGTAGGCCGGAGTAGGCTGACCTGTAAAGACAAGACCAGACAGACAGTGACACATCCCAGTGGAGTTGGGCTCCCTGGAGACGCAGAATCCACAGAGTCACAGAAAACAAGGAGAGAAAACTCGTCCATAGCCGGCATCCCAGGGGAGTGTGAGGACAGAGCAAAATAAGAGAAAAATAACTTTGTTTCTATACTTGTATTTTATTAAATCTTATTTAAAAATCCAGTGTGGATTGGTGAAAACAGTGCAGTGCTTATCAAGGTGTTACCCACGTTCCAAACATACATTAAACAAAAAAACATGTATGCAGTCATGAACTTCTTTTGGGGTTCTCAAGATGTTGAACACACTTGTCAAAAGTCTCTGTATATGGATCCAGGGAGAGATACCTCCTGGATACAATTTGTCTCCTAGGAAGTCCAACCCATTAAACCCAATCGGTTAGTCAAGTCAACCTGTCTCTTTGTCAGGTGTTGTCCTTGTGTCCTTTTATGTGTCTGTCACCTGTAACTCCTGTCAAAAGGTCCTATGGTCACAAAGATCTAGTATCCATCGATTTTTTCCATAAATATGGCAATGTTATACCCCGCCCGACACGTTTCGCCTCTCCAAATTAAATGAGAAGCTCATCAGGGACTTTGGAGATAAAACTAAAGATGTGTGGGTCACACTAGTCGTATGCGAGCCACGAGATTGTTAATCTGGTGTCCAGACATGCAACCTGAGGAGTAGAAAGGGAGCACCAGCAACCACTCTCTTGAAGAAGATGAGTCATGTCAAAGAATTCTGTTGGATAACAAAGAGGAGGCTAAAAATTGAGCACCAGGCAATGTCTATAAGTCTCCCTCCACCGTTTCTTTTTACCTCCCACTATAGTGGTGAAAACTATTAGTATTTTAATCACCCTTATAGTGCCATAGTTGCTTTTATAAATGCCCACATACCAGGGTATAAGTATTATCCCAGGGTGTTTTTCCGTTTTCACAGTTTTTGGCCAGAAGTACATATAAGTCTTTTCATTCACATGTGGGAAATAAGAAACAGATTGTGAGTATCCCATTAGTACATACTTTGGTACTCAAAAGTGACGTCTGCCTACCCTTTTTGGTAGTTTCCAGCCCTTTCCAGTGGTTCCCGGAATAGTCTCTCAGGAATAGTCCCTTAGGTATCCCTCACTTAGGAGAGAAAGATCGCATTATTTTCAATACAGGTAATTTTCTTATTCCAATCTCTAGTGTATTTTTTGGGGGGACCAACCTGCAGGTATTGCCAATGGGCTTTTCCTTGCAGGTTAGACTGTTTCAATCGTTCCGATATTGGTTATGTGGGGTCAGATGGTCATCTGCAATAGAATTAGCTTGATTTAAGATTCTATAACTATGCAGTTACAATATCTCCCCACTTCTCTATTATACCTGTCCTTTCAACATGCAGATTCCAAGTATCAATAGCAGTCAGTTTTTAACATAGTTTAATGTTCCTTTTCTTATTTTGTGTTCCACTCCCAGATGTTAACACCACAAATTCATCCATCCCACTGTCTCAGGGTCCTGTGAGAGATTCAAGCAATGTTCTCATTAAGAATGTAAAGACATGCCAAACCCAGCGATGTACTCATTAAGGATGCAAAAATATTGCTTTAAGGGTTAACACCTGTCTTTCAATTCATAATACTGATCTCTAAGATCATCTGATAGTCTTATGTTTAGGGGTTATTATGGTTCCCATCACATTATCATAAGCGTTCAAGCTATTTGTGGAATATAAAAGTGACTTTCCAATTACCATTATTTGCAGCCTGGTGGCACACTTCAGATTAAAGTGGTAGCTCTTGTGTTCAGTGCTATGTGCACCGCTGGCTGCTTTGTAGATTAATATAGCTCTACCCCTTACACACCCCTCAGTTACAAATCCCTCCAACCAGATGTGGTTGGCACTTTCTCTTGGTGTGCGTCGCACGCCGGAACGAGGAAGTGCGCACTGCGCTTGCGCAGCCCGCGCACTTACTTTCCACGAGGTCCACAGGCGTCTCTATGGAAACACTTGCTATTTACATCATTGTAAGTGAAAGCCTTAAACCGGCACTATCGTTTTGAGGAAGTGCGGGCACTAAATCCAAGAATAGTTACTTTTAAATAGAGTGACAACTCTGTATAATTATTCAATAGAATCAAAGGGGGCTTTCTTTATCTACTGATATAAAAGGAAGGTTGTTAGGCTGGCTTCACACTTCAGTTTTTTCACTGATCAGTGACCATCCAGTTTGTGTGCCAAAACCCGGAGAGGAACCAGGAGAGGAACTTGCAGAGAAAAGCTATAATTGACAGATTGACACCTGTTCTGTATTTTGGAGTCACTCCTGGTTTTGGCACCCAAACTGGATGGACACTGATCAGGGTAAAAACTGCAGTGTGAAGCAAGCCTTACACATTATTGATCAGGATGGTCTTATTTACCGGGGGAGGGGGGGAATTTTTGTGAAAAAGGAGTTAAAAGTCACGTTTATGGTCGTCTCATTGATCCCGTTAAAAGATCCTGAATAAAATTGGTTAACCAGTTAAGGTGGGTGGATTACAATAAGTGTAAATGGCCTGATACTGAGAAACCTACATATTGACAATAATTACTGCCTCACCTCCCCATGTATGCCTCAACTTGCAATGTCTGGTATGGCATCATGGGAAGACACGTGATGAATAGATAATCTCAGAGTCAAATTCTCTAAGTTGAATTTATCCCCATTTTTTCCTTCTGGATTTGTTTGGGGAATGGTAGTCTCAAAGGTCCACCTCTAAAATATGGAAAAAAATCAGAGGTCCCCCCGGGTTCAGCTATGGATGATTGTTGAACAAGTCAGATGAAGCAAGTATAATTTTGTACTTCGTTTAAACCATCCGGCGTCACCGTCTCAAGTCGGTGTATCCACCTACATTCTTTTTGTAGGAGGTTGAGTCACCACCTCAATTGCCATGAATGAGAAGCACTCCAGGCTCCCCCCATGTTCTTGTCTCACATCTCTCACTATGGGGGTGTCCCTATTATTTCTGATATCACCTATGTGTTCTCCAATTCTTTTTCAGAACTCCCTCTTGGTCTTACAAATGTACCGTCGTGGCCAAAAGTTTTGAGAATGACACCAAAATTATATTTTCACATGATCTGCTGCCGTCTGGTTTTTATTTGTGTTTGTCTGATGTTTATATCACATACAGAAATATAATTGCAATCATATTATGAGTACCAAAAGGTTATATTGACAGTTAGAATGAGTTAATGCAGCAAGTCAATATTTGCAGTGTTGACCCTTCTTCAGGACCTCTGCAATTCTCCCTGGCTGCTCTCAATCAACTTCTGGACCAAATCCTGACTGATAGCAGTCCATTCTTGCATAATCAATGCTTGCATTTTGCCAGAATTTGTTGGTTTTTGTTTGTCCACCCGTCTCTTGATTATTGACCACAAGTTCTCAATGGGATTAAGATCTGGGGAGTTTCCAGGCCATGGACCCAAAATCTCTATGTTTTGTTCCCTGAGCCATTTAGTTATCACCTTTGCTTTATGGCAAGGTGCTCCATCCATCATGCTGGAAAAGGCATTGTTGGGCGCCAAACTGCTCTTGGACGGTTGGGAGAAGTTGCTCTTGGAGGACATTCTGGTCCCATTCTTTATTCATGGCTGTATTTTTAGGCAAGACTGTGACTGAGCCGATTCCCTTGGCTGAGAAGCAACCCCACACATAAATGGTTTCAGGATGCTTTACAGTTGGCATGAGACAAGACTGGTGGTAGCGCTCACCTCTTCTTCTCCGAATAAGCTGTTTTCCAGATGTCCCAAACAATCGAAAAGGGGATTCATCAGAGAAAATGACTTTACCCCAGTCCTCAGCAGTCCACTCCCTGTACCTTTTGCAGAATATCAGTCGGTCCCTGATGTTTTTTCTGGAGAGAAGTGGCTTCTTTTCTGCCCTCCTTGAAACCAGGCCTTGCTCAAAGAGTCTCCACCTCACAGTGCGTGCAGAAGCACTCACACCAGCCTGCTGCCATTCCTGAGCAAGTTCGGCACTGCTGGTAGTCTGATCCCACAGCTGAAACAGTTTTAAGATACGGTCCTGGCGCTTGCTGGTCTTTCTTGGGCGCCCTGGAGCCTTTTTGACAACAATGGAAGCTCTCTCCTTGAAGTTCTTGATGATGCGATAGATTGTTGACTGAGGTGCAATCTTTCTAGCTGCGATACTCTTCCCTGTTAGGCCATTTTTGTGCAGTGCAATGATGGCTGCACGTGTTTCTTTAGAGATAACCATGGTTAACTGAAGAGAAACAATGATACCAAGCACCAGCCTCCTTTTCAAGTGTCCAGTGGTGTCATTCTTACTTAATCATGACTGATTGTTCGCCAGCCCTGTCCTCATCAACACCCACACCTGTGTTAATGGAACAATCACTAAAACGATGTTAGCTGCTCCTTTTAAGGCAGGACTGCAATGATGTTGAAATGTGTTTTGGGGGTTAAAGTTCATGTTCTAGGCAAATATTGACTTAGCAAGTAATTGCTATTAAGCTGATCACTCTTTATGACATTCTGGAGTATTTGCAAATTGCCATTAGAAAAACTGAAGCAGTAGACTTTGTTAAAATTAATATTTGTATCATTCTCAAAACTTTTGGCCATGACTGTACTCCAGATTGCATGTACATTTAAAGTAGTACACCACCCCAACAGTTTTACAGTTTGCAAAGTGACGGACTTCAAAGGTCCTACCAGTATTCCTACTGACAAAAGTTTTATCAGTATTTATATATCTACAGGCTACACACTTTCCACATCTGAAGGTGCCATCCCAGGAGAGTGTGGGGATAGAGACCGGACTGGTATCACCGGGTCCGAGGAACACGGCAGCACTGACTAACTGATTTCCCTGATTGTGCTGGAATCACACGGGTTAGAAGGAGCCTGGTAACGCCTTGGAAGATAGGGTTACTGCAGGCTAGGTAAACACCAGAGTGTCGGCTCTGAGGGGGACTGAAGCAGTATACCGGCTCCCCAGACAAACCGGCGGGGAACACAGATTCCAGGTCCATGTTCCCACTACAGGGTTGGAGGCACAGCAGCAACCATGAGGACCCGGCTTACCGCCCACACACTCACTTAGGGGGAAGCTGTATACAAGGGGCCAAGCTGCCGCCATACAACCCGTGAAAAGAACAGAGAGGGAGAGAACAGCCTGAAAGGACACTTAGAAAGAGTGAGGGGTCTCAGAGCGACAGCCTGGCTGCAAAGGGTTAAGTGTTACCGGAGTTAACTGAACTGTGAAGCTGTTAAAAACTGTACTGTGACTTGTGTGACTTTGAAGAACCCTGCTTCAGTGTCCGTGTCTGATTCCAGGTATACAGGACTGTGCCTTTTATACCTTTTATCCTGCCAGGAGCAGCCCGACCTGCGGCGGGCTCATCCATCTGGCTGCAGCCCCATCATCCATCCATCCTCCTGGTAGAGCTGCACTGCAGCGGTGGTCCCATTACTGACCACAACCCGTGGGTTGCGTCATGACAAACATTATCCACTGTATATATCCCCTTTTACTTGTGAAAACCCGGGACACGGTCCGGACCAGGACCGCCGTGATATCCTCAGCAGTACCCCGGTCCGGTACCGAGTACCCCGTCCCAGTGGGCTCCACAAAAGAATCAGAGCACACTGAAAAAATGGAGAACAAAGTTTCTGTATCTTCACCATTTTGTAAGTCTGTGGAAATCGGACTGTACTAGGATATCATCGAAGTATAGTCTGATGATTTCAATGCTCCCATAAACTTGAATGGGTGTTATTTGATTTCAGATTCTGTCAGTTAGGCGGCCGTCACACGGTGAGATATCTGTAGCGATATTGTAAGCGATCACGTGCACGCGCGATCGCTTACAATATCGCTCACATCGCTGGTGAGATGTCACACAGACAGACTCACCAGCGATGCGGAGCAGCGATCTCGCTCGTTACTATGGTACACATCGGGTAACTAGGGCCGCGCGTCGCTTAGTTACCCGACGTGTACCATAGTTACCATCTCCCAGCATAGGCGCGGTCGCTGGGAGATGGATCATCGTGGTGTCACACACCACGATGATGCAGATCGTTGCATCGTTCATCGCTAGATCTGAGAACCGAACCTCAGATCAGCGATGTCACGATCAAGCGATTTACCATCGTAAATCGCTTGATTACATGCAACGATATCTTGCCCGATATCGCTTAAGCGATCAAAATGGAGATCGCTTAAACGATATCGGGCAAGATATCGTTCCGTGTGACGGCCCCCTAAAACATATCGAACATCAGTACTGCACCACTGAATATCATTGGTACGAGTGCTAGCTGATAAACAATTGGATAGCACTCATCTGATTTAAATGCTGTTGTTAGCAGGCCGTTTGTTTGGGAATGTTTACCATTACTTATGTTGTCATTTTTAGTTTTAGACTATTGTCTCGTCCTCTCTGTTGGAATCAGTTTGCTTTATTATTTGGAAATGTTTTTCTTCACTCCTAAATTGGGAGCAATTTATGTTTGTGACTTGGGAAAGGTTTCCTTCGTCTTTATGCAAAGACCATTTCCATTTATTATTTAGAAACGTTCTTTTTTTAGAAAATACTTTGCCTTTCTGTTTTACGAGCATTTCCTTTGTTCTTTTTGTTGTAATCTGTTCACATTTTTTGTTAAAAATATAGAAAGGAAAATGGGTCCTTATGAACACATGGTCAAACATGAAAAGAGAAATACTGTGCGTTCTTTTACAATTACTTATGATGGTTTCAATTTTGTGAATTATTCTCCTGCTGTACACCTGCAAGAGATGCATTTTGACTTAGTAAAGTGGCAGCCCTTTCACATTTTGAGTGATTTCCTGTACTTGCTATTGTTTTTCTAATTGCAAGGGAAGCGGAGGATGACTTACAAATGCTTCCCACTGTGCACTATGCACTCCCTCTGGTCCACTATTCACATACTTTTGTATGACAGAAAGAAAATCCCTGGAAGAAGCCGTTCTACACAAGTCATAGGAGCCTAGGTGGTCCAAGTTCAGTTTTCACTGACAATAAGGAAACCAGGTTGCCTAAGAATAGTACAGGCAATCCTTGGGTTACAAACTAGACCTGTAGGTTTGTTTAATATGCAAATTGCCTCTTCAAAGAGGACTCTGACTCTAGCGCCACCTATTGGATGTAGCAATCCTAAAAGTCAATATTGACCCTTTAACAGGCCTTATCATATGACCAAGGATATAAGCCAAATCATACTCTCAATATTCAGACACAGTGTTTTGGAGTGTTTGCTTCACCCTCTGAAACAACATGTCTGCAAATTGAAAATATGATTTGGCTTATATTCTTGGTCATATGATAAGGCCTGTTGTGGCGCCCCGCAACGAGTGCGTCACAGGAGTGTATTGCAGCCCAGACTGCAGCTGCAATATTCTCTGACTAAAGCAATGACATGGTTAAAACTTAGAGCTCCATACCCTACATGCACATCAGAATAGAGGGCCAATAAGGTCCTGGTGGGCGGAGTGTAGATGTAGTGTGTAGTGGAGAAGTTAGTGCAAAAAGACAGTAAGAACTTTCTGCAATGTAGGAGAAGGAGGAAGCAGAACGTGGCCAGGAGGAATGTAGGAGAGGGGGCCTTACACAGTTCTGTGCAGCCCCTAGGCCACCATCACCCCCGGTTGGGCGCCATTATCCCGGTGCCTCAACAACCGGACTCTGGGCGAATGCGTACGGGCCAAAACACCCCCGTGCCCATCTACAACCGGTTTACTGGTTCCAAAGCTGGGAGTCGTTTATCACTGCCATGCAAACCAGGAGTGGAGGGATCACTCTACAGGAGTACCCCACCGCCGCCGCAAACAGAGCCGTCTTGCCAGTGGAGTACCCACCAAAAGGACCCAGACTACCCCTCACACCGGAACGGACACACCGGCAGGGCAATATAAGTAGTCCCTTATACCCGACCTTGGCACTCAAAGGCGACATCGGCAACTCATTTAAACAAGCTTAGAATGGAGGAACACCGCGGAGCTCTGAGAAACACTGGTCATTGCTGAGTCCATGCGGTCCGTTACCCGTTAACTGTATACCATGTATCACCTGCTGGTTACAGTAAAGTACCCGTTGCAGAGACTATCAGTGTCTGTGCCTTTTTCACATCTGTCCATCTCCGCATACTAGAAGGTAACCGCAGCTGCCTCACAACACCTTGTGCAGCTCCTGGCTCCGGGGACTCCCGCTCATCCTGTGGGGAGCGTCCTATCTTGCTGCATCCCATCCCCCGGAGGCCCAAGCAGCGCCGGTGGACATCACAGGAACTCTCACAGGTGGCGTCACGAAACAATTAACCCCTTAACTGTTCAGCCAACATTTTGAATCTGGACCACCGGGCCCCACTACGGCAGGCGCGGTTCCGTGACAGCAGGAGAAGAAACGCCTGCCCCGTGAAGTCCCGGCTACGGTGAGTCACTGTTAAAGGCAACCTGTCACCTCGATCTACCCTTTTAACCTATCTCTACCTGTCCCTGCACCTTCCTATCTGATCCCTAAGCATCCCTCTCTGTGCTAAAGGGGCCTTATAATGAGGGAGAAAAATAAGTGTATACTTACAAACTGTATCCAGTTGGAGATTGGAAAGGCGTGCTCCGGGCCCCATTCTTTCCTCCTCGCGTCCACATTCTCCTTGGGCTGGTACACCTCCTATTCAAAATGCCCGCCTCTTGTGATCATGTGATGCCGGGCTGGAACGTCACATCCTGGCCAGTGCATTGTGGGGATGATCACGTGGTACACGCCGGCATCACGATGTCCACTGCGCAAGCGCCGGAGCCCGGCCCGTGCCACGTGATCATCCCCACAATGCACCGGGCTGAATATGATGTTCCGTCCCAGGCATCACATGATCACAAGAGGCAGGCATTTTGAATAAGAGGTGTACCAGCCCAATGAGAATACAAATATATAAAGGATCGGGAACAGTCATAGTACTGGGCACACATCAAAATGAAGCATTGAAGGAAAGAGACCAAAGATGTTTTTGTGACCCAGATTTAAATCACCCGAATGTCCACACTAGGCAATTGCAGTACAAATAATTTATTGAGTAACTGGTGGTACAAAACAGGCAGAGTCATAAAGTGAACATAGGACAGTGTGGAGGGAGGGAGGTGGGAGAAGAAGACAGGAGATGCAAGGGACGAAGTAAACCTCACCCTGGTTGCAGAGGATAAAGTGTCTGTGCTCATAAAGGGACAACACAATAGCAGCGGGAGACGCTGTATGATCCTGTCACCTAATCTATGCGGTCAGAGCTACAGGAGAACCGACTGACACTTACCCAATGGTGTAAGTACTGGGGGTCCGATGCACTCCTGCCTCCGTCTCCGCATAGATTAGGTGACAGGATCATACAGCGTCTCCCGCTGCTATTGTGTTGTCCCTTTATGAGCACAGGCACTTTATCCTCTGCAACCAGGGTGAGGTTTACTTCGTCCCTTGCATCTCCTGTCTTCTTCTCCCACCTCCCTCCCTCCACACTGTCCTATGTTCACTTTATGACTCTGCCTGTTTTGTACCACCAGTTACTCAATAAATTATTTGTACTGCAATTGCCTAGTGTGGACATTCGGTTGATTTAAATCTGGGTCACAAAAACATCTTTGGTCTCTTTCCTTCAAAGCCCAATGAGAATGCAGACGCCCAGCGGGGCGTGTGGAGACAGCGCAAGGAGGGGATAATGGAGCCCGGAGCACACCTCTCCAGTCTCTCTCTTTTAATTGCTCTCTCTGCAATCCACAGTCTGTATGCAACAAGCTTCCCTTCATCCACAATTACTTTCTCACTAACTCTTAATCTCCTGGCCCTCACTGAAACTTAGATGCAGGACTCAGACACTGCTTCCCTTGCTGCTATTTCTCATGGCGGCTTACATTTCTCCCATTCCCCGAGACCTGGGAACACACATGATGGTGGAGTTGGCTTACTCCTGTCCCCACAATGTACTTTCCAGGTCATCCCCAAAGCTCCATCACTCTCATTCTCTTCTTTTGAGGTCCACACCATTAGGCTCTTCCACCCCTTCCCCCTCAGAGTAGCAGTGGTATACTGCCCCCCAAGGTTACCTACCCAGTTACTCAACCATTTCTCTGTGTGGCTGCCGCACTTCATGTCCTCAGAATTGCCAACCCTTATTCTGGGAGACTTCAACATCCCCATAAACAGCCCCATCTCTCCATCTGCGTCCCAGCTCCTATTTCTAACAATTTCTTTTGGTTTCTCACGGCTCTCAACCTCTGAGACACACAAGGATGGTAACATCCTTGACCTGATCTTTGTCCGACTCTGTTCAATCTCCTCCTTAGATAACTCGCCTCTTCCTCTCTCTCATCACAATATTCTCTCCTTCACACTTACAGATCTTCACCCACCCAGCACACTCCAAGCTATCACACATTCAGAAATCTACAGGCAATTAACTCTCATACACTCACAGACTCTCTCATCTCATCACTGTCCCCAATCTCTTCCTTCTCCTATCGAGATCTGGCAGGGAATCACTAGAATGACACTCTCAGAAGCACCCTGGACCAAGTAGCGACCGTCACCCTCAGAACCTCCAAACACAGAGTTAAACAGCCCTGGCTTACATCACAAACTCGATTCCTCCAGCAATGCTCCAGGAGTGCTGAATGTCTTTGGAAGAAAACCCGCACACCAAAAAGCTTCATTCACTATAAATTTATGCTCAGAACTTAAAACTCTGCCCTCCACCTCGTCAAACAGACCTACTTCACCACCCTGGTCTCCTCACTATCCAACAACCCAAAGAAACTCTTTGACACCTTTCACCCTCTTCTCAGACCTAAAGTGCAGGCCCCTATCACTGAACTCTGTGCTAATGATTTGGCTTCTTACATCACTAAAAAAATAGAAAACATCTGTCAGGAAATTAACTCCTAAACTCTATTCGCTGTTACCTCTACCTCTCCCCACATTTCCTCCGGCTCACTCTCCACATTTGACCCAGTCACAGAAGAAGTCTCCAGGCTCCTCTCTTCTTCTCGTCCCACCACATGCACCGCTGATCCCATTCCCTCACACCTACTCCAGTCTCTCTCTCCGGGGCTCACCACTCACCTAACCAAAATCTTCAATCTTTTCTGGCATTTTCCCCTCCTTCTTCAAACACTCGATCATTACTCCATTATCAAAGAAAACGTCCCATTCTGCACAAACAACTACAGACCAGTCTCCAATCTCCCCTTCATCTCTAAACTCCTGGAGCGCCTGGTCTACTCCTGCCTCACCCGTTACCTCTCCACTCACTCTCTTCTACACCCCTTACAGTCTGGTTTCCGACCTCTACATTTTACAGAAACTGCCCTCACCAAAGTGACCAATGACCTTCTGACAGCAAAACGCAATGGTGACCACTCTCTGCTTATTCTTCTTGATCTCTCTGCAGCCTTTGACACTGTTGACCATCATCTCCTACTCTCCATGCTGCACTCCATCGGCATCAAGGACACAGCTCTCTCCTGGTTCTCTTCCTATCTTTCTGACCACTCTTTCAGTGTATCATTTGCTGGCTCCACTTCCTCCCCTCTTCCTCTCACTATTGGGGTACCTCAGAGTTTAGTCCTTGGACCTCTTCTCTTCTTTTCTCTACATGGCCTCGATTGGACAGACCATCAGCAGATTTAGAAATATGAAACAAAAGAGCACATAGGATCTTATCTCATGGCAGAGAGGGGCAGTTGCCCGATTAAATTTACTCACCTAGTCAGTTTGTGTGAACCCACAACCAGTATCAACACTCATACAGCTGCTGCTGGATCCATATTCCCACGTGCAATGTGGCAAACAACTGGACACAGGACAAAGGGCCGGTGATCCGCGGAACCAGGACCCAAGACGTCTGGTGCATTAGTGTTACTTTATTCAGATGCGTTTTAGAGCAGCCTCTGCTCCTTCCTCAGGGATTATCTCCCTGAGATAGTCCCTGAGGAGGGAGCAGAGGCTGCTCTGAAATGCATCGAAATAAAGTAACACCATTGCACCAGACTTCTCTGGTCCTGGTTCTTCCTTTCAGCAGCACGGATCACTGGCATTTCTTCCTGTTTCCATCAGCAGATTTGACTTTCAGTACCATCGTTATGCTGATGACACACAACTATACACTTCTTCCCCTGACCTTACTCCTGCTCTAATAAAGAGCACCAATGAATGATTCAAATATCATGTCCACTATCTATCTGAAAGTCAACCTTTCCAAAACTGAACTACTTCTGCTCCCGCCCTCCACTAACCTCCCTAAATCTGACATCTCTCTCTCAGTGCGCAGCACCAAGATAACACCTAGACAGCAGGCTTCACGCCATATATACAATCTCTCGCCTGCTCTTGCCGCTCGCACCTGAAGAACATCTCTAGAATTTGCCCCTTTCTCACCTTGGTAACCACAAAAACCCTCACTGTGGCCCTGATACACTCCCACCTTGACTATTGTAATTCTCTTAATTGGCCGCACTAGACTCTCCCCTCTGCAGTCCAGCCTTAATGTAGCGGCCAGGATCACCTAACGAGCTAACCGTTACTCAGACGCTTCTGCTCTATTCTAGTCATTGCACTGGCTGTCTATACACTATAGGATCCAATTCAAACTGCTTGTTCTCACTCACAAAGCTCTTCACAGTGCAGTTCCTCTCTAGCCTCATCTCTGTCTATCATTCCACCCGTTCTCTTCGTTCTGAAAGTGTCTTTAGACTTACTTCTGCATTAATCCGAATATCCCCCTCCCGGCTCCAAGACATCTCCCGAGCTGCACCAATTCTCTGGAATGCTCTACCCCAAGAAATCAGGACTATCCACAACTTACATAGTTTCAGGTGATCCCTAAAAACACATCTTTTAGGGCGGCCTATCATGATCCCTAGTCAAAGTCACTGAGACATAGCCTATCCGCCCCACCAGTCTCAAATGCATCACAAATAATGGTTGGTGGCCACTTATGCTGCTCCTACCTGTTCCCCATCTTCTCAAGTTGACTATACCATCATTGTAAATAAGCATCTGTACTTTGTGTCACCCCCACCTCATTGTTAGAGTGTAAGCTCTTATGAGTAGGGCTGTCATTATTTTGCTTTAATTATTGTATTATGCTTTATATTGTATTTTAATTGGATAGTTTTATGTATTGTATTTTCTGATAACTGTTTCTTATGATTGTTTGAATATGAACCTCTGAATTGTGAAGTGCTGCGGAATATGTTGGCGCTAAATAATAATAATAATAATTATTATTATGTCATTAGGTTGCAAGGCATGTCTTTACAACATCGCAGCCTTACAATACCATGCACTCTGAGGCCTAGCCATGGAAAGAAGTCATGGATTATAGCGAAGAGGCTGGAGATGTGGTGTGTGATAGTGGAAAGAAGAGGCGGCAAGAGAACTGAGAAATGAGGTGAGTATTAGTATTTTCTTTTTTTTAACGTCCTGTGTTTATGATTAAGAGTTATATGTAAGACAGAAGACTGTCTGTATTTGAAAGTACTTGATATTATTAAATGTTTTACACAAAGTAGTATGATGTGACTGCCTTTGACTTTACATTTGGGCCTGACATAGTTGAAAGAAGAATAAACTGGGCATTAAAACAGCACTGCAGCATGGTGTTTGGGACAGAAGGAGGCAGAATACGGTAATCAGTGCCGGGACAAGGCATTTTGGTGCCCTAGGCAGGTAAGGGAAACGGCGCCCCCCCCCCCCCCCCCCGAAATATGTCTGGGAATAAAAATGTCAGCATACTTTGAAAGTAAATTTAATTTAACGGGGACCTATAAAAGGTGCGTCCAACCACACTACAGAGACATACTGATAGGTTGTTTACATTGTGAGCCCCAATGGGGACAGTGTTCATGATGTATGTAAAGTGCTGTGGAGTTCATAGTGTAATATAAATGCAAAAAGTATTATTCTTAATACTATGTCACAATACCAGGATCTGAGGATCTTCTATTTCGAGGTCAGGGACTCTCTGATGCCATGTTGCTGCTTGTCTCGCTGTTGTCCTCTTTTGACACTGCAAAAAGAGAGCATTAACTGGTTAATAACAAGAAGTATGGAGTGTGTACTGAGCCATAAACCCTCCCCTTACCATGAAGTATGGAGTGTACTAACTGAGCCATAAACCTCCTCATACCATGTCCAGCAGACATTGTAGGATTACGACCCGTATATACTCGTGTATAAGCTGACCTGTGTATAAGCCGACCCCCTACTTTTGCCCCCAAAACCTGGGAAAACCTATTGACTCGTGTATAAGCCGAGGGTGGACCCCAGCACAGGTATACAGCCCCCAGCAGTGTGGTATACAGCAGCCTCCCCAGTGGTATATACAGACCCCAGGGGTAATACAGCAGCCCCAGGGGTAATACAGCAGCCCCAGGGGTTATACAGCAGCCCCAGGGGTTATACAGCAGCCCCAGGGGTAATACAGCAGCCCCAGTGGTAATACAGCAGCCCCAGGGGTAATACAGCAGCCCCAGGGTTATACAGCAGTCCCAGGGGTAATACAGCAGCCTCAGGGGTTATACAGCAGCCTCAGGGGTTATACAGCAGCCCCAGGGGTAATACAGCAGCCCCAGGGGTTATACAGCAGCCCCAGGGTAATACAGCAGCCCCAGGGGTAATACAGCAGCCCCAGGGGTTATACAGCAGCCCCAGTGGTATATACAGGCCCCAGCAGTATATACAGCAGCCCCAGTGGTATATACAGGCCCCAGCAGTATATACAGCAGCCGCAGTGGTGGTGTATACAGGGCCCAGTGGTGGTGTATACAGGGCCCAGTGGTGGTATACAGGGCCCAGTGGTGGTGTATACAGGGCCCAGTGGTGTATACAGGGCCCAGTGGTGGTATACAGGGCCCAGTGGTGTATACAGGGCCCAGTGGTGTATACAGGGCCCAGTGGTGGTATACAGGGCCCAGTGGTGGTATACAGGGCCCAGTGGTGGTGTATACAGGGCCCAGTGGTGTATACAGGGCCCAGTCGTGGTATACAGGGCCCAGTGGTGTATACAGGGCCCAGTCGTGGTATACAGGGCTCAGTGGTGTATACAGGGCCCAGTGGTGGTATACAGGGCCCAGTGGTGGTATACAGGGCCCAGTGGTGGTGTATACAGGGCCCAGTGGTGGTATACAGGGCCCAGTAGTGTATACAGGGTCCAGTGGTGGTATACAGGGCCCAGTGGTGGTATACTGGGCCCAGTGGTGGTGTATACAGGGCCCAGTGGTGGTATACAGGGCCCAGTGGTGGTATACAGGGCCCAGTGGTGGTATACAGGGCCCAGTGGTGGTGGTATACAGGGCCCAGTGGTGGTATACAGGGCCCAGTGGTGCTGTATACAGGGCCTAGTGGTGCTGTATACAGGGCCCAGTGGTGCTGTATACAGGGCCCAGTGGTGCTGTATACAGGGCCTAGTGGTGCTGTATACAGGGCCCAGTGGTGCTGTATACAGGGCCCAGTATGCGGGGGCCGGGGGGGAGGCGCGCGCCTTTGCACACTCACCGCGGCCGCCGTCACCGTGCGTCTGATGTAAGGAGGAGAGGAGGGGCGGGCAGAACTGCAGGACAGGAAGTCCCGTCCTCCCTCCTCTCTGGCCGGCGCGGCCGCCGGCGGCCGACACGGGGCCCCCCAGGGGGCGCGTGGCCCTCCAGGGGGTGTGTGGCCCCCCCAGGGGGCGGGCAATGGGCCCCTCATGTGGAAAAAATGCGCCCTCCACAATATGGCGCCCTAGGCAATAGCCTAGGGTCGCCTAGCTATCGTCCCGGCCCTGACGGTAATGAAGTAGAGATCTGCGAAAAATTTTTAGACAGGTGTGGGAAAAATTCAGCAAAATAAGAATGCTTTAAAAAAGTATTAGATGTTAAATTTTTGTCTATTGTCAAAATGTAAAGTAAGTGAACAAAGGAGAAATAAAAATCACATCAATCTTTGTGGTCATTGCCTTTTGCCTTCAAAATAGCATAAATTCATCTGGGTACACTTGTACACAGTTTTTGAAAGAACTCAGCAGGGAGGTTGTTCCAAACATCTTCGAGAAGTAATCACATATTTTCTTTGAATGCAGGCTTTCTCAAAACCTTTTGTTTCTTTATGTAATCCTAGACAGACCTTATGATGATGTTGAGGCCATGTCACTTCCAGGACTCCTGCTTTATGCTGAAGATACTTCTTAATTACATTGACTGTATGTTTGGGGTTGTTGTTTGGATTCATAATTAATTTGGAGTCAATCAGATGCCTCCCTGATTATTTTGCAAGATACAGAAGCATTAGCCTTTATTCATCAGCATTAAGGACACTATAAATCCTGACCCAAAATTTTAGGAACCCTCCACCATGTTTCACTGTTGCTTCTGTCGGGCCCCACGGGACGGGGGTACTCGGTACCGGACCGGACGGTGCCGGGGAAGTCACGGGTGGCTTGGTCCGGACCGTGTCCCTGGCTCGGCAAATAAAGGGGGATATTTACAGGGGAAATGTCACTCGTGACGCCACCCACTTGATGCGGCCAGTGATGGGGGCCGCCGCTGCTGCAGAACCTCCGGGGGTGATGGAGTGGCAGCGGAGATGTTATAGTTCCAGTGGGAAGAACTGTATCCCCCGGGGCAGTAAGAGTTAAGGGTTGTGGAATTGTCCAGGACACTTACTTTGCAGATGCTGCAGGATCTCTCTTCCTTGCTGGTGCTGACAGGCTTGTAGCTCTGTAGGTGGGAATCTGCTGCAACCTGTATGGGAGGAATAGTCTGCAGATAGAGACTGACAAGAGAGGCCAATTCAGGGTTTTCTGTGTCTTTTACTCTCAATTCTTCAAGCAGTTTACAAGTCAGTGCAGTTCTTACAGTTCAAGCACAGTTCTCAATACACGGGCACATTCTCCCTCTCCGGGTTCCCTTTGCTCTGCAGCCAGGCCTCTCTCTCTGTGACCCCTCACACAGTCTTTAGTGTCCTTTCCGGGCTGTCTACGGTCTCCGTCTGTACGGGTGGTGTGTGGTGCGCTGGACAGTATGGCGGTGACTCGGACCCCTGGTGGGCCCTCCTGATTGTCACTGAGCTGCCTGTCCTTTGGGTTGGGGACCCTAACGTGGAGCTGTGGTCCCCCGTTGTGTTGTTTGGGGATCCCGGGTAAACTGCGGTCCCCTCTAGAGCCGACACTCTACTCAGCCCAGCCTCCAGCAGTCCTCAGCACGAGGCTCTACCAGGCTCCTTCTCTCTGTTCCTCTCGGTATCATAGGAGGGACTTCTCTGCCTGCAGTCAGTGGCTTTAGCTGCTGTCTAGGGCACGGGTTCCACCGTCCCTCTCTGTTTTGTCACACTCCTGGTGGCATCAGCGTCGGACGGGCTTTCTCTCCCCTCTGGCTCACACTGGCTCAGTACGGATTCTGCGCTCCTAGGCCTTGCACTCACAGGACGTGTGTAAGTCTTTCTGTCTTTGCATCTCAGCTCACATCGGCCTACTTCTGGGTCTTTACAGCTCGGCTCACTCCGGCCTACCAACTTCCTTCACTCCTCCCTCTCACTATATACTGTCAAGTCACCTGACTTCTGGTGTGCCCAACCCACTCCTCTGATCCACCACCCCTCAATCTCATAGAGTTCTAATCTCAGGGCTGGATGTTACCTCCTTCTGCACGTGGGTTGTGTGGGCTGTGAGGGTGTTGGTGTGCAACAATGTCCTACCTGCCTGGCTGCAGTTCCCTTTTGTGGCCTCCTGGACGCAGGGGCGCCACACTTCCAGACACTCATCATTGTACTGCTCTTCAGTCTTTTGGCAAACATATTGCCATCTGTTACTGCCAAATATTTCACATTTTGAGTCATGAGTCCAGAGCACATGCTGCCATTTATCTGCAGTCTATATTCTATATTTTCATGTATTGTTAAGTCACTTGGCCTTGTTTCCATGCAGAATATATATTTTTTTGGCCAGAATTCTTTCATGGAGACCACTTCTTGTGGTACCCCAGGGTTAATGTGCCACAGTAACATCACAAGGGTTAACTCCTGTGAGGCACCGCCGGCATGGTCCTCATGGCCGGGGCGCGTCACATGCAGGATCAAGTTATGATCCTGTGCACACTGGCCGGTTTGACTGTGATAATGCTGTGTGAACCAACTGTGAACACAAGGTTTCATGTTACTAATGAGCGGCAGTGAGAGTGGCCTAAGATCGAGGAGTCCATGAGGAAAAGGATGTAAGGGCTGAGTGCTGACAACCCGGAACACAGGGAGTTAACCTGAGCTGTGTGAAAGGCTGATTAACAGCAGCTAAGGGGGTGTGTCCATGTAGGAGTGGCTGGCACGATAAGAGGCAGCCAGCTGAGTGATTGAGAGAATTCATTCAGATTCAGATTGATTCAGATGGAAGCTGAGACCAGCCAAGTGCAGAGCAGTCTAGAGGCTCTGAGTAAATGACGGGAGCATGCTAGCTCCATGCCGGTGCCGAGGTCCGGGGTCGTGTCCGCACCTGGAGGGGGAAGCCGTGGTTGACCTGTGGACGCTGGTCCAGGCGTGGTTCACCACACGTCCGGGAAGGGGCCCGTGGGGATGCCTGGTGGAACCTGTGACACAGGTAGCGAGACCCGGATCCGTGCCCGGTAAGAAAGCAGTTCCTGAATGATTGTGTGAACTGTGCACCTTGTGTGTAAATCATGCTAGGCGAGTGTAGCCGCCATTAGGTCCAGTGAAGGACCTGTTGAACCTTATAAGTACTGTATGGCTTTTTAAAAGACCCAGCGAGTGAACGTAGCCCTATAGGGGCCGATGTATGAAGTGTGCCAGGCGGGCATAGACCGCCCTTGGGACCGACTCAGTGGAGTCAGTTAAAGGTCCTGATGAACCGGAATGAATGTAGCCCTTCGGGAGGCGAATGAATGTAGCCCTTTGGAGGCAATCGTATATAGTGTGCCAGGCGGGCATAGACCGCCTTTGGGTCCGAGTCGGAGTACTCAGTTAAAGGACCTGATGAACCGGATTGTATGTAGCCCTTCGGGAGGCGATTGTATGTAGCCCTTCGGGAGGCGATTTTATGTAGTGTGCCAGGCGGGCATAGACCGCCTTTGGGTCCGAGTCGGAGTACTCAGTTAAAGGACCTGATGAACCGGAATGTGTGTATGAGAGGTCAGAAGCAGGGGTTAGAAGGGCTCCCGTACTGGGTAACGTGTGGTTCACCTCACAGGTTACTAGGGTTTGCCAATCCCTGTTCTGAGCCCAGAGGAGCCACAGTCCATGGATGTGTATGATGGGCTGTGAGCGAGTGAAAGGACGTGTGTGGTCCATGGTGGCTTATAGGATGGATCACATATTGTATGTAAGAACCCGGTCAGGCTGGAGTCCTGATTCCGGAGTAGTATGAAGCTGGGGAAATAGAGCCAGGCGGCTGGTTCCGCCATTGGGACCCATAGGGCCCGTTGATATGGTACTTGATGTTAAATGTATGTGAAATGTATATAGGCCGGAGGCCGTAGCCACCACGGGAGCTGTTAGTAGAGCTCCAATGGGGACAGAGAGATGGTTACAGGTCCTGGGTTACTATAAGTGCTATGTGCAATATATGTATTATGTAATGTTATATGTAAAGGTATGATGTGTTTATGTATGGTGTTTTTAATCAATGTGATATGTGTCAAACATGCTACCCGGGTGATGCTATTAATATGTGAAAATAAACGGGTAGACATTGGTTAAACTTATAAACATGTGTTTGTTGTCGTTTTGCAAGCGGGTTCCCCGGTTGCTACCTCACACTCCCCACACAACACTGGATACTGCACTAGCACCTCTAGGCTAGAAGGGGGAGCTCAAGCAGCTCCCTGATAAATTCTGGTCTGAGGAGGAAGTAGTTAGTTGACAGTTGACAGTACAGTTGAGTGCAGGGAGCACTAGGAGGAGGACCTGTAAATGGGAGCAGTGCTGAGCTCCTGACAGGGACCACTGACTACTTTCAGGCCTGAAGCCAGGGTGTGAGGAGAGGAGTGCAAGAAACAGAGGAACATATATGGGAGACTGAGTTTCCTCATAACTCGCCCCAGAGGAGCGCAAAGACCGGATACTGGGTCCATATCTGTGACTGAAACACGCAGCACAGAAAACACCAGGATAGTGGAGGTTGTAGATCTACACTGTACCTCAGTGAAGCAACACGGCGGGGTCAGAGACACAGAGAAAAGACTCAAGTTGCCTAGCAAGTGGGTACCTGTGAGGAGAGACAGGGCCAGCAGCTCAGCTAAAGCAGCAACAGGGCCACACATACAGCGCAGCAGTGCGAAGCTGAGGACCCAGTCAGGGTGGGAGCAACCCAGCCCCTGTACAGACTCCGTGGACAGTACTCTACTACCAAAATCTGCAGTAAAGCCTTGGAAAACTTCAAAACCATGAGTGTGTGTGATCCTTGTGCTCAAACCCTGCGTACCCTCAAACTCCCATCATCTCTACTACTACTACCCCTATCCTGCAACATCCATAGCAACAATCATAGACTTTAACTATCACTGCCCGGGGACCAAGCTCTACCTGCAAAGAGCCATTACATCCCCAGCTGCCAAACATCATCCCCGGAGGTTCTGAAGCAGCAGTGGTCACCCTGACCACAACCTGTGGGTGGCATCATGACAAACTCCCCTGTAAATATCCATTTACTTGCGGAACCCGGGACACTGTCCGGACCAAGACCGCCGTGATATCCCCAGCAGTACCCCGGTCCGGTACGGAGTACCCCGTCCCAGTGGGCTCCACAACTTGGCGTCACAAACAGTATCTACCGTGCCCGGTAAACCGGGCATTGTGTGCCATGATTTGTGTGAGAAACTGTTTTACAATTGCTGCCATTGCAGAGCGCGCGGCGCACAGAATTTACACTGCGCCGCAAGGACTGTATTTTTGAATTGCCGCCATTACAAAGGGCGCGATGCGCGGGAAGAAAATTGCGCATGTCATTGTGGGCGGCATTCTGCGAAGTGCTCTGACATCATCCGGAGGGGAAAAGAATCCCTGGTGCACAGCAGAACCTTTGTTAGACATCCGGACGGAAGCGGAAGACAGGAGGGCTGACCTTAACTAAAGGGGGCACAGGATGTCGCAGCAAGGAGATCCAGTGGTGCAAGGAGCAGCACCTCTCATGCCACTCCTGATGCCATATACTCCGGGAGCAATGTGGCTGCCCCAATACTCCGGTGAGCCTAAAACCCTTAATGACTTTATTACTAAGATACAAGCATACTATGTGATGTACCCCTTAACTGAAGCCCAGCGTGTTGGAATGATTATTGGACAATTAACTGTCAATGCACAGCAGGAAGTAGCGTCCTGGCTGGACACAGACAAGGACACTGCAGAGCATCTTGTAGCTGGATTAAAAGCATTTGAATTTAGTGCTGACACCAGGGCTAAAATGAGGTTCTTTGGATGTCAGCAAAAGCCTACAGAGAGTGCCAGAGACTATGCCTTAAACTTGCAAAAAGTGCTCAAAGCACTTACACTTACAGAACCTGCCTTAGCCCCGGGAGCTGACAAAATGCTAATTGACCAGTTTATAGAGGGCCTCCTATCTCTTTCTCACAGAGGACAGCTGAGTATGATGATTATTCAGAATCCTGAAATGACTTTTGCTGAGTTAAAAGATAGAGCCATCCGCCTTCAGCAGGTAGAGGAGCCCCGGGAACTGAGCTTCACCCAAGGCGCCATAGCAGCACCACAGCAGCCAGGATTATCAGCAACATCGGCCATATCAGAGACTGCTGCTGAACACAGAGAACCGATCTCTAATGAGGCCCTCAATCAAAAGCTAGATGCCATGACAGACAGTGTTATTTCCATGGCTAAAGTCATCAAGGAGCTGCAAAGATCCAAGCCTGCACCCAAGATCTAGTTGGTGACCAGCAAGGAGGATGTCCCATGGATGAGGCCCAGGAAGTACCAAGCGACGAGAGGATGAACCAGCGACTGCTATCAGCCGGATGGACAGCCCATTTGCCGCCATTGTCAGAAACAAGGCCACTTTGCCCGGGAATGTGCTTTAAACAAGGATTCCCTGGGCAGGCGGGCCACTTCCCAGGAGTAAACTCTCAAGGTCCTTCAGCCTGTTATGACAGATTCATGGGAGGATGTCCAGTCATCCCTATCGTGTTGGATGGCACTCCCTTTAGTGCCGTGTTGGATACCGGGTCCCAGATAACATCAATTCCACATGTTCTATACAAAAGGTATGGGCTGATTCAGACATTAATAGTGGTCCAACTGACATTGTAGTGAACTTATGTGCTAGTAATGGTGAACTAATACTGCAAGTTGGGTTCAGAGAAATGACCATTCAGATTGGGAAGGTAGAATTGCAGAACCAGGGTATTATAATTGTAGATGTTGACTGGCGAGATCGTGAACCAGTAGTGTTACTAGGAATGAATGTAATTGAAAATTGTTTTTCCGAGGTAATTACTGTCTTACAGCAAATCGCAGAGACTGCCAGAACCGGACAGCAGAGGCTCCTGCACAAAGAAATAAAAGCCCTGACGTTGAAACAACAGGTAGACATATCCAGAGGTGAAATCGGCAGTGTACAAGTAAGTGATCCAATACCCATTGTAATACCTCCCAAAACTGAAATGTTGGTCTGGTGTAGAGCCGCAACAGGCATAAAAGGGCAAGACTATCAAGCCCTGGTAGAACCCGTGTGCTTGATAGTAGGCCCACTATACTCACAGCCAAAGGGGTAGTTGAGGTACACTGGGGAAGAGTGCCATTAGACCTTCTAAATTGCAGGGAAGATGAGGTCACATTACCAAAGTATGCTACCATGGCTAAATTATTTACGGTTAATAACAATGCCATCACAGCGTTCAAGCCCTTGAACCCGTCAAGTCAGGTGGATGACAATGGCTCAGGGGAAAAGCTGGAGGATTGGTGCCAAAAGCTACATGTGGGTACCAGTTCTACACCTCCCCATCAAAAGCATGGAGTATACCGGGTAGTAAAAGAATATGGGCAGATATTCAGTAAACACCCGTTAGACTTTGGGCAAATGAAAGGGGTAGAACACACTATACCCACAGGTAATAAGAGAGAGTTGTAGCCCCTGGGCAGCACCTCTAGTGTTAGATAAAAAGAAGGACGGGACCTTGAGAATGTGCGTAGATTACCGGCAGATCAACCGCATCACACATAAGGACAAATACCCGTTACCTAGGATTGAGGAGTCATTAGCTGCATTAAAATCTGCTAACTACTTTTCTACCCTTGATCTGACTACTGGGTACTGGCAAGTTCCTATGGCCGAGGCCGACAAGGAGAAGACAGCGTTTACTACGCCACTAGGCCTCTGTGAGTTCAATTGTATGCCGTTTAGAGTCTGCAATGCACCTGGTACCTTCCAACGCCTGATGGAGAGCTGCCTAGGACATAAGAACTTTGAAACGTCATAGTCTACTCCAAGACATATGAGCAACATCTACAAGACCTGGCAGAAGTGTTTGAGGCCTTATCCCGATATGGCATGAAAATCAAGCCATCCAAGTGCCACCTTCTCAAGCTAAAGGTACAGTACCTGGGACATGTCGTGAGTTCAGAGGGAGTAGCACTGGATCCTAATAAAGTCACAGTGATAAGGGATTGGCCAAGACCTACTAATGTGAAAAAGTGATGCAATTCCTGGGCCTGGGAGGCTATTATAGAAGATTTATCAGAGGGTTCACTAAGTCAGCAGCTCCCCTGCAAGACATCCTGGTAGGTCAAAAAGGTCTTCAACCGGTAATCCTCCTTTCCAGTTGAGTGAAGAGAGGGAAGACTCCTTCAACAAGCTGAAGTGTGCGCTGACAGGAGAAGAGATCCTGGCATACCCAGATTACCATCAACCATTCATTCTATACACAAATGCCAGCAACGTGGGACTGGGAGCAGTACTGTCACAGAAGCAAGGAGGCAAAGTGAGAGTTATTGCCTTTGCAAGCAGGAAACTCCGGCCTACGGAAAGAAACACAGAGAATTACAGCTCTTTCAAGTTAGAACTACTGGCAGTAGTTTGGGCTGTAACTGAACATTTCAAGCATTACCTGGCAGCTGCAGAATTCACCATCTACACTGATAACAACCCGTTAACCAACCTGGACTCCACAAAATTAAATGCGTTGGAGCAGCGATGGATAGCCCGGCTGTCTAACTACAATTTTGTCATCAAATATAGGGCAGGCTGCAAGAACGGGAACGCAGATGCCTTATCCCGGATGCGACACCTGAAAGACATGGAAGAGGAACCGGAGGAGCTGGAAGAAATTGAGCTACCGGCCTTTCATCGTTCTAAGGTTGAAAAATATCAACCTGGCATCTACCAAAAACAACAGGAGGTAAATCTCAACCCATTAGCACACCATGGATGGGCTGACACTCAGGATAGCGACCTGGCTGTGAAGCTAGTGAAAGAACTGCTTACACAACAAGGTGCGTACCCTAACCAGAACGCCCCAGCTGAGACCCAATACCTCTTGAAGGAGAGAAGCAAGTTGTTCCTGTATCAAGGGAAGCTTTGCAGAAGGCATTCCAACCCTAAAACACAGGAATTGGTCCGGCAGATTATCGTACCCAAGAGAAACATCAAAATGGTCTTAGAAGCCTACCGCGACGGTGCAGGTCATTTTGGATGGAAGAAGTTGGACGTGCTCCTAAGAGAGAGATTCTACTGGGTTGGCATGAGGAAGTCAATTGAAGATTAGTGTAGAAAATGTGGCCCGTGCAACCTCAGAAGAAAAGACCTACAGAGAGCCCCACTCCAGTCCATAGTAACAAAGCAACCACTTGAGTTAGTTGTGTTAGACCACGTCAAGTTGTCACCAAGCCGGTCAGGCTATGTCTATGCCTTAACCATCGTGGACCATTACTCACTCTTCTTAGTCGTGGTACCCGTCAAGGACCTGACAGCGAAGACGGCTGAAAGAGCATTTCGGACACATTTCTGTAGACCTCATGGCTACCCGGAAGAAGTCCTGGCAGATCAAGGTCCAGCTTTTGAATCAGAGATTTTCCAAGAATTCTGCAACATGTACGGCTGTAAGAAGATCTGCACGACAGCCTATCATCCCCAAACCAATGGCTTATGCGAAGAGATAAACCATATTGTAATTGACCTGTTGAAAACATTACCAGAGTCAGAAAGAAATCAATGGCCAGAGAAATTACCCGATTTGGTAGACCTGTACAACCATGTCCCGGTGAGTTCTACAAACTGCATCCCAGCCTACATTATGCGTGCAAGACCCGGTAAGCTGCCAATTGATTTAGATATGGGAATTTTGAAACCTGACGCAGAAGTTGAAGAATCCAATTGGGATACCCTACGTCAACAGTAGTATTGCCAAGTACAGGAGTGCGTAGAGAAAGGTCTTCAGCACGCTAGAGCAAGACAAGAGAGAACCTTTAACCAACGTGCTCAAGCAACCCCATTACAACCCGGTGAGCAAGTTCTCAAGAGAAAGAGACGCACCAACAAATTGGATAATCATTGGGAAACCACCCCATATACCGTCTTACCATCCAACTTAGACAATGCCAAAATGTGTTTAATAAGCAAAGAAGAAGGACGAACGTCAGCTGTTGTGTCCAGAGACCATCTCAAACCGTGTCCTGAAACTCTGAATACATCAGAAGTAACAGTACCCGCACAGGTCCAACCTGTCAAATAAGAATAAGAAGTATTCCATACCGTATTAAGAGATTTCCCCAAAACATTGCCAAATTACTACGGAACAGTTGTAGTCCTAATGATTGCTTTCCCTCCAATGGTTGAAACAATACCAGAACCCGTACAACCAGAAGTCCCAAGACCTGACGAACTGGAAGTAGAGCCTGAAGACGAAGAACCAATTCCTGGTCCCAGTGAGCTTGCAGTCCTACTGTCAGATCTCCATCCTCAATAGTACCAGACACTCCAAGTAGGTACATGTCCACTAGGGTGACCACAAAAAATCGATGTCGGAATTTTGTCCGTCTGGACCCCACAAAACGATTCCCCTTTCCAGATATTGAGATAGCCAAAATTTGAGCTCGATCAAACGACGTTAACCCGTGCCGCTCGTCGCTCAAAGTTTGAAAAGATCCAAATTTTTGGCCAAAAAGCTGACATATGGATCCATAACTCCAGAACAGTAAATAATAAAAACACGCTGAATATCTCAAAAGAAAGCTAATGTTGTTCTTCAAAATTTATATTTTATACATAATTGTTATTTTAAGTCAAACTGAGTTACAACAGCTTTTAGCCCCAAGAACGTGACCTGGTACCACTAGGAGCATACTTCGTATATTTTGTTAAGTGATAAATTTAGGTTTTTTTTTGCTTTTGTTAAAGTAGTTTTTGAAACGTCAGAATATAATGCTCGGCATTTGCAGATTTCCTAAGACAAAATCCAAACACTGGGCCTCAAAATAATGACTTCCAAGAAGGATTGAAAATTGTCAAAACTTTAAAAGTAGTTAATGATATGGCTGAGCGTGGTGTTAAATTAATAACCGACTTTAACGACCTTCTTACAAAAGATGAAGAACAAAAGCAATATGTCCTGCAAGTTGTAAGCAAATGCCGAGCATTATATTCTGACATTTCAAAAACTACTTTAACAAAAGCTCTAGAATAGATTAGATAACTATGTAAAATTATCAACTCATGTAGGTACTACGTCTGTATCTTTTCTGTGTCTGTTTTGTATGTATTATATACCTCATTTTTATGTTATAAAATAAAAATGTCATTAGACTTATCAGTATTACTTGTTTTTTTATTATATTTCTACTTTAAACTCAAAAATATACCAAAAAAAACCACTATCACTTAATAACAAAATATACGAAGTATGCTCCTAGTGGTACCAGGTCACGTTCTTGAGGCTAAAAGCTGTTGTAACTCAGTTTGACTTATGTATAAAATATAAATTTTGAAGAACAACATTAGCTTTCTTTTGAGATATTAAGCGTGTTTTTATTATTTACCGTTCTGGAGTTATGGCTCCATATGTCAGCTTTTTGGCCAAAAATTAGGATTTTTTCAAACTTTGAGCGATGAGCGGCACGGGTTAGCGTCGTTTGATTGAGCTCAATATCTGGAAAGGGGAATCGTTTTGTGGGGTCCAGACTAACAAGATTCCGACATTTTTCCCCCCCCTATGAGATCCGGTCACTCTAATGTCCACCCACACCATCAGGCTAAGTACACCCAGTACACCAGCATTACGCAGATCAGAGCGTAGTACCAAGGGTCAGTTACCGGCTAGGTACAGAGATTGAAAAGTGAATTTAAATGTGCAATGTAAATATGTTTGTGTAAATGTAAATTGAACCGTTACTGTGTAAAGTGTATAGAAAGGGTGAGAGTAGCCTGGTGTAGGTGGCAGCCACGGAGAGTAAGAACTTGGCCTCTTATGCGGTGACCCGAGGGCCTAGAGGCCTACTGCACTTGTAACCAGAGACATCCGTACGTGTTAATATTGTTTTGCAACGTTAAAAGCCAGTACTACAGAGACTATCCTGTACGAACTTCTTGCATATTCTTGAACTTTTCTTTCGTATTTGTTTATGGACCATACTACCACGGACTGGTTGTGGTAAAAACTCTTTTGTATATATCTATCAGCCCCGGAGGCCATAGACTAAAACCCCCGGAAGGACTGCTTTTTGAACTTTTGGACTCTTTTGAATTTTAGTGATTTTTGTACTTTTACTTTTTAAGACTCTGTAAATATTGTGTTAACTGTTTGTTTTTCTACAGTCCCGGAGTACTGTCTTTCACTAAGGGGGAATGTGGAACCCAGGGGTTAATGTGCCACAGTAACATCACAAGGGTTGACTCCCCACACAACACTGGACACTGCAATAGCACCTTTAGGCCAGAAGGGGGAGCTTAAGCAACTCCCTGATATATTCTGGTCTGAGGAGGAAGTAGTTAGTTGATAGTTGATAGTTCAGTTTAGTGTAGGGAGCTGGCCTTGCACGGATTGCCTCCGTCAGAAGATCCAACTGCAGCTGCTGATGCTGCTGTTGTTGCTGCTGATGCCCCTGTTGTCGCTGCTGATGCTCCTGTTGCTGCTGCATTTGCCGGAGCAAGAGCTGATTCGCCTCCTGTTGTGCGGCCTGTGCTTGCTGGTGCAGTTGCTGCTGTGCTTGCACCAGGTGCTTACGTAGGTCCTCCATGCTGGCTGCTGGTTTGTACTGTAGAGTAGCAGGTTTCACCACTGACATGTGTGAACTTGGTATGTCTTTTTTTTCTGTCACCAAGTCGTTGCTGTTAGCAACCACGTTGCTGTGCATTCTCCACCACATGTAAGGTAGCGATTAGGATCGGCATGACAGAAGGCAGTGACACAGGCAACTGTTCACACAAGACACCGTTTATTGGCACAGTTCAGGTATTTACAGACCTTCAACCCACAGACTGATATGCTCTGTACCTCTGCCGGGGCTCTGTCCTGATTGGGGTCACAGCCAATCCTCTCAGCTAGGCTGTGTTGTCCACACACAACCTTTCCCTTCTCACCGTCCGCTCATTAGTCTCATGAACGTCCTCTCTGAGAGAGCTCCCAGGCTGTGATAGCTTCACACACCAGCTACTCCTGTTCTGTCTCAAGGCCACTTCACACACACTTCACATATCTGAGTCCAATATCTGAACAGATCTCTGGTTGCAGTGAAATCATGGATACATTGCTCCATTTTGTGGCTGTGTACAACATGGAGCAATGTATCCATGATTTCACTGCAACCAGAGATCTGTTCAGATATTGGCTCAGATATCTGTGTGTGTGAAGTGGCCTTCAGTCCTCAGACAAATATGAGTATACAATGCTGGTTCAAGGGGAAATAAGAGGTTAATTGGTAAAGAATGCATTATATAGGTTTGCAATGGAAGGGCTAATTGATTACAACATGTGGTCTAAATTATGTAAAACACCACCCCTTTATAAAGCTGTCATTGTAACATTCTCCTTTACCCCACCTGATGAAGACGGCTTAGACCGTCGAAACGCGTTGTGGCAGTGGTATTGGAGGAAGAATAAAGGTCGGTTCTTATCCACTAATTTGTCCAGTATTCCTTTGGCGCTCCCTGAGACCGCTGTACTATTGTTTTTATGCGAGTTCTCTCTACGAAGCAAAAGCGGCAGGAGCAGCCTGGCATATCTGGAGGGTTGAGGACCTGCGGTTACCTAATTACCAGGATAAACAACTGAGGACTTGCGGTGACGTGGTATCCAGTCCGGTAGGATCACGTGAAATTCGCGGAGCACGGAGTTGTGAACGCAAACACCGGCAAGACGGCAGCATTATTAGAGAGAGGCGACCCGGAGCCCCATTACCCACACGTTTAATCTTGGTTGTGTAGACGTACACAACCATTATAGGTGAGTGCACTGGCACTTTATATTTGTACAAATAGCCCTGTGTGTTTACACATGTGCCCTTTTCTTTTTGCACTCCTCAGACCAGGGCAGCTCATATAATCTCCTATCCCATCACAGGTGGGTGTCAGTGCTTTCAATCAGCACTCAGCTCAGATCTCACTGTTGTTAATCCTGTGAGTGCTGCCACAGAGCAAAAGATACAATCCCCCATGTGCTGCATACCGGTCAGGGGACACATCGGGGTCGCATCACCACATGTGGGACTCATGATGACAGATGTAGAAAGGCCATTCCCCATCCTATAATAGGATGGGGAATGATCCTTGTGGGACGGCTAGGTGGCCGAACCCGCCATTGGGACTGTTAGGTCAAAAATGGTCCCGTTGATAAGTTGATGGTATAGTGTATAATGCGTAATGTGCTTGTAAATATAGTGCAAATAATATGGAATGTCCTGTACTCTAATGTAATGTGATATGTCAGTATTATATGTGTAACGTCAAGGTGTTACCGGCAATTTATGAAACCTCAGAAAACTGCAGCCGTGTGGTTATACGTTAAATCATGATTGGCTGTGTTTTATCTGTTGCCAAGCGGGTTCCCAGGGGGCGCTACCTCACACAGGGTACTAAACTCCAACCCTCTCCTCAGCCCAGCCCCTTATGACCAATTCCCCGCACCTGTGCCACCCCCCATGCAGGGTCATGGAAAAATGGTCTTGCATGAAGCCGTTCCCTGGTGCAAAAAAGGGTGGGGACCACTGCCATATACCATCGGAGGCTTATTAAGAACATAGTATGGACAGATATTTTTATGCAAAGCCATTATAACGACAATATAATGGACGTGCTGTTGCAGACCGGAGAAGAGGGAAGTCTGCACAGTCAAGATCTGAAGTTGAAGAGTCATCATAGTGTTCGGACAAGAAGGAAATGAAAAGACAATGACTCAATCAGAGAAGATGTCACTTATGAGGGATCTGGATGGAAATGTTTATTTTGTGATACTGCGTGTGCCTCATAAGTACTGTGGTTCCTGTATAATACTTAGTCTGCTTATGGCTGGTAACAACTCCCAATATCGTCTTACCATTGTTTTAAGAACAGACTGAGAGTTGTAGGGTCATGCAATACAAACATATATGGAACTGAATTGAAATTACAACTGAGCGCTATACTAAACTTGGTTCTTGTATTCAAGTACTTATTGGGATACTGATTATGTATTCATGTACTGATGATGTTCTCGTGATATATTCATGTATGGATGATGGTATTGGTGTTTTTATTTTCTATTAGTGGTTTTGATAATGTATACATGTACTGATAGTAGTTCTGGTGCTGTATTCATAAACTGCTAGTGGATCTGATGATGTGTACATGTACTGCTTGTGATTCTGGTGACAAATTCGTGTAGTGATTCTGGTGCAATATTCATTTACTGACGGTGGTTCTGGGGACATGCTTATGTACTGATGGTTGTTCTGGTGCTGTATTTATGTACTAAAGATGGATACATTGACCTACGCATTGATGATGGTCCTGGTGCGGTATTCATGTACCATTGATGGCTCTGGTGTTTTATTTATGTACTGATGATGGTTTTGCTTTCATATTCATGTACAGATGATGGTTCTGGTTATGAATACATCATTATAACTATCATCACTACATGAATACATCAAAAAAACTATCATACGTAATGAATACAGAACAGCCATCACTACAAGAATATGATGATTTTGGTTTTGCATTGATGTACTCATGATAGTTCTGGTGATGTGTTTATGTACTGATGGTAGTTCTGGTGCTGTATTTATGTACTGGTGGTGGATTTAGTAACCTATTAACTGATTTTGGTGCTGTATTCATGTACTATTGATGTCTCTTATGTTTTATTTATGTGCCAATGATGGTTTTGCTTTCAAATACATGTACATATGATGGTTCTGGTTAAGAATACATCACTATACCCATCATCACTACATGCATACATCAAAAGAAATATCATATATAATGAATACAGAACAGTCATTACTACAGGAATATGATGATTTTGGTTTTGTATTCATGTACTCATGATGGTTCTGTTGATGAATACATCACCAAAACCACATCACAAAAACCACTACCAGTACAGGAATACGGCATCAAAATAATCATCAGTATATGAATGTCACCAGAACCACCATAAGTACAGGAATACTGCACCAGAACAAAGAGTTTTGTGGTAAGCTGTATTTGTTGCATGATGGACACAAAAACCATCAGTCATATCATTTTATCTAAACTGGGGTCTGTTTCCATATTTGAGGCCCTATACTGCACAGTTGATACACAAGACTCTATAGTATGGTTAAGATACATGAGGCTCTATAATATGGTTATGATTTATGAGGTCCTATAATACAATTAAGATATATGAGGCCCCATAGTGCACAGTTATGTATGAGGCTCCACAGTGCACACTAAGGATACATGAGGCCCTATAATTCGGTTATATTAGGGCCTATAATACAGTTAAGATATAGAAGGCTCTATAGTGCACAGTTATGATACATAAATCCCTATAGTGCAGGTATTATACAAAAGGACATGCAGTGCAGTTATGATACATGAGGCCCTATACTGCATTTGTGACATATGATGCCCTGTAGTGGACAGTTATCATACATGAGGCCCTATAGTGCACAGTTATGATACATAAAGCACTATAGTGCACAGTTATGATACATGAGGCCTTATAGTTCAGTTATGATACATTAGGCTTTAAAGTACACAGTTATGATACATTGAGGCCCTATAGTGCACTTATCATACCAGGCTCTTTTTTGTTTATTCATTCTAGTTGTGCATGTATATATTTTGAGTTTCTTTCAATATTTTGTCATACCAGCCTGATGAAGGGACCTAAGACGTCTCGAAAGCTCGCCTTATAACATCACTTATTCTATTTTTGTTAGCCATTAAAAGGTATCACAAATACAAGATTGTTATCTTGTTTCTCCCACTGAGAGCAATCAACATCTTATCATTCCTGAGTCCCTATAGTGCACAGTTATGATACAAGAGGCTCTATAGTGCAGTTATGATACAAGAGGCTCCATAGTGCACAGTTATGATACAAGAGGCTCTATAGTGCACTTATCATACCTGAGTCCCTATAGTGCACAGTTATGATACCCGAGTCCCTATAGTGCTGTTATGATACATGATGCTCTATAGTGCAGTTATGATACAAGAGGTCCTATAATGCACAGTTATGATATATGCTCTATAGTGCAGAATTAGGATACAAGAGTCCCTATAGTGCACAGTTATGATACATGATGCTCTATAGTGCAGTTATGATACAAGAGGCCCTATAGTGCAGTTATGACACAAGAGGCTCCATAGTGCACAGTTATGATACATGAGGCGCTATAGTGCAGTTATGATACATGAGGCCCTATAGTGCAGTTATGACACAAGAGTCTCTATAGTGCACAGTTATGATACATTATGCTCTACAGTCCCTGACAAAAGTTATGTCGCCTATCCATGTTATGTAAATAAAAGCTTATAACCTGACATTAAATTCATCCATTGGTTGTATAAATTACTCTTTTGAAAGCTGAAACCCTCACAAATGTGGTTTAGGTTATGAAAATAATAATCATTACTGAAATATTGATAATTTAATGAACACAGAATGGTCAGATTTTGGCAAGACAAAAGTTTTGTCGCCCACAGAAAGTAATGTGATATTCAAACATATAATAAACTTAACCCATTACTTGCCAAATTAGATATTTTCCTTTTCAAAAATTGGTGTATCAAAGCTCTCTGAGTGGAAGAATATTCAATTAAAAATGACAATGACATGATTTCCTGTTTTGAAAACATTCATTTTACAAACACAACACAAAAAATTGGACCTAATTATAAAATCTTAGTTTCTAGAAGCAAAAGATTAGGCGTCCCAAAAAAAGGACATTGGTAGATAATGGGTTAAAATACAAATATATGTTGCATAACATTGGTGAATGACGTGCTATTAGAGTCATATTTAATATGTTGTGTGACTTCCATGAGCTTGAAGGATTGCATCCATGCGGTTCAACAATGACTCATACAATTTATTAATGAAGTCATTAGGAATAGCAAAGAATGCAGTCTTACATGCCTCCCAGAGTTCATCTACATTCTTTGGTTTTGTCTTCCGAGCTTCCTCTTTCATCCTACCCCAAACATGCTCAATGAGGTTTATGTCTGGTGACTGGGCTAGTCAGTCCTTGAGCACCTTGCTCTTTTTGCCTGGAGGAACATTATTGTAGAGATGGAGGTATGAAATGGAGCACCATCCTGCTGCAGAATTTGACCCCTTTTATGATTTGGAAGGTAAGAGGTATCTAATACATCTTGATATTTTAGGCTATAGATATTGCCTTCCACCTTGCAAATGTTTCGCACACCCCCATACTGAATGTAACCCCAGACCATCTTTCCACTACGAAATTTGGATCCATATGGGCTCCAGTAGGGCTCTTCAGTATTTGCGGCGGCTGTGGTATAATTCTACTGAAGATTCATCAGAAAAATCCACCTTTTGCCACTTTTCCAGGCTGTGGGACTTTGCAAATGTCACGCGTTTTTTTTACTTGCCTTTTGTTTAGTGCTGGCTTCTGGGCACTGATTCTACCATGGAGGCCATTTCGAGACATAATCCTAAAAACTGTTCTAGTTGACACAGGGTCTTGAGGTGACCAGGCCTGTTGAAGCTCTGCTGCAGTGGCAGAGGGGCTTGCTTTGGCATCTTCTAACTAACAAGCGTTCCTCCTGAGCAGTTCTCTTGCGGGGTCTGCCGGACCTGGGCTTGTCAAACACATTTCCAGTCTCTTCAAATCTTTTTTTAATTCTTTGTACTTGACGCGAGACACATTACACAGCTCTGCAGTGGATCCGGTCTTCAGCCTCTTGATAATCAATGCTTTGGCCGCAGGGTGGATTTTTGGCATGTTGTCAGAGCTAAAGTTGCAGTTCAAGTGAAGGTCTGGGGTGCCGGGTTTCTTTTTATACACACCCACTAATTAACAGTTTTACGGAGCACAGGTGAGGATGTAAACTAGGATTGGGTGCATTATATGACCAGGTGACAAAACTTTTGTCTTGCCAAAATCTGACCATTCTGTGTTCATTAAATGATCAATATTTCAGCATTGATGCCAATTTATTTTCTTAACCTAAACAACATTTGGGAGGGTTCAGCTTTCAAAAGAGTAATTTATAAAACCAGTGGATGAATTTAACGTCAGGTTATAAGCTTTTATTTACATAACATGGATAAGCGACATAACGTTTGTCAGGAACTGTATAGTGTAGTTATGATATAAGAGGCTCTATAATGCACAGTTATGATACATGATGCTCTATAATGCACAGTTATGATACATGATGCTCTAGAGTGCAGTTATGATACATGATGCTCTCTAGTGCTACAGTGATTATTATTTATTTATATGGCGCCATTACGGTATATTCCATGGTGCTTTATATGCTAAAAGGGTACATAGTAACAATACAAGTAACAATAAATGTGGACAATTCGATCGTATAGATACAAGAGGGGAGAAAGATCCTGTCAGCAAGGGCTCACAGTCTACAAGGGGCGGGTGGGAATACAATTGGAGGGGGAAGTTCTAGTCGTGAGGTGGTGTGGTGGACCGGGTGATGATACATGATGCTCTACATCCAGTTATAAACATGATGCTCTATAATGCATTATAATACATGATGCTCTATAGTGCAGTTATAATACATAATGCTCTCTAGTGCAGTTACAGTATCATACATGAGCTCTATAGTGAAGTAGCGATACGTGATGCTCTATAGTGCAGTTATGATACAAGAGGCATCTATAGTGCACAGTTATGATACATGATGCTCTATAGTGCAAAGCTATAATACATGATGCTCTCTAGTGCAGTTATGATACATGATGCTTTATAGTGCACAGTTATGAACAAGAGCGCTTAGTGCAGTTATGATACATGATGCTCTATAGTGCAGTTTGATACATGATGCTCTACTAGTGCAGTTGTGATACATGATGCTCTATAGTGCATTATGATACATGATGCTTTATAGTGCATTATGATACATGATGCTTATAGTGCATTATGATACATGATGCTTTATAGTACACAGTTATGATACATGATGCTCTATAGTGCACAGTTATGATACATGATGCTCTATAGTGCACAGTTATGATACATGATGCTTTATAGTGCATTATGATACATGATGCTCTATAGTGCACAGTTATGATACATGATGCTTTATAGTGCATTATGATACATGATGCTCTACAGTGCACAGTTATGATACATGATGCTTTATAGTGCATTATGATACATGATACTCTATAGTGCAGTTATGATACATGATGCTCTATAGTGCAGTTATGATACATGATGCTCTATAGTGCAATTATGATACATGATGCTTATAGTGCACAGTTATGATACATGATGCTCTATAGTGCACAGTTATGATACATGATGCTTTATAGTGCATTATGATACATGATACTCTATAGTGCAGTTATGATCATGATGCTTTATAGTGCAGTTATGATACATGATGCTTATAGGCACAGTTATGATACATGATGCTCTATAGTGCAATTATGATACATGATGCTCTATAGTGCACAGTTATGATACATGATGCTTTATAGTGCACAGTTATGATACATGATGCTTTATAGTGCATTATGATACATGATGCTCTATAGTGCACAGTTATGATACATGATGCTCTATAGTGCAGTTATGATACATGATGCTTTATAGTGCAGTTATGATACATGATGCTTTATAGTGCAGTTATGACATGATGCTTTATAGTGCAGTTATGATACATGATGCTTTATAGTGCACTTATGATACATGATGCTTATAGTGCAGTTATGATGCATGATGCTTTATAGTGCAGTTATGATACATGATGCTTATAGTGCACAGTTATGATACATGATGCTCTATAGTGCACAGTTTGATAATGATCATATGCTTCTTATAGTGCAGTTATGATACATGATGCTTATAGTGCACAGTTATGATACATGATGCTTTATAGTGCAGTTATGTACATGATGCTTATAGTGCAGTTATGATAATGATGCTTATAGTGCAGTTATGATACATGATGCTTTATAGTGCACAGTTATGATACATGATGCTTTATAGTGCAGTTATGATACATGATGCTTTATAGTGCAGTTATGATACATGATGCTTATAGTGCAGTTATGATACATGATGCTTATAGTGCAGTTATGATACATGATGCTTATAGTGCAGTTATGATACATGATGCTTATAGTGCACAGTTATGATACATGATGCTTATAGTGCAGTTACTATGCTTTAGTGCGTTATGATACATGATGCTCTATAGTGCAAGTTATGATACATGATGCTTATAGTGCAGTTATGATACATGATGCTCTATAGTGCACAGTTATGATACATGATGCTTATAGTGCACAGTTATGATACATGATGCTTTATAGTGCAGTTATGATACATGATGCTTATAGTGCAGTTATGATACATGATGCTTTATAGTGCAGTTATGATACATGATGCTCTATAGTGCAGTTATGATACATGATGCTCTATAGTGCAGTTATGATACATGATGCTTATAGTGCAGTTATGATACATGATGCTTTATAGTGCAGTTATGATACATGATGCTTATAGTGCATTATGATACATGATGCTTATAGTGCATTATGATACATGATGCTTTATAGTGCAGTTATGATACATGATACTCTTAGTGCAGTTATGTACATGAGCTCTATAGTCACGTTATGATACATGATGCTTTATAGTGCCATTATGATACATGATGCTCATAGTGCCTGTTATGATATGATGCTTAGTGATTTAGCTTATGATGCACAGTATGTGCATGCTTATAATGATGCTCTATAGTGCAGTATGATACATGATGCTCTATAGTGCAGTTATGATACATGAGCTTATGTGCAGTTATGATCTGGCTTTATGCAGTTAGATGCATGATGCATTATACAGTCACTAGCTATTGCCAAATACATGATTTATAGGCATTATATACATGATGCTTATAGTGCCAGTTATGTACATGATGCTTATATGCAGTTATGATACATGATGCTTATATGCTAACATGAGTCTTGTGACATATGATAGCAGATGCATTAGATCAGTGCCAGTTTATGATACATGATGCCTATAGTGCCAGTTTTGACATGATGCTTATAGTGCAGTTTCCTGAGCTAGTATGCATATGAGCTAACTTATGACTGAGCTCTATAGTGCACAGTTATGATACATGATGCTTTATAGTGCATTTGATCAGATGCTTCTTAGTGCAGTTATGATCGCTTAGTGCAGTTAGATACATGAGCCTATAGGCACAGTTATGATACATGCATGCGTTTGTACATGAGCTCTATTCAGTGCATCGGCTTATGCAAGCTTTAGTGAGTTACTGATGCTTATAGTGCATTATGATACATGATACTCTATAGTGCCAGTTATGATACAGATGCCTTACAGTGCAAGTTAGATACATGATGCCTTATAGTGCATGTTACATGATGCTATAGTGCATTTATCATGCTCCCTAAGTGACATATGTACATGATGCTTATGGCATTATATACATGTATGCTCCTATATGCACATTATGATGCAGTCATCATGCAGTTCTGATACATGATCTATAGTGCAGTATGGTACATACTTATAGTGCACTATGATACATGAGCTTAAGTGCAGGTAATATACTCTGATCCTATAGTGCAGTGTAGCATACATCAGTTGCTTACATGATATATGCAGTCATCTATAGCCTGCATTATATACATGTGCTTATATCATTGTACTACTACATACTACCTTAAGTGCAGTTATGATACATGATGCTCTATATGCACATATGATACATGATGCTCTATAGTGCCAGTATGAACATGATACATGATGCTTTATGTGCAGTTATGATACATGAGCTCCATAGTGCAGTTAGATACATATGCTTTATAGTGCTATGATACATGATCACAGTGCAGTAGACATACATATGCTATAGGCTTTATAATGACAGTCACAGTGCGTATGATACAGCTCTCCTCATCACAGTTCATGTACATGAGCCTGCCCCTACAGCCTGACATCATTCTATCCTCACTATATAGCCTTGATGAATGGCCAGTATGCATGACGTCTTAACAGTCCCCCGCAGTTGCCCCTCACATATATGAGCTTTATAGCTCCGCCCGTTAGTTACATGATACTCGCTATGATGACACACGTCGTGCACACACAGCTGGGAGGCAGCAGGATGAAAGCGGACGGCTGTCTTCTGGGAGATGTAGTCTTGTATCCTCATGGGCTGGAGAGGCTCCTCAGGACGGACTGCATTTCCCGGCAGCACTGGCGCGTCACTTTGCTGCCTCAGCCTGTGTTACATTTGTGCCCATTGTATGTTTTGCTGGATCTGTGTGTACAGCGGTCAGCTGTGCTGTGGAGCGCGGAGTATGGCGATGAGCAGGAGATCATGTGTAAGCTGGAGAGCATCAAGTAGATCAGGTGAGGAGCCGGCATGTTCATGCAGCATCGCCGCTGTGCGCGGTGCAGGTACGGTCCCTGCCATACACACACTGTACAGTGCAGGTACATCATTAGCTCCTACATACACACACTGTACAGTGCAGGTACATCATCAGCCCCTACATATACACTGTACAGTGCAGGTACATCATCAGCTCCCTGCATATACACTGTACAGTGCTGGTACAGTCATTAGCTTCCCTACATACACACACTGTACAAGTGCGTACATCATCAGCTCCCTACATACACACACTGTACAGTGCAGGTACATACATCAGCTCCCTACATACACACACTTGTACAGTGCAGGTACATCATCAGCTCCCTGCATATACACTGTACAGTGCTGGTACATCATCAGTTCCCTACATACACTGTACAGTGCAGTTACATCATCAGCTCCCTGCATATACACGGTACAGTGCTGGTACATCATTAGCTCCCTACATACACACACTGTACAGTGCAGGTACATCATCAGCTCCCTGCATATACACTGTACAGTGCTGGTACATCATCAGTTCCCTACATACACACACTGTACAGTGCAGGTACATCATCAGCTCCCTACATACACACATTGTACAGTGCAGGTACATCATCAGCTCCCTGCATATACACTGTACAGTGCTGGTACATCATTAGCTCCCTACATACACACACTGTACAGTGCAGGTACATCATCAGCTCCCTACATACACACACTGTACAGTGCAGGTACATCATCAGCTCCCTACATACACACACTGTACAGTGCAGGTACATCATCGGCTCCCTACATACACACACTGTACAGTGCAGGTACATCATCAGCTCCCTGCATATACACTGTACAGTGCTGGTACATCATCAGCTCCCTACATACACACACTGTACAGTGCAGGTACATCATCAGTTCCCTGCATATACACTGTACAGTGCAGGTACATCATTAGCTCCCTGCATACACACTGTACAGTGCAGGTACATCATCAGCTCCCTGCATACACACACTGTACAGTGCAGGTACATCATCAGCTCCCTACATACACACACTGTACAGTGCTGGTACATCATCAGCTCCCTACATACACACACTGTACAGTGCTGGTACATCATTAGCTCCCTGCATATACACTGTACAGTGCTGGTACATCATCAGCTCCCTACATACACACACTGTACAGTGCAGGTACATCATCAGCTCCCTGCATATACACTGTACAGTGCAGGTACATCATCAGCTCCCTGCATACACACTGTACAGTGCAGGTACATCATCAGCTCCCTGCATACACACACTATACAGTGCAGGTACATCATCAGCTCCCTACATACACACACTGTACAGTGCTGGTACATCATCAGCTCCCTACATACACACACTGTACAGTGCTGGTACATCAATAGCTCCCTACATACACACTGCACTATGCAGGTACATCATCAGCTCCCTGCATACACACACTGTACAGTGCAGGTACATCACCAGCTCCCTGCATACACACTGTACTGTGCAGGTACATCATCAGCTCCCTGCATATACACTGTACAGTGCAGGTACATCATCAGCTCCCTGCATACACACTGTACAGTGCAGGTACATCATCAGCTCCCTGTATACATTGTACTATGCAGGTACATCATCAGTTCCCTGCATACACACACTGCACTGTGCAGGTACATAATCAGCTGCCTGCATACATTGTACTATGCAGGTACATCATTAGCTCCCTGCATACACACACTGTACAGTGCAGGTACATCACCAGCTCCCTGCATACACACACTGTACAGTGCAGGTACATCATCAGCTGCCTGCATACACTGTACTATGCAGGTACATCATCAGCTGCCTGCATACACTGTACTATGCAGGTACATCATCAGCTGCCTGCATACACTGTACTATGCAGGTACATCATCAGTTCCCTGCATGCACACTGTACAGTGCAGGTACCGTACTTCATCAGCTCCCTGCATACACACACTGTACAGTGCACGGTGCAGGTACATCATCAGCTCCCTGCATACACACACTGTACTGTGCAGGTACATCATCAGCTCCCTGCATGCACACACTGTACAGTGCATGGTGCAAGTACATTATCAGCTCCAGGGGACAGCCTGCATACATACTCTACTGTCACCAACCCACTGTGTTGCAAGTTCATAAATAATAAGGTCCCATAAATATCAAATAGCAACAATAACCAGTGTCATTTATATATTGTAAATAAATGATTAATCTGAGTAATAATCAGTGATGCTCATGGGCCCCGATGTGAAAGCCCCAATTATTGCAAATCAATAGCATTAGTCTTTTTTTTTGTAGAGGCTAAATGGACTTTTGGGGCCCCTTAGGCTCTAGGGCCTGGCTGTGACTGTAACCCATGCACCTGTTTTAAGGCCACGTTGCACACACAGATATTTGTGCAGATATTGTTCACAGATCTCTGGTTGCAGTGAAATCATGGACACATTGTTCCATTTTGTGGCTGTGTACAAATGGTGCAATCTGTCCATGATTTCACTTCAACCAGAGATCTGTGACCAATATCTGAACAGATATCGGTGTGTGTGAAACGTGGCCTTTAGTTACACCCCTGCTGATGGGGCCATTCATGATATCAAACTATGGCTGGGGTCACACACACAGATATCTGGGCAGATATTATTCGCAGATCTCTGGTTGCAGTGAAATCATGGACACATAGTTCCATTTTGTGGCTGTGTACAAATGGTGCAGTCTGTCCATGATTTCACTGCAACCAGAGATCTGTGAACAATATCTGCCCAGATATCTGTGTGTGTGACCCCAGCCTATAAAAGATCATTGGATCATAAATCCGCTCTATGGGGAATGGTTAAGATTCACTGGAATGGGAAGAATCCTATAGATGTGATGACAGAAGGCGGCGGATTATTTATCATACAATAGTTTGATTTCTACCAAAATCAGAGCCCAGACTACCTGTAATTAATAGCAAGCAATTCATTTTCTTGATATGGAAAAATGGAGGCAAAGAGACTTAGGGTACCGTCACACACAGAGATATATTGCATGTAACTCACTGGTTGCAGTGAAATCATGGACACATTGTTACATTTGTACACAGCCACAAAATAGAACAATGTGTCCATGATTTCACTGCAACCAGTGAGTTGCATGCAATATATCTCTGTGTGATGGTACCCTTAAGGCCGCTTTACACGTCGCAATATCGTTCCGATATTGCATACAATCTCACAGGAGCGCGCACGTTTTTAGCATTTGTCCAAGATCGCATAGGATATGTTACACAGGGAGATATCGGCAGGCAACGCAACTATGATGTGGTACACCCCTCTTGTACACTGCGTCTGAGGAACTAAGGGAACGACCAATTAACATTGGAGTGAATAGGGGAAGTTGCGCTCCAAATCGTAGTTGCGCTGTCACACATCCTGCCAGATCGTCAAGCCAATATTGCACGGTAGAACAGCATGAACAATTCAAAAACGATATCGTAGTTACATTGTTTTTGAGTTGCGTTGCCCATTTACACGACACAACTCACCAACGATAACAACTGCAACGCCCCTACCACGTGACTTTTTATCGTAGTTGCGTTGCGATATCGTGACGTGTAAAGCGGCCTTTAGGGTACCATTACACGAGGCCATATCACCGCCGATTACATAGGCCACGCCCCTGCGTCGCCTATCGCCAGCGTCAGCTGCTTTGCCTAATGTAAAGGGGCGATGTCGGCGCTAAATATCACCTCTGAGTGGTCGCCTGGTTTCTCAGCACTGCTCTGAAACCAGGCGTCCACTGTGGGGCGATGTGTACACATCGCCCCATGTAACATGCCGATCAGCGATGTTACAGGTGATGGGAGCCATAGGCTCCCTTGTTACAGCATCGCCGCTGAGGTTTGTAGACACCCCAGCGGCAATGGCGTCTGTAACATCGCCGGTGTGTCGCCGGAGGTATCGCCGCGTAGACACACTGGCGGGCGCCTAAAACGTGCGCGCCCCCGAGCATCGCCGGAGATGGCGGCGACGGCGGGAGCGAGCGTGTTTTTGGCGCCCCGGTTGCATCGCCATCGCATATTTACATGCGGCGACACCTCCATCGATGCACCGGCGATCTTACAGGCGCCATCACCGATGAGGTGTCCAAAAACCCCAGCGGCGATTCTGTAACATGGGAGCCTATGGCTCCCATCGCCTGTAAGATCGCCGTCCCCCTGTTACACGGGGCGATGTGTACACATCGCCCCAGAGTGCTTGTCTGGTTTCAGAGCAGTGCTGAGAAACCAAGCAACCACTCAAATGCGTCGCCATCGCCTATTTACCTTAGGCGACGCACAGGCCATGTTGGCGGAGATAGGCCATGCCCCTGCGTCGTCTATAAAATCGCCGCCGATATGGCCTCGTGTGACGGTACCCTAAGGGTACCTTTACACGTCGCAACAGTGCATGCAATTTCACTTGCAACTTACTGGTTGCATTGAAATCATGGGCACATTGTTCCATTTGTACACGGCAACAAAATAGAACAATGTGCCCATGATTTCACTGCAACCAGTAAGTTGCAAGTGAAATTACATGCAATGTTGCGACTTGTAACGGTACCCTTAGTGAAATCGGAAATATAGTATAGACTGTGGGCTTGGATCATTGTTGCACTGGCACCTATTTTTTTGTCCACTTTCACTGTTTTGAGCTTTTTTATTTTTGCTGATCACCAAATTCTTTAAATTGCTCCTATTTTGATGTCTATTTTCCTCCTTGTTTTCTTCCTCTCTGCTTCCATTGTTGGAGCAGCTTTTGTAGTTTGATGTTTCTGGTACATTTATTATTTGTAACTTTTTAAAACAAATGTACCGTACTTCACTTCTCACCGCTCCTTCTACTTTGGAGTAATTTTTATTTTTTGTTGCATGCCGCAAATGTTTTTGCTGCTTACAGCGTTTTAATGCATCATCTAACTTTTTGTTCTCTAAAAAGGTAAAAGACAAAAATTAAGAAAATATTATTTTTATTTTTCATTTTGTCATACTCATGAGTGTGCAGTTTTGATGATTTTGGTGGTAAAACAGTAATGAGTACCACAAACATAAAAAAGAAAAGGGTCTTAAATGATAAATCGTTTGTGTGGTTGACAAACACCTCAATATGTTCCTAAAAGTCAACTGGTTGTGAAATTGAGTAATTAGGTCTTCTTGTAGCCAAATGACCGTTCTGCAATATATAAAGTAAAACTTCATTGTTCTGTATGAGACTCTATAGTCACTTCAAGTAAAGGGGTTAATCCTTAGAGCGGTGGGGGAGTATATTCACAGAGGTCACAATACATCCAGTCAGGGGACTCTCACCCCTTTCATTGGCTTTTAATTGTCTGTTGTACATACACAATGGCTGGAAGCATTTTCCTATGAGAGTCAAGTGTCAGTGAATCTGTGGACAATTGGAGAAGGCACTAAATGCATCTGCTTTCACTGATTAGTATTCACTTCCCCATTACCACGGCCTTTCCAGAGTCATCTGGCGATGTGTTTCTTCAGCATCCTACTTTTAGTCTTTGCTTAAGTTATATTTTATTAAAGTGAATAAACAAATTTGCATATACTTCTCTGTATACCAGAGGTCCCCAAGCTTTCTGACCTTGAGAGCCACATTCAGCGCAGCGGGGGTCACGACAAGGCACATCCAGCTCCTGTCTCCTCACAGTGGCAAGACCCAGAGCCGCCATTACCGGTATTTACCTCAGAAATCACATCGAGACAGCAGACCAAAACCCACATTCACTATTCTCTCATTGTCTCTCCCACATCCAGCTTCAAGTGTCTCCTCAGACAGGTAGACCCATCATGTCTCCAGTTTAATTTACTTAAAGGGGTTTTTCCACTACTAGGACAACCCCTTCTGATTTCACTTGCCCAGGTAATATAAAAAAAAGCCTGTACTCACCTCCGCTGCTGGTGCCGTTCCAGCGGTGTCAGTAATTGCAGTTTTGGGGCTCATATGATGTTGTGAGGGCACGCGAGCCCCGTGTCCAATCACCACTGGCTTCTGCCTTCCCGCCTTCGGACAAATTAGTTAATTAACAGGAAGTGACGCTGCAGCTGGCTCTCATTGCCTGTTGGTCGCCTCTGTGTCTGAAGATGGGAAGAGAGAAGCCAGCAGTGATTGGATGTGGGCCTCACATAACCTCACAATGTCAGGTAAGCTGCTGGAACCGTGCCAGCACAGGAAGTGAGTATAGGTTTTTTTTCTTTTACATTTTACAGGGGGGCAATATGTGGAATCTGAAGGGGTTGTCCTAGTAGTGGACAACCCCTTTATATACTCTCTAACCCCCCCAGACCAGTATATGGACATCCAAATATGCTCTTCTGTAAGGGGCTATTCGTCTAGTTCACCTTCTGTAGACCTGCTCTTCATGTCTGTTTGCTAGACCAGGTGCTTATGCAACAAGCTGGCAGACAGCTGCGAGCCAGACATCATGGGGTCCCAAGCCACAGGTTGGGGACCCTTGCTATATACTATTACAGTACATTGATGTGACCTGGTATTCAGATGCGTAACTTGAACTCATGAGCTCCAATGCGAAAGCTCCAACAAGGCCCCAGATTATTGTAAATCTTTAATAGCACTAGTTGTTTTCTATATGCCAAAGGGACTTTTAGGGCCCCCTAGGCTCCAGGGCCCCGGGTGTGATTGCACTCCCTTCTCCTATTATAGTTATGCCCCTGCTAGTATTGGCAAAAGGTGGTTAAATTGCTTCCATGGAAAATAATTTTGCACGGGAATCCCTATATTACATGATTTTTTTGTTAAATTCTAGTACGGTAATTTAGTAGAACATTTAAAAATGTAATTGTTGCAGCGGTTTCCACTGCAAAAGACACATTGGGCAGTAGGATGTCCCTACCCGAATCACTACCTGTGATGTGGCAAATCAAATTCTCCACCGAGATACTGTCTGCAGGATACAATACACAGTTTATGTCAGCTTGTGTTCTGCATATGAAACCACTTGTATGTGATACAGACCAATTCACTTTGTTCTTACTAGTATTTCAGCTAATTTTTTTTAATTTATTTTTTTCAATAAATTGTTCCATATTATAACCAATCCTCAATCTATTGGTGCACCATATTACACAAAGTCTAATACAATGACTGTGGTGCATGTGTGCTAATCCCCTTTCATTTCAATTATGAAAATAGTACAGAATTTACACCTTGCCTTTTTTTTTTATCAACTACCGAACAAGTGTATATGGAGAACTGCACCCTGTCATTTGTAATGACGCTAGCAGTGTTCTTTAAATAATGAAATTTTCATTTATCAGATCTGAATGACAGCCCCTGGGAATGCCAGAAATGACAAATGAGAATTTCTTTTAAAGAAGACCTGTTAGCCCTCCCCCCTGCTTCATGGCAATGTAAATGCAGCACTGAATGCATCATGTCTGCTACATTCAGGGAAGAGGTCCCCCATGTGTCTGTGTGCTGTGTACCTCGAGATATAGCCTTTGTAAAACTTACAGTTAGAAGCCATGGAGGCAGTCACTGTGGCTGGAGGGAGCTCGATTGACTGTGGCCATTCCATCACCCACTGCCTCTGTGTGCCGCCTTCTTCTTTGAAGGCTCTGCCCTCCTCCTCTCCTCTCTGTCACTCACAGCATGCAAATCATTTGTCCTGACATCATCTCCAGATTCTTGCCCTGACAAAGCATAAACAGCACAGTAGGAGGCGGCACACAGAGAGGCAGAGGGGGAGAGAATGGCCACAGTCAATCATGCTCCCTCCAGCCACAGTGACTACCTTCATGGCTAACTAAGTTTTACAAAGCCTATATCTCAGGGTACACAGCACACAGACACATGGGGACCTCTTCTTTGAATGCAGCAGCCATGCTGCATTCAGTGCTGCACTTAGATTGCCATGCAGCTGGGGGGTGACAGGTCCTCTTTAATGGGATTTTCCAGGAATAAGGTAATGATGACATATGTTAGGCTGCAGTAGCCACAAATGACTACTTCACAAAAAATAGAGCCACATTTTTTAGCTTTTACTGTTTATATTAGGCCATTGCTGGAGCTGAAAATGGCTAATCAGTGAAGGTGTCAAGAGTGAAACTCCCTCTGACTTAAGGCCCTGTCTCACACAACAACGTTCCAGCGATCCCGACAGCGATAACGAACTGCTGAGATCTCTGGAGCGTCGTTACCTGGTCGCTGGGGAACTGTCAAACAGGCAGATCTCGCCAGTGATCAAGGGCACAAACTGACAGGACAAGGGAGGACCCTGCCCGCGAGGGCTTACAGTCTGCAAGGGATGGGTGAGGATACAGTAGGTGAGGAGAGAGGATGCTGCCAACGAGGGCTCTTAGTCTACAAGGGATGGTTGAGGATACACTAGGAGAGAGCAGAAGCTGCTCGTGCGGCGGTATATTGGACTGAGGTTGTAGGCTTGTCAGAAGAGGTGGGTTTTCAGGTTCCTTCTGAAGGTTTCCATGGGAGGTGAGAGTCTGTGTTGCGGGAGAGAGTTCCAGAGTATGAAGGATGCACGGGAGAAATCTTATATGCGATTGTGGGAAGAGGAAATAAGAGGGGAGGATAGAAAGAGATCTTATGAGAGTCGGAGATTGTGTGCAGGTTACTAGGATACTACGTTAGGCTGGTTTCACACTGCAGTTTTTTTCCTGATCAGGTTCGATCCGGTTTGTGTGTCAAAACCAGGAGTGTCTCCAAATCCAGAACAGGTGTCAATCTTTCAATTATAGTTTTTTTCTACAAGTTCCTCTTCTGGTTTTGGCACACAAACCAGATGGAACCTGATCAGGGAAAAAACTGCAGTGTGAAACCAGCCTTACAGATGTACAGAGGAGACAGGTTACAGATAGCTTGTGGCTTTGGGAGTGCAATATGTGAAATCTCTGCTTTACAGTCCAACGAATGGGTGTAAAGTGGGAACATGTGGCATAAGCTGCCTTTTAGGCAAGACGGGATAAACGGTCGGTGTGACTTCTGGGAGGAAGCCTTTTCTATGTTTATCCTTTTAAAGGTGCCTATGGGTGCAACTTGTCTGGGAATTAAATATCTTTAACTGGAGGGCTCCCGCAACCACTTGTCAGAGCCGAATGCGACTCTTATGCTGTGGTCAAATGAGCGATGATTCTTTATTCCAAGAGAATCAGATCAATTAAGGTAATGACAATTGGCTCAAATTCTGATCAGATCTCTCACATGAGAAAAATTGTATCAGCTGCAGAGAAGACAGAGAACTTAATCTCTCCATTTTCTCCATTGTCTGCATAAATTGGACTGCACTCAGATGACATCTCAGTGACGTCTGATGTTTTACCTACACCTATAGACTTAAGTGGATGCTCATGACCCAATTCGCACAGCCCCTCACAGCATGCTGCAGTTTTTTTTTCTCATGCCAAATTGGTGTGTGTATATATACATACATGCATACATACATATACCGGTATATAACATTATCTCAGCACAGGTGCATTTTTAATGAATCCAAATGTGAAAGTTGTTGTTATTCTGTAATCTATTGATTAAAATGTACTTTGTGGGACAACCACATTAAGGATATGTGCACACACATGCCGGGTTTGTGACGGCGGCGGCTGGGCGGACCCGACAGGAAGCTCTGCAGCCGTCCACCGGCTTGCTGGCGGGTATGTGCGGCGGGTGTAGGGCGGGTGCACAGCGGGTTAGCGGCGGTGGTGTTGTGGCGGCTGGAAGCTACATGATTCTGCGCTTGCAGCCGCTGCATAACCGGCCGGTTTATTGAACATGCACATTCGTTGCTAACCCGCTGGGAACCCAGCGGTTTAGCAACAGATGAGCACGTGTAAACCGCCGGTGTGTGCACAGCTTCCATAGGTTTTAATGTTAATCCAAACGCCGGTTTGGATTAACATAAATTTACATAAAACTTATGGAAACCGACCGGCGGTTTACACAGCTAAACCGATGCTAACCCGGCATGTGGGCACACACCCTAAGAAAGGTGTTCCCCCTGAATTTGACACCTCTTAATTCAGTGTACCCGTCATGAATGAATGACAAACAAAACATCAGTCTTGTAGAATTGGGGTAAAGTTTCTATTCTAAAACTCGTGCTTTTATTTGAATATTTACAACGGAGTAAAATAATAATGGAATGTATGATATATATTTTGAAGGGATGTAAAATAGGTCATTGTGTCTATTGGATCCTCATAGCTGTTGAAAGATCTTAAAATAACATAGAGGGCTGCAGGCAACTTCAAACACGGCTTCTCCTCTAATACGTCAGTGCTCTACAGGCGGCTAACAATGTCGGTCCATAGTCTGTGAATCGGATCATATAGAGCATATAGTGATATATGGATTGTAACAAAGCCTTCAGAAGGAAACTAGAATAAGATTTGTAGAAATTGTAATAGTTTCCTCTAGATTCTCCTGAAATTATACGTCAATAACATAATTACTTAGACTTCGTGTTTAGTTGACCTTTTAGGGCAAGGTTCAGGCCCCAATGCTAAACTCTTAACAGAGCCCTCAATTATTGCAAATCTTTAATAGCAGTAGTCTTTTTTTCTATGGACTCCAGGGTCTGGTAGCGATTGCAACCCCTGCACCTGCTGTCGTTACCAGGGCTGTGGAGTCGGAATAAAATGGACTGACTCCGACTCCTAAAATATATAATAAATTGGGTAGAGTAGTTCAATGCAACATGTGCTGAATATTATTATTATGAATTATTATGCTCTATCTAACTATCTTGATTACTGTATCATAATGGTGATTAAATCCTGATATTCACATTGTACAACAATAAACCTATCACTTAAACGTGGGCCATGTATGAGGGAGTCAGAGTTGGAGTCTGTGGTTTGGCTTACCGACTCCACAGCCCTGGTAGTTAACCCACTGCCAAGGTCCCATGATGAGTATATGGTGCATGATATATGTTGCAGATTTTCTGCACCAATTACGGTAGCTAATTTAGGCTGCGTGCTTTTTTATTGCCTTTTTGTTAATGATTTTTTTTAGTTTTACACACAATTTTTTATTTTTATTGGCTGTGTTTGTGTTTTCTCTGCTGCTTTTTTCGGCATGTTTTCTGCAGGTGTCCTCAACAAAATCCGTAATTACAATCTCCTCTGATTTATGATATTTTTCTTCTGTTGTGCTTTTGATCATTCTTGTGCTGCATTTACCCTTTTTGATGAATTATTCTTGTAGATTTTAGGCAGCATTTTTAATACTATTTTTTTTTCACTACCGAAAAGCTTTTATTTGGTGATTAAATACGTACTTGCGCTCTTTTACATCACTTTTAGAAGCCCATAGAGGATAAATGCACCAAAAACAACACAGTTCAACAGCGTCTTTAGACGCAGCAGAATAACGCAATGCTTATGTTACCATGGAACATTGCCTTTTTGATATTTCATATTAAGTAAACCTGAAAATCTCCTGTTTGTGGATACACCTAGAATTGATAGAATATTATTTATAAAGACACTGTGGATTACCTGCCTTTTACGGTGTTACCGCTGGGGAAACTCAAAAACACACATGTTGTATGTAGTTCTTTTCACTTCTCATTCAAATCTATTAGGAAAATTGTCAAGCAAAACATGTAGTATATACTTCATGGGGATTTACATGCTGTAGATTCCAAAAAGTCGCATCACAGGTCAATTTTTGTTAAGACAGTACAATAATGTGCAACAAAAAAAAAAAACGCACCTTAAATACTCAAGGTAAAAAATGTATCCTTAAGGCTAAAGTCACACAATTGTTTTTTTTCTTCTCATCCATAAAAATTGAGCCATGTTTCATCAGGGTGCTGATTTTATTTTTCAGGATGTTTTTTGTTACTTTACTGCTTGAGTGGTGCTTTAAAGGTAAAATAAAAACTAACACATACCCGATGAAGGGGCTATGGTGTCTCGAAAGCTTGCTATCATTTACCATCTTTTCAGTCAGCCATTAAAAGGTATCATCCACTGAGGACTCCAGATTCCAATATTTTTCTAACACATACCTAACAGTTTGGTGCTGCTCCTCAGTATTTGGAAGAGTGTTCTCAACCACCTGACTTTCCGATTGGCTGCAGCGATCATGATTTATTTCCATAGAGAGCACCATATAGAATTTCTAGTGGCCTCTCTCTCTCTGTGCTGCTGTGATGTGGAGCTGAAGGCAGGACTAATGATTTGATTTCTGTGAGTGACAGAGAGGTGGAAGGCAAAGCCTGCACAAGCAAAGCAGCACAGAGAGAGAGAGGGTGGATCCTGGAGCCTGCAAAACAACACACCCTAAGGGCTAAAGAATATAGCCCCTGCTAATTATAATCACTAATGAGTGAGTATAAAATCATTTTTATCCACTTTCACAGGATGCTTTTTAGGAGACAAAAGAAGTGTGAGATTAGTGATAGGATGCTGCAGGGACGTGTTTTTGTAGCGTAGGTGGCTTTTTTGGAGGTGACAGGATCCCTTTTAAGTAGCTCCTCAAAGTCATAGTCACTTTCTAACAAGCTTTTTAATATGACTAAGGGATTTGTGCCAGATCAGAACCCCAAACTACAGACGCTGCGTTTTGGGGTAACTGTCCCTCATCAATGTAGTGTGTGGGATATTCTAATCACACAGCCAGATCAGAATATCCCACACACTGCACTGATGAGGGGCAGTTACCTTGAAACACAGTGTCTGTAGTTTGGGGTTCTTATCAAGCACAAATCCCTAGTCATATTAAAAAGCTTGTTAGAAAGTGATTATGACTTTGAGGAGCTACTTAATGGTGGCGCTGGAGTTCATCCACTTCCTTACTGAAGTGCAAATTTGCAGAAATAATGGTAAATTCCACCAGATATGAAAAACATTTTTTACCTAAAGAGTCTATTACCTACACACAGATATATAAAACAAATTGAAGTGGTGGAATGGCCACGATCAGAGATGGCTTTGATCCTGCTAAATGCAGCAGTGTGCTAGCTGTATGCTGACCTCTGCTGCTGATGGTGCAGGTTCCGCCCAGAGTCTTCACTATCCGATCTGTGTAAATGGCAGATTTAAAAATAGTTGAAATTCATATCACATCATAAAATCAATTAATATTGATTCCGCTACTATGTTTCACCATCATTTACTGCTTCATGCAGCATAAATGAGACTATAAAGACATATCAAAATAGTCTCTTCCCTGGCAGACTGGTTATTCTTTTTTCACTCCCCACATGAGACAACACAGAAAGTTTATATTAAGTACAGACAAATCTTGACTCGTTAGAAGATTTAATACTTTTGCAAGGGACTATACTTCTGTTTTGTGTTTTGTTTAGCTTCTAAAACAGGCCTGCACAACATACTGCCCACAAGCTACATATGTCGTGATGAGTGAACCCAAACTTTACAGTTCGGGGTCCGTACCAAACCTCTAGTGTTCTGGCATGGACCCTGAACACTGACTTCCCTGGGAAGTTCATGTTGGTGTTTGGGTTTGAGTACAGCTGGTGGCTGTAAAAAAAGAAAAAAAAAAGTGGGATTAAGGGTGCCTTCACATTAGCGTATGTGAACGCAGCTGTGCTGCGTTCCCATACGCAGTCAAACGCATGCGCACTGCGTTCCTATGTTTCAACATAGGAACGCATAGTGCCTGCGTTTGGCAGCGTTTGCTGCGTTCGAGTGCGGATGCGGACGATATCTGCTCCCTCCAGGGTCCTGCGTCCGCACCCGGGACGCAGCATGTTGCATTTTTAGTGCGCTCGGGGACCTTGGAAAATCAGCAAGCGTCCCCAAGCGCACAAAAAATGCATTGGTGTCAATGGGTCCGCAGTGTTCTGCGCTTGATAGCGCGGGAGAACGCTGCGGACCCATTTAAAAATCTCCCGGTGGCCGCCGGTGATGTCACAGGAGCTCACCGACGGCCACCGGGAGATCAGCTGAGCCTCTGCTGATCTTTTCTTCCCCGCCGCCGGTAATCTGCTAGCGGTGTCAGCGGGGAGAAACAGCTGATGTGACAGCTGTTTGAATCTTCCCGCGCCGACATCTCCTCTCGGTGTCAGCGCGGGAGATTCAAACAGCTGTCAAATCAGCTGTTTCTCCCCGCCGACACGTCCCGGAGCTTACCGGCGGCGGGGGGAGGAGATCTCCGGTGCTGATCTCCGCCTCCAGCCCGCCCCCGGACACCGCCGATTGGCTGGCCGGGCTGCACAGTGATGTGTCCACAGGCGGACATTATCCGCTGCGGACACATCAAAATAACATGCTTTTGACTGTGTTTGTTTGTGTCTGCGTGCCATCAGCATGCAGACACAAACGCTAATGTGAAGGCAGCCTAAAGCAGCAGCAGTACATATGTACCAAGAACTGCATGCTTGTAACGCCATTTCTGTGTCTGCTCATCAACCTCTAGTTTAACCACGGTCAATCTCTTGATTTTTAATAAAAAAAAAAAAATTCAACAGATCAAAAGTGTTCATACAAAAAAAGTCATACATATAGTAAATATATCATCAAGAAGATAAAACACAATCTACCAAAGTGGTGGAAATACCACGGTAGATATAACATCACAAGTAAGAGTTACATGTTGCGATAACAGAACACCGAGCCATTGCATCAATTAAGTGTCCAGGAGTCCTTCACAGAGCATTCTCCCAGCCATACCCCGTGTTAACAAAATAGCAAACATAAGGTCAACAGATTTAAACCATAAGAGTTACCTGGATGAACTCACATCAGGCGGGCTCAGAGGGAATTAAAGTGGATATAGGGGAAGAAGGGGGCATGAGCCCTCACAGAGCTGAGAGCAGTACATAAGAGCACTGTATTAAACCTGACGGCTGAGACTATAAAGTCTGGGGTGTACTAGTCCAGAGCACGAGAAAGGTCACTCTGTTGACTCTTCCAACAAATTATAAGTCGTCTGTTGCACTCCTTCTGCTCAGGAGCTTCCAGGAAAGTCTCAATGGCGTATTAAGTCTCGATTAAGTAGTAAAGTAAGGGTAGAAATCAGTCAGGAAGATCAGAGGGTAAGAAGGGAAAGGTAAGGAAAAGACACTCAAACGGGCAAAGAAGAGGCATCAGGAGTAGGACTGAGAAAGGGTGAGATAAGGGGCCGGGGGCCGGTAAGGGGGGTGGAGGGAAAGGTACTTAGTCTCCACATCGGCTAGGAATCACTGCGTAGGGTCAGGACCTTGGTTTCACTCATCGGCAAAAATATCTCTAAAGTCTGGGGAGTCCTGAAAGAGGATCCATTCAATCCAGACGGCAGAGAACTTATCACGGGAGTCCGAAGCGTCCGCGGCCAGTTGCTCCATCCAGAAGATATCCATCATTCCCCTGTACCAATCAAGCATGGTCGGCACCCGGGAAGACTTCCAAAACCTCGGGATCACAGCCCGTGACACCGAAACACAATAGCGGAGGATATCTTTCTTGTGAAGCTTGATGGGTCCAGGGAAAATACAGTAGTGCCAACTCGGGGCCGCCACTCACCCGCCTACTGGTAATTAATTTGTAGTTGGCAAACACTCTGGACCAGAACTGACGAATTTCTCTGAAACTCCACCATATGTGAAGCATCATACCTCTCGCCTCACCACAGCGCCAACAGATCTCAGAGGCTCCAGGAAAATTGCTGTGCAGGTTAGCCGGACAAAGATATCACCTTGTAAGCAGCTTGTAGTTTCTTTCCTGTGCAACACCATAATTAGCCAGTTTGTGGGTGAATAGAAAACACTTCTCCCAGTCTCTCTCAGAAATCTCTCTGTCCAGTTCTCTCTCCCACATGCGTTGGAAGTGGAGAATACTGTGTTTCTTCAAACCCAGCAGGAGCTGATCTAGCATAGATATCTTGCGACTCGGGGGTGAGTTCTGCAAGAAGAGTCCCTCTGACAGAGTAGGCGTCAACCTCACCCAACAAGTGTGGTCCACTGAAAACAAAAAGGATCTGTATTGGAAAAATTTGAACCATCGGAGTGGCCACCAAAGGGATTTGGACTGGAGCTGCATAAAAGAGGTCAAGTTGCTGTCTAGAAGGGTCTGACCTACTTGGGTGTCACCCACACTCTGCCAGCATAGAAAACGACATCTATGAAATCCCGGTGGGAAAGCTGGATTGGAGAAGAGGGGGGTAAGTGGGCTAATCCCACTATCTGTCGAAAGGGTTTTCACCACAGAATTTCAGGTAGTCAGGGTCCCCCTAGTCATATCAGTTAAGGGCCCACCTTATTTACATCAAGGTGAGAGATCCAGAGCAGGTGTTTCAGTGGAATCACCATGTCGTCTTGTTCTATAGCAACCCATTGTTTAGATGAAGGACTAAACTGCCAGTCCATAGTTCTAGCAATTGAGGAGGTCATGAAGTAAGCCCGTAGGTTAGGCAGTCCAGCCCCTCCCTTGGTCCGTGGCAATGTGAGCACTCATTCATATCCTGGGTCTCTTTTTACCCCATACAAATTTGGTTACTAGAGACTGCAGCCTGGGAAAAAATCCTGTATTGGGTGAGAGAAAGACTGTTTGAAAAACAAGGCAGCTAAGGTCTGGTGTTCTTAGCGTGGTGAGGCCAATAGTTACTGGACCCCCAGGCTACAGAATAGCAGCCCTCAGCCACAACCGAAATAGGCACATTCATTAAAAGCACCAGTTCATGGCGATTTACCTGTCTTGTCCCGATGTCCTGGTGCGGTGCCATTTAGGTGATAGAAGGGGTTAATGACAACAGAGTATTGAAAGCTGTCCTTCATCTGTAAATTGATAATGATCATGTTTCTATGAGACCCACCCATTAACAATTCTGTGAGTAAATAGTTAAACACACAGAAAGCTCCTTTATTTTAAATAAAACACACAGCCAACCCACTTTCCTCCGTTTATTAACCTCAAACATAGCCTCAGACGGTAATCCACAGCGATGTCTAGTGAAGTGTGGCGTCCCGCACCGAGTGCGTCACAGGAGGGTATTGCAGCAGCAATATTCTCTGACCCAGCAGTCATGTGGTTAACTCAGAGATCCATACCCTAAATGCATCACTTAGCATAGAGGGCCAATCAAGGTCCTGGTGGGCGGAGTGCAAGGGTAGTGTGTAGTGGAAAACAGAACAGTTGGAGTTCGAGGGCTGAAGGTGTAACAGCAACCTAGAAGACCCTCTGCAGAATCCCAGCTCTGCAACCTAGGAGAGGGGGCTCGCACCGTCCCGTGCGGCCCCCTGGCCATCTTCTACCGGCCATCTCCCTACCGTCACCATGGTTGAGCACCATTACTCCCGGTGCATTACCAACCAGACTACAGGCGTCAAAATGCGGGCTCAAAATCATCCCGTGCCCATCTACAGCCGGTTTGCTGGTACCGAAGCTAGCAGCAGTTCAGCTCTGCTATGCGAACCAGAAGAGTGGAGGAGCAGCTTTACAGGAGCACCCTACCACTGCCAAATCCAGTCGTCTAACCAGTGGTGTACCCACCAAGGGACCCAAGGCTCCCCAAAGCATCCGGAACGTATACCCCGGATAGGGCATTCAAGCATCCTCCCTGTACCCGACCTGGTATTCCTGGGCGACAACGGCAACCTACTTAGTTAGAATGGAGGAACACCTTGGATCTCTGAGGGACACCTATCACTGCTGAGTCCACCTGGTCTGCTACCCACAAACTGTATACCATGTATTGCCTGCTGGTTACAGTAAAGAACCCGTTACAGAGACTTACAGTGTCCGTGCTTTCTTATGAACGGTCTGTCCGCACTTCAAGGTAACCGCAGCTGCCGCACAACATCTTCAGCAGCTCCAGCCTCCGGGGATCACCGCTTAGCCTGTGGGGAGCATTCCATCTTGTTGCATTCCATCCCTCAGAGGCCCCGCAGCGTCGGTAAGACTTACCGAAATACTCATAGGTGGCGTCACGACAAATTAACCCTTTAACCTGTTCCCACAAGACGTCTTCAGCTTTTTGATCTGCACTCAAACGGGCCCCACTACCGGCAGGCGCGGTCCACCCGTGACAAGGAGTAAGAAAGCTCTAACGCCACGGTGAGTCAGAAGCACACTACGCTCTGATATATGCAGTAAGTGGTGACATTAGTGTCCGTTCACTGTGAGTAGCGCTCTCAGTCTGAGAGGACTCGCTGCTATTCATGGACTTGACTGGCAGACGCTGCTCCCTTCCTCCTATATTCAAATGTGTTCACATCTTTCAAGTGCGAATACATATTTGAGCACTGTGGAGTCAGGATGGACTGGGGCAGAGGAGTTCAGACCAGAGGAGCACTCGTCATGCCCAGTCTTGACATCCAGTAGTGTGATGAGATTAGCATGCTGCGGACGTCATCACGCTGCTGCTTGCGCAGCAGAAGTAAGTTCTCCATGGAGGAGCTGAAATTTAATTGTATGTTTTTCCCAAATCCGCATATGTTGCATCTACTCCACCAGGCTTTCCACAGTTTTTTGAGAGGCCGCCTGCTGCGCCTGAACTTGGCCTTCTTGTGTCGGTAGCTTGGATGTTACTGCACTGCAGTGCGAGCTTCATTTACAAGGTCCTGGCTACTGCCTCTTCCTGTTTCTTGGAGTAGGTGACATCAGAGGTAGTCTGCACCTTCAGTAGCAACTTACTCCTTAGCCTCTGAATTTGCATTCCCTTAATTAACTGATCTCGTAGAATGTGGTGGACATTGACCTCTGTACCCACCGTTATGGTCTGGCTCTTCTTGATCTCCTGATGCAGTTCTTCCAACACTATACCGTACTGAATCAGGCTTTCCCCCTTTCTTTCAGTTCCGGGCGAAAAACTGTACCTGAAATTGCCTTGCCGACGCCACGTGGTCAAATGCCTTTTCCAATATCTGGATAATTTCATCTACTGTATTTCGTTTGCCCTCTGGTTTGAACAAAATTCCTTTGCGGGTATCCCCCTCCAAAGCATTCACTGTGACTTACAGCTGCAGCTGGATGCTAACACTGTGTAAGGAAATGGCATTCTTCAACCTGCTTACCCAGTCACTTAACGCAAGTTATATCTATCGAACATGGCCAGGTGGTTAAGCAGTGCACCTATTGTGGAGCACCCCTCTAACGAATTTCTACCGGTCACAATTTGGGAAGGGGGGTGAAGAACTACAGGAAGCACTGCCACGCCTCCTGCTCTGTCAGTATCATCATACCATAGTGAATGACTGGTCACTGTGAATGTGGATTATGACGTTGCTATGGACAAATCCAACCACAATGTGATAGTAAACCAAACTTTCTTTTTATAACTTCCCCACAAATAACAATGTATGATTTAAGGCAATATATTGGCCACACCAGCCACAAACCGCACAGTGCAAATTAAACAGCTTGGGAAATTCCAAGTGCCAGCTTTATGGAAGAGGGAAATATCATACCCAAGGCTATGCCACTCTCATCTTTCTGCAGTATCTGGCCTACCTGGGATTTTACTGTGACTGTGGCATCTGCCAAGTATACAATCAAATTATCATCTTCAACCATCTCCTCCTGTGCAGGATATAGCAGCAGCACTGGTATCCATGACAGATAAGCTGCCGCAAAGTAACCGCGCGCATGCGCAATGAGGTCGTCGATACTCCCAATGGGTGTACCGACGTCATGATAGCCGGATATGACGCGATTAGCATCATACCGGCTAATCCGCGCCCATGGAGGGGGGAGATGATGCTCCACAAGGATTATCACGCCATTGGGGCGTGAATAATTGCACTACAGGCGGGGGAAAGAAGCCACAGGGAACGCCCTTTGGGACTTCTCAAGACATCAGAAGCCGCCCTATGTTATGCTACTATCAGTTTATATAGTATAAACTTGCTGACAGATTCCTTTTAAAAGGACTTTGTCAGCACAGAATTAAGTACAGGCGCTACACCAAACATTTTATGTGACCTTCCTACCTGCTTGTTTTCTATCTATATACACCTTTCTCTGGGTCCATGAAGCAAGAGCTGTCAGTCAAAGAGAGGGGGGGGATGGAGGTTAAACAAGCAGGTGGGAAGGGATATTTAAATAAACCTTAGGCCAGGGGTCAACAACTCCAGGCCTCTAGGGCCGCCAACAGTGCATGTTTTCAGGATCTCCTTAGTATTGCAGATGGGTTGGAATCATTACCTGTGCATTTGATCACATTAAAGGGAACCTGACCTCTACAAATGACCCCCCAGCCTGTTTTAACCTGTCCCTGCACCATAGTAATCCATTTGTAACCATCCCTTTCTGTCCCTAAACCGCTATGTGAAAGTTTATAAAAGTAGTTTATTCACCTCTTATTCTGCAGCTTCACATTATATGTGAAGCCGCAAAAGGTGGGCTTATGTGGCTTTCCCTGCTGTCGGTGTGTTAATTATGCACGCCCACATGGGCTATAGAGCATAGACATTGCTTGTCCTGCAAGGGTGCGGTACAGGCGATATGACGTGATTTTTGTCATATCGCCTGTACCGCCCCCTTGCAGACAAGCACAGTCTCTGCTCTATAGCAAGCCTATATGGGCGTGCATAATTAACACGTCGGCTGGGGGGTCATTTGTAGAGGTCAGGTTCCCTTTAAAGGTACTGTCACACACAGCAATATTGGTTGAAATTTCACAGGCAATTTGCTGATTGCAGTGAAATCATGGAAACGTCCATTTGTACACAGCAACAAAATAGAACATTGTGTCCATGATTTCACTGCAACCAGCAAATTGCCAGTGAAATTGCAACCAATATTGCTGTGTGTGACAGTACCTTAACACCTGTTCAATACTAAGGAAATCCTGAAATCTTGCACTGTTGGCGACCCCTGAGGCCTGGAGTTGGGGACCTCTGCCTTATACCATGTTAGGCCATGCTATGACTTTGTGTGCCTGTTCTTTGTTTGAACAGTAATTCTATGCTGACATTTCCTTTAATAGTCACTGTTTGTCTCCTGCACTGATAATTCACAAAGAAACTGGTCAAATCCATCTACAAATCAGTCTGCGTGAGAGTCCAAATTATTTCTGCTGCCTGAAGGAGAGAAACTGAGGGAAAAAAGTTCCTACAAAGAAAAATGACTCATACTTCTAGTGTAGAGGGAAAAATTGTTCAAAATGTAAGAGAAAAGCCTTATAATGGCCAAAAATAATATTCACCATGTACATGACCATGTATTCTTTGAAGTCATCTTTAAAGAGGACCTGTCACCAAACCAGTCATGGTGATCTAATTACAGCACTGGATGCAGCATGTCTGTACGTCGAGATAATACACTTAGAAAACATTAAGGAGGTGGCCAGAGGCTGGAGCCAAAGGGCAGATTCACACCCCCTGCATGTTTAATCTGCCCAGCCTCTGTCCACCTCCTTAATGGCTGCAGAATGTAAGTTTTCTAAGTGTATTATCTCGGGGTACAGGGCTGCTCAAGTGCTGGGGGACCCCTTGCCTGGATGCTGCAGACATGCTGCATCCAGTGCTGTAATTATATCACCATGCCTGGTTTGGTGACAGGTCCTCTTTAAGTGCAGTCACTTTAAACAGTGTCTGTCAGCACAGAATGCAAAAAATAGCAATGGCAGTCCGATTAGGAGCGCTCTAAGGAACAAGCAGACATGTAAGATGTTTAAATAAATGGCAAACCTTTTATTAACTTTTTAGCTCCCCTCACAGCACCACTACGCGTTTCAACTGCATACAAACAGTCTTCATCAGGTGGTGTCATCGTATTAAGAATGTGAAATTGAGAGGAGTTGCAGAGGGGGGTGAGGAGGAAGACCTCATGGCCACGGTAACAACCTTTATGGAGGTGGCTCTCCCTGATATGCCTGCCACAGAAAGGAAAATTGATAAACTTTTTCGGCTACCTAAACCTGCAAGACTGAACAGAGATGTTCCCAGAGACATTTTAGTCTGTTTCTCCTCTACAAAACCGCGGGAAAAGCTGCTGGCCGCCATGAGAAATCATCCGGAGCTCCCTTCCCCCTTCAGGGCAGTCTCTGTGTTCCCAGATTTGTCCCCCGGAACCCTGGCCAGAAGACGAGACTTTGCCCCCTACTGTGCCATTCTGAGAGACAAGGGGATCTCATACATTTGGGGTTCCCCTGTGTCGGTGATATTTCGTTACAGAGGTTCGAGACAATACTTTAATTCCCCTTCTAAAATGAGAAAAGCCTTCCAAGACTGGAACTTCCCCAAGACTGCCACAGCGACCCCAACGAAAAGGGCCCGTTGGAGATGCGAGGCCCGGAGACAACAGATGGAGAGGTCTGAAGGGCTGTGAACTTATTATGAACATACAGGGCTGGTTGTGACTGAACTCTTGAATAGCAGGAGGCTCTGAGACCTCCTTGGAGGTCGTATTAGACCTTAGCTCCTGCAGGGGGACCGTTCCGCCTTAAATCCATTGAGGTGGGGTGGTCTAGTCACCCTTTTCTCCCCAGCTTCTTGGCAATTTGCCTTGAATTAAGTTTACATTTGTGTTCAGTGTTTTTGTTTTCTTCTTCTATCCCCATATCTATTGTTTTTTTTTTTTTTCTCGTCCCCCTATCCGCCTATCTTCCTCTCTTCCCCTGTCTCTCTCCCGCCCCCTGGGGGTTCTCTTCCACATTGATTCCATCATACTGGCACTGTGAATTGTGGAAACAAAACTATGACTATGAGATGTGTTTCGCTTAATGTGAAGGGGTTGAATTCCCCTATCAAATGTTCCTACCTCTGGAAAGAGGCCCTCCGCTCTAAAGCAGATATCCTATGTGTCCAGGAGTCCCACCTCCTAGCAGCAGATAATGTCAGACTGAGCCACCGACTTTTTCCCCATTTGTTCTTTGCGAACCACCCTGACAAGAAGCAAGCAGGGTGGGAATCTTCATTAGAAACTTGCTCAATTCCAAATGGTTCAGGTTATCCCTGACCCTATGGGTCGTGCTCTTATTGTGATATGTAAGATCGCAGGGTCAGTTTACACATTACTAAATGTCTACACACCAAATAATGGGCAAGTTAAATTCCTTAGGTCCTGGTTTGAACGTCTGAAGCAGGTGGCAGTCGGCAAGGTTATTGTCTGTGGAGACTTCAACCTGGTCCCCAGCAGACTCATGGATAGTACTGCCCCGTCCGTGGGAAGGGGCAAGGAGCTGGGCCCCCTGATTAGGGAATTTCGCCTCCACAACATCTGGCGCTACCTCCATGCATCAGAGAAAGACTTTTCGTTCTTTTCTCACAGGCACAGGTCCTACTCGAGAATTGATCTCTTTTTGGTCGATGATAACACTCTTGGGGCCTGTGCGGAAATGGGTCTGATCACTTGGTCGGATCATGCGCCGGTGTCATTGGAGGTGGCCCTGACGGGAGGGAATCCCCCTCCGCGTACATGGCGACTTAATGCCAACTTGTTGTCAGACCAGGCGGTGGTGGGGGCGATTGATAAGGGACTGTCAGACTTTTTTGCCCTCAATGACACGGGAGATGTAGCGGACGATGTCCTATGGGAATCACACAAGGCCGTCATAAGGGGCACGCTGATACAGAAGGCCTCTCAACTGAAAAGGTCTCGGGAAAAAACTCGAGAGGACTTGCTGACTCAATTACAGGTCCTGGAAGACATAAATAAATCAAACCCGAGGTCAAACAACTCTGCTAAGATCTTCCTGCTCAGAAATCAGCTTATAGCCCTGATGCTCCATGAATATGAGAAGCATTTGAGAAAAGTTAAGACGTCACATTATGCAGCTGGAGACAGAGCTGGGGCGCTCCTGGCCAGGAGACTAAAAAAACGATCTGCTATGACAATGATTGACTATGAATACTGCAGATGGCAGGGTAGTGAGGAGCCCAGAGGAGATAGCGAGACGTTTGCGGTGTTTTACGAATCCCTGTACAACCTGTGAGACTGTAGAGAGACGCCCCAGCCTGACTTGGACGAGGTTAATGCCTTTCTTGAGACCCTGTCACTCTCGTCACTAACTAAAAGACCAACTGTCAGACCTAAATAGGCCCATGTCGACACAAGAAATCGCCAAAATTATTTCCTCCACTAAACCCTCCTCGGCCCCGGGCCCAGATGGCTTTTCCAATACATACTATAGAACCTTTGCAGCCAAGCTGTCCCCGTATCTTTTACGAGTATTCAACTTGTGGCAGGCGAAGGGAGCCATCTCACCCGCTGCCTTGGAGGCGACCATCACCACCATACCTAAATCGGGCAAACCACATGATTCTCCTGCTAGCTACAGGCCTATTTCTCTGCTAAATTGCGACCTGAAGATATTCTCAAAATTACTGACGTCCAGACTTGCTCGAGTTCTACCTTCCTTAATTCACCCGGATCAAGTGGGTTCGTGTTGGGGAGGCAGGCTAAGAACGGCACCAGGAGGATGGTGGACCTGGTAAACGTGGCAGAGCTTAGGGGGGTCCCCAGTGCATTCCTGTCGCTTGATGCTGAAAAGGCCTTTGATGGGGTGCACTGGGGATACCTTCGGGCTGTCTTAGGGAAGTTTGGCTTTGAGGGGCCGATTGTGTCGGCAATCCTTAGCCTTTACTCCCGCCCGAATGCCAGAGTCCTCGCCTCCGGGTTCCTGTCCAGAAGCTTCCAAATTACCAATGGTACGAGGCAGGGTTGCCCGCTTTCACCAGTAATCTTCGCCTTGGTGGTAGAACCTCTTGCGGCCCTGATCCGGGCTGACCCGCTGATATCGGGAATCGCGGTTGGAGAACTGGACCATAAAATAGGCCTGTACGCAGATGATATCATAATTCCTTGCACGAACCTTGAAATTTCTCTCCCTGCGACTATGTCGGCTCTCACTAAATTTGCACGTGTGTCCCTATATAAGCTAAACGCTTCAAAATCTATGGTACTACCAATATGTGTCCCGTTGTCTCTGTCTTCCAGCTTATCAGAAAGGCTCCCCTTTCAATGGTGCCCGGGTGGCATAATATATTTAGGCATCATTCTAGGCCCCACCTCTCAGATAGTACAAGCTAATGTTGAGGTCCTGGTGAAAGCTTTGTCGGATGGCATGAGTAAACACCCCCTACATGCCTTAACATGGATGGCGAGAACGCAGGCGTTTAAGATGATGCTTTTACCTAAGATTCTCTATTGTTTCCGCTGTGTATTACAACAGAAAAGGATACCTTTTCTACAGGAATGATGACAAATGATATCAAGATATAAATGATTCCAAATTTTATTTATATTTCATATCAAAAAATCCATAAAATTATTAAAAAATCCAGAGCATATCCTCTTAGGGATCCACAGGAATACAACCACAGCAGTATATATTACATAGTATATAACATTCAAAACATTCTTTCAATAGCCACACAAATGTATATTACCATTATCTCAAGTGGCACGGTTTTGTGGTATTAATCTTATGTATAGAGGGAAACCAAAAAGTAGCTGGACTGCCAAAGAACCGGTTGCTTTAACCATTGATAACCACAAGAGAAGGGACCACAGCTACAGCACAGCGGTCAGGATCAGGTATACATCTTAACACTCTATAAGGGGTTTTGTTTGGACTATAATAGAGATAGTGGGAACTGGCTAATGCTAATGCTGAAGGCTTAGGTTTGGTGATACCATATGAATATAAGATACCTCAGTGAGAGTGTGGTTATCAATGGTTAAAGCAACCGGTTCTTTGGCAGTCCAGCTACTTTTTGGTTTCCCTCTATACATAAGATTAATACCACAAAACCGTGCCACTTGAGATAATGGTAATATACATTTGTGTGGCTATTGAAAGAATGTTTTGAATGTTATATACTATGTAATATATACTGCTGTGGTTGTATTCCTGTGGATCCCTAAGAGGATATGCTCTGGATTTTTTAATAATTTTATGGATTTTTTTATATGAAATATAAATAAAATTTGGAATCATTTATATCTTGATATCATTTGTCATCATTCCTGTAGAAAAGGTATCCTTTTCTGTTGTAATATATTGTTTTTTGGAGTGAATAATTCAATAGGGATATTGTTTTAGCTGTTTCCGCTGTGTGCCTGTTGCTATACCTGGCAAGTTAATGAACAAACTGCAGTCCCTGACTAATAGATCTATATGGGCTGACAAAAAACAGGGTCCCCAAAAGAGTTATGTCACTTCACATGAATAAAGGAGGGATGGGGGTCCCAGACTTAAAATCTTATCATGGGGCAGTCATATTAGAGGTTCTGGATATCTGCTGGGGACCTGGGTTGGATGCAGATTGAGAGTTTTGTTGACGGGGTCGGACTCCAGGGACTTCGGACTATTCTCGAGGCAGAATCCTTGACCAAACTAAAAAGGAAATTTAAACTAGACACGACACGTATCCTGCTTCTCCACTGGAGGGGGCTACCAAAATTCTGGACTAGATTACCGGCCTCTGACATTTCTCTGAATGCACTTCGCCTACATTTACCCTTTTTAGAGATTCCTAAATGGGAAGTGGCAGGAATTCACACACTAGCAGACTTAATGACGGAAAGAGACTTGGTGTCATTAGACACATTGACAGAATGTGACCCATCCTTACAAACCTTGTTCCTACAATACCTCCAACTGAGACATTTCATGGCCACTGAGGCTAGAGACTGGTTGACGGGGAGACGATCTCCTTCTGCCTTCCTGGGCTTCCTTTTGTCCACCCCATCAGATCTGAAGGGTTTATCCCGGATATATAAGGCTCTCTTGGCTAGGGGCGACCCGGAGAAATTGGTTTACATGCAGAAATGGGAGGAAGACCTCCAGTTTACTACAGAGAGAGAGAACTGGGAGAAAGCGTCCCAACGCATGGCTAAACTTACCAGGTGTATCAATCATCTAGAGAACTTAAAGAAATTACATTTTCGCTGGTACCTTCCGCCAGCCCGTTTGGCCAGATTTGGGAGACATGCCTCCCCTTTGTGCTGGAGATTATGTGGACAGAAGGGTAATCTTGCCGACATGTGGTGGTCCTGCCCGAGAGTCACCCCCTTTTGGTTTCTGGTCGAGCGCCTGATCCAGTCGGACACGGGTTTTATGATCCCTCTTTCACCACAATTGGCACTCCTACATATTGGCCTGGAGTTATATCCCCCCATTTTGCTGAGGACCCTGACTTATATCCTGGTGGCTGCCAGGCTGGCCTTGGCGTCCGACTGGAAGGCGCAGACCCCACCTAATTTATCGGAAGTGGTGAACAGAGTAAACTCTATTTTTGCTCATGAATATTACCTGGCGCAAAACCTGCCAACTAGAAAACAGACTTTGAATGCATGGCACATATGGGCTTCTCATCCTCTTGCTACACCGATCCCTTCTTAACACCGAATGTAAGGTGTACTATGGAACATGTTGTAGCCGTGGTGTAGACTCGGTACCTTTAAGTTTAATTTTAGTCTGAATGTGAGGTTAGACTTAAGTATAAGCCCAGAAACAGATCCAGAGTTCAGGAACTGTCTGAATGCTCTATATGTTCATAGCCTTATCTCAGAAAGTGTCAAATGTGAATTTGTGACTCCCCCCTGGGGGACTTCTTTTCCCCCCCCTTTTTGCTTCCTCTCCCCTCCCCCCCCCCCCTCTTGACCCTTGTTTTATACATGGACTCCTTATAGTATATTACTGATGTCTTGTTTGATTTGTCTGAAAACTTTGTTCAATAAACATTTATTGTTTAAAAAAAAAAAGGAAGTTTTCTTCCTTGGCAGAAATTGCTATTCACTGTTATCTGCTATTTCCAATGTTGTTGGTATTGGTACTTGTTTATTCTTGTTTGATCTGTTTTGCAGATATAGAGGGCGGCAAGTCTTAGTGGACTCAGGGTAATTTTTTACACTATCTGCTGTTGGAGATTTTTGATATTATTTTAATACTGACCGCAATAGTATTCTGTCCTGTCTTTACTATCTAGCTAGTGTGGCCTCTTTTGCTGAACTCTATTTTCTGCCTGTGTGTGTCTTTTCCTCTCCTGTTTCCCAGTTAATATCTGTGGGGGGCTTACTGCTCTTTTGGGGTTCTGCTCTGAGGCAAGATAGCTTTTCGTATTTTCATCTCTAGGGGTAGCTAGTTCTCCGGCCGTATGGAGGTGTCTAGGACATGGTTAGTTACATCCCACGGCTACTTCTATTTGCGATATTAAGTCAGGTGTCGCGGTCAGTATAGTTGCCAACGACTTCTGTGGAATCTTTGTTACTCCTAAGTCATCGGTTCATAACAGGTAACGTCATGAATTGTGCCACACTGTGACCACAGCGCAGTACTGGGGTCCACACAGTATAGAGGTTCATCCAAGGCTATGACTTCCTCTCCTTCCACTGATCATTATTAGTACAGTAGCTTAATTTTAAGACTTGATGTTTCTAAGGATATTTGCAATGTTTATTTCTCTAGGAACAAGACTCTTCAGATGGAGAAGATAAAGGCTCGCCTTAAAGCAGAATTTGAGTCCTTGGAGTCTGAGGAGAGACACCTTAAAGAATACAAGCAAGAAATGGATCTTCTACTTCAGGAGAAAATGGCCCATGTAGAAGAGTTAAGGCTGATACATGCTGATATTAATGTGGTATGTAGTGTATATGACAGTTTCAGCTGCATACATGCAGGTGTGGTTAATATTAGAGATGAGCGGACCTGTGGAAGTTCAGGTTCTGGACGTTCAGCTGGACTCTTTATAAAGGTATGTTCCAGTCCTAAATGTGACCCGGGCCTCATTTGAAGTCAGTGATTGAGCAATTCTGCTCTCTGTCCACATACAGCCTTCCATAACCAGATGCCTTCCAGGGGTAGGTGGGCGAGGATTTGTATTTTTTTTTTTTCCCAACCACACTACAGACGATAATTATAACGCTGCTTTTACCCCCAGTGTGAGCCAATCAAACACTGCAAGCAGCTCACATTGTGCCAAGCACCGAGTGTACCCGAGTACAGCAATGCTTGCTGAAGTGCTTTGGATACATAAAGCACCCAAACTCCAACCCCGAACAGGTTCGCTCATCTCTAGTTAATATTAGGAAATATTTGCATTCCAGAACTGCATAATGTAAAGCTCTTTGGCACACTTTAGACCCTCGAGGTACCAATTTATGGGATTTTGATATTCTAAACTGTGTCTGCTCATACTACGATCTTTCAACATCTGTTTCTAGCTTTGCTTATGATTAGCTGCCAAGCTCGACTTTCAAAATGCCACAACCACATTTTCTTGTCAATTTGTCACTGGTAATATTTTGGTCCATGTCCAATCTAGAGTATTTTCTAGGGCTTAGAAAATACTCTAGTGTAGATATGGACCACAATTTTAGAATCTAGGCTATTCATTTCTGTTTGAAGCAAGCTGTCTGGTACTGGGATATTGATGACTGCTCATTCACTTCAACAAGAGCCGAGCTATAATGTTGGAAATCGGTCACTTCACTCTGTGTTCAGAGCTACGGGGTTCTGGCTTTATACAATATGTACATCCAAAGGCCTGAACACCAGGTTTCAGCTGATCGGTGGGCAAGGTGGGCGTCGGCCCCTGATGATTATGGCATGCAGCCGATGCCCTGTACATCGTCTTATTTTGGGCATGTGCTCAGCATTTCACCATTCTGAGAATCAAGATGTAATTTAATGCTGTATAAGGCTGGTTTCACTCTATTGTTTTTCGGTATCCGTGTGAATACAACTTAAACTGGATCCCCGGTTTCTGCATTGAGACCAAAAATGCATTTTGAAACGATTTTGGTCTCTGTGCAACACTGTGACCATTACAATGGGGCTCTATTGAACCTGGATCTGGTGGAATCTGGATGCCAGATCTGGGTCTTTGGTCTGAGCATGCCCAGAACCAAGTTTGAAATGACACGCCCCCTAGGAGAAGGGTCATTTTCCACCAGATTCAGCAAAAAAGGTAATCAACCAGATGCAACTGTCTGCTCCTGCATCAGTATTATCACTGATCCATGAGACGGATCAGTGATAACACCAGTGCATCCAGTTTGTCAATTGCGGGGAAACCAGCCTAAAGTTACACTGAAAAGTTTCCGGTAGTCTACAAGTGAACTGCGTGCCCTAGAGACCATGTCAATCTTAATATATTAGCAACCTGTATATTTCACCAGTAGGAAAAAGCCGGCTGCGCAGCTGGAGGACGACAGTTCTTTCTGTTGATCTGGAAAACCGTTTGTTTTTTTAGTAAATAACGCTTTGAAAAAGACGTTGATTTAGCGTAGAAACGTGCTGTTTAATAGAAAAACCTATTTCCACATTAACAGCAGCAGGAACAGTCTTCCTCCCGCCGCAAAACCTAATCTCACGGCATTTCTTTTCCTACAGCTGAAATCTATCTGGGAGATTTACCCCAGCCACTGTGTCTATATGGTGGTTGACCCATAACCTCCTAGGTGAGCCACACCATTTTTTCTCCTTTAATAGGATCCTGCTATTGCATGCTCTTTTCCCTGAGCAACCTATGATATATATGACACATTGTTTTCTTTGTGGTAAAGATTAATAGAGAGGGAAAGGCAAGAAGAGATAATTATTTTAACACACTGGAAAGGCCAAGAGATTGGATTTATTGGGCTAGTACTGGGAACACTCCCTGAATCAATAGGCACTGGGCCATAGAATGTGTGTACACAAGTCTGTTCTTTGCAAGATTTATTTTTATTTTTAATTGATAAGAGTAATACTGTTGACAAAAGCGGGAAATTAATTTTTCCAAGGCACCACTTGAGAGACTGTGACATTTGTGGGGGACTAAACCAACATGCTGAACCTAGTTCTGCTCACTATTAATATTTACATATAATTTTTTTTATATACTAATATTTATTTTGTAGCTTAATAATAAACTAAATTAAGTATGCTGACTCACTGGTGTAGCTAATACATGTATTTTTAGCAGTAACAGCCAATCAAACCATATATATTACTGCTTTTTATTTACATGATATATCTTACAGTTCCTTCTTTTCAGCCCTTTACCCTGTTCAGCAGCTATTCCCTTCCCCCCCCCAATCCCCTAGTAGCCGCCAAAGCAATGTGATTGTCCCTCAGCCCCCTACACACAGCGCGATGTCTCCCAGGTCCCCACCCTCACCCAGTATGATGTCTCCCAGGTCCCCACCCTCACCCAGTATGATGTCTCCCAGGTCCCCACCCTCACCCAGTATGATGTCTCCCAGGTCCCCACCCTCACCCAGTATGATGTCTCCCAGGTCCCCACCCTCACCCAGTATGATGTCTCTCTAGGTCCCCACACTCACCCAGTATGATGTCTCCTAGGTCCCCACACTCACACAGTATGATGTCTCCCAGGTCCCCACCCTCACCCAGTATGATGTCTCCTAGGTCCCCACCCTCACACAGCATGATGTCTCCCAGGTCCCCACCCTCACCCAGTATGATGTCTCCCAGGTCCCCACCCTCACCCAGTATGATGTCTCCTAGGTCCCCACACTCACCCAGTATGATGTCTCCTAGGTCCCCACACTCACACAGTATGATGTCCCAACATATTCACCCCAGTTGAAAAATCTTAATCACCTTGTAGTGTTTTCCAGCTCGCTGCTCTGGTCTTTATTATTTATAGTCTGAGGTCCTACACAACAGGCACAATCTGGTGATGTCACCGCACCTTTCGTGCTGAAACTTGCACAGATTGAACAATGGGAGAGTGACCTGACGGCTTTCTCCTCCACCCTTATATCTGCATCATCAGATTATAGTGAATACAAGTGAAATTGAGATGTCTAGTTGGGGAGGTTGGCTGAGTGGTGTGGTCTAGGTTTCCCTACTCCCAGCCCTTTTGCTGTCCCATCCATTTGTGGACCAGACAGAAACAGCCAAGGTGCCGGTCGGACTTTGTGCAAATCTGTTTGACTTTTATTTTTGTAGTTACCGTAAGTGAAAAAGGGTTTGCGTTGAACACTAAACTGATCAATCCAATTTTTTCCACCCCCTTTGAAAATTAGACTTATGAACAAAATTTGTTAACTTTCTTTTGTTTACAATAACCCTATATAATAAACAAGGATTTAAATAACTGATTACAACTAATATAACAAGCGGCTTCTCTAAATTCAACACAAAATAACCGACAACCTCACGTAGCATAATAAATGACATTTTCTGTTAAACACGATATGTGGCGACGTATATCAAATGTACGTGCACCATCTGAGGAAGAGAAGGTGCTAGCATGCAGGACATTACTGCATGCCAGGCAATGACAACAGGGGAAGCAGTCCAGCACAGGGCCCCAAGATCCAAAAGGATTTGGAGACTGTGGAACGTAATGGCTCTTGACAGGCTTGGAGCTTGGCGGGCCGTCATGAGGGGATAGTCAGATAAGGATATTTCCAAAACAGGATCAGACGTTTGAATGGCCTAGTACTTGGTCAGTATAGACCGCACTGTCTGCCACTCATGTGAGAACATTGTTATAAATCGAACTTTAGAATCCGTGGCCAGTGTGTCATTTTTTTCCCTGCATCTGAGAAGCTCCAACTGCGAAGTGTGCTTTGTCCTCAAATAGTGTTTTTTTCTTAGTCCCTTACCACTGTATCCCCTCTCCTTGAATCGTATCATGAGTTCCCTAGCCTGTGTCTTTAAAAGCTCATCCATCGAGCAGATATGTCTAGCTCTAAGGAAATGTCTCATTGGGATGGCCCTAATTGTGGAGGAATTATGGGCGGATGATGCATGCAAGAGTTGACTGAAGTGGTCTTTCTATGGCTACCTATCTGAATCCATTGATTCCTATCAACTGTGATTTCAATATCCAAAAAGTCAACTGTCTCTGCAATGAACTTATAAGTCAGGTTAACATTAAATGGATTCACACCCAAATGCCTCATAAACATGCCCAGCCACTCTGCCGTGCCCCGCCAAAAATACAAAATATCATCTTTATATCTGAGCCAACCCTGCACATGGGTGATGAACCGCCCACCCTCATCTCCAAAAATTAATCTCTCCCAACATCCAAGGAAGAGATTGGCGTACGAGGGTGCGCAGGCCGCACCTATGGCAGTCCCTTGCTGTTGTAGATACTAGACATCTTTAAACGTAAAAAAAAAAATATGCATTGGGGCAAAATGGAGCAGCTCCACAATAAATTCACAGAGAGCCATCCTGATTACTCATGCCTAGGAAATATTGGACTGCTCTCAGGCCATCCTCATGCTTGATACACGTATATAAGGTCACTATATCTGCTGTAACAATCAGCATATCACATTCCATAAAGATACCATCAATCCTATTGAACACATCCGTTGTGTCCGTAACAAAGGAGGGTAGTGTTTCTACAAGAGATTGAAGTAAAAACTGATAAACGTGCATAAAATGATCACACAAACCCTCCAAACTTGACACAATCTGATGGAGCAGCGGATTGACGGCATCTTTATGGATCTTGGAGATTAAACCTGCCTCAAAAACCCTGCCAAGAATAGCTGAAGCTTGCTAGAGAAGAATCTGGAAGATTAAAATCAAGTTTCCTATTCGTGTCCTGGTTACGGAGGTGGTGTAGCGCCTTTCTATGTAAGACGCACCCCCATTTCCCCCTCAATTTGGGGGGAAAAAAGTGTGTTTCATAATCTGAATTGTATGGTAAAAAATTGTTGAATTTAATTGATTTGTACAGATTATGGGTGACATTATTAAAGGTGGAAAAAGTTATTTATGAGAACAAAACTGGCATTTTTATGTGGACTTTTTATATACGCCATATATGTCCAAAAAGTGTGAAAAATATCCTTGTGGCACCCCAGTGCCACAGAAACAACACCTGGGTTCACTCCCCACACAACACTGGACACTGCACTAGCACCTCTAGGCCAGAAGGGGGAGCTAAAGCAGCTCCCTTATATATTCTGGTGTAGACAGGAAGTGAGTAGTTAGTGCGGTGCAGCACTGAGGAAGAAAAGACTGTGGTTTAAAGACGCTGCCTCAGGCTTCTCCACAGTCTGCTACTGACTTCCAGGCCTAGCGAGGGTCTGAGGGAAGGAGTAAGAGAAACAGGAGAACACATCTGAGTTACCTCACAACTGGCTCCGGAGGTCTATAAAGAGTCTCTCCACCTGATCACACAATGCATTCGTCCCTTTCTCTTCTCAGGCCACGTAGCGGCTGCCTGGGCCTCCTCTGATACTTGCCCCCCACTATTGAGCTATAAGAAATGTCACTTGTGTAGTAATGCTGTAATGGATTTACACACTGCAAGCATAGAAGGGGTTGTAGGAAGTGTTTTACATCGGATCTCCATATTTCTTGGTGCTCTGACTCGCTCTCCAGTCATCCATGCCAAAATTCAAATTACTAGTTAAATGTCAGAATAACATAATGGTTTGTGACATTATCCCCACAGTGAAGATTTGTTGTAATTGTACAAAAATATGCTTTGCTTCATTTCCCTTCATGATCCAACAACATTTATTCTAAATGGAGAAAGTCTTGTTAATAAACGTAATAATTACAAGACTGATAGCATGAGCCATCCTACACCTTCCAGGGGAGTAGAGGAATTTACCAGCAGGGATTACTGATGTGGTGATATGTACAATGATTGCAAAAGTGAACAATTAAATGCCTCATTTATTTTCCTTCATTGTCATTGAAAACTAAATTTGTAGAACTTTGAAATATCGGTATACCCTGCAATAGGTGGGGTAGACCATATCTTCACTTTAACAAATGTATATTATGGACCTGATTCCTAATATATGAGCACTGCAGATTATCCTCCTTTATAGACTGCACAGCTCTCCTATCCCAAATGATGGAGGAAAACTATTTTCTAACTGGAGGCTCACGGACAGATCTGATGACCGGGTCTCCCGTCAGTCGCCAAATGGATCCACAATTTCATGTACCCAACTTACCTGTTTGACCTCTTTTAGATTGTCCATTTTTTCACTTATACAAAAATTTTACACTTTTTTTTTGCCAGCGTTGTATCGAAGTTTCATCAGTTTTTCTTGTATGTGAAAAATCGGACATGTCACTGCGATCTTGCATGGACCACGGCTTGCCGTCAGGTGTGGAAAGTGCGGTTTTGCTGTATGCGGCAAATCTGGCACTTGCGGCCCCACAAAAAAATGCTGCTAAAATTGCGGCCCGATCCAGCAAAACCGCACTTGCCACACTTAACCACAAGCCCCATAGAGAATGAATGGGGGGAGCCGGATTCGTGCCACAAGTCAGTCATTATGAGGCAGATGCCACAAAATTTTCCGGATCTCCTGCTATTATGAAAAACCGCTGATGTGAAAGCAGCATTAATGATTGGTGTAGAGCACTATTTAGGCTACTTTCACATTACGATTTTGAAGGGAGCCGATGCTGTCCGAAAAATTCGGACAGCATCGGCTCCCTTCTGATGCCTGGAATTGGATGCCAAATAGGCATCCGATTCCGGCATTCAATCATAGCCTCCGGGCTGCAAAGAAGAAAAAAAAAAAAAAGTTTTTGCTCACCTCTCCTCGAGCCCCCGCCGTCTCCAGCCGTCTTCCTGCAGGCTCCCGGTGGCTCCCGCAGGCTCCCAGTGGCTGCAGAGGTCTTCTTCATGTGTACAGGACCTGCGGTGATGTCAGTCACGTGACAGCAGGTTCCACCATGGTAACCTGGTGTCGCGTGACCGTGACCTCACCGCAGGTCCTGTACTACAGAAGAAGACCTCTGCAGCCACTGGGAGCCTGCGGGAGCCACCGGGAGCCTGCAGGAAGACGGCTGGAGATTGCGGGGGCTCGGGGGGAGGTGAGCATAAACTTTTTTTTTTTTTTTTTTTTTTTTAACCCCTGCGCTCCCAGTTTGGAGCAGTTTTACTGTACTGAGCATGCTCAGCACAGTAAAATCGGGTCCGGGGAGACATCAGATGTTTCTTTGGACCCTGCTCCATAGGGCCCCATGTTAAAGGGATCGGATCGGATGTGCACTAAATGCCATCCAATTTGGTCCGATCCGATTTTGTCCGATTTTATTTTCGGTGCAAAAATCGGAGCAAGCTCCGATTTTTGCACCGATAAAAACATCGGACAAAATCGGATCGGACCAAATCGGATGGCATTTAGTGCACATCCGATTCGGCCCGATGCTCATAGGGCTGCATGGGGCCAAATTCGGATCCGATGCTGTCCGATTTTGATCGGACAGCATCGGATTTGACAAATCCGCAATGTGAAAGCAGCCATAGCTGCAATCTCTCTACAATATTTGCAGCCAAAGATATTTAATAAAATGATCTGTTCTTTTGTATGGTTCTACAGACGAGTTTTATTTAATTTATTACCCCCTTAAAGTCAATCAGTTACTGTAATAAAGTTGTATAGCTGCCTCATTGACATAACCAGGCTAATAATAACCTAATGTGTTTCTGCTAATCTTTTCTTTACTATATACTGATAAGAATCCAATTAGTGTAAGACTTGTGTCCATGAATAACAATATATCTGGAGGTTAAAGGAGTTTTCCAGCCATATTGGAAGCAGGCACACCATTGTTGCTTCCTATGCAGCTGCATAGGGGCCCAAAACGTAATTTCTACCTCCACAGCAGGTGGAATTGAACATTATGATGAGAAATTGGATTTCAAAGGGCCCCATATACTGTACTTGCACAGCGGCCTATTCTGTCTCTGTCTGCACCTGAAACAAACACATTAAGTATCCATTGATTAGGTGATAAATGTATGATCACAAGAGGCACACAACTACAACTGTCACAAGTCACAAGTAAAGGGGCCCCTGGTTTGAATGGAGCAGCATTAGGGTATGTTCACTGGCGATCAAAACTAGAGAACAATGTTTGATCACTTCATTTTTTCAGACCTAACATTTGAAGGTTTTTGTGTAAGGGGTGCACCATGCCACTAGAATACTGTGTTACAAAATAACCAAAGTTTATCAAATTAAAACCTTTAATTTACACAAAACATGATTATCCTAATTAGTGAACAGCAATGACTGTAGCACAGAGCAAGATTAAAACTAAATAGTGTGAAGGTTACAACAGTCACCAATCAGTAAGAAGTGTACAGGGCTTTGCATTGCAAATGACAGCAGCTCATCTGCAGCCACAGGACATCACTAGTCTCTCACGCTGCTCTGGAGGGATTTGTCCACTCTTCTTCCAGTCTCTTCCACAGTTATGTGACTGTTGCGGGTTTCTTGGCCATTAACTTTGACGCCAAGGATTTTCCAGAGGTTTTCTACTTGGTTTAGATCAGGACTCTGGGCGGCCATTTCATTGTTTTGTATTTCAAACAACTGCTTTCCCCGTTTTGCTGAGTGACAGGGGTCAATTGTCCTGCATGTATATTGCTGGCTGATTTGAGTGCTGAACGCAAGTAAGGAACCATGTGTTGTTGAAGAAGGTTCTGATACACATTTGCAGTCACTCTGCCATGTAGCTGTATGAGAGGTCCAACCCCTGCAGCAGAAAACAGTCCCCAAACCATGATGCTTCCTCCACCACCTTTCACTGACTTCTTTACACATTTTGGGCTCAGTCTTTCCCCATTTTGTCAGTGAACATAATGTTTCCCATCAGACCAAAATAAATTCAGCTTTCTTTCAACACTAAAATGAACTGTGTACCACTTCTTCTTTGTCCATACAGCATCCTCCTCAACAAAGGAAAGTCTAGCGTTTTGATTTGTTCTGCTAATAAGAGGTTTGGCCACTGCAGAGTGGGCTTTCAGTCTAAATGCTCTTAAATGTTGTGACACTGTATAACGAGACAGATCCTTACCCTGTTCACTGTTGAACTGGGGGCTATTCCAGTTGCAGTGTTGAAACGATTACCCATGGATATTGCCCACATTATCCTCTCCTCTCTTTCATTTCTCTTTCGAGAGCAACTAGCCATCTTGTGGGACTTGAAAGAGTTTGTGATGTTGTAAAATGCAATATTCTAGAAATCACAAGACTTGGAATGACCAACTTCTGTTGCTGTGGCTGATAGGGCGACCCCTATGGCATTCATCTGCAAAACCTTCTGCTGGAGGGATTTAGTCACTTTGGCATTACATACTACTTTTGCAGAATGAGTGCAAACTGGAAAGTTAGGCTGCTGGTTAAATAGGGTTTGTCAGATAATTAAGGAAATCAACACCAGGTGCCAGATTAACACCAATAACTTGCAGGTATCTGAAAGTGTTCTCTAATTTTGATCAGTGTTCTTTTTCATTTATGTACGGTAAATTGAATTTTTGTTTTGTGCTTCAGAATATATTCAGTTTATGAAATAAGATTAAAGTACTGCTATTTTACTCATGTTAGTATATTTTCACACAGGACAACACAGTGACGTTAACGTAAAATAAATTTTGTGTTCTCTAATTTTGATCACCTTTGTATACCCATACACAAGGTATTTGTTAACCGATCTCTACCATTTAGATAGTTGCTACTTTCTTTCATGGGTACAGAGGTAGTCAGGTTGTCCCCAACATCAGAAGACCTTTTTAAAACAAATTTTCCTGTTTGGCTACAATATGTGATTCCATTCTTTGTTGCTTAACATGGCTGTCTCAACATCAGTAATGGTTACAATTGCAAAAACTTGTGAAAACAAGCAACTTTGCAGTCTTAGGCACCCTTCAAATTACGATTTTTTTACTGTCCGTGGGGATCCCGTGTTTTGCAGGACCCCACAGACAGGAACGTTCAGGTCCGGATGTGTACCTCCGGATGCCATTTCTGTGTCTGGATCTGTGATTTTGATGGATCCGAACACAGAAAGAGCTGGGAGGAGCCCGAGCCTGCAAAGCGCAGGTAAGCGGGGCTGACTTTCACTTTCCAATGTATACATGCATTGCGAAAGTGAAATAAAACAAAGCAATGGTCAAAAATAAAAAAGTGCTCACCTCTCCAGCGAGTGTCCTGCAATGTTCAGCATCCACCTCCGATGGCTGCAGGACCATAATCATACGATTGGCGGGTTGATCGGGTTGCCCAGCCTAGTCAGCTGATTAAGGTCCCTTGCAGCCAATCGGAGGTGGATACCGCGCATCGCGGGACACTCGCTGGAGAGGTGAGCATTTATTTTTTTATTTTTAACCATTCCATTCTTTCATTTCACTTTAGCAGTGTATGTAGATAGTGTATGTAGATATACTGCTAAAGTGAAATGACACTTAACAGAGCAGCTTTAGTGTACTGAGCATTCTCCGTACACTAAAATTGGATTTGGGAAACGATCCTGATTTTTCCCGGATCTGAGCTCCATAGGCCCCCATGTTATTTGATTCAGACAGCGTCTGATCCGATGCTGTCCGCTGCACCCAAAATCAGATCTATGGCTATCTGTTTTACAACGGATAGCCACGGATACCAAAAAAATCATGATGTGAAGGTGGCCTTAGGGTACATGTGCAGTTCAAGTATTTGGTTGCAGAAATTTCTGTACCTGGCTGAAAAATGCACCAAAAACTCAATGCATTTTTGGCTAGTTTTTGATGCATTTTTTTTCCGTGCTCTTTTCATGCATTTAGGGTGGAAAAATACTGCAATTCTAAGTTCCAGATTTATTGCTGCAGCCAATCTGCAAGGGAAAAAAAAGCAACATGTGTACAAAACTTCAGAATTCTCATTGGCTTTGCTGGTATAAGGATTTGCTTGCCATTTTGTGACAACTGCTTAAAAAAACACTAAAAAATGCACAGTGTTCACAGGGCTTTAATCTTATTAAAATTCCTTTGTTCCAAAGGTTGGAGAGACTTTTTTTATTTTATTTTTAATACCTATTGTCTAGGCTATCGGTCTCTGCTGTAGTCTAGCATAGTGGCTGAGCATGCATATTACAAGCTCTTTTCAATAGAGCACTGATCTAAAACTAGTTGGAGTACTGGAGTGAATGATCTGGCCCAGCTTTGGTATCGTATTGGTATTCATCTGACTGTCAGTTTTCTAGAGTGCAAACAGGAAGTCAGAGGTTGAGGAGTGGTGCGCTCTAGATAAGCGAGGACAATCCTTTAACACCCCTTCTCTATATGATAGTAGATGCTACACATTATATAAGAATTAGCAACTATTAAAGACAGTTTGTGTGTCTGATGTAGTTTTGGTTACCACAAAAAAAGTTAAAAGTAAGAATGATATTCTTATTCTATGCTGCAGATGGAGAACACTATCAAACAGTCTGAGAATGATTTGAATAAATTGCTGGAGTCCACACGCCGTTTGCATGAAGAATACAAACCACTGAAAGAGCATGTAGATGCCCTGAGAATGACACTGGGTCTACAGAGACTGCCGACCTGTGTGAAGAGGAGGAGAAGCTGTCTCTGGAGTAAGTAGTGTAGCGCTAGCTATTTGACCCTTGTGTTTGCATCTACATCCATTTATGCTGTGCTAATTCTAAGCTTGAGTTCACAATTCGTGATGATCTAGTAGTGAAATATTCAGAATTCCTATACTCATAACGAGTGCTTTGTAATACTTGCGTATTTGTCCAAATAGTGAGTCCAATGTTAGTCAATTAGAATTGGCTCCACCCACTCAAGCCAGCCATAAAACGAGTATTTGTGGAAGGGGGTGTTTTTTGCATTTTTACTCCATAAAACACCTTGCACTGCCCCCCAGAGAGAGCCTACCATTCAATCTGCTCTCACTGGGGTGCCCAATACCTTTATGTACTGAATGGAGCTGTCAATATGTGTCAGATCGTTCACGAACACCAGCAATACTCACCGAGTAACAGCTATCCGAATACTGTACTATCTGTGCGTGTAGTGAATAGTAATGATTACCCTCGCTCATCACTATTCACAATACAAGTCATATCTAGTTATAAGCAAATGTAATTGTTACTATTCTTTAGTTGCATGGATAGTACAGTATTCGCGATACTCATTACTCGGCGAGTAACGCTAGTGCTGTTGAGTGATGTGTCAATCAAGAACGATCTGATGCATATTGCCAGTTCCCTTCAGTGTACAAAGTGAGTTAGTACTCCACTGAGAGCAGATTGAATGGTATGCACTCTCTAGGGGGCACTGGAAGGTGTTTTATGCATTGAAATTGCAAAAAAGCCTGCCCTGTCCCGTAAATGCTTGTTTTATGGCCAGGTGTGTGTGGGTGGAGCCTATCACTAGATGAATAACATTGGACTCGCTTTTTGGACGAGTACATGAATATTACAAAGTACTTGTTACAAGTATAGTGAATGCGAATATTTCTCTACTAAGCTTATCACTAGTCATATCCTTTTCTTAGGGTGTCAAAATCAGTGAAAAGATTATTTCGTCATTTTTCAAAAGCTCAATACAAAATATTCCAAAACGCCACCCAGTAAAGGAAGTTTAACAGATTAAGGAAATTCCTCTCTATTATTCTTGAGGGGGTAGTTGCCCACCTAAGACAAATGCTGTAGTCATGGCCAAAAGTGTTGGCACCCTTGAAATAGTTTCTGAAAATGAAGTATTTTTCCCAGAAAATTAATGCAATTACTTATGTTTTGTCATACATATGTTTGTTTTCTTGGAACAACTCAAAAAAAGCCAGAGAAAGGCAAATTGGATATAAATTTACAAAAAAAACCAACAAAAACAGGCAAGACTAAATTGTTGGTACCCTTCCATAATTGTGGGTAAAAAGCTGTTTCAAGCATGTGATGCTTGTTCAATCTGTGGTGAGTAACAGGTTTGTGCAATATGAAAGTCACACCTGAAACCAGATAAAAAGGGTGAAAGTTGACTCAATTTTGCATTGTTTGTCTGTGCATCATCTATGCTCGGAGAACAGAAAGAGGAGAGAATTGTTAGGACTTAACAACCAAAATTGTTGAAAAATATCATAAATCTTAAGGTTACGACTCCAGGGATTTTCAATTTACTTTATCAATGGTGCACAACAAAATCCAGAAGTTTACAACTCATGGCACTGTAGATAATCTCCCTGGACATTGACAACAGAGAAACATTGATGAAATGTTGCAACGCAGACTATTCCAAATGGTAGATAAGCAGCCCCAATCACATTTCAAAGAAAATCAAGCTGTTCAGCAGGCTCAGGAGCATACTGTCAGCAAGAACTATCTGTCGACATTTAAATAAAATGAAACGACAATGGCAGGAGACCCAGGAGGACCACACTGCTGACACAAATAAAAAATATAGACCACAGTTTGCCATAAAGTATGTGAATAAGCCAAAATTCTTCTGGGAAATAGTTTTGTAGACAAATGAGACATAGATAGAGCTTTTTAGTAGAGCACAACCATCTACTCTTTATCGAAAACAGAATGAGGCCTACAAAGAAAAGAACACAGTACCTAACCTCACATATGCTGAAGGAACAAAGATGTTTTGGGTTGTTTGCTGCCTCTGGCACTGGGTAACTTTTTTTTTTTTTGTGTGCTGTTCCAATACACACAAAGGAAATAAAGACGTGTATGACAAAACAGTGTAATTGCAATATTTTTTTTGGAAGATATACTTCATTTTCTGAAATAATTTCAAGGTGCCAACACTTTTGGCCATGACTTTATTTATGCTCTATAAGAGCACAAAGATGTTATTGAGCCAGTGAATTGCTTCAATGTATGCTGTCTCTCTGGAGATCCTGGCATGGGTAGCCCATTCATTCTAAGGCTCTTGTTTTCACCTGCAGACCACTCTATCACACGACTAATTGGAATTATCGTTGATTTGAAATGACAATGATTGTAACTTGTCTTTATGTTGCAGCTACTTTGAAAAACAGAAAGCCGAGTGGCAGACAGAACCCCAGGAGCCGCCTATACCAGAGTCCCTGGCAGCAGCGGCTGCAGCCGCCCAACAGCTACAAGTAGCCAGAAAGCAGGACACCAGACAGACCGCTACATTCCGCCAGCAGCCGCCTCCCATGAAGGTAACTGTGCCATCTTGTTTTGCTATCCACAAGCTGAAAGACGTAAAGTCGTGTACTTGGCTGTCTGTCAGTCCTGTGGACGTTGAATGCAGTGGCAGCCATCAGGCAAGTCCCCTTTTCCCCCCACTCTATTCATAAATAAAACACAAGACCCCCATTCTCCTGACTGGCAAGAATACTAGTGATGGGACCCTTGGCGATCAAATACTAAATCTTCTATCCTGTGGATAGGTGGTAGATTGTAATTGTCGATCAACTCTATTAGCGTTTGAAAATTATTATTGTTATAACAGTTACACAAAGCAAATAAGATCATTATGCTGGATTTTGTATTAAATCACTAGTCTGACACTTCCCAAGCATCTAGGACTGCGTGATATATCGGTGAATGATGCGTGCAGAGCCCAGTAGAGTGGCCTTTTGCGGCTGACGGATTGTTATTTTGGCAACTTCAATTGTCTTCAAGTGCTGGCCAAGGTTTTTAGGCACAGCATCCAGTGTGCCGATTACCACTGGGACCACCCTCACTGGCTTGTGCCAGAGTCTTTACAGTTCGATCTTTAAATCCTCATATTGTGTAAGTTTTTCAAGTTGCTTCTCCTCAATCTTCCTGTCTCCTGGTATTGCCACATCAACGATCCACACTTTGTTTTTTGTTCCAATGGTAAGGTCCGGAATATTGTGTTCCAAGATTTTATCAGTCTGAATTCGGAAGTCCCATAGTAGTTTTGCATATTCATTTTCAATAACCTTTTCAGGTATATGATCCCACCAGTTCATTACACTGGGGAACACAATTTTTTAGGAGTTAGGTCTGACAACTGTTCTTAATTAATTTTTGGATGCTGAATCCAGAAATGATCTCAGTTTTTCTCTATCACGTCAAGTTTTTGAACTATAGGATTTTTGTCTTCTCAAAAATATGTAAACTACTGTACCTAAAAAAGTTTTTTTTTTTTTAAATAGTACAAATATGAACAAAAAAAGAAATATATAAGAAATAGGCATGACAAATATGTTTTTTAACACTATCATGTTTTTTACAAAGGATATATATATATATATATATATATATATATATATATATATATATATATATATATATATATAATATATATTGTAATCAGATAACAAGTCTTATTACAGATATCAGTGCAATTGTGCTTCTCTGGCAGGTAAGTTGTGGAGGAAAAACTTGATGTGCTAGAAAACAACTGACTACATTTTTGGAATCAGCATGCCAATTTTAGTATAAATCAGCTCAAAAACCTAACGCAACAGAAATTTTTTTTAAATTGTTCCCCAGTGTTATTATTATTATTATTATTATTATTAATATAATTTTCTGGTCATCATAATGGGAGACCCAGACAATGGGGTTTAGGGCACTGCCCTCCGGAGGTCACACTAGGTACTACAAGTTTGTAGACACCGCCTCCTCCGCTTATAAACCCCTACCGCAGGGAACATCCTCAGTTTTAAACTTAGTGTGCTCGGAGGATCACGCTTTGCTTGCACTTCACTGCATTCTCACTACTTACGTGATGGCGTCTGAAGACAAGGTAATATGGTCCTGATCGGGACCTGCGACAGCCTCCCCGCTCACCCTTGTGGCACACGCAGGTGGAGGTACCTGAGGGCCTAGAGCCTGGACACTTTGTGTTCTCCCGGTACGCTGTCGCGCTCCTTTCCATCCCTCTCTGGGGGGCTCTGGAGAGTGGGAGATAGGAGCCTTGCACAGCTCCGCTCCGTCCGAGGCCTCCCTAAATGGTGCTTACAGACCGGACTGGAGCCAGCCCAGTCCGAGGCCTCCCTAAATGGTGCTTACACTCCGGACTGGGCTGAACCCCCGTCCGAGGCCTCCCTAAATGGTGCTTACAGACCGGACCGGCACTGAGGCACTCTGTGTCTCCTGTGTGCCTGGGGGTAGTGTCTGCCACTTTATGTGTCCTGACACTCAGACCGCGCGTTACCCTCGGGTCCGCGGATCTGGAGGTGTACCCTGTGCTGGGGTCACCCTGGCTAACCGCCCTGTGTGTCACAGGGGCTGAGGCCGTAGACTGCTGATCTTAGGATGTAATTGCAGTCTGAGTGTGTGTACTGTGTTTTACACTGTTTCCCGCGCTGCGGGCTCCAGCACCTCCATGATGAGGCTGCCTGGAGGAGAGGAGGCAGCCCTTGCGGTGACGTCACCGGGGGGCGTGTGTATGTGCTTCCCGCGTGTTCCCGGCGCCGCCCACGACTTTACTGGCGGCGGCCATCTTCTCCCTCACTTCCCGGCTGGGATCTTCGGCAGCACGTGTCTGCACTTCAGAGGGAGACCGGAACTCGCGGAGGTCACACACACACACCGCTTCCTCCCACCGCTTTACAGCGGTCGGTAAGCCACCGGGAATCCCGGTCTGTTTGTCTGTACGACTTGGCTTATACATCCCCTACTGTGACTATGTCCTCAGTTAGGAAGCATGCTGCTAAGGCGGCGGATGCCACCATTACCTGTGCTACATGCAATGGTACACTGGTGGAGGGGTCCTGCAATAACTGCGGACGCCCAGAAGCCCGGACTGGCACTGCTGAGACAGCAGCTCCGGTGCTGTACCCTGAGGTTCGGGTGATCCCAGGGCCCTGGGAGACTCAGAATAAGATCAATGAATCTCTGTTGTCCCAGTTGTCCTCCATGTCGCAATCCCTGGAGGCACTTAATAGGAGGCTGGAAGGCCCAGCTACTCCTTCCAGTTACCCCCGGGTGTCTCCCTCTTCTGCTGTGAGACCCCTTAAGCGGGCTCGTCGTGAGGAGTCACCCGAGCTCCAGGCTCTCTCTGAGGAGGAGCGTTCCTCTGATGGTGAGGACGATGATGGGGGTTCAACTTTCGGGTCTGTGTCTGTGTCTGAACCTCCAGATGGGGTGGAGGATCTGGTGTCCTCTATCAACGAGACCTTACGTCTCGTGACACCCCCTGAGGAGGTGACGGTGCACCCGAAGGAGGTCTATCAATGGCTGCGGCCGGAGGCTAGACCAAGTGGCTCCTTTATGGACCATACTAATTTTGGAAGGGTGATTAGAGCCCCCAGGTTACATCCTGGGCGGCGTTATGTCCGCAAACCCAAGGACAATCGCTTCCCCTTTCCCCAGGAGGTGCTTCAGGAGTGGTCGCAGTCCCCGAAGGTGGATGCTTCCATGACCAGGATTGCTGCACGCTCCCTTTTCTCTGCCTCTGATAGCTCCTCACTGAAGGATGCTACTGATAGACAGGTCGAGCAACTCGCCAAGTCTTCCTATGAGGCGGTGGGGTCGTCATTTGCCCCTAACTTTGCCACGGTCTGGACCTTACAAGCGATCACTACCTGCTTGGATGGGATCACTGACCTGGCAAGGTCCAGTCCAGAGGTCCTGGCACTTACCGAAAGGGCGAGGGCCTATGCGGACTACGCCAGAACGGCGACTCTGGAAACTGCCACTCGCTCAGCTGTGGCTTCGGCCAATGCTATAGCGATCCGCAGGTTGTTGTGGCTGCGTCTTTGGGACTCAGATGCCACATCTAAGAAGATTCTGCAGAATCTTCCGTTCTCTGGTGACAGGCTTTTTGGCACAGAGCTGGACAAGCTGATTAAGGATTCTGCTGAGTCTAAGATACCGCAGAATAAACCTAAGCCACGGTATACCGTTAAGAGGAACCCAAAACAGTGGTCCTTTCGGTCCAGCTCACAGTCATCAGCACCGTCCGCTCGCACGGACCGAGGGGGCAAGCCCGCTTCTCAGTGGCGCTCTAAGAGTCGTCCAAAGAAGCCGGCGGGGGCAGCAGCTGCCACCCCCAAAACCCGCCTCTACATGACTCGCTCTCTCTTCCTGCCTCCCCACAGGTGGGGGGCCGCTTGTCTCGCTTTCAGGACGAGTGGCTACTTCACGTTCCAGATCAGTGGGTTCGAGACGTGGTCTCGCGAGGTTACAGGATAGAGCTGACGTCAAAACCGATATCCCGATTCCATCGGTCGGTCCCCTCCCCAGAAAAAGCTCAGGCCTTTTCTTTGGTGTTGGAGGGACTCCGCAGAGACGGAGTGGTGGTCCCGGTGCCTTCCGGGGAGAGGTTCAGGGGTTTTTACTCCAACCTCTTTATCGTCCCAAAGAAGGACGGATCCTTCCGCCCGGTTCTGGACCTGAAGTTGTTCAACCATCACGTGTTGGTTCGGAAGTTCCGTATGGAATCACTGCGCTCCGTGATCGCAGCTGTGTCACAGGGGGACTTCCTAGCGTCCATAGATATCAGAGACGCTTACCTTCACGTGCCCATTGCACCGGCTCATCAGCGCTGGTTGAGATTCGCAGTGGGGGAAGAACACTTCCAATTTGTAGCGCTGCCGTTCGGGTTGGCCTCGGCACCGAGGGTGTTCACAAAAGTGATGGCCTCCATGATGGCTCTCCTGCACGGACAGGGACATGCCGTCATTCCCTATTTAGACGACCTGCTGGTCAGGGCGCCATCGGAACACCTTTGTCAAGTGAGCCTGGATGTGACCATGCGGTCTCTGGAACAGTTCGGTTGGCTCCTCAACATTCAGAAGTCAACGCTAGTTCCGACCCAGTCTTTGACATATTTGGGCATGGACTTCAACACAGCCTCAGCCCTGGTGTCTCTGCCACGAGTCAAACAGATGGCGATCCAATCAGGAGTGCAAGCAGTCCTCCTGTCACCACAATCATCCCTACGGGGGTTGATGAAGCTGGTGGGGCGCATGGTGGCGGCAATCGAGGCGGTGCCTTTCGCACAATTTCGCCTCCGTCCTCTCCAGCTGGAGATTCTCCGCAGGTGGGACAAAAGGACGATCTCCCTGAATCGGCTGGTGACCCTTTCCCAACCGACCAGAGATTCCCTGCAGTGGTGGCTACAGCCACATCACTTGTCTCGGGGCCGGTCCTTCATCAAACCGTCATGGTTAGTGGTGACCACCGACGCCAGTCTGAAGGGCTGGGGGGCGGTGTTCTTACACCACAGGGCCCAAGGCCTCTGGACTCAGTCGGAGTCGGCGTTGCAGATCAACGTGCTGGAGATCAAGGCAGTCTATCTGGCGCTCCTGGCGTTTCAGAGATTCCTCTCAGGACAACCCATTCGGGTTCAGTCCGACAATGCGACGGCCGTCGCTTATATAAATCATCAAGGAGGAACCAGGAGCGCAGAGGCTCTGGCCGAAGTTCACCGCATCCTATCCTGGGCGGAGAACAACAACTGCCTGATCTCCGCAGTTCACATCCCAGGGGTCGAAAACTGGGAGGCCGACTATCTGAGCCGGCAGGGGATGGACGCCGGAGAGTGGTCTCTTCATCCGGACGTCTTCAGAGAAATCTGCAGCAGATGGGGCACGCCGGACGTGGATCTGATGGCCTCACGGCTGAATCATCAGGTGCCGCAATACATGGCGAGGTCATGGGATCCCCAGTCTCTGGGAGCGGACACTCTGATCTTGACTTGGTCCAGATTCCATCTGCCGTATGTGTTCCCTCCTCTAGCTCTGATTCCCAGGGTGCTGTGGAAGATCAGGTCGGAGTGCAGGGTAGCCATTCTAGTGGCTCCAGATTGGCCCAGGAGGTCCTGGTACCGGACCTGGGGCAAATGTCAGGCGGACACAGGTGGGCTCTTCCAGAACGCGCAGATCTACTCGCGCAAGGCCCATTCTTCCACCTCAATTCCAGGGCCCTCAGATTGACTGCATGGCTCTTGAGGCCTGGCTGCTGACATCCAGGGGTTTCTCCCCTACAGTGGTTGCCACTATGAATCGGGCTAGGAAGCCCGTTTACAGGAAGATGTACCACAGGACGTGGAAAATCTTTTTTACCTGGTGTGCCTCTGGTGGACGGTCTCCGTGGCCCTTGTCCATCCCGACGTTGTTGGCTTTTCTACAGTCGGGTTTGGAGTTGGGATTATCCCTTGGCTCTTTGAAAGGTCAAGTATCAGCATTGTCAGTGCTGTTTGACAGGCGATTGGCGCTCCTCCCGAAGGTCCGTCAATTTCTGCAGGGGGTGTCGCGGATGGTTCCGCCCTACAAGAGACCTCTGGACCCTTGGGACCTTAACATGGTCCTGGCGGCATTACAGAAACCGCCGTTTGAGCCACTGAGAGATGTTTCTCTATCTCGTCTGTCCCAGAAAGTGGCCTTTCTGGTGGCGATTACGTCTCTGAGGAGGGTCTCAGAATTGGCTGCACTATCGTGCAAGTCACCCTTTCTGGTGGTTCACCAAGACAAGGTGGTGTTGCGCCCACGGCCAGAATTCTTGCCGAAGGTGGTATCAACTTTTCACCTGAACCAGGAGATTGTTCTCCCATCATTTTGCCCCGCTCCCGTCCATCAGGTGGAGCGCGACCTCCATACTCTGGATCTCGTGAGAGCTGTACGCATTTATGTGTCCAGGACCGCCTCCTTCAGGAGTTCGGATTCCTTATTTGTTCTTACGACAGGTCGCTGTAAGGGGTCCGCGGCATCAAAGTCAACCTTGGCCAGATGGATTAAGGCTTCCATTCAAGAGGCTTACCGGTCTTCTGGTTTGCCTCTCCGGTGGGATTGAAGGCTCACTCTACCAGAGCTGTAGGTGCCTCCTGGGCCTTGCGACATCGAGCGTCTGCTCTACAGGTGTGGTCAGGCGGCCACTTGGTCCAGCCTGCACACTTTCTCTAAGCACTATATGGTGCATGCCCATGCCTCTGCGGATGCAAACTTGGGCAGGCGGGTTCTCCAGGCGGCGGTTGCCCACCTTTAAAGGGAACCATGTGTTATCCGTCTTGTTGAGGAACTCTTCCCGCCCTGGGGTATTGCTTTAGGACATCCCCATTGTCTGGGTCTCCCATTATGATGACCAGAAAAAAGAGAATTTTGTTTACGTACCGTAAATTCTTTTTTCTTTAATCATCAATGGGAGACCCAGCACCCACCCAGTTGTTCCGTTGCATGTTTTTTGCAGTTGATCTGTTCCCTGTTGGGACAGTGTTTGCCGGGTTGTTGAACCGTCTGTGCACGGCATTCTTCCCGATGTTTCGGGTGTGGTTTATTTCCTCCTCGCAGCTTATGGACCAAACTGAGGATGTTCCCTGCGGTAGGGGTTTATAAGCGGAGGAGGCGGTGTCTACAAACTTGTAGTACCTAGTGTGACCTCCGGAGGGCAGTGCCCTAAACCCCATTGTCTGGGTCTCCCATTGATGATTAAAGAAAAAAGAATTTACGGTACGTAAACAAAATTCTCTTTATTTTGTAGAGCACCATTGATTCCATGGTGGTGTACATGAGAAAGGGTTACATACAAACAAGTTAAAAATACAATAAACAAACTAACAGTAACAGACCGATACAGAGGGGAGAGAGAGGACCCTGCCCTTACCGGCGTACATTCTACCGGGCAGGTGGGAGGGAGACAATAAGTTGGATCTGCTCTGGCGGTGGTGGAGTGCCTGGTCCAGTGGCGGTGAGGTGGCACCATGGTAATTACAGGCTGAAGGCTGTTCTGAAGAGATGGGTTTTCAGCTTCCGCTTGAAGACTCCGAGTGTAGGGGATAGTCGGATGTTTTGAGGGACAGAATTCCAGAGGATGGGGGGGTGCTCGGGCGAAGTCTTATAGGTGGTTAGATGAGGAACATGCAAGGGTGGAGGAAAGAAGGAGATCTTGGGATGATCAAAGATTACGAGTTGGATGATATCGGGAGATTAGTTTAGCGATATATGGGGATACAGATTGTGGACGGCTTTGTAAGTCAATGTCAGTAGTTTGAATTGGAAACGCTGGTGAATTGGGAGCCAGTGGAAGGATTTGCAGAGGGGAGAAGTGGAGGAGCAGCAAGGAGGAAGGTGGATTAGATGGGCAGCAGAGTTAAAGACAGATTGGAGAGGTGTAAGAGTGTTGGCAGGAAGATTACAGAGAAGGAGGTTGCAGCAGTAGAGACGGGAGATGATGAGGGCATGCACTAGTAGTTTGGTAGATTGAGGTTGAGGAAGGCACAGATTCTGGAAATATTTTTGAGTTTGAGGCGGCAGGAGGTGGCGAGAGCTTGGATGTGTACTTTGAAGGATAAAGCACAGTCAAGGGTTACTCCGCAGTAACGGACTTCAGGGACAGGACAAAGTGTGATGTATGTTATTTATTTTTAAGTCTTAATCAAGCAAAGTCTATGTTTTATGAATATTCTGCATCAATTTCTCTTCTACATCATTAAACCATGATTTAGACACTGGTCACTAACCTATAAATCTCTGGGTGTATCCAAACTACAACTCCCACTGTACCTTCACAGTAACAGGCTTTGGAAAATGTTGGGTGTTGTTATTTCTATGTCTAGGACAGGGATGCACAATCTTCCTTAGTTTAAGTGCATTATTAATTAGATTGATACCATCCAAGGGCCACAAAAAACATGGAGTATTACAACCTGAAACATTTATGTGTTTAAAAGTAAAAAACCTTGTGTTAACTTCTTCACTTCATCGATAAATCTGTGTTAAAAATAATTAATTCAGATGCTATGTAGCCTCCCCAGGTCCAGCACAGCATCTCCACTGCTGTTACTGGCTGCAGCATTGATGGCACATTAGCAGCACAGTGCACGGCTGCAGACAGGGGACCATGGCTGCAGTGATATGTGCGCTACTGATGTGATGTCAACACTGCAGGCTGTAAATATTCACTAGAGCAGCTGCATAAATGCAGTGCTGGACCTGGGGAGGGAGAGTAGCATTAGATTTCATTTTGTGTTAACATGGGCATGCCTATGGAGTTAGGAAAAAGTGGTAAAACCCCTTAAAGTTTAATTTCTCCTAAACGGGTGTTGGCCGATAGTGCTTATATATATACACACATGTATATATATATATATAATATAATAGAATTCTGCAATGTAGTGTAATGTAATCGCTGGAGGCCGCAGGTAGACAGGACACCGGGAAATGGATAACAGAAGTATTGTAAGCTTTTGTCAAAAAGGAAGTTGGGAAGAAAGTAGCAGAAGCACTGGGGGCCACAGGCAGACAGGAGACTGGGCAGCAGATAGAAGAAGGCTTGGAGACTGCAGGTAAACAGGAGACTGGAAACCAGGTAGCAGAAGCACTGGAGGCTGCAGGCAGACAGTAAACCGGGAAGCAAATAGCAGAAGTACTGGAGGCCGCAGGGAGACATGTAAACTAAGAGTCTTAATAGCAAGTCACAGGTATGTGTCTTGGTGAGCCCTATATAGGCCAAGGCAGACAATCATATGGGTGCATGTTGGGAGACCTGCAAAGCCCAACGTTGAGCAGAACAGAGTTCAGCAGACCTGGGTGAGTGGAGCAAAGCTCGGATCAGGGAAAGGTGTGTAACAGCGTTACTATTTACTTTGCATCAAAAGGCTTTTTTATGACTGTAGATTTGATTATGGATTTGTGGTAATATGTTAAAATAAGTGATCTAAGCTTGTGTTTTATTTTTCCAGGCCTGCTTGTCTTGTCACCAGCAGATCCATCGTAATGCTCCCATTTGCCCATTATGTAAAGCAAAGAGCCGTTCTCGAAATCCAAAGAAGCCAAAACGGAAGCAAGATGAATAGAAGAAGATTGTAGCCTGTTCCTAAACCAGAAAAGTCCCTTTCCCATTACATACTTTCTAGTAACATTGTAACCATGCTCGCCCTGAAGCCTGTGAAACCTTGAACTGAACGTGTGGTGTTTTTTCTATTTAACGTGTTGTAAGCACAATGGGCCTGTTTTGTTACATGGAGCAGTTATAGCATAAAACAGTCGCAAACAAAGCCAAATATTGTATCTGTTTTTGCTGTAACTCTGCTTCAACCATATATTTCCAGTGATTGTTGTAATTTTTTTTTTAGTTAAAAAGGGAAATGAAAAAATATTGACGTTTTTGGTGCTATTTTAACATCCTGCCTATAGAACAACATTTTCCATATGTATTTGAGGATGAGAGCAATGTGCAATTACATAAGGACAATATCAATGATCACTTTAAAACGCCTCAATTACATTCATCGAAACGGAAATACAAGAATCCTAGTTAAAGGTTTTGCGCATACGTGTGCGTAACTGTCAAGATCATTCTAGACCAAGGCTAAGTTCACACAATCAGTTTTTGGGGAAGTTTTTTGTTCGTTTTTACTGAGCAAAAAAATGCAGTACCAGTAAAGTATCTGGAATTCTAGCTATCTCCGGCCCACTGCTTTTTATCTTATTGTCTACATTGATCTGTGGTGCGTGTTAAAAATTTGAAGGGTCAATTTCTCTTGTGCGTTGAGTTTTACGTGTGGATTTTTACAAAAGAATTGCATTAGATGCATAAAATCCATAGGTAAGAAACATATGCTGCAGGAATGCACTGAAAACACATTTGACTGTATCAATACATTTTTGCCAAAACCAAATAACAAAGTATCAAATAGAAATCAGCTTTGTGTAAAACATGGCATAACTCAAAAAGATAAAAACCGTTCCGTAAAAAATGCAATAAAAATGCATGTAAATAAAAAGCACTCAAAAACTAATAGCTAATAAGTGTAGAAAATGTGAAACATCAAAAGCTCACCAAATATTTATTGTGGGAACCTAGCCTTGTCAGCTGTGAGACAGCAGGGGAAGCTGTAGCTCCTAAATATCAGGCATCCACAGCGCGGGCAGAGCATGGAGGGGGCGTCTGCAGCACGGGCAGAGCATGGAGGGGGTGTCTGCAGCACGGGCAGAGCATGGAGGGGGCGCCCGCAGCACGGGCAGAGCATGGAGGGGGCGCCCGCAGCACGGACAGAGCATGGAGGGGGCGCCCGCAGCACGGGCAGAGCATGGAGGGGGCGCCCGCAGCACGGGCAGAGCATGGAGGGGGCGCCCGCAGCACGGGCAGAGCATGGAGGGGGCGCCCGCAGCACGGGCAGAGCATGGAGGGGGCGCCCGCAGCACGGACAGAGCATGGAGGGGGCGCCCGCAGCACGGGCAGAGCATGGAGGGGGCACCCGCAGCACGGGCAGAGCATGGAGGGGGCGCCCGCAGCACGGGCAGAGCATGGAGGGGGCGCCCGCATCACGGGCAGAGCATGGAGGGGGCGCCCGCAGCACGGGCAGAGCATTGAGCTGCCTCCTAGCTTGGCTAGTGCTGCAGCTGATATTTGGTGATTTTTACAGAAACTATTCTGATAGGCCAGCATAAACCTGGTGACAGATTCCTTTTATAGACCCCAAGTCAGACCTTGGATAAGATGCAGATACTCAATGCTCACTGTTCCTGCAGACCTTCCCCCTGCCGGCACCACTACAAACAACGTCCTGTACTGATTAATACTTCTCACAGCTGTGTCTGATGTTTGAGTGTTTGGTGCAGTCTAAGGCTGTGTGTTGACGACCAGTAAAAGAAGCGTTTTGGATGCAGCATCTAGCCACTGCATCTAAAAAGCTGCGTTATACAGTACCAGCATCGTGGATGGGATTTGTAGAAATCCGGTGCTCACTATGCTTCACCCAACCGCAGAGTGTTTTCGGTTGTGGTGCGGGTTTCCAGATTTCCGCATCTCCATTCAGCATGTTAATTTCATGCTGCGAATTCTGAAGAGATCACCATCGGGTACATGCAGGGAGAAGCTGCCCTTCACCCATCGACGATGGTGAGTACAGGGTGGCTGCGGCTTCCTTGTGTTCACCCGCGAGTTCCTGTAGATCCAGAGGCATGATTTCCAACACACAGTTCCTCTGGATCGTGAGCACATACCCTCAAAGATATGTGGAGTGAACAAACTAAGAAATAACAGACTTCACCTTCCCTCTTAACTACATCCTACTACTATGTCCCAATATTGTCCGGTCATTGATTAGATAAGTGAATGAAAACATTCATAGCCTCAGCTTTGAATTGCTACCCCACACATTTGGGAACATTTCCCTTCCCACTCCTGCTAGGCTCTATAGTCAGAGTGTACCCTGCTTCTATGGTAAGCAGCCAACATAAATACATTATAGGGCAAAGCCTATTACGATTACAGTTTAACATGCATTAGGAATTGGATTAAAATAAAATATTTTGTGATGTTTTACTGTAATATTTTTTCTGTGTTTTTAGCCTATGGAGAGGACACACTTTTTATTTACATGTTGTCAAACTGAATTGAATTATGAACACACTTTGAGGCATACATAGTCAAGAACTGGCCCGAGTTCCCACCTCCAGCTAGTCCTCTAGTCCAGTTTAGCCTGTGGTTTTCGAATTCTGACTTGAGAATATTTTCTGATTAATCTTATGTCCTTCAATTTTGTTGCTTGTCTTCTGTACCGGCTCTGACCCGTGGACTTGACCATTCCTTACACCCACTCTATCGGGCAGCAACTACTCCAAGGACTCAACAAATGGACCCTGAGTAAGTCCACATTCTTCTGCAGGGGCTGCGGGTGATGACCCGGGCACCCCTGGGACCTGATCGGCTTTGTGCTGTCTTCTGTGACTATCAGTAGAAGTTCTATGAAGGTCACCACAGACAGCCACATTACAGTGCCGCATGGAGCAGAAGCACACGGAGTGGCTATAGCCTCCTGTACCTGTCACTGCTGTGGTGTTGAGGACAACTGTTCTTCCTCTACTTGTCTGGACGATATTTGAATCATTTAGACATCCTCAATGTCCTAGGAATTCTGTAATCCTTATACTGATGCCAATTAAAATACCTGTTTATGTTTATGAAAGTGTCTGAATTTTAATTTGCCTAATTCATATATTCTTAATAAAAATAAGCTTCCCTCTGTGGAGTCTGGCAATGGCCTCCTTCTCTCTGGTCACTTAAACACATGGATGCATGTGTAATGGGAAGATGTGAAGACAAAATAATGGCACCAATGTCCTTAAAGCGAACCATGTTGGGACCCGGTGCCACGTTTCTTACACTGTATATACACAATATACTGTACATATATATAGATATTGTATATTTGAAACAAAACACCTGAGATGCAATAGAAATGTAGACTTTCATGTTTATTTATAGGAGGTTGAACAAAAATAATTCTGTAAATGTTTAGGAATTGCAACCATTTTTTTTTTTTTAGAAAGTCTCCTCATTTCAGGGGTTTAAAAGTAATTGGACTGATATATTTTACCATAAATTGTAGAATGGTAGAGTTGGAAGGGACCTCCTGTGTCATCTGGTCCAACCCCCTGATCATCTTTAATAGTTTGTAGAGAATCCTTTGCAGGCAGTGGCTGCCTGAAGTCTGGAAGCCATGACGTCACCAAACAATGGGTTTCCTCTTTTGTGATGCTTTGCCGCCTTTACTGGAGTTGACTTCATTTGTTGCTTGGTTCTGGGTTTTTCTCCCTTGTTTTGTTTTAAGCATGTGAAATGCAGCTCAATGGGGTTGAGATCTAGTGATTGACTTGGCTATTGCAAAATATTCTGCTTCTACTTATATTGCTGTATCTTGCATATATTTAGGTAATTTGCTAAAATACCAGAACTTGTTAGTTTTCAAATATTTCTGGAACCTAGCTGCATATATATATATATTTTATTATTATTATATATTATTAAAACAACTTTCAGCTTGATCTCGACCCATGACGACGATGGATGAACGCTCTGTAGGAAGATCGTTTTGTGCAAGTCTACTATATGTTTTATATTATAATATTAAATCTGCTTATGGCCACAATCAACACAGGGCTAATCGCTTCATGACCAAGGACGTATAGGTACATCCTTGGTCGCCACCCTCACTTTGATGTGCGCTCTTGTACTGAGCAAGCAAAAGGTTGAAGTGTTGGGGTAATATATGTGAAGCAGGAGGCAGGCTAGGCCCTCGGGTGGGGTGATATGTGAAGCAGGGGGCAAGCTAGGCCCCAGGGAGTGGCATGATATGTGAAATAGGGGGCAGCCTAGACCTTGGGGAGTGGGATGATCTGTGTGAAAGATAAGAGGTCAGGCCAGGCCCTGAGGGTGTATAATATATGCTATGGCCTAAGGATCTCATAAGGATTCAACAAGTGGCAAACCAGGACAGAGTTGGAAAAAATTAACTAAACAAATTTTTTTACTTCAGGGATTGGGGGGAGGGGTTAGTCAAAAACAGGCCTGTGAACCACTGGCTGCAGCCATACTTTGTGCCTTTGGTGCCAAAACAAGATGTCCCTATAGTTACCCGCCAAAAAGAGCATTTCTCCTTTGCTTGGGGGTCCCGAGCTCGGGAACTCACATTTTGTTCTAATCCACAGGGAAAACAGGGTCATCCAAAAGTCTGGTCTCACATGTGCATCAGAGATAACAGACAGTCTCCTACAGTAGCTGAACTGTCTTCAGCAGGCTCTTGACAAGGTACAATCATCCGGCTAAAGCATCCAGATCTTCTCCTTGGTCTAACCCTCCTTCTGGTAGAACATGAATGGCTTCTTCTTGAGGGAGGCTTCTTCTGAAAAAAAAAAATGAATTAACACACAGTCTCTATTAAAGAGGACCTGTCACCTCCCTGGTGCTTTCAAAACTGAAAGCACCACTGAATGCAGCGTGTCTGCTGCATTCAGGGAAGGGGTCTCCCATGTTTCTACCCGTCCTGTAAGCTGTAAAAAACACTTTATAAAGTGTAGAGATAACGAGCCTGGTGGGACTTACTGATTATGGAGTCCTCGCTGTTCTCGGGGGTCCTCCCCACCTTCTGCCTCTCTGTGCCGCCTCCTGCCTGTGACATCAGCGCCAGAGCCCGCAATGCTCCAGATTATGCTGTATGCATATAGCAGGGTGGGCTCTGGTGCTGACATCATAGGCAGGAGGCGGCACAGAGAGGCAGGGGGCGGGGAGGACCCTTGGGAACAGCAAGGACTCCATAATCAGTAAGTCCCTCCGGACTTGTTATGTCTACACTTTATAAAGTGTTTTTTACAGCTTACAGGCGGGTAGAAAAACGCTGCATTCAGATGTGCTTTCAGTTTTGAAAGCACCAGGGGGTTACAGGTCCTCTTTAAGTCCTCCAGGGACAACCAGTGGAATGACAGTCTACCACCACAATTCCATACACCACTGATGCATCGGCCACAAGGACTGGGGGCTACTCACTAGCTGGGCCAGATGATTCTTTGGGAAGTCCTGGTGGCTGTGGCCCAGCTCCGTGGCCCTAGCCCCGCAATGATGGGGCGTATTTACATGGGATATTGATTGTCCTTTCGTGATGCCACCTGTGCTATTCGGCCAGGGAAGGCTGACGCTGCTAATATGGACTTCTAGGGCAGATGGTGCGGCAGTCGGGATGGTATCACTCCCCACAGGTGGAGTTTGGGCCCCAGGATTGATATTAGAGTTAATAGCTAAGATGGGGGGGCTGTAGCAGTGCGGAAGGCAGCGAGGTGCCGAAGGAGCAGACAGACACAGTTCATGCAGTTCTTTTACCTCTTTACTTGCTGATCAGGCAAGGGCAACCCAGCTGGGTGCTGTGATCTTCCAGGATGCAGCCAAGTTAGCAATCATGCAATCAGTATCGCTCCACTGAGACACCCTTCGTAAGCATTCCCAGGTTGCTTTTCCAATGTGCTGGATTACTCTCCTCTCCTGCCCTGCGCCTTCGTGCTACAGTGTCCCAGGCTGATGGCTGCGGGCCTTGTCAAGCAACAGGCGAAATGTCCTCTGCCCCTAGGTCTAGCCATTGTCCTGCGGCTTGTCCAAGGGAAGTAGCCACTGCCCATACAGATGCAACGGCTTCCGGTTTCCTGGCTGAACCCTGAAGTGTTCCCACCAGATTGGGCTGGTCCCTTCTCGCAACCAGTCATTCCACCCTACTTAGATTGGGTCTAGATTCGGGGCCCATGGTTGGATCTTCCACTCCCGTGATCCCTAGGACTCTATCTCTCTTCGTCCTTCTCCCTCCTCCGTCCTCTCCGGACTCCTCTCTGTTACTCACTCTCTAACTCTCACTTTTAGTCCCACCGCCTGTACCTATTTCTTCCTTGAGGCAGCAGATGGGTTCTGCCCATCATGGGGTCTCTTCCTCCCAGCATCCCTGGCTTGGAGCTGGGATGGTGTTGGGTGCGAGATATGTGTCTCGGGGTGACCAGAAAAATGCCCACAGGAAAATTGCCCACAGGAAAATTGCCCACACGGAAAATTGCCCACAGGAAAATTGCCCACACGGAAAATTGCCCACACGGAAAATTGCCCACACGGAAAATTGCCCACACGGAAAATTGCCCACACGGAAATTTGCCCACACAGAAATTTGCCCACAGGAAAATTGCCCACATGGAATTTTGCCCACACAGAAACTGATATGTGAAAAATGCCCACAGACATGAATGCCAACAGGAAAACAGGACTGGAGAATAATATAGAATTTTAGGTAATATGCTCTGCAAGACGAGGAATGGTATAGAGGTGTAAGTGAGATGCTTTGCAGGACTGCAGATGGTATAGAGGTGCAGGTGAGATGCTCTGCAAGACAGGGTATGGTATAGAGGTGTAGGTGAGATGCTCTGCAAGACGGGGATGGTATAGAGATGTAGGTGAGATGTTTTGCAGGACTGCGGATGGTATAGAGGTGCAGATGAGATGCTCTGCAAGATAGGGGATGGTATAGAGGTGTAGGTGAGATGCTCTGCAAGACAGGGATGGTATAGAGGTGTAGGTGAGATGCTTTGCAGGACCGGATGGTATAGAGGTGCAGGTGAGATGCTCTGCAAGACGGGGATGATATAGAGGTGTAGGTGAGATGCTCTGCAAGACGAGGAATGGTATAGAGGTGTGAGATGCTTTGCAGGACTGCGGATGGTATAGAGGTGCAGATGAGATGCTCTGCAAGACGAGGAATGGTATAGAGGTGTAAGTGAGATGCTTGGCAGGACTGCGGATGGTATAGAGGTGCAGGTGAGATACTCTGCAAGACAGGGGATGGTATAGAGGTGTAGGTGAGATGTTTTGCAGGACTGCGGATGGTATAGAGGTGCAGATGAGATGCTCTGCAAGACGAGGAATGGTATAGAGGTGTAAGTGAGATGCTTTGCAGTACTGCGGATGGTATAGAGGTGCAGGTGAGATGCTCTGCAAGACAGGGGATGGTATACAGGTGTAGGTGAGATGCTCTGCAAGACGGGGATGGTATAGAGGTGTAGGTGAGATGCTCTGCAAGATGGGGGATGGTAAAGAGGTGTAAGTGAGATGCTCTGCAGGGCAGGAGAATAACATAGAATTGTAGGTGAGATGCTTTACAGGGTAGGATAATAAAGAATTATAGGCGAGATACTCTGCAGGGCAGGGGGATAGTATAGAGGTGTAGGTGAGATGCTCTGCAGAACAGGGAACAGTATAGGTGTAGGTGACATGCTCTGCAGGGTAGGATAATAAAGAATTATAGGTGAGATGCTCTGCAGGGCAGGGGGATAGTATAGAGGTGAAGGTGAGATGCTCTGCAGAACAGGGAACAGTATACGTGTAGGTGACATGCTCTGCAGGGCAGTGGGATAGTATAGAGGTATAGGTGAGATGTCATGCAATACAAGGGAATAGTATAGAGGTGTAGGTGAGATGCTCTGCAGGGCAGGGGATAGTATAGAGGTATAGGTCACATGGATGTCACACTGCTGGTAGCTGACAAAAAAATGCATAATTGCATCACACTCGTACCACAGACGGAAAGCACTCGTGCGACTGTCAATCATCAAAATCCCTCTGATAATGCACACCTTAAGGCCGCGTTACACACAGCGATATCGCTAATGATATCTCTGCAATGTCACAGGTTTTGTGATGTTGCAGAGACCTCGCTAGCGAAGTCGCTGCGAGTGACATGCCGCAGCAATCAACGATGAGCTCGCTAACTGCGGAATGGCCGGGACCATTTTCCCATCGTTGGTCTCCACTGTCCAGCATACATCGGCATGTGTGACAGGGGCAACGACCAGCGATCCCATTCTGCGCCCGAGACGTTGAGCGATCCCAGTGAGCGTCAGGGGACGCAGCATCGGTATGTGGATCACCCAGTGTGACTGCAGACCAGCGATCACATAGCGATGTTACAGCGATCCCGGCCAGGTCGGATTAGTGGTGGGATCGTTGAAACATCGCTATGTGTAAGGGGGCCATTATTGTGCCTGTACCCTATAGGTGAGATGTTCTGCAGGCAGAAGAATGGTATAGAGTTATAGGTGAGATGCTGTGCAGCAAAGAAGAATGTCAGCGGAAATTGCCAACATAGAATTGCCCACTAAATTGATAATGTATTAGACCTGCAGTCCCATGTAACTCCACAGATAATCCAGTGATACTCCTGTGAGTACAGATAACAGTGATGGCTCCTCTCTCTGAATCTGCTACTGGTTCGGTTCTGCTGTTTTGGGCTGGTGGGAGGGAGGGAGGAGTAAGGCAGAATCACTGAGAGATGAGAGCAGACTGGATCTATCTATTGCAGATAATGATAGACTGCTACAAACCACAGATCTTCAGCATTTCTGCACTAGGTCACTGTAATTCACAAGATGATCACAGATCATGGGAATCCTCACCTGCACCTCAAATATCAGAGATCTGAAACTGTGATGCTGCAAATGGCAGTTTTCTGTGTGGGCAATTTTCCTGTGGGCAATTTTCCGTGTGGGCAATTTTCCGTGTGGGCAATTTTCCGTGTGGGCAATTTTCCGTGTGGGCATTTTTCCTGTGGGCATTTTTCCGTGTGGGCAATTTTCCGTGTGGGCAATTTTCCGTGTGGGCAATTTTCCGTGTGGGCATTTTTCCGTGTGGGCATTTTTCCTGTGGGCAATTTTCCTGTGGGCATTTTTCCTGTGGGCATTTTTCAGGGAACCGTGTCTCGGGTTTGCGACCCCTCTCACCTGAGAGTGATGATACCACATCTGTGGAGTAGGTGCAGGTTCTGGTGACTATAAGGAGTCACTGCAGGTGGTATCCTCTGTACACTCATATATATCAAGGATCAGGGGGCAGGTTGGGGTAGGGGCGATATATGTGAAGGATGAGGGGGCAGGCTGTGCCCTGAGGTAGTAAAATATGTGAATGATGAGGGGGCAGGCTAGGCCCTGGGGAGGCTAATATATGTGAAGAATGAGGATTCAGGCTGGACCCTGTGGCAGATAATATATGTGCTGTCTCTCTATTACTGTGTATGCAGCTCATGAATATTACGGACTCCGCACCACGTCCACGACATTGCGCAGACTTAGCAGACATTTACTGTCTTATTTGAAGCAGTAGCTTTTATGAAATCATTGTTTATCAGCTAACAGATTCCTTAAGGCTATGGGTGCATGATCTGTATGTAGTGTGGATTGTGCTGCACATTTGATGCTTATATGCAGCAGATCTGCACTAAATCTGCAGCAGTGTAAATTGTAATGACAGTCAATGTGCAAACAGGACACCTGTCACAATGCTGTGGAATTTTCCATGGCGGATATACCGCAGTTTTTTTGTGTGTGAAAATCTGCAGCATGTCAATTCTTGCTGTGGGTTTCCCCGCACTAAAGCACGAATTCCCTGTTTCTATCTCACCCAGGTCTAGACCCCACCTCGGAAACAGGGCTTGTGCCCTATGTTCATGTGTGTAAATGTGGCGCACCTCCAGGTAAACCGCCACCAGAGGTACTGCACTTCTGCGGTTAGGATGGGTAGTGCCCCTGTTCTCCAGGTGTTGGGATGATATTGTTGAGCCACAACACACACACACACAGTGACAGGCCCCTGGGACAATGGGTAGACCCTGAGGAAGGACCCAGGCCATAAAAGGGGGACGGGACAGTGTTAGACACGTTAGTTCAATAGTAGGAGACGGAGGAGTAACATCGACTGATGGAGGAGTGGTAGTCGGGAGTGCAGAAGTGGTGTGGTGCTTACTCCCATGGGTTGGAGCAATGCCACCCCGCTTGCCCACAGGAGGGAAAACCTGACTGACGGAGAGAAGAGCCCTAAGGGTGCGGACGAGACATCGAGACGAGACAGAGGGGTTGGTGGAGGACACAGGGACCGGCCCTGCAGATGGTGCAGAAGCTTCAAACCCGAGCCTAAACAGGAGGCCTCAGACTTCTAATGGAAGCTGTGGCTGAACACCCGACACATCTTCTGGAAGGTGGTCGAACTAGGGAGCAGTGCCCGGAAGGGATCCTAATGGTGTCCGGAAAACACAGAAGCTCCCATGGCTACCGGTACCTGAGCTCTGTGGCAGAGGGCGTTGAGAGCCTGGGGGCAGAACAATGACCCGCTCATCTCAGATGAAAGTTACCCCTTATAACGCCAAGAGAGAAGAGGCCCACCAGAGACTGTAACACGTAGAAGGGAGAGTAAGGGTACAAACCGTGGCTTGACTGTACCAAACTGGCTCTGGAGAAAGAGTAAAGTACCGGAGACTGGCAGAGAGTGTACCCAGCGGCCATGTTTAACACCTGAGTAAAAGTAACAGAACTGCAACTGTGGCGTGAGAGACTTTTATCTGCTGACTGAGTGACCAACTGCCGAGGTATGAGCTGGGGGAACCACTCCACTGCCCTGGGGATTGCACTCCACCTGCAGGGAGAGGGACTATCAAAGCTGCCAGTCATCATCCCCACAGGTTCTGCAGCAGAGGCAGCGCCCTGGCCGTATACTGCAGGTGGCATCACAAATACCCCTTATCCTCTCAGACTTTCCCTAACATCATCCCCTTTATTAAAATAACACCGCCAGTGTCACGGGACCAGGTCTCGGTCCCCGTCTGTCCCCGTGAATAGAACCGAGAAGTGAAGATGTGAAAACAACTAGTAACTGCCCGGTACCGAGTCTTCCCCGACCCTGGAGTGAGCATGTCACACTTGTGATTAAAATTGATTGGGGGCGTGTATATAAATTGTGGGGACCTGGTGAGGAGCTGCATGATTGTTTTAAAACCACTACATTATTAGAAACACTGAAGTCCCATCGTCTTATGCAACCAGAGCGGGGACTTCTTTGTCTCTTCTACGCAATTAGAGTACATTTTGTGCTCCTACACCAAATCAGACAGTTTAGAGCAGGGGTCTCAAACTCCAGGCCTCGAGGGCCGCACACGGTCCAGGTTTTCAGGATGTCCATAGCATTTGACAGTTGGTAATCAAACTACCAACTGTCAAATTCTAACAAAATCCTGAAAACCTGGACTGTGTGCGGCCCTCGAGGCCTGGAGTTTGAGACCCCTGGTTTAGAGCATGCGGCCCCCGGGGCTTCTCAGTGGGGCCCCCGACACCGTGGACAGTAAATCATGCCGACGGCGGACTGGATTATACTGCAGGGGAGGTGATAGGGCTTTGAAGCCTGTCCAGAGGGCTGGGGGAGGCTGCAGGAGGCAGCGGGAGATCTCCTGCTCTGCTCATATAATATGCACTGCCGCTGTCCATCACCATGGTGCTGAAACCGCACCGTGGTGATGGGGTGGGGAAGCAGCGCATATTATATGTGCCTGCGCCCTCTTCCCCCCAGTGATGACACATGCCCCCCCTGTGTTCCATATGGTCCCCCATGCTGCTGCCCAGAGTAAAATAAAAAAGCTTTACTCACCTTCCTCCAGCGCTGATCTCCCGCTGTCTCCCCACTCTCCCTGCTACCGCTGTGATCTGGCATGCAGAGATAATGTCTCTGTGCTGTGCTGATCACATGACCGGCACTGAGAAGCAGGAAGTGGAGGAGGGTGAGGAAAGAGCATGGGGGCCATAGCCAGGGCAGGGGGGATGTGTGCCAGCCACGGGGGACGCGTGCCAGCCATGGGGGATGCGTGCCAGCCACGGGGGATGCGTGCCAACCACGGGGGATGTGTGCCAGCCACAGGGGATGTGTGCCAGCCACAGGGGACTTGTGCCAGCCACAGGGGATGTGTCCCAGCCACAGGGGTCGTGTGCCAGCCACGGGGGACGTGTGCCAGCCACGGGGGATGTGTGCCAGCCACGGGGGACGTGTGCCAGCTACGGGGGACGTGTGCCAGCCATGGGAGATGTCTGCCAGCCATGGGGGACGTGTGCAAGCCACGTGGCATGTGTCCCAGCCATGGGTGATGTGTGCCAGCCATGGGAGACGTGTGCCAGCCACGGGGGATGTGTGCAAGCCACAGGGGACATGTGCCAGCCACAGGGGACGTGTGCCAGTCACAGGGGATGTGTGCTAACCACAGGGGACGTGTACCAGCAAAAGGTGACGTGTGCCAGCCACAGGGGACGTGTGCCAGCCATAGGGGATGTGTGCCAGCCACGGGGGACGTGTGCCAGTCATGGGGGACGTGTGCCAGCCATGGGGAAAGTGTGCCAGCCATGGGGGATGAGTGCCATCAATAGGGGACATGTGCCAGCACAGGAGGACGTGTGCCAACACAGGAGGAAGTGTGCCAGCCATGGGGGACGGCGTGCCAGCCATGGGGGACATGTGCCAGTCATGGGGGACATGTGCCAGTATTGGCGGACGTGTGCCAGCCATGGGGGACGCGTGCCAGCCATGGGGGGCGTGTGCCAGCAATAGGGGAGATGTGTGTGTGTGTCAGAGTGTGTGTGTGTAAGTGTCAGAGAGCGTGTGTGTGTGTGTCTGAGAGCGTGTGTGTCTGAGAGCATGTGTGTATGTGTCTGAGAGCATGTGTGTATGTGTCTGAGAGCATGTGTGTATGTGTCTGAGAGCATGTGTGTGTATGTCTGAGAGCATGTGTGCGTGTGTCTGAGAGCATGTGTGTGTGTGTCTGAGAGTGTGTGCGTGTGTGTGTAAAAAGAAGGTAGACCAGGTTGGGGACATCAGTACGAAATGGGTCCAGTATGGGGGACATTACTACACTATGGGAGCCAGGATGTGGACATCACTACAAAAGGGGATCAGCATGGGGATGTCCACATCCTGGCCCCCATAGTGTAGTAATGTCCCCCACATTACTACACTATGGGAGCCAGGATATGGACATCACTACAAAAGGGGACCAGCATGGGGGACATTACTACACTATGGGGGCCAGGATGGGGATATCACTACAAAAGGGGATCAGCGTGAGGGACATTACTACACTATGGGGGCCAGGATGTGGACATCCCCATGCTGATCCCCTTTTGTAGTGGACATTACTACACTATGGGGGCCAGGATGTGGACATCACTACAAAAGGGGATCAGCATGGGGGATTTTACTACACTATGGGGGCCAGGATGGAGACATCACTGCAAAAGGGGATCATGATGTGGACATTACTACAGAAGGGGATCAGGATGGGGATATTAGTACAAGAGGGGGACCAGGATGGGGACATTACAACAAGAAAGGGACTAAGATGGGGACATTACTACAAGAAGGGAATAAGGATTTTGACAGTACTACATTGAGCAAAAAATTCTGGTATTACTAAAAATGTCACTTAATCCTACAAGCAATGCGGCCCCCCGATAAAAAATTTGTTCTATGTGCGGCCCACCAACCCAGCCGAGTTTGAGACCCCTGAATTAGAGCATAGAGAATTTTCAGAATAGGAGTAGCTCGCACTCCTACGCCAATTGCATAGAAGAGGCAGAGAAGTCCCCACTCTGGTTGCATAGCTGACGGGACTTCAGTGTTTCTAATAAAGTAGTAGTTTTAAAACAATAATTTAACCTCTGACTAGGCCCCCACATGATATACAGGTGCATCTCAATGAATTAGAATATCATCAAAAAGTTAATTTAATTCAGTAATTCAATACATAAAGTGAAGCACATATATTATATAGTCAGTACAAACAGAGTGATCTATTTCAAGTGTTTATTTCTATAATGTTGATGATCATGGCTTACAGCCAATGAAAATTCAAGGGTCATTATCTCAGAAAATTAAAGTAGGGAGGATGAAGGGTCTCACAGATAAATATTCCCTAAATAGGAATCAGAGGCTTCACCTTGTGAGAGTCACAACCACTATAAAAGCATATGAGCATAAAGAGTAGGAAGGATGAAGGGTTAAAAATCACGCTGCCGTATTCCATGAGACATCAAAAGATGAATATTATATTGATTTACTAGTCAACGCATTTCAGGGCTCCCTGGCCCCTTCCTCAGGACAAATGAATACCATATTGCCATGTTTCCGGGCGTTTCAGGGAGCCCTGAAATGTGTTGACTAATAAATCAATATTATATTCATCCTTTGATGTCTTGTGTAATACAGCAGTGCAATTTTTAACCATTCATCCTCCCTACTTTAATTTTCTGAGATAATGGCTTTTGGGTTTTCATTGGCTGTAAGCCATAATCATCAACATTAACATAAATAAACACTTGAAATAGATCACCCTGTTTGTAATGACTATATCTAATATATGTGTTTCACGATTTGTAATGAATTACTGAAAAAATTAACTTTTTGATGATATTCTTATTTTTTTAGATGCACCTGTACCTGTTCACAATACCTTGTATGTACACATTTACACACATTAACGTACGGCACAAATTCTGTTTCTGTGGTGTCACTAACATGAGATCACATACGCTGGACCAATCTGCACCTTCTCGCACCAAAAAATGCATTGTTCACATGATACCCTTTATGGTGCGTATTTTGTTAGAAGGTGCATATTTTTGTGTCAAATTCATACCTACAGTACATTTCACCGTGTGCACATAGTCTACAAGGGTCTTGGCTGTAGTCATACTTAGTGGTTTGTGGGAATAAGTATTTATTTATGGAATTAGAGGAGTTCTTTATTAAGGCATTTGATTTTCCTTTGGGGTCTTTAGGGGACCACATTTTGTGGTGTGACACACAGGCTCATATGGACTATTTGTGATTTAAATGCCTACTTTAGGAGTATAGTTTATAAAATGGGTAAGTATAACGCTAACGTTTTAGCACATAATGCATAACTGCTTTCTATGCCACTTTTCAAAACCTCAAAAAATATCTCTACTACAAAGTTGACGAGCGTAGTAAGAAGGCTTTATACACAATGCACAATGGTCACAACCCAGCAGATTTTCTTCATTATTGTACTGTACTTTATTACTGTAATTGCTCTTAAAAATTAGAATTTAGAATTTGTACACAGGTGGAAAAATGGAGATAGATAGGTAAAAATGCAAAGTTAAATTAGTTAAATTAGTACTCTCTCTCATAGCAAGTAATTGCATTTTTCTACCGCAGATTAAAAAATGAATTATGATTGGTTGCTATTGAGTTTTTTACCTAATATTGTGTTAATCCTTCCTAGGTGCCAAAACAGAAAAGTTCTTACCATCCAGGGCACGGTCTCTACAGGACCTCTGAAGGTGTCCTATGGTATATGAGATGTGTTAGCAGCAGATCCTTTGATCCTGTTAAGCCTGGTTCACATCACGATTTTGTGCCTGTCCGTGGGATGCGAGTTTGAAGGAGGATCCCACGGACAGGCACGGATCCACACGGATCCCTGCACTCGGATGGCAAATAGCCATCCGATCCGTGTCTATGCAGGATCTGTGTGGATCCTGTTCTCCCTGCCTGTTCCTGCTTCTTCTCTATCTGTCCCTGTCACTCCCTGTTTGTCACTGTCTGTCCCTCCTCTATCTCTGCTCTCCCTCTCCTCTATGCTCCCCCACGTCCCCCCCCCCCCCCCCCCCCGTCCTCTCACCTGTCCTCTCCCCTCCGGAATGTGTAAATTAAGAAAAAAAATCCTCCCAGAGGTTACTTTACCTACAGAGGCTGCTGCAGGGCTGTGACAGTCTCCTGATCGTCTGGTGCTGAAGGACCTCTCATGATGTCACAGGGCCAGTCACCTGATGTGTCAGGACGTGGGGGAGCATAGAGGAGAGGGAGAGCAGAGATAGAGGAGGGACAGACAGGGACAGACATGGAGTGACAGGGACAGACAGGGTTAATTATATGTACTGAGCACTGCCTCTGGGCATGCTCAGTACATAAGCACGGAGCTGACATCGGATTCGAGTTGAACTCGGATCCGATGTCAATAGGCTCCTATGCTATCGGGGCTCGGACCGACTCTGATCCGAGGCTGTCCGATTTCATTCTCGGACACAAAAACGTAGCCTGCGTGCTGAAATCAGACAGGATCGGATGGTGCCAAAATCGGATCACACATCACATCCGATCCGAGCCCCATAGGGATACATGGGATCCAATTTCGGATCCGAGTGTATCTGTTTTGAAACGGATATACTCGGATGCCTTGAAATCATGATGTGAACCAGGTCTTAGCTGTGGTTGTACCTTTCATTATTGAGTATTCCACATAAATTGACCTTTTAAATTTGGTTCATCAATCAAAAATGCCCCATCTAAGCCATGCATGTTAATTCAGAAACTGCATAGGGCCTTTTCACACCTATGTTTTGCCTGCGTTTGTATGCATTTTTACTGCTAACAAACGCATCCAAAAACGCACCAATAGGGTGCAATGCAAAACGCATTGCAAACTCATGCAAAAATGCAGGCTGCTGCATCTAGGGCTGCATTTGCAAAAACGCATGCGTTTTGTGTCTTTGCATGTGTTTGCAATGCGTTTTACATCGCACCCTATGGGTGCATTTTTGGATGCATTTGGATGCATTTTTAGCATACAAACGCAGGCAAACGCAACCCAGCCTTAGATGTGAACTAGGCCATACTGTTTTGCTCACATAAAAACTGCATTGTATTGCCTTTTCCTGCAGAGTGAGCTCACTGCCAGATTCTCTGTTAAAACCAAGCCTGCAGAAGCCAAAGGGGCAGAATTTTTAAATAAACCAAGTTGCAAAAATTTTGCCCCAAATCCATGAATTTAAGTGAAAACTATGTAAAAAATAGTCACTTCATCATGATATTCCTTAGATGAGCACTAGGGGGAGATCTTGCATTACTTATCACACACTCATCTTTTAGAGGTGATTCTCAGCTCTGAGATTATTGTCTTCTAAATAGTTATGGTAAATTTCACATATACACTTATCATATTCCAACAATTGTTTTGTGTATGAAACATCACTGAAGGAGGTAAACATACCAATTTTTAGGTGATTTAGCAGATGCCATTTTTTTTTTCATTGTTCAAAACTATTTTTCCTGACAAGGTAACTTTGGGTGCATACTCACGATTAGTAAAAGCAGTGATTTGGATGCAGTGTCTTGCCGCTGCATTATACAATAGCAGCATAGTGGATCCCAATAGCGATGTCTTTATGTGTGACAGGGCCTTAACTCCACTTGTGAACAGCATGAGAAGTTGTTGTCAAGCTGTAATTGATGCTCAAGTGCACACAAGTTATCGAGACACGGATATAGCCACCACTGTTGTTGGCTTTTATTTCAATAAATAGTTTGAGATGAAGAAATCACCAATGTATGCTCCTAAATAAATGTCCAACTTTCATGATAACATATCACTATAGCGTGAACGTTTTACATTTGTCAAACATTTCACCCGCAAGCCACATACCTCTGTTTGTGAGTAGTATGTATATACACTGTAGGGATTTGCTCACTGGTAGCGTGTTGGGGGATACACTTTTGGCAGCAGAAGTAAATCTCATAGGAGCATTCTAACGATTAAATCAGTCCACCTGGTTTATTAAGACCTCATAAACTGCTAAAGCATAGTTCATATACCGTACATCAACAGAACTTATTATGAACCACTGATCTCTTGCAAGGTCGAGTGTGCCCACATGGCATATCACATTTAGTCTATTATAATCTCCACTGACCTCTTAGTCTATTGTCTAAGAAGCTACCTCTCTGGGATACACAGACTCTCAGTGGACTGTAGCCTCCTGAACTCAAAGAGCCATCCCAGGTTCTCCGGCCCTCTTGCCTTCAAGGGACGCACCTGCTCCCAAGCACAGAGAGACACAGTCTCCTGACCATGTGTCTCCAGGAAAATGGTGTCTGCAGCCACTTCCATACACACACACAGAGACCTTGCTTGCATCACTGATGGTGGGGTTACACGTAGCGATATCATCCCGATATCGCTATACAACGGCGCGGGAGCGTGCATTTTTAGTGCGCTTTTCCCGATATCGCATCGGCGGTTTACACGTTGCGATATCGGGAAACAACGCCCCTACGATGTGTACGCCCACCAACCCAGTAACGACCATTTAACATGGGAGTTAATGGGTAGCGTCGGCGTACACATTGGAGTTTGATGTTTACACGCAACGATCCGGCTCCAACAGGCATCCGATATTGGGCGGTTGAATAGCACGCTCATTCGACCCCTGATATCGGATTACCATCGTTCCTGCATCGTATTGTACCTTCAAACAGTACAATGCAGGAACGATATCGGGTCCAACTCACGAACCACGTGACTTTTGGTCGGAGTTGGATCGGAGTTGGACGCCGATATCGCGGCGTGTAAACCCACTATGAGACATTCATGGCCTTTACTTTGGTTTTGACCAGAGCTCCTACTTCCACATGTAGCAAACATAGCTAACATATGTAAAACGTGCTCTAGTCAAATGAGCCCAAAGTAGAATTTTTTTGGCTTAATGATAAAGACGGTGTTAAAAGTAACACTGGACAGCACCTTAAAAACACCACCCCCACCATCAAACATGGTGGTGACAGCATCAAGCTGTGGTGATGCCTTTCTTTAGCAAGGAGAGGAAAGCTGGTCAGTGCTGAAGGGAAGATAGGTATAGCTAAATACAGGAAAACCTGTTAAAGGCGTCCACCAAATGCGTACGGTCATGTTCCAGCAAGACAACGACCCTAACCTTGCTGCCAGAGCTACAATGGATGGTTTAGATCAAAGCATATTCATGTGTGTGAATGGCCCATTCACAATCCAGACCAAAATCCCATTGAGAATCTGTGACAAGACTTGAAAATGGCTGATCACAGGCACTTTCCAGATAGAGCTCTTTTGCAAAAAAGAATGGCCACAAATTTCAGCCTCTTGATGTGGAAAGCTGATAGAGGTATACCCGAAAAGACTTGCAGCAGTAATTGCAGCAAAAGGAAGTTCTACAAAGTATTGACTCAGGGGAATGAATACAAATGCAGGCCACAATTCTCAGATTTTTTTTTTTTTAAGTACCTAGAAAACAATATATCATTTCCTTTTACATTTCAGAAATACTAGCTACTTTGTGTTCATAAATGCAAGTGGGAGAACAATGCAACTGCCAGGTTGTCAAGAGGAAAACCACCAAAAGTAGATTCTGAAGACAGTGATTTTATCTTTGACGGGTTTCAGAGCAATATTGGCTCCTTCCTCAGGAAAAGTCACACAATGTCACACAATTTTGCTCCTGCCTGCATTTCTCATCACTTCATGGTGGCTGTTGCAGTTGTGGTTGCATGCTTGCATAGTGGTTGTGGATTGCACAACCTTACAGGGTGAGCCCCCACTGTGTAATCTCCTCCATGTACACACGGATAAGACCCTACTCTGCACTATCTTGTCAGTCCAGTTTTTTTGTACTTGCTACGATATGTTGTGCTGGTATATTACACAAAGCTCAATGAAATAATAAAATAAATAGAAATGCGGAAAAGTTGACTGGGTATGATTTCTTTTTCAGGGCACTAATATACTGTATATATACATTTTGGCAAGATGACTTGCTCGGCTGCAGTCAGAAGTAGACAGGAATGGTGTTCGGCTGTAGGTTTATTAGTACAGCATAAACCCAGCAGACATTGGCGCAAAACAACGTAGCCTTACTAGCTTGAAAGGTAAAACAAAACAAAAACCATACCGGGTATACACAGCCCGGATGCGTACAGGTCCGCCTGTACTGCCTGGCATCAAACTCCAGCTACTCCTCAGCTGAACTCCACATTCTGGAGGCTGCACATACCCCGCTACCATCAGCAACCAGGGTGCACTTGCCTCACCGTGCTGCCATGCCCCACTGCACTGCCCTGCCCGCATTCTCTCGCATATGTGAGGTAGCGCCCCTGGGGAACCCGCTTGGCAACGGAAAAAACACAGACAACCATGTTTTTTCTTCAAAGTCACACAATGCAGCAGTTTTTTATGCCATCATAAACTGCTTAGAGTATACAATACATATGTACAACTCACATATAATACATGATTCACATAATACATTACAGGACCATCACAAATCACATTACATATTATATACACGATATGATTTATATACATTATATGATCAACTGAATCACATTACGACTTAGCAGTTGATCCCAATGGCGGTTGCGGCCGCCTGGCCTTCTGACAGGGATTATTCCCCATCCTATTACAGGGATCATCAACCTATTACAGAGATCATCAACCTATTACCTCATGGATACGTCATGCATGGCACTTTCACAAAAGCCATCATGACTCACCCACGTTACATCATACAGGGTAATTGTACATGCACCCTTATAATTTACACATCTCAACGGGTCCTTTACTGACTACCCAGTTGGACCCAATGGTGGCTATGCCCGCCTGGCACTATTCACGGGTTTCTTTCTTCATCACACATGTGTACCTCCAGTCCATCATGCTACATCCATGGACGGCAGCCTATTCAGACCCATATACATGCACATATAATCACCAGGACCTTTCATGACCTAGTAATTGGTCCCAATGGTGGCTACGACCGCCTGGCCTTTGAGACCTCCTCAGTTTCTCACACATACACTGATCAATGGGACCCTCTCACAGTCGGTCCCAATGGAGGTTACGGCTACATGGCCTCCGTGGGCTCCAACCCATCATAGGGCCCAGTCACACACATCTACAGTCCCTCATGGACTACAGCCTTCTCAGGACCAGACCAGGTTCTGAGCCACCTGAGCTCCCGGGCAGTCAAAGCATCCCCGAAGGTCTCCTCACCCTGCCCATGATGCCCAGCTGCCTCCAAGCCCCACCAACACAGGCAGAGATCCCAGACAGCAGCCTCACCAACATGGTCAGAGTGAGCCCCCTACAAGTTCAGCCAGGACCCCCATAAACTCAGGTAGTCCACTGACCTCTCGGTCTGGCCACAGACTTCGTACAGCTCAGGGGGACAGGCATCTCCTACATGGAGAGCCAGGCTTCCCTGCCCCATCCCCGAGGGACGGAACCCCTCTGCCTCACATCCTCAGGTCTCAGAGGATCTGTCTGGTCTGCCCTCAAACACAGGCCTAGGCAGCTATTATCTTGCCTGCCAGACCCACCTTCAACACAGTGTTTCAATCAGCACACACTTATGCACAGATCTTCCTGCTGTTAACTCCTTTGTGCATCATTCAGGTCTAGAACAGCACTTATTCACACACACAGGTCCAAATGCTGTTAACCCCTGTGTGTACGGGTCAAGGCCCATGTGATGTATACCGGCCATGGGCTCTCATGCCGGTCATACCTCACAATATATATAGAGAAAGGGAGATGTTCCCGAAACGTCCCAAATACACCTGAAGGCCAATAAAGGCATTTGTATTGAAGATAAGTAGTGCTGCAGTCATTTTGTTTATTATATATATATATCTTCAAAAAATTATAGAGAATACTGGGCACAAGCACTTATAGTAAAGGATCGGCATGGTCACTCCCATGACTAAATCAATTGCAGTTATCAGCCGGTGTTGCTGGCATTCCAAGCACCAATAGTCCATTCAATATATATAGAAAAAATAGCCTCACTCACCGGGAATATTATCTCCAACCTTTTTTTCTATATATTTACATATCCATCCATGGACATCATAGCAGGGGAGGGGGTGCAGGGACGGCCTGCCGTTTCGCGGTCAAATTACTGCTTCCACAGGACCTCAAAGGACACCAACATGCACCCCCCTCCCCTGCTATGATGTCCATGGATGGATATGTAAATTTGGAATAAAAGGTTGAAGATCATATTCCCGGTGAGTGTGGCTATTTTTTCTATATATATTGAATATGTACATATATATATATATATATATATATATATATATATATATATACTGTATATTATGTAGTGCCCTGAAAAAGTATTCATGTACACATATATACATCAACACAAACATTAGATGCATCTAAAGGCCCCGTCACACACTACGATATCGATAACGATATCGTTAGTACTTCACGGCTTTTTGGGTGGAGCAACGATGTCGTAATGACGTCGTTGCGTATGACAAGTACCAACTATCAACGATAAGTCGGCTGATCATTGATGGGAGGTTTTTGAACCGGACCTAAAACCAAATGATGATCGTCCGTCCAACCTGCAGCATCGGTGTGTGTGACACCTCGATAACGATGCCGTTTACAACTTCACCTATTCAGAACGGAAGGACGTAGGCAACCAAACAACCGCAAGTATCTTTCGCTTGTCGTGGAGTCGTTGCTGCGTCGTTAAAGATATCTTTACGTGTGACATTTCACTAGCGATCATTGAACATCGTTCCAGCAATGTAGGTCAAGTCAGATCGTTGATTGGATCGCTCGAACATTGAAGTGTGTGACGGGGCCTTTACAGAAATTTAAACTGGAGATGATTATCCAATGTTAACATAAGGAATAGGGACTAATATAGGGCTAATCGTTACATATTAACCATAGAGAGAAAAGAAAGAAAAACGATCAAATGCCCAATATACAGTTTATTTGTCAATTTTATTTATAGTTTAGAGGAACAAGGCAGGTGAATGTAATAGCATCACATGAAAAAGTTGTGAAAACGGCAGAAGTGAACCTAATTATCACTGTATAAATATTAAAGCGAACAAAGATTATTTCCTGGCCTCAGACCAATGCTGCAATGCAAGCGCTCTACACGTGTTTCGGTTGCAAATGACCTTCGTCACCTTAAAATGTGATCACATTGTTACTTAGATTTTTGCACCAATACTTCTGTATATGTGATGTGATTACTTTTCATCTTTGGTGGTTTTTGTACACCTTATGACCACATTCCTTCCTTTACTGCCATATAATGGATACTATAACTGCTATGGCTAATATTATCTAAATGCCAACTATTATTGATTTATGTGACTATAATCTATTAGCATATTGCTTATTTCATTATAGAGCATTTTCATGATTATCTGTTTATATAGCTGCATAGTCATGCATGTGTAATTAAATAAAGGACTTTTGTCCTGTGGCAGTGTTATGAAGTTTACTTATGGATGTTAATAATGAATGTTCACATAGTATGTTCAGTGCGGTTTATGTATTACCGATGTGACCATATATGTACATCTTTGTAAGCAAATTGATTGTTCCAATTACCATATATTTACGGTTATCCACGTTAATATTTATACCGTGACAATTAGGTTCTGCCGTTTTTCCCCACTTTTTCATGTGATTTTATTATTCACCTGCCTTGTTCCCCTAAACTACAAATAAATTTGGTATATAAACTGTTTATTAGACATTTGATCGTTTCTCTTTCTTCCCTCTCTCTCTCACTCTCTCTATATATATAGTATATTGATATACACACAGGTGCATCTCAATGAATTAGAATATCAATCTATCAGTCAAAGCCTCACTCTGTTTAAACACCAATACACATTGTAGGAATGGAGTGCCACAGTCTCTTTCTTGTTTGGAATATGGGGTTATGCCCTCTATAGTGCACCCTTCCCCCACTAGCCAAGTTCTAGTGTTCTCAGATGTCAGACATGTGGCGCCCCACCGGGTAGGCTGCCACAAAGGTACACCTCTCCTACGGTTAAGGAGGGTAGTGCCTCTGCTGGGGTGGTGCAGTTGAGTCCAAAAACACACACACAATCAACCTTAGGCCCCTGGGACGGTGGGTGGACCCTGAGGGAGGATCCAGGTTCAAAGGGGGACAGGGAAGTGTAGTCAGTAGAAAGGAGTAGTAGGAGTTGGAGAGTCGAGACCATTTTGAAAGCAGTGGAGATGGAGTCAAGAGTGTAGCGGTGGTGCGGTGCCAACTCCCGTGAGCTGGAGCATGACCATGCTCATCCACGGGAGGAAGAGGCCGACAGGTGGGAGAAGACGAGAGCCCTTAGAGTGCGGATGAGACATCGATCCCGTATGCCTAAATCTGATGAAACGGAGGGGCTGGTGGACAGGGACCTGGCCCTGAACACAGTGCGGAACCTGTATGTCCGAGCCGTTGAACTGGAGGCCCCAAGTTTCTAACGGGAGCTGTGGCCAAACACCCGACACAACTTGGGGAAGGTGGTTGAACTAGGGTGCAGTGCTCTGGAGGGGGCACAACAGCGCCTGTGGCCGCCGGTACTTGAGCTCTGTGCTGTGGAGGCGCTGAGCGCCTGGGGGGCAGAGTAGTGTCGTGCTCACCCCAGAAGAGAACTACCACTTATAGCTCTGGGAGAGAGAGAAAGACCAACAGAGACAGGAACACCAAGAGAGGAAAGTAAGGGCACCGACCGTGGCTTGACTGCACTAACCTTGTTCTGGAGACAATGCTAAACTGAAGGTTGGCAAGGGATGTACCCAGAGGCCATGCTGAAAGAACTGAGTAAAAGTAACAGAACTCCAACTGTGGTGTGTGTGAGACATTTATTAGCGGCGACTACCGGCCGCAGAGGCGGTATGAGACATCAGGGTACTGACATCCCAGTGAACATCTGCCAAGGTATGAACTGAATCCTCCATCCTGCTGCTCTGGGGACCGGAACCATCCAAGGTGCCGGTCACCATCCCCAGAGGTTCTGAAGCAATGGTGGGCACCCTGGCCGCATACCGCAGGTGGCATCACGAATACCCCCTTTGTCCCCTCAGACTTTCCCTGTCATCTTTCCCCCGTTTATTAACAATGACACCGCCAGGGTCATGGGATCGGGTCTCGGCCCCCGTCTGTGCCCATGACAACAACCAAAAGAGGTGTAGAGAACGAGTAACCGTCTGGTTTCCGAGTCTTCCCCGCACCTGGAGTGGGCATGTCAGATACCTACATGTCCATAAATAATGAGATTTTTTTAATCCAGAGTGAGACTTTGATTGAGTGCAGATGCAAAAGTGGCTTAGGACCCAGTAAAACATAAACACCTCAATGTGGCTATTGGGTGGTTATGGACATTGCCATGTTTATAAGCTAAGCGTTCCGATTTTTCATATTTTCTTAGCTATTATGCTTATCTATAGTTAATATAGCATGTCTTAGTATTTGAGTTCTGCTGTCTTTTTGCACACTGGTATATGACTGTCAGTGAAGCAGCAGCCACACAAACCCCAAAGCGACTAAGACACCTATTTCATATTCTTCTAACAACCTGCAGCACCCAGCCCCCAGTTTACAGCAGGAGGCCACACACAGTCCCAGTATACAGCAGACCACACACAGCCCTCAGTATACAGCAGGAGATCACACACAGCCCTCAGTATACAGCAGGAGATCGCATACAAACCCCATATACAGCCAGTGACACACAGCCCCCTGTATACAGCAGGAGGCCACATACAGCCCCCAGCATACAGCAGGAAGCTGCCCACAGTCCCCAGTATACAGCAGGGAAGTGACACACCCCTCAGTATACAGTAGGAGGCCACACACAGCACCCAGTATACAGCAGGAGATCACATACAACCCTTGTATACAGCAGGAGACCACATTCAGCCCCGAGTATACAGCAGGAGGCTGCACACAGTCCCCAGTATGCAGCAGGAAGCCACACAGCCCTCAGTATACAGCAAGAGGCACACACAGCACCCAGTATACAGCAGGAGGCCACACAAGCCCCATTATACAGCAGGAGGCCACACACAGCCCTTAGTATACATTGGAGATCACATACAGCCACAGTATACAGCAGGAGGCCACACACAACTCTCAGCATTACAGCAGGAGGCCCAACAAAGCCCCCAGTATACAGAAGAAGGCCACACACAGCCCCAGTATACAGCAGAATTACTCACACAGCCCCCAATATACCGCAGGAGGCTGCACATAGCCCCCAGTATACAGCAGGTGGTGCACACAGCCCTCAGTATACAGTAGGAGGTCACACACAGCCTCCAGTATACAGCAGGATGCCACATATAGCCCATGTATACAGCCAGAGGCCACACACAGCCCCAAGTATTACAGGAGGAGGCCGTATACTTCCCCTATATAGAGCAAGGGGCTGCACACAGTCCTCAGTGTACTGCAGGAGGCCACACACAGTCCCTAGTATTACAGAAAAAGGCCGCCCTCACCCACCAGTATACAGCTGGAGACCGGACAGAGTCCCCAGGATATAGCAGGAGGCCACAAACATTCCCCAATATTACTACAGGAGGCCTCACATAGCTTCTCCATTACATCAGGAGCTCACACATATCCACCTGTATTAGAACAGGAGCTCACACATTGGTCCTTGTATTACAGTCTGTGTTCACATATACCCCTGTATTACACCTGAAACCTGTCATAGGCCCTATATTAGAGCCTGTGCCCCATGTAGCCCCTGTATTACACCAGAGGCCCACACATAACCCCTGTATTACACTTAGAGCTTGTGCCTCACATAGCCCCTGTATTACAGCCTGCGTCCACTCATAGACCCTGTATTACACCATAAGCCCACACATAAACCCAGTGTTACACCAGGAGCCCACACATAGCCACTGTATTACACTTGCAGCCTGTGCCTCACATAGCTCCTGTGTTACAGTCTGTGCCCACACATAGCCCCTGTATTACAACTTGAGCCCACACATAGCCCCTGTATTACGCCAGAAGCCCACAAATAGCCTCTGTGTTACACCAGGAGCCCACGCATAGCCACTAGATTACACTTGTCGCCTGTGTATCTCAGCAGAGAGAAGCAAGACTTTGTTAACACATTCTATATTGTTATAGCTAAGAACAGTTAGTTACTATCCTGGCCAAAACTGGGGACTGCCACTAATATTATACATATATACCGTATATACATATATGTATATATATATATATATATACATATACACCTAGATGCATATATTATATATTCTTATTATCCACTACTAAGAATGTTGTGCTAATTAGATAATATATGCATGCATTACTTCTCTCTCATAGATGTAATATCTTCTTATTTCAGGATCTTTGGGACCCAATTAATACAAAACATGCAAAGTAACAAAACATCAGCGAGCATTACCATGGAAACTAACCAAATGAGTACCCTCAGCCGATTTCTCCACCCTAGATATCTTCTTTCAATATCTTGGAAAGATTTAAGTTCTCTCTGATGTTTGATGTTTGGAGGTGAATAGAAAGCGATTTAATGAAAGAAGGAGATCTAAAGCACTTTCCTTTGACTTATACATAAGCCATTAAAAAAATCTTGTAACTGTAAACCCCAAACTGCAAGTAAAGTTCAGCTAATCTCTGCTAATTTGCTGATAAAGTTATGAGTAATCACCCTATATGTTTCTAAACACCAAACTCCATCTATTAAATATAAAGGAGAAACACAATTTGAAAACACACACAAAAAAGAGTTTAATAAAGATCCATTTAAAGGAGTATTCACATGGTGCAGATTTGTTGCAAGAAAATGTTCTTATTTGCAATCTATTCCAGTAAGTAGTTATATGGTGGGATGATATATGATCTTGTAGTTTTTGCATCTGTTTCAGTTTACCTGAACCTTAACCCCTTCATGATCCTGGACTTTAATTTTTCATTTTTGTTTTTTTGCTCCCCTGTTTCCAAGAGCCATAACTTTTTTTTTTTCCGTCAATAAAGACATATGAGGGCTTGTTTTTTGTGGGACGAGTTGTACTTTCAGATGCAATCATTTATTTTACCATGTAGTGTACAGGGAAATTGCGAAAAAAATCCAAGTGCAGTGAAATTGCAAAAAAAGTGCAGTTACAGGTTTGTTTTTTGGGTTTTTTAGTCGCTATGTTCACTATATGGTAAAACTGACATGACAGTGTGATGCCTCGGGTCGGTACGAGTTTGTAGATACCAAACATGTATCTAAGTGGTGAAAAAAAATTCAGAAGTTTGAAAAAAAATAAAGTCACACTTTTTGCGCCATGTTCTGCGCCCCGTAGTGTCCTCATTTTTCGGGATCTGGGGCTGTGTGATGACTTACTTTTTGCGTTTTGAGCTGACGTTTCTAACGATTCCATTTTTGGGTGGATGCGCTGTTTTGATCGCCCGGTATTGCATTTTATAGCAATGTTGTGGTGACCAAAAAAACGTAATTTTGACGTTTGGACCTTTTTTTCTGTTATGCAGTTCACGGCTCTCAGTAATTGATTTTATATATTAATAGATCAGGCAATTATGAGCGCGATGATACCAAATATGTGTATTTTTTAATACCTTTATTGTGAATGGTGGAAAAGGGGGGGGATTTGAACATTTATTTTTTTTACATTTGTATAAAAACTTTATTTACTTATTAATTCTCATTTTTTCACTGCCCCATAGAGAGGCACCCTGCTGTACAGTCCAATCGCTTCTGGCAGATACCGATGAGCTGCAGCTCATCGGTAGCTGTTAGAATTGTGGACGGTGAGTGGTTGGCAGCGCCTGCCAACCACGACCCAGAAATGCTCTGTGACAGCTTTCGGGGTCAAGTCAGGAACTCGGGCTGTAGCGTGAATGTTGTAGATCCTGCGATATTATTGCGGGACCTCTGGTGCAAGCGGGGAATGGAGCATTGCCCGCCGCGGCACCTTGGATCCCGCTGTCATTGATTGACAGCAGGATCCAAACGGTTAACAGCACCGACCGGATCCTGGATCCAATCGGTGCTGTTAGCCCAACATCTCAGCTGATGAGATCAGCTGACATGTCGGGTGTTTGATGTGAGATCTGCGCCGGAGCTCACATTAAACACCGGGACACGGCCCATGACGTTGTACAATATCATGGGTCGTGAAGCGGTTAATGTGGTTATTTTTGAGTTTAGAAGAATTCTAAGATAAAATAAGGAAGATATGAGTTACAAATTCTACAGTCATTTGCTAACTATCTCCTTTTTTTATGTTTTTCCTTAGCAGTAATACATGTTCATATTCCTATATTCATCATTTGCATGCCTTATCATTTCAGAGTCTGTTTATTATCGGCTCTTGTGTTCAGTCTCATTGGAAACAAGCTTTACATAATTAAAGATAAAAGTTCTCATAGACAAGGATGTAAGCACGTAGAAATAGTAAAGCGCAAACTTGCTTATTTTCATGCTATCTAACTGATGCAGTTTAATAAAATGAGAATACCCTTTTAAGTAATAAAAAATACCCCTGTGTTTACTGTTTCACAATGAACTAGATATATGAAAACTGTGTAAGGCCTCCTTTACAAGTCTGTGTTTCTAGTATACATGGTATCTGTTTTTTTGCACAGATACCACACATACCCATTATAACTTATGGTGGTTCTTCACGTCTCGTGTGTTTATACATGAACCGTATGTTGGTGCAAAACACAAGGAGACATGTCCATTTTTTTTCCCTGCAGCACAAATGACAAGGGCCAATACACAAGTCAATGGGTCCATAAAAAAGTAAATTGAGGGCATCAGTGTGCTTGTACATGGTTAACATTGCATGATATAGGAGAAACTTGTCATCTATTTCGCTAATGATGCATCCGTGAAAAACACTGATGACACACCGATGGGAAAAAACAGATGCAAATATGTCACCCTGATGACACACTGATGGAAATACTCTTAAGGTACCTTCACACGCCGCAATCTCGCCTGGCGATATGAGGCGATCTAATGTGCGCGTGCAAGTTTTTCATGGTCGCCTCAGATTGCCGATGGCGGCATTACACGCCGCAATCTTGCCCTGAAAGTAAGGCGATGTGTCGCTCCCGAAATCGCCTCACCTACAACGGAAACTATCTTGCCTCATTCCATCGCCGCTTCACACGCCACAATTCCAAAGGCAATGTGGGCGTACATGTTCAGCGCGGCAAGAAGATAGGCATGCCACAGTGGTTTACACCGTGCCCTATACGCGCTTATTGGACAACGCAACAGCGTTACGATTGGGCAGCCTGCTCTGAAAGGCTGGCTAATACATGACACAATTGAAGATGTGTGTGTTGCTGAATGGACAGCTTTTCAAATATGGCGAACTGTCAGCCAATGGGAATACAGTAGCCAACACCAATCATCGCAGATGGGGCATAGACTACAGAACGGTTGAGGCACACTTACGGGAAATCCTAGGCAACGCTGTTTCCATCACTATCACACGCCACAACACGGAAATATCGCTTTTATGGTTGTGGCTGATTTCTGAGCACTGTTTAGGAACTAGGCGACGGCCGTGAGGTGATTTATCGCCGCAAAATTCCCCAAACACACTCCGCAACTGTGAGGCAATTTCACGGCGATTGCTCCAGGGCGACATGTCCCCTCTATGATTGCCAGACGAGATTGCGGCGTGAGAAGGTACCTTATGATGCCCATAATAACCAATCACAGAGCAGATGTTATTTTACCAAAGCAGTTTAAGAAATGAGAGCCTAGCTCTGATTGGTTACTATGGGAGACAAAGACAGTTTTTATTTTAGACAATGTAAGGCTAGGATCAGACCTGCGTCTGCCCTCGGCCTGCTGACTCCGTTAAAAACGTAGTCCCTGGCAGGCTCAGCGCATAGCGTAAACAGCATGTAAAGCTATGTGCCGCCTGCCTATGCATCTCTATGGCAACCTGATGTTTACTGCACCCGCCGGCTCCACACACAAGGACCAGATATGCGCTATTGCAGAACGCACAGGAAACACAGTTTGCAGCATTTTCCTGTGCGCTCTGTAATAGCGCATATCCGGGGATTCTCTGTGGAGCTGGCGGCTGCGGTAAGCATCAGGTTGCTATAATGATGCAAAGGCAGGCAGCGCATAGCGTTACATGCCATTAATGCCATTCGCTGACATGACTGCGACTAAGTTTTTAACAGAGTCAGCCGGCCGAGGGCAGACACAGGTCTGACCCTAGCCTAAATAAGTACAACCCAATGAGTTGTGCACTGCATTGTGCATTGTGTGTACTTGTAAATATTTAATATATAGTGCACAGGTAGTGATGTGTGATATACGCTTATTATACATATTATAAGGAAACCTATCACTTAAGTGTATAATATCATGGTGGATTTCAGCAAGCAAATATTCACAGAGCTGTATATGTATATATATACTGTAAATCATTTACATTGGTGAAGGTTCCTTGCTCTCTGTGTTATATGAGACAAGACATGACCTCACACGACAAGAATTAAGGTGTAATGAGGTGTGAGCAACCGAAGAGTCACAATCCACAGGTTCCATCAGCAGCTCCTGATGTTTAATCACTAGTAATTGCTTCTAGTAATAGCCTTTTGACAAGTATTGATTTACATATAGATTATACACTTGTTAACAGCCTCACAGTTGAGTTTCTGTAGAATGACAATGTCTGCTATAGGGTCTGGTTACATTCCACAAAATCCTAACAAGCAGCAATGTAGACGCACCAGTTGGGGCCCATGATTACACATAGGGCCCAACACATTTTGCATATGCTTCTTTTTTTATCTAGACTTTAGTGTTTTTGTCTGTTTTCCATTTGTGCCCAATTTTTCTTAAAATGTGTGCTTTTTTAAAGGTTTTTTTTTGTTTTTCTTATATCCGCCATTGTAGGAGTGGTTTGGAGTTTCCTGATATTTTCACTGAGTTATCAATTGGCCAATTGTGACTTTTTCAAAAGATTCTAAATTTGATACCAATATACTTCTGTTCTTACAGTGCCTAGATTGATTTTATATATGCCAGTAAATTTGCCATACATTTATGAAACATGCAGGATTGTGCTCCAAAAATTGGCAACACATGGTACACACAAAAATAAAGAGCATTTTTGTCTTTTTGCAAAATTCAGGAATTGTGAATTGAATTTGGATGAGTTTGGCAGAAAAAAATGTCAGCGAATATCACAAGACAGGAAAAGAAAAGGGACAAAAAAAGTCCAAGTTTTGAATCAAGCCCTTTGTGTATTGGAGGATAAAGGAATGTTCCAGTTTTAACATATGGTTATTCTTTATATAGCAGAAAAAATCCAAATGTCTAATATACTTTCTGTATCTGTATTTCTAATGATTTTTAACATTTGTTCTTAATGTCATTTAATGGGAAATCAACTGGCCCTGAAAACTATAGGATTGGCCCTGGGAAATTACATTGGCACCAACTTTCACTTCCCAACATCATCTGTTGGGGTCAACAAGGAGTCCCCAAACACATCAGATGGATAGACAATGCTGCTGAAATTGGTCAACCTTCTTAGGCCGGCTTCACACCATAGTTTTGAGCTGTCAGGTTCTGTCCAGTGTTTTGTAGGAAGCACCAGACAGAACCTGACAGCCCCGGATAGAACAGAGCCGGAGGGCAAATATGCCCTCTAGTCCTGTTTTCTGCTGGAATCAGCAGTTCACAGGTTTCAGGAGCTGTCCCCGCTGAAATTGCAAAATCTAGCCGCGGTCCTGAAATGTCAGCCGCAAGGTCTCCACGGTGCTGAAGTTCAGCTCCGGCTGGTGCTGAGCCTCAGCACCCGGGGTACGGGTGCCGGACCGATTTTATGTCGGATGCGGCGCCATAGACTCATAGAGAAAAACCCGAATTCTCCCTGATCCTCCCGGACAGATCGAAACCGGATGATATATAGCTGCCATCCGGCTCCATAGGAATACTATGAGGCTGAAATCGGATCCGGGACTGTCCGGTTCACACAGGACAGCCCCGGATCATGAAAACTGTGGTATGAAGCCGCCCTTATGTGTATAGAAGCCTTGAGCCTACATTCCCAAAATTAGTTTTTGGTGAGTTTTTGATGTTGCAGAATTTCTGAACCTATTGTGTAAATTAAATTACGTGTGTTTTTTCATTACGTTTTCATGTGTTTTGATATGTCATGTTTGAAATAATGTTGCTTTGATTTTGATTGTTTGCGGTACTTAGCTTTAACAAAACTTTATTGATATACTTAGGTGCAGATATTATGCCCTTTTGTTGTGGAAATTCACTAAAGATGTATGTCGTTTTTTACCTGCAGTTTTTCACATCTGATGCAAGTCTATGGCTGAAGGCACAATTTGCGAGGGACTCGTGCGAGTGTAATGCGAGGGAAACTCGCATTGCACTCAGAACAGCGTTGCCCTATCAGGCATGGCACAATGGTGCGAGTCCCCCGCACTAAACTCGCATTGCGAGTCAGAAGTGAGTGCCGTTGCAGCATGCTGGGACTGCACGCGATTTTGACGTGCGTGAGGGCAATGGAAGTCTATGGGGGCAAGAAAATCTCGCTCCCACACAGCACATGGTGCAATATTCGCACGAGTTTGCTGGCAAAATTGCTTTAAACTCGCCGGCTTTCCGGTACAGTAATCTATCATCTTGCACCGCTGCGTCAGCGGTGCAAGATGATTGATAAGCACCCAGCTGCTGGGCACCTCTTTCTAATTTTTGGGGTTAAACTGCATATGCAGCATCTGTGCGGTATATCAGCACAGATGCTGCATATGCGGTAATTAACACGGCGACTCAAGGGTTAATGTGTATTTTATATGGTGGCAACATGTCTCCAGGGAGTCTCCACACCCCGTAGAGACAGGCTGCTTTAATGCATTGGTAGTTCAGGGGTTAATAGCTATATTTCTGTAACGCCGCTTATTGTCGGCTTTTCACATTCATTCATAAAATGCAGTGGCTCCTGTCAGTTAGCGTACCGTATGGTACGCAATTAGCGTAAGCACAGTGCTGCGCAGCATCCTCAATAAGAAGCCGTCCCAGGCACTTACGCTAATTGCGTACTGAAGCTGCTGCTCTCCATGGTGCTGAAGACTTATGCATCAGCTCCAATGGCCAGGGCACATTGAAACTCCGGTGCGCAGCCCATGGTGCTGATGCTTAAGCCTTCAGCACCATGGAGAGCGGCAGCTTCAGTACACATTTAGCATAAGTACCTGGGACAACTCTTTATTCAGGATGCTGCCCAGCACTGTGCTTACGCTAATTGCGTACCATACGGCGCACTCACTGACAGGAGCCGCCGGATTTCATGAATGAATGTGAAAAACCGACAATAAGCGGCTTTGCAGAAATATAGCTATTAACCCCTGAACTACCAATGTATTAAAGCAGCCTGTCTTTAGGGGGTGTGGACACTCCCTAGAGACATGTTACCACCATATAAAATACACATTAACCCTTGAGTCACCGAGTTAATTACCGCCCATGCAGCATCTGTGCTGATATACCGCAGAAATGCTACATATGCAATTTATCCCCAACAATTTGAAAGAGGTGCCCAGCAGCAGGGTGCTTATTAATCATCTTGGAGCGCTGACACAGAGGTGCAAGATGATAGATTACTGTACTGGGAAACCGGCACATTCATACTCTGCGGCTTTGACAGCCGCGGAGTATGAATATGCCGGTAAATGCTGACCATGATCCTGAAGTTTGCTTCAGAACCGTGGACAGCATCACACTCACATGCACTCATGCTCTCATCACACTTGCAGCACACTCACATGAATACAGGCAGGCACACTCACCACTCGCTCCACACTCGCACCACACACACCAAAAACACGCATCAGACTCTCTTCACTGTCATGCATCAAACATGCTCCATGTTTGATGCACGACAGTGTGCCTTCAGCCTATGGGAAAAATCTGCACATAAAGCTCAGAGAAATTGGCATGTTACAGATCTGAAACACACACCACAGGTCAGTTTACAGGAGTAAAAAAGCACAGTGGACAGTAGATTTCCATAAATCCAATGTTACATTGTTGTAACAGTAAGATGCTGTGTTGAAGATGCAGCAAAAATACGCAGTGTCAAAAACTCACTATGGATGCAGGCACACTAGCATATGCATAAATCAAAGTGATTTTGATGCATGACAGTAGCACGGGTGCTTTCCATATGGTCGTAAGAGTGTGGTGCAAGTGTAATGGTATTGTGCGTTTTTTTTCTCAGCTAACATCCATGTGGTGTCCGTGTGGCGCCCCGCAACGAATGCGTCACAGGAGTGTATTGCAGCCCAGACTGCAGCTGTAATATTCTCTGACTAGGTGGTGACATGGTTAAAACTCAGAACTCCATACCCTACATGCACATCAGCATAGAGGCCCAATAAGGTCCTGGTGGGCGGAGTGTAGGAGTAGTGTGTTAGAGAAGAAGTTAGGGCAGAAAGAGAGGAGTCTGCAATGTAGGAGAAGGAGGAAGGAGCAGAACATGGCCAGGAGGAACGTAGGAGAGGGGGGCCCTGCACAGTTCCGTGCAGCCCCTAGGCCACCACCACCGGTTGGGCGCCATTATCCGGTGCCTCAACAACCGGACCCTGGGAGAATGCATACGGGTCAAAACACACCCGTGCCCATCTACAACCGGATCACTGGTTCCAAAGCTGGTAGTCGTTTATCACTGCTATGCAAACCAGGAGTGGAGGGACCGCTCTACAGGAGTACCCCACCGCCGCCGCAAACAGAGTCGTCTTGCCAGCGGAGTACCCACCAAAAGGACCCAGACTACCCCTCACACCGGAACATACACACCGGCAGGGCCATTTAAGTAGTCCCTTGTATCCGACCTTGGCACTCAAAGGCGACATCGGCAACTCACTTAGAACAAGCTTAGAATGGAGGAATACCGCGGAGCTCTGAGAAACACTGGTCATCACTAAGTCCACCCGGTCCGTTACCCGTTAACTGTATACCATGTATCACCTGCTGGATACAGTAAAATACCCGTTACAGAGACTATCAGTGTCCATGCTTTTTACAGAACTGTCCATCTCCGCATGCTAGAAGTACAGCAGCTGCCTCACAACATCTTGTGCAGCTCCTGGCTTCGGGGACTCCCACTCGTCCTGTGGGGAGCGTCCCATCTTGCTGCATCCCATCCCCCAGAGGCCTAAGCAGCGCCGGTGAACTCACCGGAACTCTCACAGGTGGCGTCACGACAGAATTTAACCCCTTATCTGTTCAGCCAATGTTTTGATCTGGACCACCGGGCCCACAGTTGCAGGCGCGGTTCCGTGACAAGGAGGAGAAAAACGCCTGCCCCGTGAAGTCCCGGCTACGGTGAGTCATCCGTGTGCAATGCATTTTTTAACATGGTCTTTCCCATGGTGTATAAAGTTAGAAAAGAGTAGACCGGCAGATAAGATAGATTGATCGAGGGTGGAGGAACACTAGCATGCGTGTAAATCAGAGCATTTTTGATGCATGACATTTATGCGAGTGCTTTCCGTATGTTCATGTGAGTGTGGTGTGAGTCTGGTTCGTGTGCAAAGCGTTTTTAACATGGTCTTTCCCATGCTGTATAAAGTGAGAAAAGAGTAGTTAGAAAAATAGAATAGCTAGGTCAGGCTTACCAATCTCCCACTACTACTTCTGTTGCCTCCCATTAAACTACTTGCATATTCACTGCACTGTCAGACAAACAGCCAATCGCAGATGCTCACACTCTGTGAGAGCCTCTGTGATTGGCTGTTGTAGTCAGACTGGATTTCCTCAATCTGGATGGTGATTCTGCTTGGTTGCCAAACACAATAGTGTATGGCAACCAACCTGCCATCATATGGTGTAAGATAAATAAATAATAAAAAAAAAAGTGTGGGGCTTCACAGTATTTTTAAGTCTAGCCCGATGAAAGCAGACAGCTGCGAGCTGCTACCCTCGGCTGCTTAATTTTACCTTGGCTGGCAAAAAAATGCTTGAGCGCTGCCTTATTTTTAATTGACAGCCAAAGTAAAACTAGTAAAACTGAGGTATTCTCAGCGGGTGAGGGCCCATTGTTTTAGAGCCCCCATGTTAAAGAATAGCAGCCCGCAGCTGGAAATGGTGCATTTATAAGAAGCGCCATTTCAAGGCGCTTTAAAAGGCTCTTCCAGTGGCCCTGGTAGCGGGTGGCATTCTGGGTAATAAGGGGTTAATGCCAGCTTTGTTTTACCAGCTGGTATTAAGCCCTGAGGTTCTTAAGGTACCTTCTCACTCCGCAATCTCGCCTGGCAATCATAAAAGCGATATGTCGCCCCGAAGCAATCGCTGTGAAATTGCCTCACAGTTGCGGCATGTGTTTGGGGAACTTTGCGGCGATAAATCGCCTCTCGGCCGTCGCCTGATTCCTGAACAGTGCTCAGAAATCAGCCGCAACCATGAAGGCGATATTTCCGTGTTGTGGCGTGTGAACGGGCGATAGTGATGGAAACAGTGTTGCCTAGGATTCCCCGTAGGCGTGCCTCAACCGTTCTGTAGTCTATGCCCCGTCTGCGATGATTGGTGCTGGCTACTGTGTTCCCGTTGGCTGACAGTTGACAGGGCGCCATATTTGAAGAGCTGTCTGTTCAGCAACACACACATCTTCAATTGCGTCATGTATTAGCCAGCTTTCCAGGGCAGGCTGCCCAATCATATTGCTGTTGCATTGTCAAATGCGCGCGTATGTGGCGCGGTGTAAACCACTGTGGCACATTTATCTCCTTGCTGCGCCTTTGGAATTGCGGCATGTGAAGCGGCGATGGAATGAGGCAAGATAGTTTCTGCTGTAGGTGAGGCGATTTCCGGAGCGACACATCGCCTTACTTTCAGGGCGAGATTGCGGCGTGTAATGCCGCCATCGACGATCTGAGGCGACCATGAAAAATGTGCACGCGCACATTAGATCGCCTCATATCGTCAGGCGAGATTGCGGCATGTGAAGGTACCTTAAATGCCAGGTCAAATTAGATCCAGCCATTAAGAATCTCCAATAAAGGGTTATAGTCCATGCTCAGTACATGGTGCTGCTGGTGACTTGCTACAAACTGAAATTGCTCTGCAGTGTCTCTATGACTGAAAACTCAGAGCTGCCGGGGTAAATGACATTATTTTCCTCCTGGTAGCATGGTTTTAAAAGAAATCTGTGAGTAGATTTTCCCATTTAATCTGAAATTAGTGTAGTGCGGTATGGTTAGTAGTTTGGGTGAGGAAGTCATCTGCCACATCCCTGCATGCTACATGAAGATGAAGTTCCTGACTGGGTGTGTAGTGTTGCACTATGGAGGTGGTTCACCTATACAGGCTACGTGTTGCCAATGATTTTGGCTGGCCAGGACTAGATAATACACAGTTCATTGACGGAAAACACACGTTCCTTAAAAACATAGTTTTACTTGAATATGATGTAGTTTGGAAAGCAGGCACAGATCTTCCCATACATGTTATTGTCACAGGGCATCACTTTAGCTGTCCCAATCTCCATTAGTCCATTTCTGCCCAAAACCATTCAGCCTAGTACTACATCACAGTCATTTGAAGTTATTTTCCTCCTCAAATGGTTTCCTTAGAGGAAAGTTGCTAATATGGAAAGACTGAGCTAAAAGCTACTGAAGACGGTTGAGGGTTAACCTGCTCAAGACACTTACTTCATACCTGTCTTACACCAAAACATGTCTCTCTCGGTCTCTCATTCCTGCTGTCAGTGTGCTAACTAACTCTGTGTCACAGTCACCTCCTTCTCTTTCTCAGTTGTTCCCTCTTTTTTTCTGATCTCGCTTATGTGACGCCCACCAGTGCCATGGGTTACTCGGTAACCGGGCCAGTCAGTTCTTTGGGAGGTCATGGTGGCGGTGACCCGGCTCTGTGGCTCTGGCTGTGCAGTAAAAGGGTAGTATTTACAGGGTATGAACATGACGCCACCACTGGTGTTTGGCCAAGGATGGCCAATGTTGCAGATTAGCACTGCTGGGACAGATGTTAGTGCAGATGGGATGGTATCGCCCCCCACAGGTGGTGCGGGGCCACAGGGCAGATTGAACAGTCTATTAAGGTGGTGGTGATCGATTATTGGGGTGCAGGACAGAGGGTGCAGAAAATAAGCAGAGCACACAGAAGGGTGCAATTTCCACTACCTTTACTTGGCAGTTGATGGTACAGACCGGAGCCCTGGCTATAGGTGATAGAAGAGATCCGGACAGCCTAGAAGCAATTGGGGGTCCACCTTGCCAGGTGGGTTTGGAGGCCTTCCTTCTGTGCTCTCCTATTAGGTCCCTGCTGCTTATAGCTTTTCTGTGGCCCTCTTCCTGCGTGATGGTCCCTTACCCATATGGCAGACAGCTTGATTCGATCATGGGTACCGCTACACTGATGACGGTTCTGAGCTCTGGTATGCTGTTGTAGCGCCTGAGTGTTTGGTGTGGCCAGGAGACTTGCAGCCTCCTGCCCTTCAGATTTGGCTTTCAGGGCATACAGCACCTGCACAACCAAGGATTCTGGTGTACTTTTTCTCTCACTCCACTCTGGGGTGAGCTCAGTCACAGGTAAACTCCCCAGAGCTCTCCTTGACTTCTCTCTCCTTTTCCTCTCCTCTGACTTTTCCACTGCTCTGTTCTAACTATCCCTTCCTCCAAGCCACAATATATGGGGCAGCTCCCCTAAAACCGGGTTTAGAGCTCCCCCTTCAGACCTGGAGTCAGGAATTGTGTTGCATGCTGGGTGTTACCTAGAATGGCGACCTCCTCCTGCTTCCAGGCATGACATCATTCCCTGTGATAGAGGCAATGCCACTGTAGCAATTGGACCACTGGGGTGCCACACCAACCTCTGTAATGTTCTCCCTCTCTTCAGGACACCAAGGTGATGCTGCTCTGCTGCTACTCAGACCTGAGGTCTGTCTCTGTCACAGGCTGGTCTCTATCCGACATTGGAAAAGATTCTGTCCCTTTGTCTGTACAGTAGCTACACCACTTATGGGCTAATCTAAACACAACTGTTTCTGTCTGTGCAGCCTGGATCTGGGCAGACTTAATCTTTAAAGGGAACCAACCACCCCAAATGACCCCCCCGGACTGTTAATATGTGTCCCTACACCCAGCACACACATTTGGGGCAATCGTTTTTGCTAAAAAAACTGTTTAGTAGAAGCTAAGATACATGTTTATAATGTTTAATAACTTCTGACGATTGGGTGTTACCTAGCTTTGTCCACGTGCAGTGTTCGTGCTTGTCATCTTCCTCTCCCCCTCCCCTCTCACTTTCTAAGAGCCTGGCCGCGTCATGAAAGGGGCGGGGCTAAATCGCGTCATGAAAGGGGGCGGGGCTCACCGCGATTTAGCCCCGCCCATTTCATGACGCGGCCAGGCTCTTAGAAAGTGAGAGGGGAGGGGGAGAGGAAGATGACAAGCACGAACACTGCACGTGGACAAAGCTAGGTAACACCCAATCGTCAGAAGTTATTAAACTTTATAAAGCTATATCTTAGCTTCTACTAAACAGTTTTTTTTAGCAAAAACGATTGCCCCAAATGTGTGTGCTGGGTGTAGGGACACATATTAACAGTCCGGGGGGTCATTTGGGGTGGTTGGTTCCCTTTAATCATTCTAAAAACATTGCTATTTTCTCCTGTAACACACTGTTACATAAAATTCCTTTGCATCGTATACATAACTGTGCTACATGTTACATCATTACTATATCTTACATTATACCTACAAAAAGTGCTCTGCTTTAGGCTGCTTCCACACTGCAGTTTTTTCACTGATCAGTGTCCATCAGATTTGTGTGCCAAAACCAGGAGTGTCTCCAAAACTCAGAACAGGTGTCAATCTTTCAATTATAGTTTTTCTCTGCAAGTTCCTCTCCTGGTTTCTCTCCGGGTTTTGGCACACAAACCTGATCGAACCTGATCAGGGAAAAAACTGCAGTGTGAAAGAAGCCTTACACATTATATTATCTTACTCACACTTATAGAAGTGCCATACATTATATTATATCTTGTTCTTAGCACTATGCATTATCCTTTATTACAAATAACTATTCATAAAACATTATAACACAACACATTACATTACACTACGGTTCATGCAATACATTATTTACAATGCCACATGACACAATACACACTACAATACATCAGTGCAGATGGTGGCTTCAGGGAGGAAAGCAGCAACTAGTGCATGTCCTTAAAGTACAATAATATAGGGCATGAGACACTGATTTAAGGGATGTGTCATTTATCAAACTGTGTGTTGTAGTTTGAATGCTTTAGCATGTTATCACCAGGAGATTAATATTATACACACAGCTCACAAGCAGAACAGTCAGGCTAATCTGTGCAATCCCACCCCCAAAACTCATTAACAGTTTGCTCACATTGGAAATTGTACACATGAAGCTGCCAGTCAGGGGCGTGGGCAGGGTTATATACAGTTAAAATCTTAGCTCTTCTATATCTCCATAAAAGAAAACAGATATTTTAGAAAAACTGCAGAAGCAGCCCAGTAAGTGATATGTGGCGCCCCTATCGCTAGGCGCCATAGGGAGGTACTGCACCCCAAACAGAAGGTGTAGTGCCTCCGTAGCTATAGATTTGAGGTTTCCTTATAGAGTCTGTCCTAAGCACCCATACACTAGCCCCCCATAGCATAGGGTCCGTATATTCAGTAGGTCCAGGGGGTGGAGCTTAGAGTAAAGCGGGAGACTTGAGTGACACTTGAGCTAATTTTAGTCAGACAGTGCTGGAAGGCAGCCAGAGAGGACGTGCCTGACAGCGTTCTTGACAGGAGGGCGCCTCTTAGAGAGATGTTGAGCCCACTGGGACGGGGTACTCGGTACCGGACCGAGCCTGCTGCTGGGGAATGTCACGGGTGGTCCTGGTCCAGACCGTGTCCCTGGCCTGGCAATAATAAGGGGAATATTTACAAGAGATAATGTCAGTCTTGACGCCACCCACTGCTTGTTGTCAATATTGGGGACCACCGCTGCTGCAGAACCTCCGGGGATGATGTTATAGCATCTTGGGATGGAATAGTTCTCCGCGGTTAGAACTGGTTCCGCAGGGCAGTGATGATAGAGTCTATAGTGTAGTGTATAGTGCAGGCTTATGATGGGTGCAGTGCACTTACTGTCCTGATGCTGCAGAGATCCTCTTTCAGGGTTCAGAGCTGGCAGGTTGTGGTCTTCAGGTTGTAATCCTCTGCAGACCTGTTTGGAGGGAATCATGTGCAGGCAGAATCATGCGAGGGAGTCAGAGTCAGGGTTCACCGTGTTTACTTCTCAACTTTCTCAGTTACAGCTCTGTCACAGTTCACAAGTCTTTACACAGGCACAACTCTCCCCTCCGGGTTCCTTTACTCCCTGCAGCCAGGTTATTCCTCTCTATGACCCCTCACTTGTTCTCTGTCCTTTCCAGGCTTTTGACTCTCTCCTTCTCACTTGGTGTGTTTGACTCTGGACAGTATGGCGGTGGCTCGGACCCCTATGGGTCCTCCAGGTTGCCACTGAGCTGCCTGTCCTTTGGGGTAGGAACCCTAACTTGTAGCTAGAGTCCCCCGTCGGTTGTCTGGGGATACCGTGTGGATCAACGGTCCCCTTCAGAGCCAACAATCTGCTGCTAGCCTAGCCTCCAATAGTCCTCCTGGGTAAGGCTCTACCAGGCTCCTTCTAACCGTGTCTTTGGGTTCAATAGGAGGGCTACTCCGCCTGCAGTCTGCCGTCTCAGCCGTGTTTCTAGGACCTAGTGCTACTGGTCCTCTCGTCCCTCACACTCCTGTGGTGCTGGCTCCGAATGGGCTTTCTCTCTGTGGCTCACACTGGCTCTCCAGATTCTGCGCTCCTTCCACCCCACTCTTCCAGGACATGTGCTTCTGTCTTTCCATCTCAGCCTACCTCGGCCTACTGACTCCTTTCTCCTCCCCTGCTCTATCTACCCTCTATCACCTGACCTGCTTGCTGGCCCACCCACTGTCTCTAAACCCACCACCCCTTGCCCGCCTAGAGTTCCTGGTTCCGGGTTGGGTGCTGCCCTTTACTGGTATGTGGGTTTGTGTGGCTATCCGTGAGGGTGTTGGGGTGCAACTGTCTTTCCTCCTACCTGGCTGCAGTTCCCTTTGTAAGAAAATGATTTACCGGTCTTGTAGAAGCGTTACTAAAGCTCAGGCACCAGGATGATGAGGTTTACAAACAGCAATCTTTATTTTCTCCTCATAGCTCCACAACATGTTTCAACTGCTCAAGGCAGTCTTCCTCAGGTAGTGTAAGGGGGTGAACTGTGACATCACATTATATAGAGAACAAAAAACTTTGATTGGTTCCCTAATTTACTATGTTTAACTCCTCATGCACTTCTATATCTGGATCTCCACAGTGAGTGAGGGATAAGGCCTGACCATTGTGTAACTTGGCCTGGCCTCCTCTGCTCTTCTGTCACCTGTGTGTAGTAGTGGAAAACCTTCATGTGGACTACCGCTATATCCTCTCCTTCAGTGCCTGACTCCCTTCTTGGTTTCTACACAGATGCCCAGGAGACTGGAGACTCCTCGGTGAACTGGTATTTCTGCTGGGCTAAATGCTCTCCTGCAGACTCCGACTCCGGTGTCCGGGTGGCTTCCTGGGGTGAACCAGTATGTTTCCTCCGCCCCCAGTCTGCTGTTTCTCTGTTCTCTGTTACTTTATGCCTTGCCTTCGACCTCACTCTTAGGCCCCTGCACTGGCTAGGTTGTTAACTGCTCGGTTGTAAACTGGCTCGGGCCTAGCACGGCTCTGACACACTAGGACATCTTCACAGTTCTCCTAGCGACTGCACACTCTGACTAACTCCACCCCCAGCACCGATATTTATAGGGAATCTTGCTTAAAGGCAGCAAGTGGGGCTCCCCCTACAGGTCTTGGGTGGAAGGTGTTTTATGTGTATAGGGTACCCACTGTGGAAATCTATCCATGTTTTAGGTAGGTCTGTGGCGCCACATCCACACAGTATAAATGCTGCTTTTTTTTTCCTGCATGTTTTCTGCAGGTGTCTGGTGTCTGCACCACACAACACAATAAGGCTATGTTCACACTGCGCATATTTTTCGCACTTTTTTGCATGTGCTTTTCCCCCAAAAGTACATCTGTGGCATTGTTCACACACAATTTGCATTTTTTTTAGCACTCTTAAAAGCACTTGCGTTTTTTTAGGAGTGCTAAAAAATGTCTCTTGTGTGTCTGAAAGGAAATTTTGCCTTTTTGGACTTTCCTCAAAAATGCAGGCAAAAACGCAAGCGTTAACGCAGGGTGCATAAATGTGCCTTTTAAAACGCATGCGTTTCCCATAGGGCCCCATGTTATAGAAACGCATGTGCGTTTTCCCAAAAACGCATGTGTTTTTTTAACATGGGCCCTATGGGAAACGCATGCGTAAACGCAGGGTACATATAGGCACTTGCTTTAACGCATGCGTTTCCCATAGGGGCCCATGTTAAAAAAACGCATGCGTTTTTGGGAAAACGCGCATGCGTTTTTTTCCAGCACCCAAAAACGCTGCATGCAGCGTTTTTTGGACTGGAGGAAAAAAACGCAAATGGAGCTAAAAAACGCATGTACACTCAAATGTACCCTGCGTTAATGCACCTGCGTTTTTTTTTAACAGCCCAAAAACGCAGGGATGGGCAAAAAAACGCATGTGTGTGAACAATGCCTGTGTCTGCGTTTGGAATGGAAATTCACTTTTGCCATGCAGACGCTGTGTAAATTTACACCGTGCTTTTATGGGAGAAAGCGTGCGCGTAAAAAGAATCAACATGTCAATTCTTAAATAATGAAAAGAACATACATATAGGCTTCTGCACACCACAATATTTGTATCAAAAATGTATTAGTAATTCACACAAAACTGGTGCAAATAAACAGTATAAAAACATTTAAAACCAATGTAGGTTCCATGACCACGGTTGCATAATCCACACAATTTTATATAAAATCATATGAAAACCTCGTGAAGGTAGCTATGGGCCGTGTGTAGCACCCGAAAGGTATATAGTACATGTTAAGTCTTTCTGAATGAAATCCATCCTATATATATATAGTGTTTCAACATATGCCAGAAAAATTCTCTATCAACCGGTCTCTAATAAGAAAAGACAGAGAGGGGGAGAACCATCACAGCATGCTCCATTCACACAATGTTACCCAATATACGGCTGCAATCTGGTGGTCTGGGGTCCCACGCGTTCCGCTGCGCTAGGCAGCTTCCTCAGGAGATTCTAGCGTGCATGTCTTTTGCACCCAGTTATATACAGTATAATTAGTTCATAAAGCAAAACATATGTGGGCTCAAAGCCATGTTAATGGATTGCGCCCAATACAGGAAGAGGAACCAGTACTCATTTCCTGGGAGTGTCAAAACATCTCCATAGAAACCCTGAAGCCTGCTCATACAGTGTATAAGCGCCCAAGCGCTGCACCTCCTAGTTCCAGACCGCATGCGTGCTGCGTTCTATAACCATAGCATCCATGACCCATGTCCTGTGTCTGCGCCGGAAACAATTAAGCATCATAAAAGGTGCCCAAATGTCCCACCTCCGTGCACACAGCATCCCGTCTCCTTGGTGACCCTAGCGCATATAAGGTCAAAACACTGGAATTGGTGCAGCGTTATAGTTACATGAGAAGTCATGTGACTGCAAGGCCGGTGTTTGAATAGCATCTGGGGCCACTGGAGTAAGTTCTTTTGCATATTAATTGGGCTTACATATATCATGATACCAACTCTAAATCGTATGGGATGCGGGGAAGGGGGTATATACGAGAGTTCCAGAGGAATAAACAAGAAGGAGTGATGCACAAATAAAATAGTACAGATCCCCAATCATGACAATTGAACATGTTTAAAGAGGGTTGAACTAATAATTAAGTTTTCAATCAAATTGGTGTGTAAAATTGCAGCCCCCAAACCTAATTATTACACAAGTAGGATACGAATCCACATATGAGTAGTTACAGAAAAATAAGCACAAATAGTAGATGGTAGTCAGGGCAGATTATAGTTATTATCATCATTCCGGCGTGCACAAAATGAAGATGGAGGAATTATAAACAGCACATAGACCGCAACATAAGCAACACAAATTGCATATCCAAATTATTTTATTATTATTTAGCATATAATAACCATATATGAGTATTGTTTGCAGTCTGTACAATCAATAAAGTGCAGGGCATACATAAAGATAATTATCTATTCCATAAAATGGTATATACAGAATTAAGCTATTCTTCAATTCATAAAGAAATCACATCAATAACAACTTTATTGCCATGAATTCAATGTACATAGATACAGAGATCGTGACCTCCCATTCCTTTGGGATATTAATCATAATGCGATTATGTGAAGTTGGCTCCCACGCAATGGGGCCCCAGGTTGCAGTTGTGCACACCCATCCATCCAATCACACCAGACCCCTTGGACCTATATCAACTATCCGGCCCTTTAACTAGTACGGGGAATCCGTACAACTAACCACAGAGGACTCTGAGGCAGCTGTGACGGGCGCCCATTAATATGTGGTCATGTATCCATTAACATACTACATGATTAAGGCATAGTAGCCCAGACAGTATTTCAACCCCAAACACGTCCAATATAGTTATAGATGTTTCGATCATGTCCTTGTGCTAGTAAGAGCCAGATTCCACCAAAGCATCTGAAGAAGTACTCAACAAGAAGAAAACTTGTTCAAACCTTGGAATTGTTGAGCCCAGGCTTTGGGTATTCGGGTATCAGGCTCCAAAGGGTTAACGCTCCTGTGTCACAGGGAGTGATGGCCGCGCCTGATCCCGGGTCCTGGGTGAATCTTCAAAAGGGGGTTATATTTACAGGGGATTTTATATATGGTTGTCCTGACGACACCTGTAGTTTCTGGTGAGGGGTCACCATCGCCGCCACAGTCCGCCTGAGGTAGATGGTAGTGCGGGCTAATTGGCAAAGTCCTCTACAGGTAGGGCTAGACCTCCGGGGCAGCATAGTGTGAAGGGGCAGCTTGTAGTAGAGCTGTAGATGGGATGGGGAGTGTTGGAGCAGTCTATGAGGGGCACCGGGAACGGAGAGGAATAACACACGCTCACTGCAGAAGTCTCTTTTACCTTTTTACGGGTGGTTTGCGGATAAAGATGTCCAGGGCACTGGCAGGTGACCAGGTTGCACAGTTGGTCCCCACAGCAAGTGGGCATAAGGCCTCCTCTGTTCCTCTTTGGTAATTAAAGCCCAGCCTGCATGTAGCCAGACCGGCATCCTCTCTCTTCCTGACTCTGATATCTACACAGATTTTCCTTGGATGAAGTGCCTCTATGTCCCTATGCTGCTGCTCCAGGAAAGAAGGAACCAGGACATGGAGATGTCTGGAACAACTTGTGCTTTTATTATCCTACGTGTTTAGGAGCCACAACCTGAGCTCCTTCCTCAGGGAACCTGAATCTGCTGGGTTTACCTGTCCAATTAAAATGGATGTGATTCCATGAAAACTCCTGCCCTTGATGCATCTAAACACACTTTTGTACTGTGCACTTTGGGTGCATTTTTTCTCTAGAGGCTTTTATGTGGAGCCTAAATTAAAGGGATCCTGTCACCCCCAAAACACCTCCTAAGGTATTAAAAGCTGTCCCTAGAGCATATTAACACTTACCCTACACTCCTTTTACCTCCTAAATGCACATAGTCAAAGTGAATAAAAACGTTATTATAGTACCTCATTACTGATGATAATGAATGACTATGGTATTCATAGTCACTCATCCAGGTTGCCCCTCTTCATCATATCACGCCTGAATAGGCGTGATCTACATCACAGATTCAAATTCGCGCCTCCCTGCGCGCCTCCCCGCTCTCCTATTCCGTCCGGGCTTCAGTGTGGGGGCTGTATGACGCGATCCGCGTCATTCCCGGCGCCGGGTGACGTATTTACACCCGCGCCGCTGTTAGCTTCAAGTTTCGCACTGCGCATGCGCATGCGCAGTGCGTATTTTGAAGCTGACAGCGCGGCGCGGGTGTAAATACGTCACCCGGCGCCGGGAATGACGCGGATCGCGTCATACAGCCCCCACACTGAAGCCCGGACGGAATAGGAGAGCGGGGAGGCGCGCAGGGAGGCGCGAATTTGAATCTGTGATGTAGATCACGCCTATTCAGGCGTGATATGATGAAGAGGGGCAGCCTGGATGAGTGACTATGAATACCATAGTCACTCATTATCATCAGTAATGAGGTACTATAATAACGTTTTTATTCACTTTGACTATGTGCATTTAGGAGGTAAAAGGAGTGTAGGGTAAGTGTTAATATGCTCTAGGGACAGCTTTTAATAGGTTTAGAGGTGTTTTGGGGGTGACAGAATTCCTTTAAATGCATGAAAAAAATTGCAGTTACTTTGTGAAGTGCAGAAGAAAAGCTTTTTTGTACTACAAAAAACACATTACAAATACGGCTTCACATCTGTACCAAAAACAACTCAAAAGGGAATAAGCATAAACAAATCAGCAACAATGCAATAATCAGATTGTATAGTTTGGTGTGGACATCTGCAGAAAACAAGAAACACAGTATTTATGTTACATGTGAACATAGCCTTACAGACGCGTGAAAAGAAAGATGTGATGTACCCTGACGAGCAAAAGGGTAACAATGTTTTGAAGTTTTGATTTTCAGGTTTCACATCTCACCATCCAGTACAGCTTTGAGAGTAAGACTACCTTCATTTTGTAGACAATCATCTTGACTATCTCATACACAAATTTGACTTCCAGCTTTTTACCATATAATTAGTTATGCACATTCTTGTCATGTCCCTGCGTTATTCTTTTGTTTCTTGATAAATCTTTTTCCCCCTGTATACTGCAAATTTCAACCTTTTCTTACATTCCCTATTAGCTCAGTGTGTTATTAGGATGATTCTCAAGTTCAAGAAAGGTCATTGGTCCAAATCAAAGAGCAGCCATGAACAACATCATCATCCTGCTCATCAATAGCAGTCTCTCTGCCAATAAAACTTGAAAACACATCACTGAGAACCATGACAGTCTGAAGAATTACATCCATTCAAAAGCCAAGAGGTGGATGTGTAGGCAAAATATCAGAGCCAACAACTGAATCATCACAGAGTCTATTAGTGTTGATGCAACAAACATGGCACTGTAGATGACTTGTATTCTTTATTATAGTAACATCACAGATGTCCATATAAGCAATTTGTGATGTACGTAACACAAGTCTGGAATGGTGACCTGAACTTTCAATATTGTCAAAAAAAGCATTTGCTCGAGTTTGCAAAAAGTGGACAGTAGAAGATTGCAAATGGGTGATTTTGAGTGGTGAGATGTAAGTCAATAGACAACGCTGTGAAGGGTATAAATGGGTCTGGATGAAACAAAAGAAAAAAAGGGGGTAACAAATCGGGAAATTGAAGGAACTATAAAGTAAGGCTGGTTTCACACTGCAGTTTTTTCCCGGATCAGGTTCGATCAGGTTTGTGTGCCAAAACCAGGAGTGTCTCCAAAACTCAAAACAGGTGTCAATCTTTCAATTATAGTTATTCTGTGTAAAGCCCCCTTCACACCACGGTTTTTCTCTGATCAGGTTCGATCAGGTTTCTGTATCATAACCAGGAGTGTCTCCAAATCCAGAACAGGTGTCAATCTTTCAATTATAGTTTTTCTCTGCAAGTTCCTCTCCTGATTCCTCTCCTGATTTTGACACACAAACCTGATCGAACCTGATCAGGGAAAAACCGTGGTGTGAAGGGGGCCTAAGTTCTTCTCCTGGTTTTTGCACACAAACCTGATTGAACTTGATCAGGTAAAAAACTGCAGTTTGAAACCAGCCTTAGGTGGAGGAAGCCTGATGATGTGGTTATATCACAGCCAAAGGATACTGCATTGCAGTCATGAACCCAGTCTTTCCACAAACAATCAGGATCAATATTTGCAAAGGAGAGTAACAATATACATATATTTCTAACAAAAAGTTAGAGATATTTGGCTTTTGGGTGACATTTATGGAAAATGTAAACAATTCACACTATAGTTGTAACGTGAGTCTCTACCGTAATAACTACAGACACAGAAAGTGTAGAGTAATGACAAAAAGACAGAGGTGACAATTACTTACTGGGATAATGGGAACGAGTAGTCAGTGATGGGCTAACCTGTCGATGCTCGTGATCAGCAGACTCGCCTAGACTTTTTGTAAAGTCCGAGTTTGGGGCAATCGTGACTTGAACTTGAGTCTGAACCGTGCACTCGGACTTTACAGTTATGAGATGGGGTGGGGGGGAGCTGTAAAAGAAAGCACATAATTAATAAACATCATCCTTGTACTTACTGGGTCCCACGTCCTGCCATCCCGCCACTAATCTCCTCCCTCCAGCCAGGAGATTGGCTGCTCATGTATGAGCCTTTTACACCCAGAATCTCCCTGGCCTGGAGTTTGAAATGGTGTTGAGTGTGTGTTGATGCATCTAGGCTTGTTTCCCTCTCTTACCTGAGAGCAATCACACCACATCTGTGGATTAGGTGCAGTATCAAAGTGGCGACCAAGATGCAGGGGTGCCACAGTAGCATTACTAAGCATCAATAATATCTGTGAAGAAACTGCTCTACCAGAAATCACTTATTAATTCAGACAAGCTAAGTACATACAACAAAAAGTGAGAAAACCTAAATGATGTTGCCTCAGGAGCAGGGGACATATAGTGCTCCTCTCCCCTACCTCACCTCTTTCGAGCAACCTGGCGCATTATAAGCTGCAAATGTTCATGGCAAAATAAGACTTATAGCCCAAAACATAATTTATATCTATGTGGACGAGAATTCTGAAAATTATTGAGTTTCACAAAAATATCTGCAGTGCTGAAATCTGCAGTCATTTTTTTTGCCAACATTAATGAGGAAGGGCCCTGTGAAGCTTGAAACTCGGAGGGGAAATGCGCCTTGAAGACAAATGAGAAGCAACAGAGAGAGACCTTTTGCTCCCAAACCAGCCAATTCCTGCTGATTCTAATTTTAGACATATAATAATGCAAAAGTAAAGGGAAAAACTGCTGGCTGTTCAATCAAGTTTGCTGGGAGCCTCATTAACAGCTTCTAAAAGTTCATTACAAACAGCCACATCCCATTAATGCTGCTCTGTGCAAAAAGACTGCTGAATAAATAGACCAAAGCAGATTACTTAGATTCAGAGCTCTCCAGAGATGACATGCTATTAGGAAAAAAAACAATATCCACAGCTGCATTATGAAGGACAGTAGGATTGTTTCCTAAGGATGCTTGTTAAGGCACTTTCAAAGGTGTTACTGCAAAATAACACACAATATATATTTTATTGTATTTTTACCATTGTGGAGGGAACAGTTTCTACACATTCAGAGAAACTGAATTTGTACAACCAGCCATTAGAGTTGGTGAAAGTCGATTTGAATATTTCATACCATCGGCCACAACAGTGACCTATGGTTGTGGCACAGGAGAGGAAGTAATGATGACCGGAGGCTCTTCTTCTGGTTAGAAGCTGTGATGTCATCGTTGGGGTGTGATGCACATGTGATGTTATGAAAAGCCACCTAATCAATAGAAGAGCCTCGGACGTCAGGGGCAGGTATTAGGCCCTGCTCCCTCTCCCGTGCAGCAACCACAGGTTATTGCTGTGCCAATTGGACTGGGACTAGCAAATAAATTTGCACCAACTCTACTGGGTAAATGTGGCACCCCAAGGGTTAATGTGCCACAGAAACATCAACACAGGTTTACTCCCTACACAACACTACACTAGAAAGTGGGAGGAGTTAGGTGGCACCTGCACTAGTGGGAGGAGCTAAAGTTGTTTACCACAGAGCAGAAGTGACAGTTAGTTTAGTTAGTCTGGAGCAGGAGCAGAGCCAAGTAGAAGTGGAGGTCCTGAGAGGTCTGAGGAAAGGAGACAGAGGAACAGAGGAACATACCCGGGATAAAAGTTACCCCAAAAACTTGACCCCGGGAGGCGCTTAAGACGGATACCGGATCCGAGGCTGTGCCTGAGACAGACAGGACAGTAAACACCGGCATAGTGAAGGTCCACCATCTTCACAGCACCATAGCAAAGCAACACGGAGGGGTCAGTGACACAGAGGACTCAAGTTTCCCAGCATATTGGTACCTGTGAGCAGAGACAGGGCCAGCAGTACAGCTACAAGCAGCAGCAGGGCCACACACAGCGCTTTAGTAGGAAGCCAAGGACCCGGTCAGGGTGGGAGCAACCTGGTACAGACTCCGTGGACAATATTGTGATATACCATCTGCAAGTAAAGACTTGGGAAACAACAGAAACCGTGAGTGTGTGTGATCCTTATACTGAAGCCCCACTTGCCCTCATATACTGCGATTACCTCTACTCTCATCTCTACTGCTACCCCTACACTCCTGCAGCATCAATAACTATCCTCACAGACTTTAACTACTACTACCACTGCCCCGGGGAATCCAGTTCTGCCCACAGGAACTATTCTATCCAAGCTGCTATCCCATCATCCCCGGAGGTTCTGCAGCAGCGGCGGCCCCATTACTGGCCGCATATAGTGGGTGGCATCACGAGTGAGAAATCCCTGTAAATAACCCCCCATTTTATTGCGCGGGCCCGGGACACGGTCCGGACCAGGACCGCTGTGACATCCCCCAGCAGTACCCCGGTCCGGCACCGAGTACCCCGTCCCAGTGGTCTCCACAACCTGGCGTCACGAACAGGATCTACCGTGCCCGGTACCGGGCATTGTGTGCCGTGATTAGTGACTGTTTTAAATCTGCCGCCATTGCTGGGCGCGCGGCAAGCTGAATTGTAACTGCGCCACAGATACTGTAAATTTCAGAATCCGCCATTGCAGAGCGCGCGACGCGCGGGAAGAAAGATCGCTCACCGCTCTGACGTCATCCGGAAGGGAAGAGGATCCCTGGTGCGCAGCGGAACCTTTGTTAGACATCTGGACGGAAGCGGAAGACGGAGGGTGGATATTAACTAAGGGGGCCCAAGATGTCGCAGCCCAATGCACAAGGCGGCGATGGAGCAGCCGGTGGAGCTGCAGCGCCGGACCCAGCAATAGTACCCGGCGGTGCAGTGGCGCAAGGAACAGCACCAATAATGCTGTTCCTGATGCCGTATACTCCAGGGGCAATGTGGCTGCCCCAATACTCCGGTGAGCCTAATACACTAACTGACTTTATGCTAAAGATAAAGAAATATTATGTGATGTACCCCCTCACTGAAGCCCAGCGTGTAGGAATGATAAGTCAGGAAGGAATTTTTTCCCCCAATGTGGAGCTTAGTGTTGCCACATGGGTTTTTTTTGCCTTCCTCTGGAAGGCTATGTTAGGCTATGGGTTGGACTAGATGGACTTAAAGTCTTCCTTCAACCTTAAAAACTATGTTACTATGTTACTATGATAATGGGACAGTTAACTGGCAATGCACGGCGTGAGGTTGCGTCCTGGCTGGACACAGATAAGGACACTGTAGAGCATATAGCAGCTAAACTGAAAGCAACGTTTGAATCTGCTGCTGATACCCGGGCTAAGATGAGGTTCTTTGCATGCCACCAGAAACCTAAACAGAGTGCCAGAGACTTTGCCTTGAACCTGCAGGAAGCACTCAGAGCCCTTAAGCTGGCAGAACCTGCTTTAGCCCCTAGAGCTGATAAAATGCTATTTGACCAATTAATAGAGGGCCTCCATTCCCCTTCCCATCGAGGACAGTTAAGCATGATACTGCTGCAGAACCCTGACATGACATTTACTGAGCTGAAAGATAGAGCTATCCATTTGCAGCAGCTGGAAGAGCCACGGGAGCTACCAACTGTCCTTGACACTGCAGCAGCACCTCAGCAGCCGGCAGTGCTAGCGATATCTGCCATGTCAGCAACTGCTGCTGAGACTGGAGAACTAATTTCTAATGCCGCAATCAATCAAAAGCTAGATGCCCTGACAGACACCGTGATCTCCATGGCCAAGGTCATCAAGGAACTGCGAGAGTCAAAGCCTGCACCCAAGACCAAGTCGGCGACCATCAGAGAGGATGTCCAGTGGACGAGGCCCAGAAGATACCCAGCAGCAAGAGGGCGACCCAGCGATCGCTACCAACCAGATGGACAGCCCATTTGCCGCCGTTGCTAGAAACCAGGCCATCTTGCTCGTGAGTGTCCTTTAAACAGCGATTCCCTGGGCAGGCGGCCGCTCCCCAGGAATGAACACTCGAGGCCCCTCAGCCTGGTATGACAGATTCGTGGGAGGAAAACCGGTGATCCCTATTGTGTTGGATGGCATTCCCTTTAGTGCCTTGCTGGACACCGGGTCCCAAATAACATCCATCCCACATGTTCTTTATAAAAGGTACTGGGCTGATTCAGACATTACTAATGCACCAGATGACTTTAACTTTGATGTATGGGCTAGTAATGGACAGGTAATACCAAAGGTCGGGTTTAAAGAGATGAATATTCGGGTTGGGAAGGTAGAATTGCAGAACCAGGGTGTTATAATTATAGATGTTAACCGGCGAGAACGTGAACCAGTGATGTTGATAGGAAAGAATGTAATTGAGAAATGTTATTCCGAAGTGTTAAGTGTTTTGCAGCAAATCGCCGAGACTGCTGGAACTGGACAACAGAGGCTTCTGCACAAAGAGATCAAAGCTCTGATGTTGAAGCAACAGGTAGAAATCTCCCGAGGTGAGATCGGCAGTGTACGAGTAAGTGATCCAATACCCATTGTAATACCTCCCAAAACTGAAATGTTGGTCTGGTGTAGAGCCGCAATAGGCATTAAGGGGCAAGACTATCAAGCCCTGGTAGAACCCGTGTACTCAGACAGCAGACCCACCATACTCACAGCAAGAGGAGTAGTTGACGTACACAGGGGAAGAGTGCCATTACGCCTATTAAACTGCGGAGAAGATGAGGTCACATTACCTAAGTATGCTACCATGGCTAAGTTGTATACGGTTGATAACAATAACATCACAGCCGCCGAGCCCTTGAACCCGTCATGTCAGGCGAATGACAATGGCTCAGAGGAGAAGCTGGAGGATTGGTGCCAAAAGTTGCATGTAGGTACCAGTTCTACACCTCCCTGTCACAAGCATGGAGTATAACGAGTAGTGAAGGAATATGAACAAATATTCAGTAAACACCCTTTAGACTTTGGGCAGATTAAAGGGGTAGAGCACACTATACCCACAGGTAACCATCAGCCTATAAAAGAGATGTATAGACCTTTACCACCAGCTCACTACCAAACCACCAAATACATGCTCAGAGAGATGAAATCTGCAGGGGTAATAAGAGACAGTTGTAGCCCCTGGGCAGCACCTCTAGTGTTAGTTAAAAAGAAGGATGGGACCATGAGAATGTGCGTAGATTATCGGCAGATTAATCGCATCACACATAAGGACGCATACCCATTGCCTAGGATTGAGGAGTCATTAGCTGCAATTAAAATCTGCTAACTACTTTTCCACCCTTGATCTGACTAGTGGGTACTGGCAGGTTCCTGTGGCCGAGGCCGACAAGGAGAAGACAGCGTTTACTACGCCGATGGGCCTCTGTGAGTTTAATTGTATGCCGTTCGGACTCTGCAAGCACCCGGGACCTTTCAACCCTGATGGAGAGCTGCTTAGGACACAAGAACTTTGAAACTGTCTTCTGCACTTAGATGACGTCATAGTCTATTCCAAGACGTATGAGCAACATCTACAAGATCTGGCAGAAGTGTTCGAAGCCCTATCGAAATATGGCATGAAGATCAAGCCATCCAAGTGTCACCTTCTCAAACCAAAGGTACAGTACCTGGGACACGTCTGAGTTCAGAGGGAGTAGCACCGGATCCTGATAAAGTCACAGTAATAAGGGTTTGGCCAAGACCTACAAACGTGAAAGAAGTGAGGCAATTCCTGAGCCTGGTAGGCTATTTAGAAGATTTATCAGAGTATTCACAAGCTAGCAGCTCCTCTGCAAGACATTCTAGTAGGACGATCAAAGAAGACTTATTCTGTAATTTCCTGACACGGTGGGATGAGGAAAGAGAAGATTCCTTCAATAAGCTGAAACAGTTCACTGACGGGAGAAGAGATCCTGGCATACCCTGATTACCATCAACCCTTCATTCTATACACGGATGCCAGCAACGTTGGACTGGGAGCAGATTATCACAGATGCAAGGAGGCAAAAAAAGAGTTATTGCCTTTGCAAGTAGGAAGCTCCGGCCTACAGAAAGAAATCCCGATAACTACAGCTCTTTCAAGTTAGAGCTACTGGCAGTAGTTTGGTCTGTGACTGAACGTTTTAAACATTACTTGGCAGGTGCAGAATTCACCATCTACACGGATAACAACCCGTTGACTCACCTGGATACAGCGAAACTAGGAGCTCTGGAGCAGCAGCGATGGATAGCCCGGCTATCTAATTACAACTTTGTCATCAAATACAGAGCAGGTCGCAAGAACGGGAACGCAGATGCCTTGTCATGGATGCCGCACCTGAAAGACGTGGAAAGGAACCGGAAGAGTTGGAAGAGATTGAACTACCGGCCTTTCATCGTTCAAAGGTACAAGATTATCAACCCAGCGCCTACCAAAGAAAGCAGGAAGTAAATCTTAACCCGTTAAGACACTACGGATGGGCCGAAGCCCAAGATAATGAACCAGCCAGTGAAGCTAGTGAAAGAACTGCTTACGCAACAACGCGCATACCCTGATCAGAATGCCCCAGCTGAAGCTATACAGCTATGGAAAGATAGAGGCAAGTTGTTTCTACATCAAGGGAAGCTCTGCAGAACGTATACCAATCCTAAAACGCATGAACTAGTCTGGCAGATTATCGTGCCCAAGGAGCCACTCAAATGGTCTTAGGAAGCTTATCATGACGGTGCAGGTCATTTTGGATGGAAGAAGTTAGAAGCGATCCTGAGAGAAAGATTTTATTGGGTTGGCATGAGAAAATCCATTGAACTATGGTGCAGAAATGTGCCGCATGCAACCTCAGAAGGAAAGATCCACAGAAAGCTCCACTTCAACCAATAGTAACCAAGCAGCCACTCGAGCTAGTCGCATTAGACCACGTCAAGTTGTCACCAAGCCGGTCAGGCTATGTCTATGCCTTAACCATCGTGGAACATTACTCACGCTTCTTAGTAGTGGTACCAGTCAAAGATCTGACAGCGAAACGGCAGCAAAAGCATTCCAGACGCATTTCTGTAGACCACATGGTTACCCAGAACAAGTCCTTGCAGACCAAGGTCCAGCTTTTGAATCAGAACTATTAAAGGAATTCTGCAATATGTACGGTTGTAAGAAGATTCGCACAACAACGTACCATCCTCAAACAAATGGTTTATGCGAGAAAATGAATCATATTGTAATTGAACTGTTAAAGACTTTACCAGAACAGAAAGAAACCAGTGGCCAGATAAATTACCTGACTTGGTAGACTTATACAACCATGTACCCGTGAGTTCTACAAACTGCACTCCAGCATACCTTATGCGTGCAAGACCAAGGTAAATTACCAATTGATCTAGAAATGGGAATCGTAAAACCAGATACAGAAGTAGAAGAAGAATCAGATTGGGATACCCAACGTCAGAAACAGTATCAACAAGTTCAAGAATGTGTAGAGAGAAATCTTCAGCAAGCAAGAGCAAGACAAAGAAAACTTTTAACAAACATGCTCAAGCAATGCCATTACAAGAAGGTGATCAAGTTCTCAAGAGAAAGAGACGCACTGACAAACTGGATAATCAGTGGGAAACCGTCCCATACACAGTCTTACCATCTAACCTAGACAATGTTAAAACCTGTTTGATAAGCAAAGATGAAGGAAAAACGTCACAAGTTGTATCTTGTGATCAGCTAAAATTGTGTCCTGAAACACTGAAGACACCTGAAGTCGTAGAACCCGTACAGGTCCAACCTATTAAAGAAAGAGAAGAAGTATTCCACACGGTACTAGGAGATTTCCCTAAAACATGGCCAAATTACCATGGAGCAGTTGTCGTTCCAATGATTGCATTCCCTTCAATGGTGGAACCAACACCAGAACCTGTGTACCTGAAGAAGTCCCAAGACCTGAAGAACTGGAAGTAGAACCCGTAGAGGAAGAACAAATTCCTGGTCCTAGTGAGCTTGCCAGTCCTACAGTCAGATCTTCATCTAACATAGTACCAAACACTACAAATAGGTACATGCCTACCAGCACCAATAGGCTACATGCAAGTAGTATACCCGTTTTACCCAGATCCGAGTGTAGTACCAGAGGTCAGTTACCAGCTAGGTACAGGGATTAAAAGGTCAAGTTAACTGTAAATATAAATATGTTTGTGTAAATATAAATTGAACCCGGTAAACAAATGTACATAGTTAATGCAACGTTAAAAAGCCCAGTACCTACAGAGACTATCCTGTATGAACTTCTTGCATATTCTTCAAACTTTTTCCTTTTATTTTATTTTTATGGACCATACTACCACGGACTGGTTGTGGTATAAACTTTCTTGTATACATTCATCAGCCCGGAGGCAAAAGACTAAACCCCCGGAAGGACTGCTTTTTGAATTTTTGGACTGTTTTTGAAGTTTAGTGATTTTGTGATTTTTACTTTTAAGTCTTTGTAAATATTAATTGTATTAATTGTTTGTTTTTTATTGTTCCACAGTCCCGGAGTACTGTCTTTAACTAAGGGGGAATGTGGCACCCCAAGGGTTAATGTGCCACAGAAACATCAACACAGGTTCACTCCCCACACAACACTACACTAAATAGGAGCTTAGGTGGCACCTGCACTAGTGGGAAGGAGCTAAGTTGTTTACCACAGAGCAGGAAGTGACAGTTAGTTCAGTTCAGAGAGAGTTGAGTCTGGAGCAGGAGCAGAGCCAAGTAGAAGTGGAGGTCCTGAGAGGTCTGAGGAGAGGAGACAGAGGAACAGAGGAACATACCCGGGATAAAGAGTTACCCCAAAAACTTGACCCCGGGGAGGCGCTTAAGACGAATACCGGATCCGAGGCTGTGCCTGAGACAGACAGGACAGTAAACACCGGCATAGTGAAGGTCCACCATCTTCACAGCACCATAGCAAAGCAACACGGAGGGTCAGTGACACAGAGGACTCAAGTTTCCCAGCATATTGGTACCCGTGAGCAGAGACAGGGCCAGCAGTACAGCTACAAGCAGAAGCAGGGCCACACACAGCGCTTAAGTAGGAAGCCAAGGACCCGGTTAGGGTGGGAGCAACCTGGTACAGACTCCGTGGACAATATTGTGATATACCATCTGCAAGTAAAGACTTGGAAAACAACAGAAACGTGAGTGTGTGTGATCCTTATACTGAAGCCCCACTTGCCCTCATATACTGCGATTACCTCTACTCTCATCATCTCTTCTGCTACCCCTACTCTCCTGCAGCATCAATAACTATCCTCACAGACTAACTACTACTACCACTGCCCCGGGGAATCCAGTTCTGCCCACAGGAACTATTCTATCGAAGCTGCTATCCCATCATCCCGGAGGTTCTGCAGCAGCGGCGGCCCCATTACTGGCCTCATATAGTGGGTGGCGTCACGAGTGACAAATCCCCTGTAAATAACACCCCATTTTATTGTGCGGGCCCGGGACACGGTCCGGACCAGGACCGCCGTGACATCCCCCAGCAGTACCCCGGTCCGGCACCGAGTACCCCGTCCCAGTGGGCTCCACATATACAAAATAAATGAAGTCTAGAGGACAGATTTTGACATATTGAAAGACCAGAACTAGAGTGAGGCGACTCTTGTCTCTTTATGAGCCATCATGGATATACACTACATAAATGGTCCCCACCCCACTCTCTCTCTCTCTCTCAATGATGAGGTCCTTGGGAAACAAGATATGAAATCAGTATAGGTTAGGTTGTACCACCACATAGATTGTAATCAAATCTTTTCTCTCTATGGGGCAATGTACAGGTATATGGGAATCCTGGTAAAAACAAACACTAATTTTCACATATGATCCTGACAATTTATTTACATTCTGCCTGTTATGATCAAAAACTGGCTAATGCGCTTGCTTGTTTAATCTTTTCTTCATATACACCCATGAAAAATTAGGTCAGATTGGAAACCTGGTGATTGGGGCAGGTCTTCTGTTAATCCAGGGCAGTGGGTTCAGAAAAGCTACCGGATACCAGCCAGTCCGAATAGTTTGTCATGCAGCTTCATCACCAGCAGCTATTAAAAGTACCGTATGTTTTTTCCTGAAATACTGCTATGTTTCAGAACCAAACATACCTGGCAGAGTTCATACAGTCACTGCCTGATAGATGCTGCTCACGGATTGGGCAGCATGTATCAGTTGCCAAGTTCTCTTCAAGACTTAAACTCAATCACACTGAGTGCTGGTCACTATTTTTGGTACCCTCCCTCCCTTCATTTATTCAAAGACTGTACAATATCTTCAGAAATATATGGAAATGTACCAAAGTTATATCCTCAGAATTTTTTAATTAGTGCTCGAAAGTAATGCAACAATAAATCATTGTCAACTTAAATGATGCAATTTGAAAGAAGAAACAGAATAACTAGTATGTGCAACAATAAAGCCCCCCATAATTAATACTTTGTTGCACACCTTTTGACATTAATAACAGCCTCCAAATATTTCTTGTAGCCATCTCAACTTCTTGCCCTTCTCAGCTGGTATTGTCTCCCACTCTTCCTCTGCAGTTTGTTCAAGATCTTGAAAGTTTGCAGGGTTCTTTTTCCCAATGGCAGATATCAGTTCACGCCAAAGATTTCCAATGGGATTGAGGTCAGGACTCATTGCTGGCTATATTAAAATATTCAATTTTTTCTTTTTCAACCATTCCCATGTACTTTTGGCTGTGTGCTTTGGGTCATTGTCTTGCTGGAGGACTGATGATCTTTGACTCAAACAAAGTTCTCTTGAAAATTTTCTGATTTCATGATTCCTGTAATACGGTAGAGGCCTCCAGTACCAGTTGCAGCAAAGCAACTCCACAGCATTATGGATCTTCTAGCATGCTTAACTGTTGGTAAGGTGTTATTTTCCTTATAAGCTTCTTTGCGCTGTCTGTCAAAAACGTTTGCCATGCATTGCCTAAAAGGTCTTTTGTTTCATTGGACTACATAACATTTCCCAGAAGGATTGGGTTTTTTCAAGCTACACTTTTGCAAAGATGAGTAATTTAATTTTATTTCTTTTCTTCAGCAATGGTTTCTTCCTTGGCCATTGGTTTAGTGTACGGCATATGGTACTTATTGAAACCAGGACTCCAGATTGTTCCAGGTTCGCCTTCAGGTCTTTTGATGTTTGGTGTGTTTTTTTCTTCTGCACCAACCTTCGAAGACATCTCTTGTCAATTTTCCTCTTTCCCCCACTTCCAGGGAGGTTCTTGATGGTTCCATGCTAGGCAAACTTCATAATAACATTGTGCACTGTTGAAACTAAGATAACAAGGTTTTTAGAGATTGCATAATACACTTTTGAAGTCTTGCATTTGCTAACAATAGCAGTTCTGATGTCCTCAGACAGCTCCTTTGTCTTCATCATTGTCACAAAGGAACATGGCCTAACGTGTGGCTTTTTAAAACACTGAAGCCATCATTCATTGGTTAATTCATGTCACATGGGCACCGACAATTTATCACAGGTGATCCTCATTTGTCATTTACCACTGGCGAATAAAATGTGTTTCCATACTAATTTAATAAATTTATACAACATCTGAACAGTGGCAACGGTTTTCCTTTCTACTGCATTGTTATGGGTGATGCCAATCACCTATACCGGCTGCCTGGGAGTTCTGGATGATTACATGGTGAGATGCACAACTCCTGTTCCCTCTCTCTTAACTTATGTGATATACTAATTTAATGTAAATGGTGCCAATACCAGTTGCACAGTAAACATTAGGTTTTTCTATTTTTCCCTCATACTGTTTCTTGTTTTAAATTGTTGTTTATTGCTTGCTTTTTTATTATTTAACAGAAGTGCTCTATACAGATAGCTGTTTCACTTGATTCATTTTTTTGAGACGATATTACACATTATGTACTTCAACTTTATGGGTGCCAATAACGATGAGCAGGACTGTACACCTAAATATTGTTGTCCCTGCGTCCTGTGTCTGGATTTCTGCATGGTCTGCAGATCTCTTGGGAAGTAAATAAGCAAAACATATGTGGCGCCACTGTGGTTTGATTGCCACTATGGTACTGCACTTATCTAACAGGTGTGGCATCATGCTCACATGTAAGAAGGGAAAACTTTACTGAAACCTCCAACACACACCCAACACTATCCAAACTCCAGGCCAGGGAGATGCTTGGTGGAAGAGACCCACATTCAGAGCAGTCCACATTTACTGGCTGGAGGAGGAGTTAGGTTAGGGGTGGAGGCAAACAAAGACAAAAAAATTCTAGAGAAGCCAGGAGCTGTGAATCCCAGGCCTGAGGACCCCAATCTGCAGCCGGCTGAACAGCCGGGCAGAGGAACTAGCTGCACAGGGATTCAGCCTGGATATTTTCAGAACCAGCTGAGAGACTGGAGGTCACTGGACTTCATGTACAGTGACTACCATCATGGACTCTCCCAAGGCTATGGAACTATATAGGGTCAAGAGGACTTGCAAGGCAGTCACTCACATGACCTGTGGCCACCTGCCTTTTGGGACTTATAACGACAGGACACAAGGAGGGAAAGGAGTAGTAGTGCCAGAGAAAGGACAGCAAGGAAGGTCATATTCCCTGTGTCTCAGCTAAGTGGACCCGGACTACTTGTGAGCTGGCCAGTCTGCAATCCTGGTGAATACACTAAATTAAACTGTCTGCACTGAACTCAAGTAAAGGTGACTGCAAGAACCTTGTCTCTGTCTACTCTTTCCCATGCCTCTACACACCTTCAACTACTACAACCACCACTGTCACTATTTCACCTTCATTACACCCCCAGGGGCGTGCTCTGTCTAAGGGGAATGCTCCAAGTAGCTGCCTTAACACCTATCCCCTGGGGACTACTATATGCAGCGCTGGTCATCCCTGACCCGAAACCACAGATGGCATCATGACAAACTTTTCCTCTTTAAATTCCACTTTTTCAACCATCGATCAAGCGGAGACTTCCAGGAAAGGCCACCTTGACATCCCCCGAACTGTTGAACCCTGAAGAGTTAAGTACCCTTGCCCCATGACCACTGCACATACTCTAATCCAGGCACCACTGTTTCATTTGATATATACCATTATCAATGAGAATGTTTTTGTATATGATTACAATATTTGATGTTGGTGAGATTTGTGGTGCACTAGAACTATTTAGACCATTTTAGACCTTACAATGGGTTATCGGTGGAGCCTAGACCTCACCAAGTTCACCCCCAGTGAATTAGCACACTAACTCCTCTCTTGGCAAATCATTAAATTCTTTATTGTTAAAAAATTTTCATAAAATTAATAAACACTTATACATGTTTACAGGGTGCTCAATCCCCCTATGCACTTCTTAAACAGGGTTGGCATTACAAAACAAAGGACCACGGTTATTTATACACACTTAATTACAGCACCATCACTTTTATATCTGATTATTGAAATACTCTTATCATAGGCCTATAACTGCTCACTATTCATATGCAGTCCCGCTGTATTTATTTACCTATAGTCACATGAATAGGTTAAGAAAATTTCAGACAGTACCTGGTGCCAAAAGTGCTCCTTGTACCAAGTCCCTCTGGTCCCCTGTTGCCACTGTGTCCCTGGAAATAGCCTACGTACGTTTCAAAGTTTTCTCTATGTAACTTCTTCCTCAGGGCGTGCATACTAGAGTGAGAAAGTTTCTACCTTATATATTAGTCACCTATCTAATTATTACCATCAGCTGATTGAGCTGTCCGCCTTTCTAAGGTTACCCTCCAGTTAAATCACTTCCGGGTCATGAGGGGGTATCTCAATGTCTTCCCCGTGCTCACATTAGGTGTCCCATATCTGTTGCAGCCTCCAACCCTTACTGCTTCCGGGGCTTCGCGGTCACATGGTCACCATGTATGTACCGCGTTGTCCCGGAGACCAGCGAGGCTACTCGCGCTCAGGGAAAAAAGATCAGAACTTCCTGGTCCTCCTCACGCATGCGCCAGACGTCAGCGTGACGTCTCAAGCCTCGGGCGCTGCTATGGAAACCAGGATACTTCCCGGCTTCCATTACGCATGCGCCGGGCGTCACGCTGACGTAAACAAGTAGCAGCGTTACTATGGAGATCTTAACCTATTCATGTGACTATAGGTAAATAAATACAGCGGGACTGCATATGAATAGTGAGCAGTTATAGGCCTATGATAAGAGTATTTCAATAATCAGATATAAAAGTGATGGTGCTGTAATTAAGTGTGTATAAATAACCGTGGTCCTTTGTTTTGTAATGCCAACCCTGTTTAAGAAGTGCATAGGGGGATTGAGCACCCTGTAAACATGTATAAGTGTTTATTAATTTTATGAAAATTTTTTAACAATAAAGAATTTAATGATTTGCCAAGAGAGGAGTTAGTGTGCTAATTCACTGGGGGTGAACTTGGTGAGGTCTAGGCTCCACCGATAACCCATTGTAAGGTCTAACGTGTATATAAGTGAAGCACGAAATCATTAGGGGATTTTATGTTTATATGTTTATTTCTGTTTTTTAACAGATAGCCCCAGGTATTTTACCAATGGATTTTAGAACGAGAGAAGAGAAATGGCAAAATAAGGCATCTGACATGTTTAAAAGGGACTCAGTCTATTCAACTGGGGAGACACCAGTACCGGTTAGGGAAGCCCTAAAAAAATACAAGAATGCTCTCATAAAAAGAACTAAGATTTGGTGGACTAGGACAGCCCTTGAAAAATACAATGAGAACAAAATCATACCCCGTGGGTTGAGAATACAGTTATACCCGTCTTTTAATTTAGAAGATGAGGCATTGACTCAAAAATGGAAGGAGACAGCCGCAGAGTGTTCGGAAGCATTCATTGGTATAATTATTGCTAAGAACACTACACTGATTAATCAGTTGAGTGAGGAGATAAATCAGCTACATAAGAAACTAGTGGAAGAGCTAGGGCTAGAGAATTTCAGTAAACATCTCAAAGAAATCGATGAGGAAATAGAGAAATGTCAGAAGGAAATTAGCGAACGCAAGCATAAAAAATTTCTCAGGGATATCTCAGATTATGAGAACGACAGGGTATATCGGTGGCAAATCAGGGGACCAGAACAACAAAGGGGAATGCAGAGGCAGGTCTCAAGCAGCTCACTGTCATCCGCAGCTGGCATGCAATCAGATTCAAGCGAAAAAAGTTTCGCCATGCCAATGGGACCAAGAACTCGGTTCGCAAGTAAACGAAAATTTAATGAACCGAGGGAAGGAGGAGACAGAGCAAAGAATCATCGTAGCGACCGTTTCAAGGTAATTAACCTTTCGGCTCATGCCATATCCCCTGTACAACAGGAACTGCTTGAGAGAGGCCTCACATTCTCCCCTTCATCCTCTTTAGACCCATTTTTGACTATTAAAGACCTACATCTTTTTTCGAGGAAGCTCGTATTGAGAAAATTACATGCTAAAAATAATCAAAACAATTTGGCATTTACGGAGGAGGAGAATAAAGTGGTTGAGATGTTGGAAACTATGGAGGAGGGAGATGAATCACGGGGTGAGGTAAGTCTGAGACCTGACTTTCTGATTCCCTCCAAAAAAAAGTTTGTGAATTTCAATATATGCCCTGCAGTAGAGATATTCACGAGGTTGGTAGCGGAGGAGGTGGAACAGATGGCATCTAAGAGTGAGTATAAGTCAAATATTACCAAAAGAGAGAGGCAGGCCTTGAAGGAGTTACAATCATGGCAGGATGTGACATTCAAGCCCTCCGACAAGGGGGGCAATTTGGTAATATGGCCAAATCACCTATACGTAAAACAGGCTAAGAAATTGTTGAATGATTCTAGCTGTTACACCAAACTGCCGTCAAACCCACTTCCTGAATTTCAAACTGTTTTGATTCAAATAATTGAGGATGCTTTCGAGGTGGGAATTGTATCAAAGAAAATGGTGGACTATGTAAGGAAGATGCAACCACGCATGGCCACGTTTTACTTGATACCGAAAGTCCATAAGGACTATTTGGACCCACCAGGGAGACCCATTGTTTCGGGTAACTAAGGTCTGTGTGAGGTCATATGTAAGGTGATTGACCATTACCTAAAACCGATAGTGTCGACTCTACCGTCATACATTAGGGATACCACAGCGGCTCTGCAGAGGCTTGACCATATGCATTTGGCTGACCACATGACTATGGTCACAGCCGATGTAGAGTCGCTGTATACGTCCATTAGACACCAGGACGGGTTGGCAGCAGTGAAGTGGTATCTCACCAACCACAATGTTGAACAGGATTTGGCCCGGTTGTTGCTGACCCTGTTGGAGTTTGTCTTGTCTCACAATTGTTTTATATTTTCCAACCAGGTGTACCTCCAAAGGCAGGGTACTGCTATGGGGGCGGCATGCGCCCCCTCATATGCAAACCTGTTTTTGGGGGCCTGGGAACGTGAAATTTTCTCAGATGATAACTTCCCAGAAATGGAAAAAGTACATCATTGGATGAGATACATAGATGACCTTTGGTTCATTTGGGAAGGGACATCGGCTGAATTAAGTGACTTGTTTGACAGACTAAACTCCAACAGGGTCAACGTGAAGTTGACCTACAAAGAGGGCAGAGAGCTAGAATTTTTAGATATCTACATCAAGACCTCGGAAAAGGGAGATTTGGTAACCGACATATATCGAAAACCCACGGCGACCAACTCTCTGTTGCATGCGAACTCGTGCCATCCCTCCTCAACTGTCCGGGGAATACCAGTAGGACAGTTTTTGAGGGCAAAACGCATTTGTTCTGATGACCAATTATTTGAGAAACAAGCTGAGGACCTGCGACAGAGATTTGGTGAACGGGGTTATAGTCACCGAGTGATTAAGCAAGGCTATGCCAAAGTTAAAAAATTATCCCGAAATGAAGTACTCTATAAACAACAAGACATAGATGAAAGGAAAGAGGATGTAGTTCGTTTCATTACCACGTATAGTACACAGTGGCCACAACTTAGAGAAATTGTTAAAAAACATTGGGGGGTATTAAAAACCGATCCGATTTTAAAGAATTGCCTGCCAGCAGTACCTAGTATGACGGCGAGAAGAACTAAGAACTTGCGAGATTTTTTGGTCAAAAGCCATTTTGAGCCTGAAAAATCCCCTATCACACAGACCTGGTTAGACCTAAAGGGTTGCTATCCCTGTGGGAAATGTAAGGGATGTTCAAATATTTCTAAGTCCAAAACCTTTGTTAATTTCGATGGATCCAAGGAATTCGAAATCCGGAGATTTCTGTCTTGTGGATCTAAAGGAATTATATATCAGGCGGAATGCCCTTGTGGTAAATTCTATGTAGGGATGACCACAAGGGAATTGAGAATAAGAACTAGAGAGCATGTTAGGGATATAGAGAAGGCCTTGACAGAAGAAGATCCTAAACAACTAAAAACCCTCCCACGGCATTTCCAGCGCTTTCACCAGTGTGATGCTAGACAATTAAAAGTGAAAGCCATAGATCAAATATCGATGGGAGTAAGAGGAGGTAATCTAGCTAAAAGATTAGCACAAATAGAAAGCCGATGGATCTTTAGGTTGGGGACCTTGGCACCACAAGGACTCAACGAAAATATGGGATTTAGTGCCTTCCTATAAGGGTAATTTAGGTGAAACCCAGCGTAGCGTGAGGAAGTAATTTTATTATTCTTAAATTGTTTTTTGACTTATATCCTGTGATATTAATTATGTATTTTTTTAGTTTTTAGTTGTTCTTGGTTTATGTCGTTTATTCATACCATCGCTATGTGAGGAGTATCCGAAATTGGCATGCGTGGGTGAAGATACAAAGAAATCTGTCTCACCCGGCGGGACTCCATAGCAGCAAGAAATAAGAAATGAACTAAAAAATAGTTTATTTCAAATGTATTGGACTTTATTCTGACATATTTTGGTTATAGGGTAAAATAATTTATTTTTGGACACATATTATTTACACCAGAGGCGGATTAATTAGCTATTGAACTCATGGGGTTAGATATTTAATATTGATGAGTGAATACCAAATAAGAATCCCCTCCCCAGTTTTTCTTCCTATCCCCCCCCCCCCCCCCTTCCCCTTCCCCAGACTTGCCCCATCTCCCACCTTTTCCTTCCCCTCCTCTCCCCCCAGGTTATTCCCGTAAATTTATTTCTGTTCATATATGGTTTGAGTATCCTAGTTAGTATTGCACTTTATATGAATATATAGATAGGGATTCAAGAATGTAGACTTATATGTAGCATCTGGATAAATCTGAAGAAATAATTATGGATTTGAAGCACTTGGCACTTCACATAGTATTATCAATATATATACATTTATTTGCAGTATTTAGCATTTTAATTTCATTATTTTGCGTGTGGGATTTACATAATTATTAATATTTTGGGTATAATTAATTTTCACAGTAATATTTTGTCATTGTATCACTTTTTTTTTGATTTATGTGTTCTGAAAAGAATGTTTATTAATTGTGAAATACAGCACTATCACTTTTCCAGTAATTTATGCACTGGCACTTTAAAGTTTATACATCCCATAAGATTTGGTTTTGTAGCACAAGCACTTTAAAAAAATAGTCCTTTTTAAATAAATACCCTTATTGAAATAAGTATTCTAATATATGGTAATTCAGGTAGCGATCTGATGGACATGACATAGATTGAACTATGGTGAGGCTGACCGCACTTTAGAAGACATAGGACCCGACTTCCAGTAAACTTGAGGGCAAGTGATGTTTGACAGGCTCCGGGCACTCGCAGGTTGTAGCGTGTCAGTGAATTGACTTGGTCCTGATCTCCATAGTAACGCTGCTACTTGTTTACGTCAGCGTGACGCCCGGCGCATGCGTAATGGAAGCCGGGAAGTATCCTGGTTTCCATAGCAGCGCCCGAGGCTTGAGACGTCACGCTGACGTCTGGCGCATGCGTGAGGAGGACCAGGAAGTTCTGATCTTTTTTCCCTGAGCGCGAGTAGCCTCGCTGGTCTCCGGGACAACGCGGTACATACATGGTGACCATGTGACCGCGAAGCCCCGGAAGCAGTAAGGGTTGGAGGCTGCAACAGATATGGGACACCTAATGTGAGCACGGGGAAGACATTGAGATACCCCCTCATGACCCGGAAGTGATTTAACTGGAGGGTAACCTTAGAAAGGCGGACAGCTCAATCAGCTGATGGTAATAATTAGATAGGTGACTAATATATAAGGTAGAAACTTTCTCACTCTAGTATGCACGCCCTGAGGAAGAAGTTACATAGAGAAAACTTTGAAACGTACGTAGGCTATTTCCAGGGACACAGTGGCAACAGGGGACCAGAGGGACTTGGTACAAGGAGCACTTTTGGCACCAGGTACTGTCTGAAATTTTCTTAACCTATTCATGTGACTATAGGTAAATAAATACAGCGGGACTGCATATGAATAGTGAGCAGTTATAGGCCTATGATAAGAGTATTTCAATAATCAGATATAAAAGTGATGGTGCTGTAATTAAGTGTGTATAAATAACCGTGGTCCTTTGTTTTGTAATGCCAACCCTGTTTAAGAAGTGCATAGGGGGATTGAGCACCCTGTAAACATGTATAAGTGTTTATTAATTTTATGAAAATTTTTTAACAATAAAGAATTTAATGATTTGCCAAGAGAGGAGTTAGTGTGCTAATTCACTGGGGGTGAACTTGGTGAGGTCTAGGCTCCACCGATAACCCATTGTAAGGTCTAACGTGTATATAAGTGAAGCACGAAATCATTAGGGGATTTTATGTTTATATATTAACTATTTAGACCAGTTTAAAGAAATTTGCATCTGATATTCGTTAAAGGAAACCAACCACTAGGATTTAACCATCTGTAAATCAGTGTAGCAAGTGATTGATCTGTGCAGCATGACATCACTATTTGAGCTTTTTTTTCTGTTCTTCCCCTGTGGGCTTGGTTGTCTGCTGTAAGCCGAACCCCCTCCCTCTGGATGAGTCTGGATAAGAGGGAGGGGGCTCGACTTACAGTAGAAAGACAAGTCCACGGGGAGGAATAAAATAACCCAAAGAGTGATGTCACGCTGCACATGTCAAACACCTGCTGCACTGATTTACATGGGGTTACATCCTGGTATTTGGCTCTCTTTAAGCACTTTGCATGGTATTATAACCTACGCTATAATATAGAATACTTGCCATTGCATAAATTCTAATCAATACCCATTTCTGTCTAATAATATGGTTATTACAAATAACAATAACAATCATACCCCACAGACAATTTTAGAACAATGTCAGAACAATACATATAACTAAAAAGGGAAGAAAAAATTGTCAGTTTGTGAAAAGAACATTTCATGTTGAGGAGCCATGCTGGACAAAGAATCTAACGCTGGGAGATTCACTGACTTTCCAGGTCAAAAATAAAGATGAGATTTAGAAGGAAAATAAAACGGATATTGGATAGCACTTATCAAGTCTTCATTAACAATCTGTCAAAACACTGAATCACCAGGAGCTGTGACCTTACTCACTGCTGCCTAACAAAGAGATGTATTATCACCACATGAAGGATGTGCAGAAAGGGAACTGACAAATGTGCTTCAAGCACCCACACTACTGTTCTGTAATTCTTATAGAAAGGAGATCAGGTATGAAAACTCGAAGGTCTGCAGGCCAAATCCGCTAGAAATGAAGTTCTATTTTTGATTCAAGGCACTTGGTAAAAGAAAAGTTAGGACTTGGGTAGAATCAGAACATAAAGTAAGGAACCTCGAGTTAAAATTTAATTACAAAAAATTTTCCCAATAACTTTACCAGAGAAAACTTTCAAGTTGATCAGTAAATGTTTTGTAATGTAGAGAACATGATATTGAAAGAAAAGGAATCTTGTTAAGGTTTTATTTTTTCTCCAAAAACACTTTTAAAATTAATTTTTATGCATTCTTTCTCAGGAACATTGGTAGTTTTTTTTTTCAATTACCGTAATGAGTTTTAATATAGTACTTGCAATTGTTGCTGTTATTATTGCTATGCTGTTTTACAATGTTGTCTGTATTACTTTCTTTATTTAAACTGATGTGTTGGTAACATGATTAAACTACAAAATGTGGGCATGAAACAGCTAAAGAGAAGAACCAAAATTACTGTATTCATTTAAATGATAATACAATCAATAAATGCCACATTCAGGGCGTATCTAGGGGGTGCAGCCGGACCTTTTGCACCGGCGCCAGTCAGTGGGGCGCAGCGCCGCCGCCGGACTAATCTCGCCGATATTGTGCACGGCCACAGGCGGCCGCGGAGCTGCGTGCACACAACCATCCCCTGCTGCTGGCCTGGTCCGCCCCACCCCTGGCAGCAGTTAACACCCCCCCCCGGGCACGTCGCGCTGTGGCTGACGTCACCCGGCACGCCGCACAGACGGAGTCACGGAGAGGAGAAGAAGAGGAGCCGAGGTTAGGAGCTGCTGACCTCTGTGGCCTGCCTCCTCCTCCTGTGTCCCGACTCCTGACTCAGATTGAGTCGTCCAGGTCCCGGTCCGTCATAGGCTAGCTGCGCGGCTGCGCCTACAACTCTACTCGTCTCTCCAGTCCTAATAAAGTAAAAAGTAACCCTAAACAGGCGGGGGGGTAGGAGGGGGGTTTATGGGGGTTGGGGGGTGTTTGCCTGTGGGAGTTATGAGGTGTATATATATCTACATCAGGGCAGGTGCAGGCACACACTATGAGGTATAATATTATACCTCATAGTGTGTGCCTGCCTGGTGATGTAAAACAAAGAGAGAAGGGAGCGCACATAGGGTCTTATCTATGATGATAATTCAATGCTCCCCGATTAGTGTGACTCACCTTTTTGTTTTGTGTGAGTCACAACAAACTGCAAGAGCCTTGTTATCCTGGTCGCTGCAGACACCTGGTAAGGGAGTAATCTGTTTATGTAGAAAAAAGCCCAGGTCTAGATTCCGCGCAGACCACCAAGCAGGAAGGGTAGGTTTGATGTCCGTTTATTGAGCCAACGCGTTTCACAGCAGGACCTGCTGCTTCCTCAGGGCAAAGCCTGGTGATGTATACATATATACACCATAGTGTGCCTGCCTGATGTATACATATATATACTTGAGGTATATATATGTATACATCAGGCAGGCACACTATGAGGTGTATATATGTATACATCAGGCAGGCACACACACTATGAGGTGTATATATGATATATACAAATCATAGTGTGTGTGCCTGTCTGATGTATACATATATACACCTCAAAGTGTGCCTGCCTGAGGTATAAATACATATATATATATACCTGAGGTATATATATGTATACATCATCAGGCAGGCACACTATGAGGTGTATATATGTATACATCAGGCAGTGAAACACATAATACACAGAGCACAGCTGTATATAGATGACTGTCATCTATATATAGCTGTGCGGTGTGTGCAGCCTGTGCGTGCTCTATATACAGCAGTGCCTGTATACCTGAGGTATATATATGTATACATCATCAGGCAGGCACACACTATGAGGTGTATATATGTATACATCATCAGGCAGGCACACACTATGAGGTGTATACAGTATATGTATACACCAGGCAAGCACACACTATGGGGTGTATATATACTGTATATATATTAGGCACACACTATGAGGTGTATATACTGTATATATGAGAGACGCACTGTATATATAAGGTGTATATAAATATATATATAGATATCTAGAGGACTGACTGCACACACAGAGCACTGCTGTATATAAAGCACGCATAGGCTGCACACACAGCACAGCTGTATATAGATGACAGTTATCTATATACAGCTGTGCTCTGTGTGTGCAGTCTGTCCTCTATATACAGCTGTGCTCCGTGTATTATGTGTTTCACTGCTTTGTGTCCCCCCCCTTCTCCAGGGCCAGCAGGGCTCCGGAAATAGTCTGTGGTCACCACTTGCAGAACCGCTACTTTGATGAGGCCGTTACACGGGACGACATCACCGGATTTATCGCCGTGATTGCCATTTTCGGGCAAGGTTCAGGCGACATCGCCTGTGCGTCGCCACGTGCAACAGGGCGATCGTTCGGCGATAATTCAGTGTTTCTCAGTTCACAGATTTCCCAACTTGTTGGGAAATCTGGCAAACTGGGATGAATGATTTCAAGCTATTGCCGCGATCTCACAGGCGATGGGAGCTATACAAAGTATACCCTGCCTCGCCTGGAGGATCGCCTCTGAACTACAGGCAGCTCAGAGGCGATCCTCCAGGGAACATCGCCGGCGACAATGACATTTCCGCGTGTTGTGTGACATGTCACCAGCGATGTGCGCCCGCACGTGATCGCCCGCACATCGCCGGAGATTGTCGCCCCCCCGTGTAACGCTACCATTATAGGGGATGTCTTGCTAATTTCCTATCATTTCTAACTGTTATCTGTTCCATTTGCACAAGAGCAGGAGAAATTGATTCACAATCATCGTTGCTTCATATCATTCTTGAAATACATATATACATACACACACGCACACATCATACACACTGTATGAAACCATACATTGATGCGTTTTGTTCACAGGACAGGGGAAACATTTGTTCTACTGCCAATAGTGATGTCTAAAAAACCATCAGGGGCAGAGTTCCGAAAAAGAGCAAAGGTGAAAGAAAAACAAGACCGACAATTTTCATCTTCATTGTCGTCATGGTTGACTAAAGCACAGGAAGATATGAAAGGTATGTGTATATAAATAACTATTTTTATTACTTTTTTTTTTTTTTTAATTTATCATAATGTAACTATTCTGAATTGAAACTGTTCGTTTATCTATGTTTGCTTTATTTTAGATGAAAGCAGCGGAGATGTCAGTGTTATTCAGTGTTATTAGGAATTCTGAGCAAGAAAGTGAAGAAAGTAATACTGTGGTGGTGGAGCACGAAACTACACAGATTGCAGAAGCCACTACAGATGAACCCACTGAAGATCCCTTTCTGAAGTTAGACATCCTACAATGTTGTAGCAGCACAACACATTCTCTAGAAGAGGAGCTAAACAATATTTCATCGACTTCTCGTGGTGAGTCAAATATTGACATTGACTGCTATGACCCCGGAACATGGCCAGTCAACTGTACAGATGCACTAAGGTGCTTTATTATCAACATGAGGACAAACACAATGTATGAACCCGATGTCAGTAATAGTTTAAGAGATGGTAGAAAACTCACAATAGATTGGTTTTTTAAACAGCTGCCAAATGGACAGAAAGTAAGAAGGTCTTGGCTAGAATATAGCCAGTTACAAAATGCTGTATACTGCATACCATGCAGAATGTTTGCTAATTCAGAACAAAGACTCTCAGTTTTGTCAAAAGAGCAAGGTTTGACAAATTGGAGAAAATTAAGCGCAAATATTCATGAACATGAAAATTCATTACATCATAAAATGTGTTTCTGTTCATGGAAAACACTTGAGGCCTCATTAGGCAAGGGTGGCATTGACAAGGAACTTCAAGACCAGATAGTGATGGAAGAAAAGAACTGGAAGGAAGTTCTTCACATAATTGTTGATGTAATCATGCATTTAGCCAGACAAGGAAGTGCATTGCGAGGCTCACAGCAAGGTCTTGATTTTGCAGACCCTAAAAGTGGAAAGTTTCTAAATGCTATTGAACTTGTTTCGCATTAGAACGCCCCCCTGCGTGAACATTTGCAGCGTCATAAGAAAGGGCAAGTGAGCTATTTCTCACCTAATATTCAGAACGAATTTTTAGACATCATTGCAGGCAAAATAAGGGAACACATACTTAATGATGTTATGAAGGCTCAGTATTTTTCTGTGATGTTTGACTGCACACCTGATATAAGCCATTTGGAACAAATGTCTGAAGTGATTAGATATGTCAAAATTACACAGTATGGCCCAGAAGTTGTTGAAAGCTTCATAGACTTTTTCACTGAGAGTGACAAAACTGGGCTTGCACTGTCAGAAATAATTTTACAAAAAATAAGAAAAGATGGCTTAGATATTAAAAATTGCAGGGGTCAGTCATATGACAATGGGGCAAATATGGCTGGAAGGTATAAAGGGGTCCAAGCACGATTGCTTCAAGAAAATAATCTGGCATATTTTGTACCCTGTGCCGTTCATTCCCTAAATCTAGTTGGTGTAAATGCTGCAAGCGTGTCACGACAAGCAGAGACTTACTTCGGGACACTACAATGTCTTTATTTGTTCTTTGTTGCCTCCATTTATAGATGGTAAGTTTTAGGGTACCTTTACACTGCGGCTAACATTTCTAGGGTGGCTACAGGTAACTTACTGGTTGCAGTGAAATCATGGAGACAAGGTTCTATCTTGTTGCTGTGTACAAATGGAATAATCTCTCCATGATTTCACTGCAACCACTAAGTTACCTGTAGCCACCCTAGAAATGTAGCCGCGTGTAAAGGTACCCTTACAGAAGCATGTAACAGTTAGGCTGGGGTTCCACATAAGCCCTCAGTCCGTTTTTGGCTTCAGTTTTCTCATTTTTTTTTCTAAGTCCAAAAACTGACAGAAAAACGGATTGGGTGTAATAAACACCCTGTCCGTTTTTCTATGGAGCTCCAAACATTGCCCTGTCCGTTTTTGAGTCAAAAACGTTGCATGCAACGTTTTTGGCATCAGTTAAAAAACGCATGCGTTTTCATGCGTTTTTTTTAACATGGGGCCCTATGGGAAACGCATGCGCGAACGCATGCAAACGCGCACTTGCGTTTGCGCATGCGTTCACGCATGCGTTTTTTTAATGAAAATTCCAAAAACGTTCAGGAGTGCAGGAGGCTCAAAAAGCACCCAGAAAAAAATGGATTGGTGATGAAAATCACTTCCAAAAACGGATTTCTATGTGTGACCACAGCCTTACCCTCAAGTCACTTAGTAAAACCAGATGGTCTGCAAAAGTCGAAGCGGTAAGACCAATTTATTTACATCTAAAGGAAATAATTGATGCTTTAAACGATCTGAAAGCCAATTCAGTTGCAAACATGGAGACAAAGGTTGAGGCTGCGTCTCTGTTGTACAATATTACAAAGTTTGATTTTGTAGCTATGTCTTGTTTTTGGTACAAAGTGCTAAGTCACATTGATCGCATTAACAAACTTTTACAAACTAAAAACATCACTATTGATATGTCTGCAAAGCATATTCATGGTCTCTTGGTCCTGTTAAGGTAGTGTCACACATAGCGATGTCGCCCACGACATCGCCGAAAAGTGACATAACAGCGATGTTGCGGGCGATATTGCAAGTACGTCGCGCTGTGTGACAGCGCGACGCAACTGCAAATTATCGCTGGTCGCAGGTTGACAGGTTTATGAACATGTTCATAAACCTGTCAACCTGTGACCAGCGATTAGGCTGGATCGCGCCGTCTGACACTGTTGGCGGCGCGATCCAGCCTATATCGCAGCGTTCCTGAGCCATCGCTCGCTGGGCTGAGCCCAGCCCAGCGAGCGATGGCTCCGCCCACATCGCCGCCGCGTCACCGGCAACGTCGTGCCGTGTGACAGCTGGCCTGCGATGTCGGAAGCGAGCGTGCACCTGCACATCGCTTCCGACATCGCTGGCCAGATCGTGCTGTGTGGCAGCACCTTTAGAGTCAGGTAGAACAAGCAATGCAGCTGATGCTATCAGTGAAGCAAAACAGATTGCAGAAAGGTGTGGCATTGATCCACACTTCAGAGAGATAAGGAAACGAAAGATCAACAAGATGTTTGATGAACAATGTGAGGATGAGAGTGCTCAGTTGTCAGTGGAAGACAAATTTAGGATTTCCCTGTTAAGGTACCATCACACAGGGAGATATCGCCGGCGATGTTGCCGGGGATCGCGGGAGCGCGCATCCCTGATAACATCGCCGGGGAAATGTCAGATGGAGCAACTTACCAGCGATGTCGCCGGCTAGTTGCCGCGGCTATAGCTCGCTGGGTTGCCCAGCAACCCAGCGAGCGATAACTCGCAATGTTGTAGATAGGCGGAATCGCCCGCAACATTGCAGGTTGCCGCGTTACACAGGGCGATCAGGCATGATCGCCTGAGCAACATCGCCAGATTTCCCAACATTGTTGGGAAACCTGGCGATGTGACTCAGGCGATTTTTCGCCTATTATCGCCCTGTCACATGAGGCAACTCTCCGGCGATGTCGCCGCAACCTGACCACGCCCCTCAGTTGCCGGCAACATCGCCGGCGATATCTCCCTGTGTGACGGGCCCTTTAGAGATAACCGACAAAATTATTTTTGAGATGAGAACCCGATTTACAGCTATGGAAAAGATCAGTAATACATTTGGTTTTCTCTCTGGACCTGAATTTAATTCATTGACAACAGAAGAGTTGAAGGTACATGCCATCAAATTAGCCGAAATATACCAGAGGCGGCCGTCACACGCTGAGATATCGTGCAAGATATCGCTTGAAAGCGGCAGATTAAACATCGCGTAAGCGATGTCTGTGCGTGTGACGGCCAGATACGACGAGCGATATCTGATCAAATCTCTAAATCGTGATCTGAGGTTCGGTTCTCAGATCTGACGATATCGCCCAATTAACTACGCACAATCGACACGTGTAAATTCCCGACATCAGACGAAACGTGTGATTTCAGCGATGGCAAAATCCATCACGTAGGCGTGTCAGGAGTTTCCTATTGCCTGACCTCCTCAGTGGTGATTCGTGCAACGAAATGGTTTCGGATTGGCTGCTTCACCACTAGCTCGCATTGGTGGAAGATGATGCGTTGCCATTGGCTGCCCTCACAGGGCGCCATTTTGAAAGCGCTGTCTTCAGCACCACACATAGGCGTCGGCTGCACAATATCTCCGAACTGTGCACCCAATTGCGTCAACTTGATAATCGATTCTGCGTGGTCCCCGACCCTGCTATATAGTGTCCACCTTGTCATATACCCACACAATGTTGGCGGGCGCGGCACACATAACGCGGCTGTACGTTTTGCCCATTGCAATTTAGTTATGTGCTACAGCACACATATACATTACGATCAATATCACAGGACATTGTGGGGATGAGGCCGCCATGTTTCAAAGGACATCTGACCCAATGAGGACGCAGTACTGAGCACCAATGGTGTAGTGAGGGGCGCAGCTTGGAGCCCATGTACCACGCCTATCGGCTCCGATAACGCCCACATTTGCTCCCACATCGTTTAGGAGATTTCTGTGTGACTTTAGCTGAACGATGTCCACTGCTGATAACTGCATCTCTCAGACGATCGCTGGATCGGTGGATCGAGGAATCGTCTGAGCGATGTCTGTGGGTGTAGCGTCGTGATGAACGATTTTGCGCGTCGTTCGGACGATATGCAAATTTAACTTCGTCTACGATATCTTTAGCGATATCTCAGCGTGTGACGGCCGCTAGAGAGATCTTAATAAAGAGGAAATAACCCTTGAAGTAGAGAGTTTTAAACATCACGCAATTAATTGCCCTTTCACATCAGCGTTTTTTTCAAATCGCGGCAGATGCGGTGAAAAAACCGCATCTGCCGCGATTACCGCATACCGGCTGCACTTGCGGCACGGTTGCGACGCGGTTGCGGTAAACGCCATACAAGGTAAAGGCGGACTTGCGGCAGGTGCGGCAAGTGCGGTTTTGCACTTGCGGCAGGTGCGGCCGCGAAAAAAAAGCGCGGCTGACGGCAGTTTATTTCGCGGCCGCACCTGCCGCAAGTGCCAAAACCGCACTTTCCGCACCTGCTGCAATTCCGCCTATACCTTGTATGGCGTTTACCGCAACCGCGCCGCAACCGTGCCGCAAGTGCAGCCGGTATGCGGTAATCGCGGCAGATGCGGTTTTTTCACCGCATCTGCCGCAATTTGAAAAAAACGCTGATGTGAAACGGGCCTTATTTAAATACAAATATGAAAAGTACCACACCCGAAGGTTTGCTTATCGACATATACAAACATGGACTGCAAGATGCCTACCCTAATATAGCCACAGCCCTTAAAATCTTTCTCACTATCCCAGTATCTATTGCTTCCAGTGAAAGAAGTTTTGGCAAGCTAAAGTTATTGAAAACACATCTTCGAAGTGTCATGGGACAACAAAGACTAAGGCCGGCTTCAGACTGCGTGTCTGATCCGATCCGTAGCTGTCCGCTTCAAGCAGACAGCTGTGGACCGGATCAGCACACAGGATCGGGGGTCTGTTATGCCTTCCGATCCTGTGTGCATCCGCACGCAGCTGCAGCCGCTGACAGGTCAGGACCGCGGCGCCCGCGGTCCTGACTTATCAGCATCGGGAACTGCGTGCGGATGCACACAGGATCGGAAGGCATAACAGACCCCCGGTCCTGTGTGCTGATCCGGTCCACAGCTGTCTGCTTGAAGCGGACAGCTACGGATCGGATCAGACACGCAGTCTGAAGCCGGCCTAACAAATTTAAGCATTATTTCTATTGAGCATGAGTTGGCTTCAAAACTTTCATATGATGACATAATAGCATCCTTTGCAGCAAAAAAAAGCACATAAAATCAAATGTTAGACAATGCTGTTGTAGAACATAGGTTTCTTGTAATATGCAACAAAACAGCCTCACAAGTATACAATACACTCAATTTTAGTTATACTAATTGTTCTGTTAAAATGCCAAGTATACATGTATAGTGTATAAATGTACAAATATAGTCTGCGATTGTTGATTAAGTTTAATACACCATTGTAATAAACGATAATGTAGCTTTACTTAGTAAGTGAGCATTTCAATAGAGCTACGCATCAAATAAAAATTGGCGTTGGCGGGTGTAATGTTGAATGGGGGGGCGCCAAAATAAATCCTTGCCCCGGGTGCCAGAAAACCTAGTTACACCTCTGGCCACATTAGTTAAAAGAAGATAGTTGCTATACATTGCAAATTGCAGGGACATATATACTGTGCAAAGTAAGGTGTCAAGTATTGGCTTAGTAGAGGATACTGAATGCCATAAGGCCCCGTTACACCTAGCGACATTCCAGCGATCAAGACAACGATACAACCTGGCAGGGATCACTGGAATGTCTCTAAGTGGTCGCGGGTGAGATGCCACACAGGCAGATCTACTCACCGATGCGCGACCCCCGATGGTCGTTGGGATCTGTCCCTGTCGCAGCCGTAACATGGAGATTGTTGGTCGTTTTCCCTGTCACACACACCGATGCAGCATGGCCAGCGGGAGACCAATGGTGAAAAAATGGTCCAAGTCATTCCGTTAACGATCAGCGATCTCACAGCAGGGGGCCGCTGCTGCTATGTGTCACACACAGCGATATCGCTGGCAAGGTCACCGCAACATCACATAACCGGTGGCGTTGCGGCAATATTGTTAGCAATATCGCTACGTGTAGTGGGGTCTTAAGGCTACGTTCACACGCGGCGTATTTGGCTGTGTATTTTGCAGTGGCACTATTTTGTGCGCGTTTCTGCACAAATAAGCACGACTGCATGCAGACACCGCACTTTTCCTGGCGCGCTTTTCCCAAGGCCATTTTAACATGTAGCCTATGGGAAAAGTGCGCGGAAAAAAGCGCAAAGAACCGCCATGGCAATTCTTTTTGCGTACGCGCTTTTGCAGTGAAAGCACACGGAAAAACGCGGCATCTGCATGCCTTTCAGGAAAAGCCATAGCTTTTTATGGAAGGCGTATCCAGCTTTTTAAATCACTGCATTTACAAAAGCACAAAAGCTATAAATGCAGGAATACGCCTGAAGTACGCTACGTGTGAATGTAGTCTGATAGTATAACTGGGTAGAGCCCTTATTCCTGTATTGCACTGGCTATCCATCTACAAGGTTATAAGGCACTTACATGTAAAAATATAAATGGTGGATACACATTTCATCCAATTTCCTCAGGAGGCGTATATTTGTCCCTGCAATGTATAGCAGCTATCTGCTTTTATCATATGGGATATTTATTGGTTGTATGTGGGTTGAATGAAAAGTAATGCTTCCACCTTTCTAACTCCTCAGCAAATGGCAGCACTGGTATGCTGCAGGTACTAGACTGTTCAGTAGACTCTCATCTACAGTTCCAGCTTGCGGGAAGCTCTATCAATGAACGGTTGTGTTGTTACAGTGCAAAGAAGGAAACCCTGCGCAGACAAGGTCAATGCGATTTAAGCAATGTGCTATTATTGAATTGTTGACAGCAGAAGATGTCACCCAAAGGATAATTCATCAGAGAAGGCAAACTGTTTATGGTAATTGTGTTGATGTGAGCACTGTTCGTTGTTGGGCTGGGAAGTTTAAAGATGGTGAGGAGGAACCATCTGACATGCATGACAAAGAAATAGGTGGACATCCTGTGAAAGCAACCACTGAGATAAACATGCAAAACGTTAACAGACTTAGGCTATGTTCACACACAATTTGCGTTTTTTTTAGCACTCTTAAAAGCACTTGCGTTTTTTTAAGAGTGCTAAAAAATGTCCCTTGTGTGTCTGAAAGGATTTGCCACGTTTTTGGACTTAGTCATTTTTTCACCAAAAACGCAGGCAAAAACGCAAGCGTTAACGCAGGGTGCATAAATGTGCCTTTTAAAAACGCATGTGTTTCCCATAGGGCCCCCATGTTAAAAAAACGCATGTGCGTTTTTTCAAAAACGCATGCGTTTTTTTTAACATGGGCCCCTATGGGAAACGCATGCGTTTTTGAATGGCACTAAAAGGTACTAATGTACCATGCGTTTTTGCATGCGTTTCCCATAGGGCCCCATGTTAAAAACAGGCATGCGTTTTGGATAAACGCACATGCGTTTTTTTACAGCACCCAAATACGCTGCATGCAGCGTTTTTTGGACTAGGGGTAAAAAACGCAAATGGAGCTGAAAAACGCAGCTACACTCAAATGTACCCTGCGTTAACGCACCTGCGTTTTTTTTAACAGCCCAAAAACGCAGAGATGGTCAAAAAAACGCATGTGTGTGAACATGGCCTAATTCAGGATAATCTTCATATCACTCAGAGAGAAATTGCAAGCATGATCGGCATTTCACAAGAACATGTACGTCACATTATTGCTTTGCTTGGTTATCAGAAGATCTGTGCTTGATGGGTAGGCTGGATGCAGACGGCTGAAATGAAAGCACACAGACTTAAAATTTGCCAGAAACTCTTTTCACATTGCGAGGATGAAGGTGATGCTTTTCCGCATTCAATTGTGACAGGAGACGAAAGTGGGCACACCACTATGAACCCGATACGAAATGTCAGCCAATGGAATATTGACACTAAGGCTATGTGCACATCTGACGTTTGTGCATCTCTGCAGAACGTCCAAAAACCTGGGTTTTTTTTAGCAGAAACTGAGTTTTCTGTGCTCAGCAGTGTCCCTCGTTTTTTGCTCGTTTTACGCCGGGTTTTCCAGCGTTTTTCTCGGCGTTTTTCTCGGCTGTTTTGAAAACTGAGTTTTTAGTGCACTTGTTCAGCTGAAACCAGTGGAAAAACGGAGGAAAGAAGTCACTTGCTCTATTTTTGGAAAACGGTGATAAAACTCAGTTTTGACTGAGAAAACTCAGTTTTGACTGAAAACGACCAGAAGAAAAACGTTCTAGTGAAGACAGAGTTTTCTAAAATCCATTGACTAGCATGTTAATCCAACCGGAGGATAGGATTAACATAAATTAACATAAAACGGAGCGGAAAACGCCGACGTAAAACGTCCAAAAGCAGCCCAAAAAACGACTGATGTGCACTTACCCAAAGGCTCACCCCAGAAAAATAAAATCAAGACACAATCCTCAGCTGGCAGCTGGAAAAATCATGGCACCAGTGTTTTGGAATGCAACTGGTGTTATCCATGTTGATTTCCTTGAATGTAAAACAACAATGAATTCAGAGCATTACATCACAACGCTGCAAGCTTTGAAACAATGACAACAAGGGTCCAAAAAGGAAATAATAATAAAAATAATAATAATAATAATAAATCTTTATTTATATAGCGCCAACATATTCCGCAGCGCTTTACAATACAGTGGGTAATAGATGAAAATACACAGTATAATACAATAAGAAATTACACAATACTGTATAATACAGTAATTCCAGTAGAGAAAGAAAACAGTACAATAATAGGAAACAATACAAAAAGCATAGAATCAATGTAAAAATACAATACAATAGATAAAACAAAAAACAAGGGTGACCCTGCTCAAGAGCTTACAATCTACAATGAGATAGGGGTTATACAAAGTACAGGGGCTTATAACACTGATGGTCTAGGTATCTTAAGGAAATGGGAGATAGAAATAAACTTACATGAATGGTCACCAGACAATCTGTGTAGATCTTTTGTGTTTGGTGGAATTTGAAGAAGAGTTATGTAGAGAGAGATAGTGAATGGGCTATGTACAGTACAAAGGCATTTTGTTTGGGAGCATGATAGGCCACCTTGAAAAGATGTGTTTTTAGTGAGCGTCTGAAGCCATAAAAGTTGTGGATGGTCCTGATTTCTTGGGTAGAGCATTCCAGAGAATTGGTGCGGCTCGGGAGAAGTCTTGGAGCCGGGAGTGGGAGGATCGTTTTTAGTGCAGATGCTAGTTGAAGGTCATTTGTAGAACATAGAGAACGGGTGGGGTGATAGACAGATGAGGGAGGAGTTGTAGGGGGGTGCTGCACTGTGAAGAGCTTTGTTGGTGAGAACAAGCAATTTGAACTTTATCCTGCAGTGTATAGGCAGCCAATGCAATGGCTGGCACAGGGCGGAAGCATCTGAGTAACGATTGGCCAGGTAGGTGATCCTGGCTGCTGCATTAAAGATGGACTGTAGAGGGGAAAGTTTAGAGAGGGGGAGGCCGATTAATAGAGAATTGCAATAATCAAGGCGGCAGTGGATTAGGGCCATGGTGAGGGTTTTAGTTGTTTCCATGGTGAGAAAGGGGCGGACTCTAGTGATGTTCTTCGGGTGTAAGCGACAAGAACAGACGAGAGATTGTATATAGGAGGTGAAGGAGAGATCGGTTACAGACGTGACACCAAGACAGCGAGCCTGCTGCCTAGGAGTTATCATGGTACTGCACACAGAGAGAGAGAGATGTCAGATTTAGGGAGGTTAGTAGAGGGCGGAAGCAAAAGAAGTTCAGTTTTGGAGAGGTTGAGTTTTAAATAGAGAGCCCACGAGTAGATTAAAGTGCAAAAAACATATGTTACTTTATTAGGTCACACAGTACACAGACCAATGTTTCGGCCAGCAGGCCTTCATCAGGGTACTAATAAAATAAGAATAACAGTACAGAAAAAAATAAAATGTATTAGTAACACAGATAATGTGTTAAAAGTTTAGATGTGTGAGGTGATCCCAAGTGATTGCAACATGTGGTGGCTAGATATAAAGCAACAATTTATGTATTCCTATAGAGACCGTGTGCCGAAAGTCCTAGTGGGTGTAGTGTACCAAACTTATCTCGTAGTGCAAATGGTGAAGGAGGGGGCAAAAGGATTCTATATTAGGAATCTATCTCGGAATCTATCTCCAGGAATTTAGTGTTTGGTGCCCTCTTCTTTTTTTCAACTTGACACCTCCTGGTCCCCTCCTCTATGAGGTATTCTACACCTTTTCCACGATCATGACTCCAGGGAAAGACTACGGCTTCAATTCACAACCCTATTATTATTCACCCTCCTGTTTTAGCTCACACCTTCTAGTCTTCCTTTTTTCTTGTTTTAATTCCCTGGTCCTCTAACCTGTTCCTTATTCCTAGACTTCTGGAGCATTTATACTCAGATAGATCAGTTTTGATTGACCTTTGACCCATCACGAGTACTACTACAGGTAATTGAAGTTTCCCATTCCATTTAGTTGATTCTCCTATGCATTATCTTGACTTTACTGCCTTTTTTTTCTTTTTTTCTTTTCCTTTTTTCCTTTTCTGTGGAGGCCTTTCCGAGAGAGATTCCTAATATAGAATCCTTTTGCCCCCTCCTAAACCATTTGCACTACGAGATAAGTTTGGTACACTACACCCGCTAGGACTTTCGGCACACGGTCTCTATAGGAATACACAAATTGTTGCTTTATATCTAGTCACCACATGTTACAAACACTCGGGATCACCTCACACATCTAAACTTTTAACACATTATCTGTGTTACTAATACATTTTATTTCTTTCTGTACTGTTATTCTTATTGTATTAGTACCCTGATGAAGGCCTGCTGGCCGAAACGTTGGTCTGTGTACTGTGTGACCTAATAAAGTAACATATGTTTTTTGCACCTTGATCTACTCGTGGACTTGCATTAATCACTTCTGGTGGGCCCAATCTACACTTCTACAGTCGGCTATTTTTATTGGTGCACCCAATCCTTATACGTCGAGCCCTCTATAGTCTCTATTGGTGCTCTTTTTTTGAGAGGTGCTCCGTATATACCAGATGTCATTTCAAACTTTTTCCTACGATAGTGATTACACTAACACTATCCTTTCGCGTGTGAAGAAACCAAATGAATTTCTCGATACACCGCCAGAAGAAACCCGAGCGACTAGCTTCGAGAGGGAACTGAAAAAACAAATTGCCTTAGATTTGCACTATGTGACCCTGGCCGAGTATCACCGGGCTCAGCGAATACCAAGAGGTCTCCGTGTATCCTTACGTCCGACTCTTTTTGCGGACAATGAAGCCTTCTGTTCAAAATTTGAGAGCATCTTGAATAAGTGCTCCATGGACCTAATCTTGTTAACTATCGAGTTTCTACACGACGAGTTAGAGAAACTCAGTGAGAGTGCGGTGACCCTAGAAGAACAACTTAAGGACTCATTATCCAACGCCGACTTTGAAAAGGCAAAGAAAAAGGCAATTTCTTCAAACAACAAATTCAAAAAGACTCTTCAAGCTCGTAAAAAGGCAAAGTTTAACAGGGACAGAGAGGATTACGAGAAACAACAGGTTTACAGATGGCGTTCTGTAGAACCCCCACCACCAAGAACTGGTTATTATTCCTCATCCGGCTCAGAGGGAGAATATGGACATCCACATCCTTACGGACCATATCCACATTATCCTCCCCAGTATCCGCCCCCTCTTTTTTTAGGTCGGTGCCCGGCCCGAAAAAGGCACGTAGGGGCAAGAGGCACACCAGGACCCTCACGGATGGTGACGAGGTCACAGGTGGGTCGCAACTGGTTTACAACATTTCCTCCTACATCCTCTCCCCGGCAGAACTTCATGTCCTACAGAAGGGATTGTCCTTCAGTCCTACACCATCCTACAACTCCTTTCAACTCGAACAGGAGTTGAAAGTTTTTTTCAGGTCTCTGAGACTCAAGACCCATTTTTATGTCAATCCATTTCCACCCAGCAATACCACTGATAAAATCCTGTGCCTTAAGGATCTTGGATTAACCTCTCCAAGCTCCTTCATGCCTCCGAAAAAATATCACCCAGTAGAGGCTTTTGTGGAATTAGTCACACGGGACATAAAAGATATTGAGGATAGGATTCACAATGGGCTATTACATTTGAAACATAACCTAACGCAGGTTGAGTCCAGGGCCTTAAAATCCCTTAAAGACAATACCCGTATAGTAATAAAACCAGCTGACAAAGGCGGTGCCTTGGTAGTACTTGACAGAGATTACTATATTAATGAGATACATTCACAACTATCCGACAGTATGACTTACATGATGTTAACAAGGGACCCTACCAGTGAGATCCAAAAAGAAATCAAGATAATAATAGACCGTTTCAGATCCAATGGGGTGGTCGACCAGAAATTGGCTGACTTCCTCATCACCCAACACCCTATTACACCGGTCTTATACACTCTTCCCAAAATTCATAAGAACCTGACGAGGCCACCAGGGAGACCTATTGTGGCCTCCACTAATTCAGAATTATCACCTTTATCCCAGGTTCTTGAGAAAATTCTAAGTCCTCTTGATCCATCCTTGAGGTCATACATAAAAGACACTAGTGCATTTTTGGGTGTCATCAGAGAGTTGAATCATGTTCCCCCTAATTCTATCCTTGTGACAATGGATGTAAACAGCCTCTACACCAGTATAGATCATGAGATGGGAATTGCTGCTGTCCAATGGTTCCTTGAACAACAGGAAAACTTTGACCCCTTAAGGAAAGAGTTATGCATTGATCTGTTACACATTGTATTGAAAAATAACTTTTTCCTCTTTCAGGATACATTCTACCTCCAGAAACGGGGCACAGCAATGGGGGCCAACGTAGCTCCTCCATACGCAAATATATTCATGGGCAAGTTTGAACATGATTTCATATTTAACCATCCCAATGTGACAGAACATGTCCTCATTTGGCGCCGTTACATTGACGATGTGTTTCTAATTTAGAATGGCACCGTAACTATGCTTGATTCCTTTTTTCATGAACTCAACACTCTGATCCCCAATTTGACATTCACAATGTACCACGATGAACGAAGTATTAACTTCCTTGACACAATGGTCACAATCGATCCCACTGGAACTCTGACCACTGATCTATATGTAAAACCTACTGACAGGAATAGTCTGTTGCACTACAGCAGCAACCACCCTCGCCATGTGAAGATCTCCTTACCGAGATCTCAACACATGAGAATCGACCGCATTGTCTCTGATCCGGATGTAAAATCCATCAGACATAATGAAATGACAACCAAATTCAGAAATAGGGGTACCCAATACAGATTGCAGAGGGACATTTAAACCCTTCAACCCATCAAAGGCCGTCTGGTCCAAGGATACCTTTCGTGTCCACATATCATCCCTTTAACAAATTAATACAAGGAGCAATCCTAGAACATTGGCACCTTTTACATAAGAGTTACCCCGAGATTCCTGAATTTGTGAATACCCCACTCTTCTGTCATAAAAAAGCTCCAAATATCAGACAAACAGTAGTAAGGGCTGACATTGGCTCAAATAAAAAGACCACACAAATGACCCTTCAAACTCAAAGGAAAGGAACCTTTCCTTGTCTTGGTTGTAACCAATGTAATAACGTTATAAAAGGCAATTTTTTCACGCATCCCCGCACAGGCAAACGCTACCATATCAAAGGTTTTTATACTTGCGCGTCCTCCTACGTGGTATACTTGATAAAATGCCCTTGCGGTCACGTGTATGTGGGTGAGACCACTCAGCATATACGTGATCGCATAAGTAAGCATAAGTCCACAATTCGATGCAATAATACACTCTTGCCTATTCCCTTTCATTTTTCCAATCATGGTCACAACGTATCTCAATTACGTTTCCAAATTATCGAGGATGTCCCCCCACAAAGGAGGGGTGGGGATCATATACGGAGGCTTAAACTGCGGGAGGCCTTCTGGATCCACACACTCCAGACCCTTGAACCCTTAGGGCTCAACCGCGAGTATGAACAATTTTGATGTACAATTTTGATGAACGTTCTTCCCACATTTCATGAGTTTGCCATAAGGTCTATATGGCAATGATAATTCCTATATAAAGTTACTAACTACGTTTTACATAATTATGTATGCATTTGTAAGTTGTATTCTCATATGAGTTCTTGTAGACATTTCCTCTGGTTTCCTCCTTTCATTCACCTTATTATTGACCATAAATGACCTTGGACTTTTTCTTATGGATTTATCCATATTCATGATAATACATATGGATAAGGATCTTCCTACCAACATACATATATTGAGTTCACCTAAACCCCTGCAGCACTATTTGCTGTAAGATAACAAGTACATTCTATATTGCATAGTACCCTATGTTTCAATTCTATAGTCCTATATATTGTGCCATTGGATGCTTACTATTGCTGTGATTGTTCTACTAACTTCTTTTTCTCTTATGTCTTAGATGCACTGTTGAACCTTATCCTTCAACTTGGCACAAGCTGCACCAGCGTCTGAAATATGCACTATAGTGGTAGAAATCGTCAAATCGTCACAGCAAGCACCATGACAACGATTGTCTCTCTTCTATTTAGTGCGCATGCGCAACACCCAATCACACTGCGCAGGCGCGGCTTGCAGTTCGCCGCACTGCCTCCCCGCACTTCCGTGCGGCTCAAACAAGGGATGTGATGTCACTTTGTCCCACCCCTCTCTCTTTATAGAGCGGCCACATTCTAACACACGCCGCACATACCATACGGATGAAAAAAATCATGACAGCCACATGACACTTTTTTTGTCAAAAATCTCTTCAAGGTAAGATACGCAGATGTAAGCATACCCTTAGGTTACATGCACACAATCAATGTTTGCAGCATTATAGACGCAGAATGTTTGCTCTGCGTCCATAACACTGCATTGTGCAGTACAAGCACTTTGGATTGGATTTCAAGAAATCCCATGAACACTGGGCTTCTTTGCTCTGAAGCGTATACTGACATGATGGGTGGCTTTCTGCCACACCACTTCTCTGCAGCATGTCAATTTAGCACTGTGGACTCGGAGGTGATCTCGGTGGGTGCGTGCCGGAAAAAGCTGCTGTGTCCCAATCCAGATCATTTGCCCAGGGCAGCTGCATTCACCCGCAGAGGTCGCCGACTTCCCTCAGGTCCAGAGACATTACAATCAGGACACAGTGTCTCTGGATCGTCTGCAGATACCCTTAAATCCTACATACCCCTACAACTAATTATTTACTTATATTGTTCTTTTTAGCTGCATAATACATTCTCTTGGAAGTCTATTTGTCTGTATTTTTTTTTTCTACTTTAAAAGTTTGCAGTTGACCTTTATTAAATATTTGCAGTAAGAATTACCCATCCCAATGTATAATTAAATCTTAACTGGCAGACTCAGAAGTTCAGTTCCCCTCAGGCATTGTCCTTTGCTGTGAAAATTAAAATGAAAGACACCTTAATTGATTTAATCTCTATGATTGTCAAACCCAACATGTGTCACATTAGGAGGAGACCTGACATTTGTCAGATGTCACTATAAAGACAAATGTGGTCAATGCAATCAGGAATCTGAAGGTGACCTTGTTATAAATTTGAGTTTTGTAAAGTCTATTAACGAAGTGGCAAATGAGGGCCATGCAGTTCTTTCATGGATATATGTTATGAAACAGATAGCATTTATGTCAGTAAATCATAGAGATTTGTCTATTATTTAGTTAAAATGATTCATAATGGTATTATGTGAGACTGGAAAGTTCAAGTTACATATATGAAATGTGATATATTATGTATTCCAATTTATTGTCATACATGGCCTACTGAGAGTTAAAAATCACCATGATCAGGGTCGCTATTAAATAGTCGATTGTAAGCTCTTTCAGTCCTTTATTTTTAGCTTTATCTATTGTATGGTATTTTTTACATTGATTCTATGCTTATTTTATTGTATCCAATTATTGTATTGTATTCTTTCTCTACTGTAATTATTTACTGATTGTAATTGTATTGTATATTTTTCATATATGAACTACTATATTGTAAAGCGCTGCAGAATGTGTTGACCTATATAAATAAAGATTTATTATTATTTATTATTATAAATGGGACCCTGGCAAAAGTCAAAAGTGAGGCCCCAAATGCTCGCATATAGCACCATCACACTCAATAATTGATGCATTTGCACGTGAGTTCATACCATAAAACGAGCGTGATCAACAATATTCAAGTCATTCAGTACTTGTTTCCGGCCTCTTTACATTCATAAATGTGGATACTACGTACACACTGTATGTGACACAAACCCTGTTTGTTACACACACATATATCAGTGGGAAATACTGGGGAATAAAAAGGATCACATAGGCGCTTATCCAGTGGTAAAGGAGAGTTTAATAATAGTATGTGTGTCCTAGAGCTGATGTCCCTGCACTCTTCTCTCCCCTACCAGCTGAGATACCAATGCAATTAGCTTTTTGGCTACATACTCGGTCCCTTGCTATACTGCTTTGCCGCAAGCATCCTGTATGGTCCTCTGTTCTCCCGTATAGCTATTCACGTGTGTTTGGGTCCCCAGCTTCTGCTGAGGTCCCTAGGCCCCAGGCTCTGTGCTTGTCTTTCTGGGGTTCCTGTTTATACCCTGGGGGGTGTCACCAGCCTATTGCAGGGAAATATCTGCTATATAAAGTTCAATTTTCCTGTATGGCATGGCCCGAGCAACGAGGTCATTAGGTTTCCTAACCTAGACCTGTGTGTTGGTCCAGCTCATTGCTCTGGTTATCTATATCCAGCACCAGTCCTGCCTGCTCCCAGTTCTGTGCCTGCTGAAGTTCCTGTACTCCTGTGTCTGCATTGTCTCTGTTCCTGAATTCATCCTGGCTGTGTTCTGTCCTTACATATGCCTGTGTCCTGCACCTGAAGTCCTGCTTGTGTATTGTACCTGAATCCCTGCTTTTGTACTGCACATGTAGCCCTTCTTGTGTCCTGCACATGTAGCCCTGCTAGTGTCCTTGCACCTTAAGCCCTGCTTTTGTTCTGCACCTCAAGCCTGTATTTCATCTGGAATCTTTATGTCCTGTCTGCATTCCAGGGTTCTGCCTGAGTCTGGTATCATGCCTTAGTCCAGCTTACCTTGCGTCCGGCGAATTCAGAAACCTGTATATCCAGAGACCGGCGTATCCTGTTACTGGCAAATTCTGAATCCGGAGACTCCTGACTTGTCTGTGTCATGCACCTGAAGCCCTTCTGTGTCATGCACCTGAAACCCTGCTTGTGTCTTGAACCTAAAGTCCTGTGTACCTGCTCACACCAGTCTACTCCGGTCCGCACCTTCTGTAGCTACACCATTCTGCTCCGGTCCACACATGCTGTTGTGGCGCCCCTGCTCCAGGGTGGCCACAGGGAGAAACTGCAGCCAGGCAGGAGGGTAGACAGTTTGTTTAATAAACACCTCAACACACACATCCACTGTCATGGGGACCTAACCCTGAGTCTGGGACTCTAGGCAGACAAGAGCTAGTAGGTTAGATATGAGTGGATGGAGCGTAGTCATGGTAACGGATGGGTATATAAGGGAGCAACAGGAAGCGGTTAGCGAGTAGGCCGGTGGTGCTGAGCAGAACAGATGAAGACCAAAGAGTAGGCCAGAGTAGGCTGAGAGGACCAGTACCATCATGTCCAGGGAAGATGAGCGGGCCAGCAACTAACTAACAGGAGAGTCTCTCTTATTATACTAGGAAGTTACACGGGAAGGAAAGGACCCGGTGATCCCTTGAGATACAGGGATACCTGTGGTTAGGCTGAAACCAGAGTGTCAGCTCTGAGGAAGGCTGAAGATATACCCAGCGCTCCAGACAACCTGACGGGGGACACAGACTCCAGATTTGCATTCCCACCGGAGGATTGGGAGCACAGCAGCAACAGAGAGGACCCGGCTTACCGCCCATAGAATTAGGGGGAAGCTGATAATAGGGACCGAGCTGCCGCTCCGCAATCCACTTTAAGGAGGAACACTGAGAAATAGCCTGAAAGGACACGTAGAGGGACTGAGGAGACTAGGAGAGATAACCTGGCTGCAGTGGTTTCAGTATACCAGATTCAATATAGCAAAGCTGTAAAGAACTATATTATACCGTGCCCTGTATGACAGAAGAATAAGAACAGTAAACCCGGGTGAACCCTGCTACGTTGTCTGTATCTGATTTCAGGTATGTAAAACTGTCAGCCCTCCATCTAGCCCTGTCAGGAGCCATCTCCACATTATCCCCTTTTCCTGCAAAGCCTACAATTACCATCACTGACTTTAATCACCACTGCCCCGGGGAACCTAGTTCTACCCACTGGAACTATTTCATCCAAGCTGCTATCCCATCATCCCCGGAGGTTCTGCAGCAGCGGCGGCCCCATCACTGGCCGCATATAGTGGGTGGCGTCACAAGTGACAAATCCCCTGTAAATAACCCCCATTTTATTGTGCGGGCCCGGACACGGTCCGAACCAGGACCGCTGTGACATCCCCCAGCAACACCCCGGTCCGGCACCGAGTACCCCGTCCCAGTGGGCTCCACAACCTGGCGTCACGAACAGGATCTACCATGCCCAGTAACCGGGCATTGTGTGCCGTGATTAGTGACTGTTTTAAATCTGCCGCCATTGCTGGGCGCGTGGCAAGCTGAATTTTAACTGCGCCACAGAGACTGAAAATTTCAAAATCCGCCATTACAGAGCGCGCGACGCGTGGGAAGAAAGAAAACGCTCACCGCTCTGACGTCATTGGATGGAAAGCAAGAGTCCTTGTAGCACTGCAGAATCCAAGATGGATCCGGTTCAAAGGAAAGCAAAGTCCCACCCTGGCTCCCCTTAACTCCGGGGGAGCCAGCCATCAGTCCTGGAAAGGAACTTCCATCTCAAGTTGCAATAGCCAGTAAGAATATGGCGAGAGAGGAAGTCGTCACCCCAGAAAGGCAGGACAAGAAACCGGATGTGGAACAGCCGCCATTGCAGTATACTCGGACGGAAGGAAAAGACACTGTGGAGAGTGCTGCAGAGGAAAGACCTCAACTGATTCCGGAGGGTCCACTGAACGTGAGTGTGGAGGAACCCGGCCAGGGAGAGATATTGAGTGATCCTAGCGGCATGGCGGAAGGCGGTAGAGGATATCCACAAGTCCGAGACACCCGGAGGGGTGTAATGCGGCTGCTGCCCTTGCAGTTAACCCGGGCCCAAATAGAGCAGAGGACCCAGATACGAATAGACTTTTACCAGCATGAGCAGACAATGTCAGTGCAGTCCGGCTGGGCTAGTGACTTCAATGCTACCAGGAGCGAGGAAGGTCCCGGGACAGAAGTTCTGGTTGATGTGTCCATCCCTAAGGCAGCTCCTCCAAGTACTATCAGAGAGTTTGACCCACTTGGAGCTTTGGAAGAGAGATCTCTAAAAACACAGCCCCTTAAACTCATACCCCTCTCCTCCAAAAAATCCCCCAGCACCCCCAAAAAATATGCCCCAAACCCACACCCCCTAAACCAACACTCCTGCCCCTAAACCTGCAACCCACCAAAATACACCCCCCAAACCTCAACCCTGCCCCCCAAAAATGCCTGCAACCCAAATCTACACCCTCGCCACCCAAAAAAAACACAGCCCCCCAATCTGCACCCCACACACACCTGCCCTCAAAAGACATCTCCCCAAACTCGCACCCCCCAAAAAACACCCCCTGGCTCCCCAAACCTGCAGCCTTTATCCCCCCCAACCCGCACCCTAACCTCTCCAAAAAATACCCCTCCACAAAAACACCCCTCCAAACCTGCACTTCAAAAAAAAGCCACTCCAAACCCGCCCCCAAAAATACACCCCTCAAACCCACCCACCTGCTTCTCCAAAAAAACTCCTCCTCGAGCCTGCATGCCCCCAAAAAAGCCCCCCAAATCCACGCCCATAAAAATACACCCCCAAACCTGCACCCCTACCCCCTCAAAAAAATGTAAAATGTAGCCTATAAACCTCCCAGTCTTATCACTGCCTGATCATTCTTGGCAGTTAAGAGAAAAGCCGTGTTACATCTCAATGAGCAAATCTGAAAAAAGTGAGGCAAGGCTTGGGGTCCTTTCACACGCTGCGTATTTGCTGCATTTTTTACGCGCAAGCTCATCAGAAACCAGGAGGAGAATAATCAGAGGAAAAGTATAATAGAAACAAGTGCTCCACTTCTGCATTTAATCACCCACTCCTGGTTTTGTGATGAGGTTGCGTGTAAACAAATGCAGCAAATATGCAGCGTGTGAACGCACCCTTACAGAAATGAGAGCAAGAGCTGCTTCCTCAAGGCCCACTGAAACATCTGATCAGAGATAAGCAAGGCTTACAGAAATGAGAACAGCTAGTTACTATGCCCAGGCAACGCTGGACTCTACAGCTAGTTTATATATAACGTATATACTCGTGTATAAGCCAACCCGTGTATAAGCCGACCCCCCTACTTTTGCCCCCAAAACCTGGGAAAACCTATTGACTCGTGTATAAGCCGAGGGTGGACCCCAGCACAGGTATACAGCCCCCAGCAGTGTGGTATACAGCAGCCTCCCCAGTAGTATATACAGCAGCAGCCCCAGTGGTAGTATACAGCAGCCCCAGAGGTATATACAGCAGCCCCAGTGGTAGTATACAGCAGCAGCCCCAGTGGTATATACAGCAGCAGGCCCAGTGGTAGTATACAGCAGCCCCAGTAGTAGTATACAGCAGCCCTTAGGTAGTATACAGCAGCCCCAGTGGTATATACAGCAGCAGCCCCAGTGGTAGTATACAGCAGCCCCAGTGGTACTATACATCAGCCCTTAGGTAGTATACAGCAGCCCCAGAGGTATATACAGCCCCAGAGGTATATACAGCCCCAGAGGTATATACAGCAGCCCCAGTGGTAGTATACAGCAGCCCTTAGGTAGTATACAGCAGCCTCAGAGGTAGTATACAGCAGCCCTTAGGTAGTATACAGCAGCCCCAGAGGTATATACAGCCCCAGAGGTATATACAGCCCCAGAGGTATATACAGCAGCCCCCCCCATATCAGTATACAGGCCCCCCCCCTTGGGTAGCAATCCTGTAAAGGAAGAGATTAGTATACTTATCCCTCCGCTCTCCCGCTGCCGCTGTTTACATGCCGATCCAGGCCGCAACCATCGCCTTGAAATCAACCTGTTTTTCAGCTCTGCTCTGAAACAGGTGCCTCAAGTGATGGGTGGAAACAACCGTGTTCAGACGGTTGATTTGGCGGTGCAAGATGCATTTCTCTCATCTACCCGGTTGTTTCCACCTTGTTGTAGCGGCGTGTAAAGGTACCATAATAGTGTTTGCAGTATAATTCAATACACCACGCTACTATATGGAATATAATATATTTTGATATAGATGTTGCCATATGAACTACTGATGTTACCATTATCGAGTTACTATATCTTGACATGGCCCTATATATACACCTATATATACATTGAGTATTAGAAGTCGTTAAGAATAGACGTGACATTTTTGTTAATAAAAATATTTAATAATACATAATTTTGGTAAAATTTATAATATGTAATATCAATCCTCATGTTATTGTATGATATTTGTGCTATGGGATTATCACCCTTCCTTACCTTTGTATTACACTTGTCTACTAATAAAATTTTGTATTTGTTAATATAATAGCGGACCGTAAGGGTACCTTTACACGCCGCTACGGCAGGATGGATGCATCCCGCTACTTCACGTGCACGAGCACGCTCAAACGGTTACAAACGCTCAACGCATCACCTTTACACGCCGCCATAAGGTGCGCTACGCTACGTGACATCTATAGCTAGATACATCGCCGGGTGTCTCAAGTAGCCATCTGTAGCTCATTTACACACCCCTATAACCAGCTACTATGGGTGTACCTGGTGCAGCAGGGCCAGCACATAGGCGTGCCACAATTGTGGATTACGAGCCGTCCGTACGCTGATAGGACAAAGCAATAACATCCTGATTGGGCAGACAACGCAGGAGGCTGAGTAATACAGCACGCTCGAGCGATTGTGTAGTGTGACTCGTCAGCTCCTTAAATATGCCTCCCTATGCAGCGACTACCAATCGTCATGCAGCAGCTTCCACCAATGATCGCACATGGGGCGCGGTAACACGGAGCCAGGGTCACGCCTTAGCTACATTGCAGCTACATCGCAGGGTGTCCAGAGTTCCCTTCCGTAACGTCTATACACGCCGATGCATCTTGCTACCATCGGCTTTGTAGCTCTCTGTTTTCGAGCAGAGGTCGTAAACAGATGTATCTGTTGCCGGCTGTATCGTCACGTCTTCAGACGACGCTACGACGGGCTATATTGGCGCTACAAGCTACATTTGTAGCCTGTAGCGGGATGCATCCATCCTGCCGTAGCGGCGTGTAAAGGTACCCTAAATCCTTTTTTTCTCCCTTTTGGGAAATTGTGTGTGTGTGTGCCTAGATACAATTGGTCCAAAGATAATGGGTCTGTTATTTCTTTTCCCTACCGATAGAATAAATTAATACATGTTATATAATGACTTCATGGTAGTTGAAATGCTCTTGTGGTACTATTTAACGAGTAACTAGGCAGCGCGCTTTGCCGAGATACCCGATGTATACCTTGGTTACCAGCCTTCTCCGCTCACCGGCTGGTATCCAAGGTACATAGCGGGTCACTAGGGACCCTAGTAACCCGCTGTGTACCTTGGATACCAGCTGATGAGCAGAGAAGGCTGGTAACCAAGGTATACATCGGGTATCTAGCCAGTGCGCGCTGCCTAGATACCCGCAGTTTACCTTTGAGACCAGCCTGCTCCCAGTTTGCAATCATTTTCAGGAAGAAACTGAGTATTATCTGACAGAATTGCAGGGGTGTCAATACTTTTGGCCAACACTCTAGGTGAACGATATCGTTAGCTATGTCATGTGACCGCTATCCTTCTGACATCGTTAGTGCGTTGTCACACGCAAGGATATCGTTAATGATCTTAAGTTTGGCAACGCTCCAGCTATTTGGAGAAGAACGTTTGAACGATTTTACAAAGCGGCAGGAGTAGGAGAAATATGAACAACATTGTTCAAAAAGGTGTCACACTGAATGATGTTGCTGCTTCCCAGGACGTTAATTGGACAACGAACAATAGATTTGAGGTCCGGATCCCAAATTTTGGATGAACGTTCCAACAATTTTCCCTTCCTACATGGTTCGTTTACACACATTGACGCACTAACGATATCGTTTGAACGATCACAAATCCATGACATTTCAACGATATCGTCAACGATATCCTAGCATGTGAAGTGGCCTTTAGTCACATATTTTCACCCATAATATAGCTTTCATCTTTTCCAAATTCATCTGAGTGTGCAGCCATCTTTCCTTTGGACTTGATGATGAGATTGATTTAAATCCGTACACTAGCACCTCACTGAAATCTCCCAAAATTGTGTTTACGCTAATAACTTTCTCTTCAGTTCTCATTATTACACATCACTAACTTTATGGACATCTGTAGTTTGGTTATTACTTGCTGAGATTATATTGCTTAAGGCCACTTCACACACACAGATATCTGAGTCCAATATCTGAACAGATCTCTGGTTGCAGTGAAATCATGGATACATTGCTCCATGTTGTACACAGCCACAAAATGTAGCAATGTATCCATGAGTTCACTGCAACCAGAGATCTGTTCAGATATTGGACTCAGATATCTGTGTGTGTGAATTGGCCATTACCGAGATCTCTCCTTTGGGCAATAGCCCCTCCAATGTACCAGATACTGCAGAGAACCTCTTACCATATTCTCTGCGCCTCATATTCCAAATTCCCCTAACTAGAAGAGGAGGAAAAGGATTTCTGACAGGGTGAACAGGGGAAAGATATAGCTTGAGGAGAGACTTATGAAACATATTGGGTATTTTAAAGGATGGAGGAAGTTTCACACAAAAAGCTGCAGGGTTAATGACCTTGATTATGTCATAAGGACCAATAAGTCTGGGACCCAGCTTGGCAGAAGGTACCTTAAGCTTGATATTTTTTGTGGACAACCATAAATTGTTCCTTTCACGTCGCCGTCAGACTCAGTGACTGCTATTCCTGCCCCAGCCACTAGGCGGCGCCTGATTCCTTTGCCTAGTAGTGCCGCTGATTGGGGGCCATGTCCTCATCGGGACCTGCTCTTTTGGTTCCTGCTTCTGTTGCTGGGCATTGCCATGCTCCTTCTGCGGGTCATGCTGGTGACAGGAGAAATGTCCCTGCAGAGGCATCTGGTGGGCACAGGCTTTGTTCAGAAGTGGGGTGGTTCGTACCAGTTATGCATCACCATCTGGTCTGGTTGTAGGGGCAGTCCGGATGAGGTCATCGGGCTGTAAGCTTTGGCCTATGAGAAGGCACCACGCCCTTGAAATACTTTGGGGCCTGTATTGCAAACTACCAGATATATTCTTGGTTTTCCCTGCTATCTAGTTTGCGCTCTATTATATTAACTCTGACCTTGCCTGGATTTTGACTCTTCTACCGTTTGACATTTTTTTACGTTTGCTGTCCTCCCGGTTTTGACTCTGCCATTCTGACTATGCTTTTGGATCCTGATTTGTTTATTCCCTGACCTCCTAGCCTTGTACCTTCCAGCGACCTCTCTGCTGTGGTCTGCTCTCACCTATAGTAATCTACCTCTGGGGCTACGCTGTAATTTCAAATCCCTGTATATGTGTAAAGGGTCTCAGATTTCCTCAGGGTGCTGCCTTACCAGCATCTCAGCCTTTGCAGCAGACAGTCGTCACAGGCCCCAACTCCAAAGCTTGGGCCCCTAGAATGTGTGTTATTAGCAGCTGGTGCTTGAGCACCCTGTGCTGTCTTTAAATTGCCTCTGAGATCAGACCAGATAATTTTAAATTTATCCACAGATTTTCCAATCTTTGGACTACCAACTACCATGGTTGAAAAAGAACCAAAACGAGGATTACATAAAAATTACAGGAAAAGGGGGTAGATTTTATGGATTAGCTGACAGTGGATGTTTCACCCAGTCAGACTGGTGATCGGACACATAACACCAAAGATATTGCTCAAGTGTTTGATTAGTGCGTTCAGTCTGACCATTGGTCTCTGGGTGATAGGCAGAAAAAAAAGACAACTCAATATTGATCTTTTTACAAAGTTCCCTCCAAAATTTGGAAACGAACTGAGTCCACTGGTCAGAAATTATATTTTTTGGTATACAATGTAACAAATGAATAACATACTCAGGGTTTCAAAATTAGGCAATCCAGACAGAGGAACAAAATGACACTGTTTACTGAACCTTTTCACCGCCACACAAATACAAGTCTTCCTTTCTGAGGGCTGGAGAACAGTAATAAAGAGTATGGAGAGGTGGGTCCAAAGATTCCTGGGGGTGGGTAGGGGATAAGAAACCCGGTGGGACAAGTTCTGGATGTCTTGGCGCAGGAACAAGTTTCACAAGCAAGCACGTCTTCCTTACAGTCTTTAAACAACAACCACTGTGATCAAATTAAAAAGTAAAATTATTTTATTCATTTTTTATTACGTTTTTATTAAAGTTTTTTATATAAGATTTTATCCAAAATTTCTTGTTTAATTAACACCAACCACTCTTAAACCGGATGGATATTATGTAAAGTATTTATCTAGTTTGCATAAAATCTCAAAGGAGGGTTACTTAAACAATGCCTACATCATTAATTGGGAGCCATTATACAAAGTGTAGCGCATAACTCATTACCTTTAATTATTATCAAAAACTTCCTAAAGGTGTAACACACGCGGAGACACCTTAAAATTATAGCAGCAATACAAATATATGAGCTCGCTCTGGTGAAACATCACGTTTCCAACTTTTAATATCTCATGAGCCGTCGCTCATACAAAAATGTCAAGCATAAATATGGAATCTACAGATTCAGATGGTCATCGCACTTATTTCTACATAAATGATCGTAAATAACCTAAACTTGATATTGGCCTAGTTACTCGGGTGTGTTGTACTTATAGTGATGTTCAGTGTCAAGTCTTGGGTGTGAGGGTTTGTGATGTGTCTTTGTGTAGTTATATTTTTTGCAGTATATTATGGGTGTATGTGTTATGCTTTTTCTTCTATATACTAGTTTGTTGTCTAATGCTTCTTGTTGTATGATTTATTGCCGATATACAGTTAGGGCCAGAAATATTTGGACAGTGACACAATTTTCGCGAGTTGGGCTCTGCATGCCACCACATTGGATTTGAAATGAAACCTCTACAACAGAATTCAAGTGCAGATTGTAACGTTTAATTTGAAGGGTTGAACAAAAATATCTGATAGAAAATGCAGGAATTGTATACATTTCTTTACAAACACTCCACATTTTAGGAGGTCAAAAGTAATTGGACAAATAAACATAACCCAAACAAAATATTTTTATTTTCAATATTTTGTGGCGAATCCTTTGGAGGCAATCACTGCCTTAAGTCTGGAACCCATGGACATCACCAAACGCTGGGTTTCCTCCTTCTTAATGCTTTGCCAGGCCTTTACAGCCGCAGCCTTCAGGTCTTGCTTGTTTGTGGGTCTTTCCGTCTTAAGTCTGGATTTCAGCAAGTGAAATGCATGCTCAATTGGGTTAAGATCTGGTGATTGACTTGGCCATTGCAGAATGTTCCACTTTTTTGCACTCATGAACTCCTGGGTAGCTTTGGCTGTATGCTTGGGGTCATTGTCCATCTGTACTATGAAGCGCCGTCCAATCAACTTTGCAGCATTTGGCTGAATCTGGGCTGAAAGTATATCCCGGTACACTTCAGAATTCATCCGGCTACTCTTGTCTGCTGTTATGTCATCAATAAACACAAGTGACCCAGTGCCATTGAAAGCCATGCATGCCCATGCCATCACGTTGCCTCCACCATGTTTTACAGAGGATTGGTGTGCCTTGGATCATGTGCCGTTCCCTTTCTTCTCCAAACTTTTTTCTTCCCATCATTCTGGTACAGGTTGATCTTTGTCTCATCTGTCCATAGAATACTTTTCCAGAACTGAGCTGGCTTCTTGAGGTGTTTTTCAGCAAATTTAACTCTGGCCTGTCTATTTTTGGAATTGATGAATGGTTTGCATCTAGATGTGAACCCTTTGTATTTACTGTCATGGAGTCTTCTCTTTACTGTTGACTTAGAGACAGATACACCCACTTCACTGAGAGTGTTCTGGACTTCAGTTGATGTTGTGAACGGGTTCTTCTTCACCAAATAAAGTATGCAGCGATCATCCACCACTGTTGTCATCCGTGGACGCCCAGGCCTTTTAGAGTTCCCAAGCTCACCAGTCAATTCCTTTTTTCTCAGAATGTACCCAACTGTTGATTTTGCTACTCCAAGCATGTCTGCTATCTCTCTGATGGATTTTTTCTTTTTTTTCAGCCTCAGGATGTTCTGCTTCACCTCAATTGAGAGTTCCTTTGACCGCATGTTGTCTGGTCACAGCAACAGCTTCCAAATGCAAAACCACACACCTGGAATCCACCCCTGACCTTTTAAATACTTCATTGATTACAGGTTAACGAGGGAGACGCCTTCAGAGTTAATTGCAGCCCTTAGAGTCCATTGTCCAATTACATTTGGTCCCTTGAAAAAGAGGAGGCTATGCATTACAGAGCTATGATTCCTAAACCCTTTCTCCGATTTGGATGTGGAAACTCTCATATTGCAGCTGGGAGTGTGCACTTTCAGCCCATATCTATTATATAATCACGAATGGGTTTCTCGCTGCGAGTCAACGTGGTCATGTGGATACGAACGAAGCATTGGCCGCGAAGCGGCCATTGCGAGTCAGAGACTCGCTCTGCTAGAATCCCGATGCATTGTGCATCGGGCACCCATCTAGTCTATTATATAATCACAAATGGGTTTTTTGCCCCTTTTGAGTCCGCTCACGCTGCGAGTCAGTGTCGTCATGTGGATACGCCCAAAGCATTGGCCGCGCAGCGGCCATTGCGAGCAGTTCTAAGGCGACTCGCTATGCCCGCGCAGCAGGCATGGCGAGTCGCCTTAGCAGCGCGAAGCATTGGCCGCGAAGAGGCCATTGCGAGTCAGAGACTCGCTCTGCTAGAATCCCGGTGCATGTGCATCGGGCACCCAGCTAGTTATATATATAATTGTATTTCTGAACATGTTTTTGTAAACAGCTAAAATAACAAAACTTGTTTCACTGTCCAAATATTTCTGGCCCTAACTGTACCTGATACTTCTCTACTATTTAGCGAAACCTCACCTTGTGGGGGCTTCTTTTACAATATTATCTAAATAACCTCTGCTGTGGAGCAGTGTGTTATAAATATAAATATCCTATTTATAGGCACTTTGCTAGAAATATGTGTAACACCACAATTGGTATTCACTCTACCTTAAATAGTGCGGTCCAGGTCCTGGTCGAATCTCCTGCCACTTTCGCTTTCAGCTCTCCAGCTCAGTCTGTTACTCCCGTCCTGTGAGGTGAAGTTGTGGTAGTTGGCTGTTGCTAAGCACGCTTGTTAGTCTGACTAGCGAGTCATCAGTCACATGATTGGGTGGGCAGGGAGCTGTTTCTGTCCACGTAGTGTCAGCGGGGAGCGTCACTAAGAGTCCAGTCTGGGCTGTCAGGGTTAACCAAGGCATTTCAGAGGTCACGGCCTCCTTCCTGAGGGTGGGTTACTACATCATCTGTATATAGCCATTAAGACACCTACACAAGATCAAAAGGGGGGAAAAATAAACCACTTCTCCTCTTCTAGAAAACTCAAGATTACCTATATATATTGCATCCATCTTTTTTTAGTAATTTTTAATCATATTATCTCAAATACAATAGGTGGTCATTAAACAACCCACTGTGATCAAATTAAAAAGTAAAGATAATTTTTATAAAAAAATGTTTTAAGTTTTTATTACAGATCTTTATATAAGATTTTAACAAAAAATGTGTTGTTTAATTAGCCCAACCACTCTTAAACCGGATAGATATTATGTAAATTATTTATCTAGTTTGAATAAACATCCCAATGAAGGGTTAATTAAACAGTGCCTACGTGGTTTATTGGGAGCCATAATACAGAGTGTAGCGCATAACTCACTACCTTTAATTAATATCCAAAACACCCTAAAGGTGTAACACATGCGGTGACACCTTAGAGTTACAGCAGCAACACAAATATATAAGCTCGCTCAGGTGTAAAAACATGTTTCCAACTTTTAATATCTAATGATCTGTTGCTCATAAAAATGTCAAACATAAATATGGAATCTACAGCTTCAGACAGTCATCACACTTATTTCTACATAAATAATCATAAGTAGCCTAAACTTGATATTGGCCTAGTTACTCGGGTGTATAGTGCTTATAGTGATGTTCAGTATCAAGTCGTGGGTGTGAGGGTTTGTGCTGTGTCTATGTGCAGTTATACTTCTTGCAGTATATTATGAATCTATGTGTTATGGTTTTTCTTCTATATACTAGTTTGTTGTCTAATGCTTCTTGTTGTATGATCTGTGTCCGATATACCTAATACTTCTCTACTGTTTAGCAAAACTTCTCCTTATAGGGGCTTCTTTTACAATGTTATCTAAATAACCTCTGCTGTGGAGCAGTTTGTATATATAGAAATATCTCTATTTATAGGCACTTTGCTAGAAATATGTGTAACACCGCAATTGGTATTCACTCTACCTTAGGTAGTGTGCTCCAGGTCCGAGTCGGTTCCTCCTGCCACTTATGCTTTCAGATCTCCAGCTCAGTTTGTTACTCGCGTCCTGTGAGGAGAAGTAGTGCTGGTTGGCTGTTACTAAGCACACTTGCCGAGCTGACTAGCGTCACATGATCGAGTGGGCGGGGAGCTGTTTCTGTCCACGTAGTGTTAGCGGGGAGCGTCACTGAGAGTGCAGTCTGGGGTGTAAGGGTTCACCAATGCATTTCAGAGGTCACAGCCTCCTTTCTCGGGGAGGTTACTATATTATCTGTATATAACCCTTAAGACACCCACACAAGATTAAAGAGGGGGAGAAAAATAACCACTTCTCTTCTCCTACTAAACTCAAGATTACCCTTTATACGTTGCATTCATCATTTTTTAGTAATTTTAATCATATGATCTCAAATACAATAAGTGGTGATTAAACAACAACCACTGTGATCAAATTAAAAAGTAAAGTTAATTATTATTAATTGTTTATTACGTTTTAATGAAAGTTTTTTATATAAGATTTTATCAAAAAATTTCTTGTTTATGTTTAATAAACACCAACCACTCTTCAACCGGATGGATATTATGTAAAGTATTTATCTAGTTTGCATAAACATCCCAAAGGAGGGTTACCTAAACAATGCCTACATCGTTAATTGGGAGCCATAATACAAAGTGTAGCGTGTAACTCACTACCTTAGATTAATATCCAAAACAACCTAAAGGTGTAACACATGCAGTGACACCTTAGAGTTACAGCAGCAACACAAATATATAAGCTCGCTCCGGTGTAAAAACATGTTTTCAACTTTTAATATCTAATGAGCCGTCGCTCATAAAAATGTCAAACATAAATATGGAATCTACAGATTCAGATGGTCATCACACTTATTTCTACATAAATGATCGTAAGTAACCTAAACTTGATATTGGTCTATTTACTTGGGTGTGTTGTACTTATGGTGATGTTCAGTGTCAAGTCTTGGGTGTGAGGGTTTGTGCTGCGTCTATGTGTAGTTATACTTCTTGCAGTATATTATGGGTCTATGTGTTATGGTTTTTCTTCTATATACTAGTTTGTTGTCTAATACTTCTTGTTGTATAATCTGTGTCCGATATACCTAATACTTCTTTACTGTTTAGCAAAACTTCTCCTTATAGTGGCTTCTTCTACAATGTTATCTAAATAACCTCTGCTGTGGAGCAGTGTGTATATATAAATATCTCTATTTATAGGCACTTTGCTAGAAATATGTGTAACGCCACAATTGGTATTCACTCTACCTTAAGTAGTGTGCTCCAGGTCCTGGTCGGTTCCTCCTGCCACTTATGCTTTCAGCTCTCCAGCTCAGTTTGATATTCGCGTCCTGTGAGGAGAAGTAGTGGTGGTTGGCTGTTACTAAGCACACTTGCTAGGCTGACTAGCGTGTCATCAGTCACATGATTGGGTGGGCGGGGAGTTGTTTCTGTCCACGTAGTATCAGTGGTGAGTGTCACTGAGAGGGCGGTCTGGGCTGTCAGGGTTCACCAATACATTTCAGAAGTCACTGCCTTCTTCCTCAGGGTGGTTACTATATCATCTGTGTATAACCATTAAGACACCCACACAAGATCAAAGAGGGGAAGAAAAATAACCACTTCTCTTCTCCTAGTAAACTCAAGATTACCCTATATACGTTGCATTCATCTTTTTTTGTAATTTTATTAATATGATCTCAAATACAATAATTGGTGATTAAACAACAACCACTGTGATCAAATTAAAAAGTAAAGTTAATTTTTTATTACGTTTTTATTCAAGTTTTTTATATAAGAATTTATCAAAAAATTTCTTGTTTAATTATCACCTACCACTCTTAAACCAGATGGATATTATGTAAAATATTTATCTAGTTTGCATAAACATCCCAAAGGAGGCTTACCTAAACAATGCCTACATCGTTAATTGGCAGCCATTATGCAAAGTGTAGCGCATAACTCACTACCTTTAATTATTATCAAAAACTTCCTAAAGGTGTAACACACGCAGTGACACCTTAGAGCATTTAAGAGTAGCCTTTTATTGGGGCCAACCTAAGCCACACCTGTGATATGCCATCCCTGTTTCAAGCTTGGTTCTAAACTAAGGAAATCCTGAAAACATGCACTGTTTGTAGCCCTTGAGGACTGCAGTTCCCAGCCTTGGTCTACAGAAGTGTGTGTAGTGTCTTGCATTTCCATAACCTTCAGGCCAGAGGCCTCTGGCTTTTTCTCCAGCATCTGTAAGGGAGTATCAAAGCACCTGTTACATCGCACAAACAGTCCACCACACAAGAAATTAAGTTCAAAAGCTTTTCTTTTACAGAATTAAAAAATAAGATGTTGATACAAGATGTAATTTTTCAGCTTCGAGTTACACAAAATTTTCATATAAGCACTTAGCATATACTATTCATACTAACTATAACAGACATACATACAGGTGCATCTCAATGAATTAGTATATCATCAAAAAGCTAATTTACCTCAGTAATTCAATGCATACAATGAAACATGTATATTATATACAGTCATTGCAAACAGAGTGATCTATGTCAAATATTTATTTCTGTAATGTTAATGATTATGGCTTACAGCCAATGAACACCAAAAAGTTATTATCTCAGAAAATTAAAATAGGGAGAATGAAGGGTCTGAAAGATAAAGTATTAGGTATTACCGAAATCAGAGGCTCACCTTGTGTAGTCGTGAGAGTCACAACTATAAAAGCATATCATGGCTGCTGCAGTCCCCAGCATACATGAGTGGCATGGTGGCTCAAGTGGTTATCATTGCAGTCTTTGCAGCACTGAGGTCCCAAGGTCCTTGGTTCAATTCCCACCAAGGACATTAAGGACAACATCTGCAAGGAGTTTGTATGTTCTCCCCGTGTCTGTGTGGGTTTCCTCTGGTCACTCTGGTTTCCTCCCACATTGCAAAGGCATACTGATAGAATATTTAGATTGTGAGCTCCAAGAGAGATAGCGTTTATGATGTATGGAAAGTGCTATGGAATTAATAGCGCTATATAAATGAATAAATATTATATTATTATACATTGCCATGTTTCAGGGTATTTCAGGAAGCCCTTTGACTTGTAAATCAATATTATATTCACCTTTTGATGCCTCACACAGTCCATTTAGGGCACAGTCCATTTATGGCTTTGAGGTGTAGCCCAAAGAATGCAGTCCTGCCAATCCAGCAGGGGGAAGTGCAACAGGCGCAAAACTGGGGAAGGGGGAGAATAAAATTAGGCCAACCAGGCCATGAGGCAAAAAAACCCAGACTTCGCTGTTCTCTGAACTGCAAACAGTCCTTACCCGACCAACAGGGCAACTCCAAGACTAACTGTGAGGCTATCAGTCTGCAACTTTACATTCTGCATGATACAAGGTCCCAGCATGGGCATTTCTTACAATGGGTCAGCGACCCAACAACAGGTCTTTTTAAGAGCAGTCCTCTTTAATCGGAGGCCTCTCATTGTAGCATATCTCTTAGCACACCACTGGGTGGATGTGCCCATTCCAAACTGTAGGCTGCTCCTGGTTGGTCTCCGGGGGTTGTAGAGGCTACTTCTTCAGGAGCATTCTCCACCACCACCTGCCCCCCAGAACACTCTGTCAGGGCCACTTTTAGAGAAGGGGACGGAGACGTTAGGGGATGGCACTCAGTGTAGCACACACCAGAAGAACTCAAGCAACACCAACAGGTCCTTTAATCTCACTGGCCCCTATGTATTTCATTGCAGCTGATTGTCTCCCATGGGCAGGCTTGGCCAGCAGCCGTGCTCCATCCTCTCCATCTCGGCCTCCTGCTCCCTATCTTCCACATCCTCTGTGTTGGTGACCCGAGTTACTGTTACAGTGTACCACCTCCTGCAGCCCTTTACCTTCATGAAGGTAACCACCTTGCCAACATAGGAGGTGTGAAGTCAGGAAGACAAATGTTGCTGCTGCATGTTGGATCTATTGACATAATACTGCTGACTGGTGCCCTCATTGGCTATGAACCTATTGCCCCCTCCTCTGGAAGAAATCCACAACCTGGCCACAGGTTGCTACTACTCAAAGCTGGCCAGCCTATACCCCTCCAGCCATTCTCGCGCAAAGGCCTCTCATGGCCTACTTTCTTCAACAAATGACAAAGCCCAGGTTGGTTCATGTCTGTAAAGAGACTTGCTAGAAGGGGCTAGGGGGAATTACTTGGCATTCTAGAAATCCTCTGGTTGAGGTTCTATAGAAGTCAGCGAAAAAGGGGCTTCTGGCATAACTACCGCCTCCTTGTAGTTCTCTTCCTCCTTGACTTCGCGATCCACCAGCTGCAGCACCAGCTGAAGCTTTACTAAGGCCTGGTAGGCTGCAGGATCCTGCCTCCAACCTCTGGAGGTCCCAGCTGGCATATGGAACAGTTCACCTCTATAGCTCCTGTGGTGCCCCAGGGTCCGGTTGCCGCAAAACTGCACTTGGAAGCAAGAAAAGGTAACCATCAGGTGGAACAAACATATACAACACCTTCACAACTCCAGGCCAGAAGGGGGAGCTCTAAGACCCGAGTTAAGAGCAGGTCCCTTATAAATTCTGGTCTGGGGCAGTGTTAGGCAGTTCAGTTCCTAGGAGGACTGTAGAAGTCATCCTACGGTCGGGAGCCGAGTCAGGCCATCCGAGGAAACTGACTAGCCAATGTGAGGGACCCGTAGGTGAGGGTCTGAGGAAGTGGAGGAGTAGGTGTGAGGAGTGGAGCAGTGCCAGCTTGCCTCAGCACCGAGCTTACTACGGACACTAGAGTCCAAGGTCACAAGGGACTTTATGCCCAGCAACCAAGACCGGAGGGTGTGTGATTCCAAGTTGGTTGACCACCAAAAGGCCAGGAGACACAGCCGCATCAAAGAGATCAGGGAGATGAAGTGAGAGGAGAGAACATAAATAGAGCTCAAGCCGCCTGTCACGCAGCCCAGACAGACAAGAGAGGAGAGGGTCACAGCACAGCTTCAAGCAGCCAGGGCCCACAGGGAGTAGTACAATAGGGAGGCCTCAGAACTTGCCAGTAGGGATGAGCGAGTACTGAAGTAATCTGACTCGCTATACTCGCAACGAGTAGGTCCTGGTACTCGGTACTCATTGCGAGTATAGCGAATCCGATTGAAATGCGAGTACTTTCACAGTGTATCTTTATATACACTGCAAAAGTACACTAAAAGTGAAGAAAAGTTGTTAAAAAATACCATCATACTCACTTTCCGACACCTGCACCGGGACCAGAAAACCTCACCTCCAATGTGCGGCAAGGATGTGCCAGTCTAATAGCCAATCAGATGGCTGGGAGCGATCTGGCTAATCAGATGGCTGGACGTCACAAACCACGTGATCGCTACCAGCCACCTGATTGGCCAGATTTCCAGGTCATTGATGCACGTTCAAGACCTGGCAATCTGTCCAATCAGGTGGCTGATAGAGATCGCATGGTTTGTGACGTCCGGCCATCTGATTGGCCAGATCACTCCCAGCCATCTGATTGGCTATCAGACTGGCAGGTCCTTGCCGCACTTCAGAGATGAGGTTTTCCGGTCCCGCTGCAGGCGTCGGAAGGTGAGTATGATACTTTTTTTTATTTTTTAACAACTTTTCTTCACTTTTAGTGTACTTTCGCAGTGTATATATAGATACACTGCGAAAGTGAAAGAACTACTCGCTACTCCCGAGTAATCACAAGTGACTCGGCAAGTAGCAAGTAGCCGAATATTGTTACTATTCGGCGAGTACCGAATAGTAGCGATTATACTCACTCATCCCTACTTACCAGGTGTTGAAAACTTGAACTTGCTTCCAGGCTCCAGACCCTTAACACCACTAGTGAACTGTGCCCTGGATGGACCTGCTAATTCCTCCAGTGAAGGAGACTGTTAACCCTGTGCCTGTCAGTTATTTTGTACACAAATCCTGCACCCCCAACGAACTATCACATCCACAAATTGTACGGTTGCCTGTGGGACCTGCTCTTCCCGTGGAGAACTAAACCATCTCAGCTGTTACCCCCATCATCCCCAGAGGTCTCGTCTCAAGCAGCGGCTATACTGGCTGCCTTCCACGGGTGGCGGTACGTCATAAAGTTTTATTTTTGCTTTTATTTTATTTTCAGCCATTTGTCAATTGCCCTTTTTTAACTGATCGTCCGACGAGGGGATCACGGACCGATTCATGCCACTGTGACATCTTGCAGCCCAGACGATGACTGGTCCTCACGGTCCCCACCAGGGGCGAGTCACTCTGTTCCGGTGGAACCTCTTCAGGCATGCGGGACCAGCACTGGATCCTGACCTTGTTGCAAAGTGAGGATGCATGCATTGAGCTCCATCTCATACACTGTGTGCAGAATTATTAGGCAAGTTGTATTTTAGAGGATTATTTTTATTATTGATCAACAACTATGTTGTCAATCAACCCAAAAGACTCATAAATATCAAAGCTTAATATTTTTTGAAGTTGGAGTGGTTTTTTTTAGATTTGGTATCTCAGGAGGATATCTGTTTGTGCAGGTAACTATTACTGTGCAGAATTATTAGGCAACTTTCTAAAAAAAAATATATTCCCATCTCACTTGTTTATTTTCACTAGGTAAACCAATATAACTGCAAAAAATTTAGAAAAAAACATTTCTGACATGCAAAAACAAAACACCAAAAAAATTTGTGACAATATAGCCACCTTTCTTTATGATGACACTCAACAGTCTTCCATCCATAGATTCTGTCAGTTGCTTGATCTGTTTACGATCAACATTGCTTGCAGCAGCCACCACAGCCTCCCAGACACTGTTCCGAGAGGTGCACTAATTTCCCTCAATGTAGATATCACATTTTAGCAGGGACCACAAGTTCTCTATGGGGTTCAGATCAGGTGAACAAGGGGGCCATGTCATTATTTTTCTTCTTTAAGACCTTTACTGGCCAGCCATGCTGTGGAGTAGTTGGATGCATGTGATGGAGCATTGTCCTGCATGAAAATCATGTTTCTCTTGAACGATACCGACTTCTTCCTGTACCACTGCTTGAAGAAGTTGTCTTCCAGAACTGACAGTATCAATATATAAATAAACAGAACGACAGTAGGTCTGGGAGTTGAGTTTCACTCCGTCCTCAACCTAAAAAGGTCCCACAAGTTTATCTTTGATGATAGCAACCAATACCAGTACCCCACATCCACCTTGCTGGAGTCTGAGTCAGAGTGGAGCTCTCTGCCCTTTACTGATCCAGCCTCTGGCCCATCAAGAGTCACTCTCATTTTATCAGTCCATAAAACCTTTGAAATATCATTTAAAGATATTTCTTGGCCCGGTCTTGACATTTTATCTTATGTTTCTTGTTCAAAGGTGGTCGTTTTTCAGCCTTCCTTACCTTGGCCATGTCCCTAAGTATAGCACACCTTGTGCTTTTTGATAGTCCATGAATGTTGCAGCTCTGAAATATGGCAAAACTGGTGGCAAATGACACCTTGGCAGCTTCACTCTTGATTTTGCTCAATGCATGGGCAGTTATTTTGCGCCTTTTTTTGCCCAACACGCTTCTTGCGACCCTGTTTGCTATTTGCCATGAAACGCTTGATTGTTTAGTGATCACGCTTAAAATGTTTGGCAATTTCAAGACTGCTGCATCCCTCTGCAAGACATCTCACAATTCAAATCTCTCTTCTGACCCATTTTGCCAAAGGAAAGGCATTTGCCTAATAATTTAACACACCTTATATAGGGTGTTGATGTCATTACACCACACTCCTCCTCATTACAGAGATGCACATCACTTGATTTACCGTACTTAATTGGTAGTTGGCTCTCAAGCCTATACAGCTTGGAGTAGGACCCCTGCAAGGAGACCGGGCTGCAGTAAAGCGATCTGATCCACTATGTGATCACTGAGCCTGGGCTGTCAGATTGCTTCTCTGCAGTATGATCTTCTTGCAGAGGGATCAGGCTGCAGAGGAGCGATCTGACAGCCTGAGTATGGTGATCTGCTATGTGATCACTGTGCTTGGGCTGTCAGATCCCTTCTCGACAGCCTGATTCCCCTGCAAGAAGCCTGGGCACAGTGATCACATAGCGGATCTCTGTGTCCAGGCTTTCAGACTGCTTCTCTGCAGCCTGACCTCCTTGCAGGGGGATCAGGCTGCAGAGAAGCAATCTGACAGCCTGGGCACAGTGATCACAAAGCGGATCACTGTGCCCAGGCTGTCAGACTGCTTCTTTGCAGCCTGATCTCCTTGCAGGGGGATCAGGCTGCAGAGAAGCAATCTGACAGTGCGAGCACAGTGATCACATAGCGAATCACTGTGCCGGGCTTTCAGATCACTTCTCTGTAGCTCGATCTCCTTGCAGGGGGATCAGGCTGCAGAGAATCAATCTAATAGCCCAGGCACAGTGATTGCATAACGGATCACTGTGCCCTGGCTATCAGATCGCTTCTCTGCAGCCCAATCCCTTGCAGGGAGAACAGGCTGCAGAGAAGCAATCTGACAGCCCAGGCACGGCGATCCATTATGTGATCGCTGTGCCCTGGCTGTCAGATCGCTTCTCTGCAGCCTAATCCCCCTGCCTGAAGATTGGGCTGCAGTGAAGCAATCTGACAGCTCGGGCACAGTGATCCATTATATGCCAAGCATCAGAGATCATATGATCTCTGAGACTTGGGTTTGCATAGTGATGCTGCACTGTATGGCAATGATCTGCCATACAGTGCATTATCACTATGACACCAGAGACTGCAACAAGTGGACACTTGATCCCTTGCTGCAGTTTCTGGATGTAGCAGAGGAGATTGAGCATTGTGGGACCATTGTTTTGGACTACGTCAGACATTAATAAAGATGGAGTCTGAATTTTGGTTGCCAATAAAAAAGCTGGCATTAACCCCTTTATTACCCAGTTTGCCACCGGCACCAGGGCAACTGGAAGAGTTTGGGTACAGCGCCAGAAAATGGCGCTTCAATGAATGTGCCATTTTCTGGGTGGCTGCAGGCTGCAATTCGAAGCATGGGGGGCCTAGAACGCTTGGGCCTCTCCATGCAGAGAATTGTAGCCCCCAGCTGCCTAGTTGTACCTGGCTGGACCAAAAATATGGCAAAACTCCACGTCAGTTTTTCCGAAATTCTATTACAAAAAATGATGTCGGGCTTCGTTGTATTTTTGGTTGACAGCCAAGTACAACTAGGCAGCTGGGAATGGGTGGCAGTCTGTAACTGCCAAGTTGTATCTATCTATCTATCTATCTATCTATCTATCTTATCTATATCTATCTATCTGTCTATCAACCAAAAATACGGCAAAGCCCACTTCTTTTTAAAAAAATTATTTCTACAACTAAAAAAGATGTAGAGCTTTGCCATATTTTTGGTTGCCAGCCAGGTCGAAGCTGGGGACTGGAATCCTCAGCATGAACATTATGGGCCCCCCATGCTGCGAATTGCAGCCCACAGCCACCCCAGAAAATGGCGCATTCATTAGAGATGCCATTTTCTGGTGCTGTACTCAGACTCTTTCAGTTGCCCTGAAGCCAGTGGCAAACTGGGTAAACAAGGGGTTAATTCCTGCTTTTTTATTAGCAGCTGGCCCTAAAGGCCTGAGATTCATAATGTCGGGCTTATGTTAGACCTCGCCATTAGGAATATATAGTAAATAGTAAATAATACACAACATTCAGAGAAAAATAATTTTATTAGAACAAAAAACAAACATCTCTACTGCATCATTATTACTCCCACATAACCCTCCATGATCCTTCATCGAGAGTCTGCAGGGAGAGAACAAGAGTCCTCTCCCTGCAGAGTCTGCAATCACACTGACCGCAGGGATTCAGGGAGTGACGTCACCTGTGGCAGTCAGAGACTGCTACAGGGGAGTGGTGACTTCACTCGCTAAGTCATCAGGGCTTCCTGTGGCAGTGAGCTAAAAATGTTGTTACTTGAGGGAGTTTTCGCTGTTTAGGCACATCAGGTGCTATCCAAACAGGACATGACACCCACAGACCATGCCATGAAAATCTGTGTTCCAAAATGCCACTCTCTCCTTTCACAGCTCAGCTGTGCACCCAAACAGTGGTTTTCTGACACATATGGGGTATCTCTGTGCTCAGGTGAAATTTTGCAACAAATTTTAGGATCCATTTTATCATGTTGCCCATGTGAAAATGAAAAAATTGACGCTAAAAAAACATTTTTGTTAAAAATTTTACGGATCAAAGTGTGAAGCACCTGGGGGGTTCAAAGTGCTCACTATGCATCTAGATAAGTTCCTTGAGGGTCTAGTTTCCAAAATGGGGTAACTTGTGGGGGAGCTCCAATATTTAGGCACACAGGGGCTCTCCATACTTACTTGGCGTCCGTTAACGATTGGAGCTAATTTACTATTCAAAAATTCAAATTGTGCTCTTTCTCTTCCGAGCCCTGCCGTATGCCTAAACAGTGGTTTATGACCACATATGAGATATCAGTGTACTCAAGAGAAATTGCCCAACAAATTTTAAGGTCCATTTTATCCTGTTGCCCATGTGAAAATGAAAAAAATGAGGCTAAAATAAAATTTTTGTGAAAAACAAACGTACTTTTTCATGTTTACGGATCAATTTGTGAAGCATCTTGGCGTTTAAAGTGCTCACTATGCATCTAGATAAGTTACTTGAGGGGTCTAATTTCCAAAATGGGGTCACTTGTGGGGGAGCTCCAATATTTAGGCACACAGGGGCTCTCCATACGCGACATGGTGTCCTCTAACGATTGAAGCTAATTTTCCATTTAAAAAGTCAATTTGCGCTCCTTCCCTTCCAAGCCCTGCCATGTGCCCAAACTATGGTTTATGACCATATATGAGGTATTGGTGTACTCAGGAAAAATTGCCCAACAAATTTTAGGATCTATTTATTCTGTTGCCCATGTGAAAATGAAAGAATTGAGGCTAAAAGAACATTTTTGTTGGAAAAATGAAAATGTCCATTTTTTTCCTTCCATGTTACTTTACTTCCTGTGAAGCACCTGAAGAGTAAATAATCTTCTTGAATATAGTGTTGAGTAGCTTGAGGGGTGCAGTCTTTGGAATAGTGTCACTTTTCGGTGTTTTCTGTCATGTAGGCCTCTCAAAGGGACTTCAAATGTGAAGCTGTCACAAAAAAATGGTTTTGTAAATTTTGTTGGAAATATGAAAAATTGCTGATGAACTTTGAACCCTTCTAACTTCCTAACAAAAAAAATTATTTGTTTCCAAAATTGTGCTGATGTAAAGTAGACATGTGGGAAATGTTATGTATGAACTATTTAGTGTTCTGGTTTAACAGAATAAAAATTCAATATTAGAAAATTGCAAAATTTTCAAATTTTTCACCAAATTTGTGATCTTTTGACAAATAAACGCTAAAATGATCGACCTAAATTTACTACTAACATGAAGCCCAATATGGCACGAAAAAACGGTCTCAGAATCTCTAGGATCTGTCGGAGCGTTATAGAGTTATTACCTGACACTGGTCAGAATTGCAAAAAATGGCCAGGTCATTAGGATCAAAATAGGCTGGGTCATGAAGGGGTTAAAGGGTTGTTTAAAGGAGATTTTAAGGTTTCTGGAGTTCACAGCTGCTTGCATATCTGCCACTCTTCCAGGCAGTCTTATCGCGGGTTTACACGTTGCGATATGTAGTACGATTTCAATCAAAAGTCACGATGGTTCGATCTTGGAGCGATATCTATCGTTCCTGCGTTGTATGGTTGTGAACGTCCAATACGATGCAGGACGATGTCAATGCGATATCGGGATTGAATGAGCGTGCTATTCAATGCCCCGATATTAAAGGAGATTGGGTCGGATCGTGCTGTGTAACGCACAACTCGATGCGATTTGAAACGTCACCCATTCACTCCATGTTAAATGGTCGTTCCTGGGTTGGGGGGGTTGACATGCACGGACGATGTTATTCCGATATCGCAGCGTGTAAACATCCAATGCGATGCGGGAGAACGTTGCACTAAATGCGCGCTCCGCGCCATTGAGTTGCGATATCGCAACGATATTGAAGCGTTCAAAACCACCATTAGATCTTTGAGTTCAGCTCATGAAAAATGGCAACAAAAACAAAAGTGTTGCATCTATAATTTCGTTCAGTATATATTAGAGTAAAATGCAGCGTGGCACCCAAAACATTTAATTGCATACACTGTGCTGTAGAGTGCCATCATAGAACTGTTCTCTTCAGTAAAAAAAGAAGCTAAATTATGTATGTCAATTCCCATGTAATGACAAAAGAGCTTCACACTAGCATAACAGCATAACCAGCATAACCAGCATATCAGTGGGTGGTGTAAATTGTTAGTCCAAATTGAGTTTTCACTTGCCACATGTGAATAAATGATTAAGACTTGTCTTTTTGTGTGAAGTGTTTATGAAACTAACTAACCATTTGGAGCAGAAGGAGACATACATTGGTGTAACCAGTGGCCCAAGAAGGGGGTCCACTTCCACCTTCATTGCAGGTGGAATTGTGCATAATAATTTGCTATTGGACTTCAAAGGGCTCATATACTGTTCTTGCATTGGGGCCCTCTTCTCTCTGTGTTGGATCCTGCATAGGAGGTTATCCCATTTTTCAGACTGATGCTACTTATTATTTGTTAACAGAGGCTGTATCATTCACTGATCCCCATTGGGTTTCACATCACTGAGATGCAGCAGTAATTGGCTGTGTTGAGATGTTGAGCTTTTGAGTCTCAGGATTCAGAAATGTCATAGGAAGTCTTAATCATCACTCTCTGCCAGTACAAAGAGGAATTCTGTACTGTGAAATGTAAAGATGATCCATGGGGAAAGAGTTGACCAGTGCACCAGTTTATTATTACAAAACATTCATAAGCCATAGGCTTGTTACAGGTACCACTTTGCTGAACCAGGGATTTTTTTTGCCTGCAAGAGCTCATATAATATATATATTTGTACATTTTTCTATCACATTTCTTTTACTGAATATTGCATATCAAAACCTATGGATATTATGCCATACTAAAGGGGCAATTATACTGCAAGATAATTGGAAATGAACATTGTAAAAAACGCATTTCACAATTATCTTGCTGTCTAAATAGGCTGCTGACTACCTGATGAATAAGCAAGATGTTTGTTTATTGGGTTTAATGATATTTTGTGCAAATAATCGTTCTTGGCAGTGCATCATTCTAAGTAAAATAATGTCACATGCTGAAAACTATGGCACCTTATTTGCACTGAATAATGTAGTATAGATCGTTTAGTGCACATCATTTACTTGGTCTGCTTGTGTAAACAGATACTTAAATGACCAGTATACGTTTTCCAATTGGTGATCATATTGTGCCACCAGTTGGTCCATGTAAACAGGCCTTAGAGCCTTTTTATTCTAATTGTTTGTCGTAAAAATCTAATTACTTTTCTAATATGCTTTAATTAAAATTTCCTACTGTTCCCTCTCTATCTGATATAAATATATATCAGATATGAACATATACTCAGTAAATTCCATCAGTAGATTCAGTCACTAGCTATCCATTACTGTCACCCCAACTGTTTTCAGTCACTTTGCAACTGTGACATTTCCCCTTCAATTTAGATTCTCCATTGATTATGCCATTGTGCAATATGCACAGTGACAGCGCGCTCCCTCGACGTCTCTGAGCAGAAATAATGAGTAGACAAGAGAGCATACTATTAGTGCACATTGTAACATTATCTCAAATTGTAAAAGAAAAGCAGAGACCAGCACCACACCCGCATGTGGTGTCACTTGCAGGGGCAGTGCTGGTCCTGCTTTTCTAGCAGGACCATGGGTAATCTAACAAATCACAATGACAGTGTGCTCTCTTGCTGGCTCTTTACTTATTATTATTATATATTTATATGGCACCATTCGTTCCATGGCACTTTACATGTGTAGGGGCAGACGAGAACAAGAACGTAAAACAACGACAATTAAATCATACAGGTACAGTAGGGCAGAGGATCCTGTCCACGAGAGCTCACAGTCTATAGGGGGTGGGTGAGGAGGGGGAGATGTGAGGGTGAGATGGTGCAGCGGATTAGGTCTCAGTGTGGATTGTAAGCTTGAAGGAAGAGGTGGGTCTTCAGGTTTTTCTTGAAAATTCCCAGGGCAGGGAAGTGTCTGATGTGGTGTGGGAGAAGTTCCAAAGTATGAATGCATGAGAGAAGTCTTGTATGCGGTTGTGGGAGGTGGAAATGCGTGGGAAGAAGAGGAGGGGTTCTTGAGAGGAGCGCAGATTGCGTGAAGGGAGGTATCGAGAGATCAGGTCAGAGGTGTATGGATGGGACAGTTTGAGGATGGCTTTGTATGTCAAGGTTAGGGTTTATATTAAGAAATATGGTAATGCACAGCTTGAATAAATAGGGTGCAGAAAATCGCATGACAATTGCCATTACTCACATTGAAAAAGCTCATGCAGAATTATTAATGCACACCCGATAGTAAGAAATATATATATATATTTTTCATTATATTAAAAAGGCAAAAACAAACCACACAGATAAAAACATGTAAAAGCAGGTAGGTCCCAGAACCCAGGTTGTACATTTTAAAAAATTAATGCATGTTCAGATAGCATGCCAGGACAGGGCATAGCAAAACCCGACGTTTCAGCCACATCCTGGCTTTTATCAAGGGTTATCTATTACAAAATGCAACAAAACGTAAATGTTTCTGCGTACATTTTCAATATGTCCGGTACATAATCCACGGTACTCAATGAAAATTACAGACCTAACATAAAGTCATACATACATACATAATACATACATACATACATAAAGAATGTAATGTCCACAACAATAAAGAAGTAAAAACATCATGTTGTCTAGTATCTAGAGATTATTGATATATATGTTCATTACCTAGGCACTAGGCGTCCATGTCAAGAACTGTGCTGATTGTGGTGAGGTCCTCTGTCATATGCTTGTGAGGGCTATGTGCCATTGTCGTGACATAAATACAAAGTAATAGTGAAGTTAATGACATGATGAGTGCACACAGGTATCAACGTTGTGTGGAACAGAGTATAACTACTCAAAATGCGAAGTTGGAAAAGTGATTAGAGAAAGAGCCCAGGGACAGTCTCTATGTTTAGGACTAGGCCTGCTAGGGCCAGTTATTCAGAGAGCGAGTGCCTTTAAAAGAGGTTCTGTAAGTATAATCAAAATTATACAGAAAGAAGGGATATAGGCTAAATGCAAATGTACTCCTATTATATACAGTACATATAGTTAATTAAGGCCAAACTTTACTATATATCAGCATACCTTTTTATGATAGGAAAAAGAAAGAGGTTGCTAGTGTCCGGGAGTCCTATTAGAGGACACTGTATCCCTCTATCTAGGATAAATAAAAAGATATTCTATGGAATTATTTCAAATCTCATCAGTGGATTAATAGCAATAGTGTAATACCTGGTCCCAGCAGGGATACTTGTCCACTTTGTGAACCGGTGGTCAATAATGACGATCCCCTTGGGAGTAAGTGTGGTCTGGAGCAATCACTGTATGCTTAATACCCTGTATATAATGATAGATGGGAAAAAGTTGAAAAACAGCCTAAGGCAGGATATCTACTGCATCATTACAGGATACCTCATCCCCAATTGGTTTATTGAACCCTTATTTAGACGTAAGCTGTTCTCTGTTTTACCTGCTTGTTGCTTGTTAGGAGAAGTTAGGGTTAATGGCCCTAAGGAGACATATATGACAAGTATGGTGGTGAGTAACCAGTATGTGCAGGCTGGGTGCTGGAGTAGGTAAAGTCCATTTACCTGTCTGGAGATTGACAGTGTGCAGCAGCACGCTCCTAGGATCTGTGTGCTGCCTGTGGGCCTGTCGGTGTATTTTGTGTTGCGCGCCGAGATTGGAGAGTGACACGTTTCCAGTGACGCACTTCTGGTTCCGTATCGTGAAACACAAGGTAGTGGCAGCGGAACGCAAGCTGTTCGCGCATGCGCGGTTACATCCGGGGGCAGAGTGAGCTGTGAGCACTGTGATAAAAGCGATATAGAGATTTTACCAGATCGACAGTGCAGGGCACAGTGACGCTTCAGGAGAGGGTGATGTGTCATAGCAGTGGTCACGGTCTCTGTCAAAAGAGAAGCATAGTTAGTAAGGGCTTAGGGTATTGGAATGAATACACTATCAGAAGTACTTAACCTCTAATTCACATATCGCATATAGGGAAACATTAGAATGTAAGCTACATATAGGTTGGACCTGATTTAGCAGAAAACAACCATTACATGAAACAAAGTTTTCACCAAAACAGTAATCAACATAGCAGTATCACCCATAGAAACCACTTGGATGGTCCCTACAATCCTTCTGGAAAAAACCTAGGGGGGAGTGATAACCAATTATCCAGTAAGCCTTCATCCACCAAACATCCCATCCCCACAAACCATGTGGATCAGAACTGTACCTCCTATTCTCTATTTAAACCCAGGGGTTCTAGGGATGGAAGTTCATGAATCCAACAAGATTCCATGAATTTCAGCTGTTTAATTCATGTTACCGCCCCGTCTGTTTATAGATACGTGTTCTATTACTTGAAAGCGTAATTGGGCGATAAAGTGTTTACAGCTAACGAATTGGTAGGGAATAGGGAGGAGTGTCTGTCCACAGCGTATGGTGGATTTGTGTTTGCTGATGCGGTCTCGGATATACTGGGTGGTCTCCCCAACAACGCACGGGCACTTCACCAGATAAGTCACATAGTTCGATTCACAGGTAAAAAAGCCTTTGATCCTATAGGTTTTCCCGGATCAGGGGTGGGTAAAGGTATTAACCTTGATGATGTGCGAGCACTGAAGACAGCCTAAGTAGGGGTAAGTGCCCTGACGTTGACTCGCCAGGAAGGTTTGTCTAGGTACTCTTAGATTGGAGCCTATGTCGGCCCTCACTAATTGGTCCTTCAAATTACCAGGTCTCTTTAGGCAAAAAAGGGGTTCACTCTGGAACTCAGTTATGTCAGGATATGAATTGCTGAGAACAGACCAATGTTTTGAAATGATGTTGCGGACCAACATGTGGAACGGATGAAATGTCATGACACAGGCCACCTGTGATTGTCGTGTTGTTTTTTCGACTAAAGATACTCTTGGAGTAATCAGATGCATGGGGTTCCCACTGTGTTGAAATTTTTGCGTCATCTCTATGTATCGAGCTGCACGTTTAGTCAAATCAGTGACTATCCTGGAAATCCTAGTGTGTTGGGAGTGGGGTAAAGACCTCTTAATGTGGCTAGGATGACAGATAGTGTAGTGGAGAAAGATGTTGGTGTCAGTCGGCTTAGTGTATAAAACAGTGGATAGTGCACCTTCTTGATCCTTTATAACCAGTGTGTTGAGAATGTTAATAGATGATAAATCCTGGTTAATGGTAAAGGACAAATCAGGATCAAATGAGTTGAGACTGTCAAAGAAGTTCGACAGTTCAATCTCCATGCCACGCCAAATCAAAAACACATCATCAATATATCATCGCCATGTTATGCAATGCTGTAGATAAAGCGGGTGTTGTATGATGTGATCCTGTTCAAATTTTGCCATAAAGATGTTCGCGTAGGGAGATGCTACGTTGGAACCCATCGCGGTTTCCTTGCTCTGAACGTTGTACTGGTCTTGGAACAAGAAGTGGTTGTGCTCTAAGACTAGTGTGAGTAGGTAGATGGCCATTGTGATCTTGTCAGTGGTAAAAGTGGAGAAAGTATGAAGGAACCAATCGACTGCATGGAGACCTTTGGAGTGATTGATGCTGGTATATAAAGAATTTACATCTAGGGTCACCAGACGTGCATTAGTGGGAACTTGTTTTAATATCCCGAAGAACTGACAAAAAATGAGTAGTGTCCTTTAATATGATGGTATTAATGGAACTAAAGGAGTCAGCATTTTATCAAGCGTGATGGCAAGGGGTGATAGTATGGAGTCTGTTGATGCCACTATCGAACGTCCGGGTGGTCACCTTAAATTCTTATGCACTTTGGGTAAAATGTAGAATACGGGTTTTATCGGGTATTGGTTAATCAGGAACTCGGCTAGTTTGTTATCAATGCTGCCCCTTTCATGGTAATGTTTGACTCTGTCCTCAATCAGAGATCTGTTGTACCCTCGGACTGCAGGGCAGCTTGAACTTGTCTGGATGTTAGTCGAGGTTCTTTATCCACCATCCGCACAATCTTGCGTTTAAATCTCTCATCAATTTTTCTTTTCCGTCCACATCTAGGGAGGTTAGCCACAGTGAGTGCCATGAGCTTTAAACTTCTTGATGACACTGCGCACGGTAGACACAGGAACATTCAGGTCTTTGGAGATGGACTTGTAGCCTTGAGATTGCTCAGGCTTCCTCACAATTTGGTTTCTCAAGTCGTCAGACAGTTCTTTGGTCTTCTTTCTTTTCTCCATGCTCAATGTGGTACACACAAGGACACAGGACAGAGGTTGAGTCAACTTTAATCCATGTCAACTGGCTGCAAGAGTGATTTAGTTATTGCCAACACCTGTTAGGTGCCACAGATAAGTTACAGGTGCTGTTAATTACTTAAATTAGAGAAGCATCACATGCTTTTTCTAACAGTGCCAATACTTTTGTCCACCCCCTTTTTTATGTTTGGTGTGTATTTATATCCAATTTGGCTTTAGGACAATTTTTTTTGTGTTTTTTTCATTGAAGACAAATTAAATGAAGATAAATGAAGATAATAATACCAATGAATTTGTGATTGCAATCATTTTCAGGAAGAAACTGAGTATTATCTGACAGAATTGCAGGGGTGTCAATACTTTTGGCCACAACTGTATATCAATAATCTCTGTGTTTTATGTAAACTGATACTTAATATCTCTAAATACTAGACAGCATGATGTTTTCACTTCTTTTCTTTATTGTTTTGGACATTACATTCTTTTTGACTTTATGTTAGGTCTGTTATTTTCATTGAGTACCGTGGATTATGTACCGGACATATTGAAAATGTTTGCAGAAACATTTAAGTTTTGTTGTATTTTGTAACAGATAACACTTGATAAAAGCCAGGATGTGCCCGAAACGTCAGGTTTTTTTCCACACATATTAAAGTGCTGATAGTTTTCGATAAAACGGACAATCTGTCAAAGCATCCTCTTGTCTGATTTTTGGTGTGCCAGGGTACAACACAAATTTGGAATTACTTATTTTTTACCCTTTAGCACCCACTTAAGTGGTTGAGCCCAACTTCACTCCATAGAATCTGCTTGCTGCAATGACCTCCACTGCAACATCAGCCTGACTCATATAGCCTTATGGTAAATCTACCTCTACATTTATTGTAAATTCTCTCATGTCATGTCATCTGTTTGCATTATATTCTTTACTCACCAGTATATGACTATTTACCACATTGTAAATGTTATCTTATTGAAGGTGTGATTGTGTGGAGCCAGATTTTTCCCAATGTCTGATCTGTGTACTTTTATCATCTACTTATCCCCTGCTGTGAGGAGCAGCTGCTACTTACCTGTAACCATGTGACATCCAACAATCCCCCTCACCTGATTGTTTAGTGTGCCCTATAAATTTAGTTCTGTCATAAGGGGTACACACGTTTTTTTTTGCACATGTGGCTTCTCATTCAAACTGGCATTGAATGCTAAGTGGCTTGCAGTTACTTCATGGCAGTTAGTCAGGGCAGGAGTCAGGTTACCCACTCTCTTCCTTTTTTTATTTTTTAAAACATTTCCTTTATTTCAAAGTTTATCTTCCTATGTGCCTTTGCCATTCACTTTCACTGCCCCATCCCCCCTCTATCATCCTCATCCACATAAGCCCTCTCTCCTTCCCTCTACTTTATTGAGCTCCCATACTCTCTTCAACGTACTGAATAATCTCAGACCATCATATTCCAGGGTATTGCATCAAAAACAATGTCACAATTACAAAAACTATTTGCTCTTTCTCATTTTACTGCTGTGCCTGTCAGGTGATATCTCTCCAAATTCTGGTCCACCCTCCACCAAATTAAAGCCCTCACCCACCACACATAGAAACCATGCTAACCTTATCAACATTACCTGCACACTTTCATCTTCTTCTTTTAACTGCACTCTCTGGAATCCATGATCAGTATGCAACAAGCTTCCCTTCATCCACAACTACTTTCTCACTAAGTCTCTTAATCTGCTGGCCCCCACTGAAATCTGGATCTAGGACTCAGACACTGCTTCCCTTGCTGCTATTTCTCATGGTGGCTTACATGTCTTCCATTCCCCGAGACCTGGGAACAGACATGGTGATGGAGTTGGCTTCCTCCTGTCCCCACAATGTACTTTCCAGGTCATCCCCCCAGCTCTATCACTTTCATGCCCTTCTTTTGAGGTCCACACTATTAGGCTCTTCCACCCCTTCCCCCTCAGAGTAGCGCTTGTATACCACCTCCCAGGGTCACCCACCCAGTTCCTTGACTATTTTTCTGTGTGGCTGCCACACTTCATGTCCTCAGAATTGCCAACCCTTATTCTGAGAGACTTCAACATCTCCATAAATAGCCCCATCTCCCAATCTGCATCCCAGCTCCTATCTCTAATAGAGATGAGCGGTGTTCGATTCGATTTGTTCGCCAATCTCAAATTTGAGCTGTTTTGGGCGGTGTTCGAGGCATTCATTGAATTAGAACAAATTACTTGAAATTCGGCAGTTTGCGGTTATGTTCAATAACGCTTCGATCACCAAAAGCTTAGCCCTAACCCTATCCCTAACCGTGTTAATGACTGTGAATATCCAGTTTCTGGGTATAATGTGCGGGGGGGGAGTTGTACCAGTGCTGCAGAAATGATAGCGATCTCCATTTTTTTTTCTCCGAACTGCAGATACAGTGGGGTGGAACAGGCTGTCATCCAATCACACACACACACAGCAAAGTGCATTTTTTGCACACAAGCAAGGTCAGGCATCATTGGCTGTGTAAAGGGGGTGTCACACGCGTCAATATCGCCTGCACGATATCGACTGCACGTGACGTTGCAGCGATATTGACGCGTGTGACATACTGCATCAACCAGCGATAAATCGCTGGTTGATGATCGCCAGGTTTCAGAACCAGCTCTGAAACCTGGCGATTGTCGCCCGGTGGACACGCAGCATCGCTGCGTGTGACACCGGGACTAGCGATATTCCAGCTCCCAGCGCCTGTCACAAGCGCTGGGAGCTGGTCTCCAAGGTACACTGCGGGTAACTAGGCAGCGCGCGCTGCCTAGATACCCGACTGTGTACCTTAGTTACCAGCCTCCTCCGCTCACCGGGTGAGCGGAGGAGGCTGGTAACTAAGGTACACGTCGGGTATCTAGGCAGCGCGCGCTGCCTAGATACCCGCAGTTTACCTTGGAGACCAGCCTGCTCCAGCTTCCAGCAGGCTGGCAGCGGGAGCAGGACATCGTGGAAACGATATTTAAATCGTTTCCATGATGTCACCGGTCAATTGATCGCTGGTGAGTCTGTCTGTGTGACAGCTCACCAGCGATCAGCCGTCAATGTCGTCAGCGATCAGATCGCTGACGACATTGACGCGTGTGACACCCCCTTAAGTCACATGTCCTAGCACTATAAGACATTTTCTCCATCGCCACCATTTGCTCATTGCTGTAGCTCTGTGTCAGACGGCACTGCTGCTGTGGGCGATATAGAGCGAAATCAAGCAATTGTGTTCTGATTCAGCTAGTGAGGTAGATAGATAGGTTTAGGGAGTAGGGACTAGAGGGAGGGTGCGAATTTTAGGAGAATCAGCCCTTTTGAGGGCTGCTTCATAGGAGTAGCGATTAGGGACTAGTAGTCTAGCAGCCCTTTTTCAGGTGTACTTCATAGAAGCAAGGACTAGTTTTAATTTCAGCCCTTTTTGGGCTAGGTTAGAGCAGTCCCTATTAGTTTTTGCCAGGCTGAAGTGTGCCAGTGCTGTGCAAGCATTTTTCACAGCATCTGGCCACATCTAGCTCTGGGAGTCCTTTAGGGCAGGTAGTGTAGCACTGCTGTGAAGAAAGCTACACCACCTGTCTTAGTAGGTATTTTTTGGCTGCAGCTAGTCCAGGCAATTTGTTTGGGCTAGTACTGTAGCAGTGTCACTTACACAGTGGTGTAGCCCACTTGTGAAAGAAGCTACACCGCCTGTGTAGTTGGTGCTAATTTTTAACTGCACCTTGCCCAGGTCTCACTTTGGGTCAAGTAGCAGTGCCACTAAAAAAGAAGCAGTGTAGGCCACTTCTAATACAAACAACTACACCGCCTGTGTAGTCACTTACTTCTAATTTTAAACTGCACCTTGCCCAGGTCTCACTTTGGGTCAAGTAGTAGTGCCACTAAAAAAGAAGCAGTGTAGGCCACTTCTAATACAAACAACTACACCGCCTGTGTAGTCACTTACTTCTAATTTTAAACTGCACCTTGCCTAGGTCTCACTTTGGGTCAAGTAGTAGTGCCACTAAAAAAGAAGCAGTGTAGGCCACTTCTAATACAAACAACTACACCGCCTGTGTAGTCACTTACTTCTAATTTTTAACTGTACCTTGCCCAGGTCTCACTTTGGGTAAAGTAGCAGTGTTGGTTCAGTCACCTCTGCTTGATTTACATCCAGCTTTTTGTTGTCCAACAACTGTACAGTTGCAAATTTTGTCCCATACAAAATGAGTGGCAAAAGGCCTGCTGCTGGTGGGAATGGGAGTTGGCGTGGTGGAATGGGAAAAAAAGTTTGTGTCCGTGGGGTAGATGCTAAATCTACATTAACATCTACTGAAGAAAGACAATCTTCCAGGAAAGTAAGATGTCAACTTCTTTACGTGGCTAATCGGGTATGATCCCTTTCTTACAGACATGAGCATCGGTACCACTTGTAAATGAGGAACAAAAACAGCAGGTGCTTGAATGGATCGCAACTGCTCCATCAAGTGGTCTCTCCTCCACCTCAACTACTACATCACAAAGCCTCCAGTCATCTGAGGTGTCAGCCCAATTGCACTTCATTCCTCCAAGCTCTCAAGTCTCCAGCCGCCCTACTGAGTCTGGGGTAACACACATGGTTGAGTCTGCAGAGCTGTTCAGTCACACAATAGCCTGGGAATCAGAGGTCTGCTCCAAAGCTGCAGTGAGTCCAGACGAGTTAATAATCTGCCCTGATGCCCAGAAGCTTTGTGAGTCTGATCCAGGCCCAGATGAAGAAGGTTCTGACGTTCATGTAGACTCTCATTCCCTAACAGTAACTACTCTTGCTGGACACAAGGAAGATGATGCTGATGAAACTCAGATACCGGATTGGATTGACAAACTAAGTTTTCAGTCAAGGCAGGAAGAGGTTGTCTTTGAGGAGGACGAGGGGTGTGAGAAGACAGAGGATGATGATGAGGTTGGAGATCCCACTTACTGTCAACCCACAGTAAGCCAGTCGATGAGGTCAGCACAGGAGGTGGAGGAGGATGCTACTGACGATGAGGTTAGGTTGCGCCTTCCTGGACATAGACGTAGTACTGGAAGCACGTCAACAACTGCATCTGTAGCCACAACTCTGCCTCTGAGCACAAGTCGTGATGCCTCTGCAGCTCGCATGGGCTCTAAGCCTTGCCTAGCCTGGGCCTTCTTTGACATCGCCAAGGATCTCCCAAATCATGTCATCTGCAAGATTTGTCACCAATCTCTGAGTAGAGGCCAAAAGCTCAGTAGCTTGAGTACTTCATGTATGAATCACCACATGGACATGAAGGACATGTCGCAGTGGGAAGCTCACCGTGCTAGAATGCGGGCTTCAGGGGCGGGCCTACCACCATCTGCCCCATCAAGTGCATCCATGTGCTCTTCATCGTCTGTGACTGTGGGGACAGCTGTCACACATGCTTTTGGACGTACACCTTCCACCACTTTACCCGCAACAGGCAGTGTGATTGGCAGGTCGTCACTTGGTTTTCAAGTGGACAATGCTGCTGGTGTTGAGCTCTCTCAGACATCGGGAGCACCATCTTTGGATGAAGGCAACAGTACATGTTCACCTGCACCTTCCTCCCAGACCTGCAGTTTGCCAGTGACACCCTACTCAACCCCATCTCAACACAGCAGCCAGCCCTCCGTCCCTCAGATGTGGAGAAGTAAAAGGCCATTTCCTCCAAGTCATGAGAAAGCTAAGCGCTTGAATTTCACTATCTGCAAGCTCTTGGCTTCAGAAATGCTGCTTTTCCGCCTGGTTGACACAAAGGATTTTCGCGACCTTATGTCCGTCGAAGTGCCCCAGTACCAGATGCCCAGTCGCCACTACTTCTCCAAGAAAAGTGTGCCTGCGCTACACCAGCATGTCGCAGACAACATCACCGCTTCCTTGAGAAACTCTGTGTGTGACAGGGTGCATTTCACCACAGACACTTGGACCAGTAAGCATGGACAGGGGCGTTACATGTCGCTGACTAGGCACTGGGTAACTATGGTGAGAGCTGGAGAAGGGTCTGCTGTCCAATTTTTGCCGTCCCCACGAGTTGTGCGTCAATCCTCTGTAGGTAGGAGTTCCTCCACTGCTGCTGACTCCTCAACCA